>JAZKJV010008346.1:0-600000 GCA_037367405.1 Ottelia alismoides | reverse complement strand
TATATAGGACATGAACATATTCAACTTTTGTAGATATGAAGGCAAAATACTAACAATAAATTTGTATACAGTCAGGTCAACATTGATAAGCAGTTCATATACAATTGGTCATCCTTAAGAGCCTTAGGCGTACCCAAATTAGATGCATCACAGACTATGAGCTTGCAAGACCTTTTTTTATTTCAAGAACTGCAAAGTATCAAGATTTATTTGTATACCAAATTTTACATTTTAATTTTATTGATTGCTCTAAAAATATAAAAATATTTAAGATATCAACCATTAATAAGAAGCACCAATAGTCTAGTGGTAGAACAGTACCCGAATATGGTACAGACTCAGGTTCGATTCCCGGTTGGTGCGTCTATATTTTTTCTAGTCCAATGTTAGTAAATCACTTTGTTGTTAATGTTTAGATAAATGATGGGAGCTTGGCAGTCTATTCTTGGTATGAAAGGATTTTACTGTTTTTCTACAACTGTGTTTCCATCTGGTTATGACATGTTGATAATTGGAATTTAAAGTTAATATATGTTAAATTTAGAAATATTAATTATTTGATAAGAAAGTGTTGATACAGTTATAATTTTGGACTGGAATGAATCCAAGTTCGGATTTAATTCATTTCTATTATAACATGCAGGTTTATTCATACCATGATCCCGCATCTCGTAAATCTCTGGTGTTCATAAGATTTTTGTCATTGATGTTCCTAATGGATGTGATGAAATTAGTTGGTACTTGTGGGGAAAATGAAGTGTTTTGAAACTTGAATAAGGGTTTATTTGTAAAAATCCAGGTGGAGGAGGGCATGATTAAAATCCAAAGAAAACCCACAATCGACGTTTGGGAAAGAATGTGGTCGACGTGTACAACATATACGTCAATTTAAATCCCAATAGTCGACGTATAGACGTCCATTTATTATGCCGAAAACGACATTTAGACGTCGTACTCTGGGTTCAAATTCGACGTTTATATTTCCCTAGTTAATATAATCGACATTTCAATATATAAGTCGAATAAACTCAAAATCGACGAGGCTGAATCGACAGAAAATTTTCGACACATATATACGTCGAATTTGGAAAAATCGACATTTAGAGGCACCTAACTCGACGTTTATAAACGTCGTGATAAGTTCAGTTTGGTGTAGTGTAGTTCTCAACTTTACAAAGATAATTCAAAGAAACAACGTAACTGAACCATATACCTTCATATATGAGAGCTTACAAAGATTATATCTGTACATATAATCTTACTGATCCACATCTATTTATAGATCATATTTCGAATATGGTCTTTATACATGTATAATCCTATGCCGATACATACTTTATTCCGACGGTTGCGTTTCTATGCTGCGATCATTCCGTCCTTAGTTTGGAGTCGGTATTGTCCCTTTCCGAGTCCGCGCCGACGTCTCCTGCGATGAAGGTCATCCTCAAGATGAAACGCCTCTCTCTCTCTCTCTCTCTCTCTCTCTACGGGGCACAAGAAATTGGGAGAGAATGTAAGGTTTTTTATGATTATCAAATGGAGATAGTGATGGGATAATAGCAAGGGTAATTTACAATTTGGATCCTCATCTATGGGTCTGATCCCATAATTGATCCCCATCTTAAATCACAACGATTAGATTCTCATGTCCGTTTAGAAAATGGCAAAACAAAGTTCCAATAGGAATTTCAGCGCTCTTGACAAAAATACCCTTACAAAAATTCGACTCTCATCCCAGATCCAAAATTTTCTGATGTTAGACACAATTGCACGACATAATCAATAAGAGGCGTAGACAAGCTTGAAACACCAAATTTCTAAAGTCTCTTTGTTTTTCCATTTTCTAAATGGACTTGAACCATGGTCGTTACGATTTAAAGATGGAGACCCATTTTGAGATCGTACTCATAGATGGAGATCGAAATTGTAAACTACCCTAATAACAATCCATTCAATTGGTATTAAAAACCCCATAAATTAATATTCTATTTTTTGATTGCCTTGATGATGGTGTTGAGTAGGGTAAGGAACATGGAAGGAAATATTACGATATATCGCAGATATAACGATATCAAGATGTGCCCAATATGGGTACCGATATGATGATATTTCCTCCTTTTCATGCATTTCCTTCACAAAATAGCGCCGAAATGGGTGAAATTTCGGTGATATATCATCGAAATATTGTCGAAATATCATATCGACACGATATCGAAACGATATCGAAATCGATATGGCCTTCGATGGTAAGGAACCTTGGTTGGTGTAAGAAAGATCATGTTGTTACATTTTATGACTTTCCTCTAAAGCTCCATTAGTTCATGTGACTTGTCACACCCCTACCTCTATATGTTTAAGCCAAATTTCAGATAAATTAGATTTTCTCCATACGTCTTCCGACATGTCTCTTCTCACAACAACATCCTCTAACTTCAATTTCTCAAAACAAATGAGCTGCTAATCACTACAACCTATATATTTCAACTATCACACAACCTAGAAAGAAATAATATGATCTTACCTCGTCCTCGAATTCAATCTTCATCAATTCCAACTAGTTGATGACATTGTTTAGATTGTTCAAATGTGATTCCCCATAGAATACTCGCTCATCTTCATATTGAAAAGCCTCATCACCAAATAGACCTCACTCGACACGAATACCTTCTACAAATCTTTTTCTTTTGCGATGTTCAAGGGTTTGAAGATACTTATCGTTGTGTTGGATTGATAAGGTAGAGGGATGTTGGATTGATAAGGTAGAGGGATGCATGCTAAACCCCTGCAGTATCGAACTATGACTAACATGTCGAAGACACATATTTACACCATCTAAGTTGCATTTCATTCACAACATTAGGTTCAACTACATGGATTCATTACCTTAAAACAAAATATAAAATCGGTATCGTAGTTTTATAGTTTACAATGAAATCAAAGTTCACATAGAACACATAAACCATAAATCATGATTATAATACAATGATGTTTCTAAGATAAACTTAAAGTGGCATGAAATTGGTGATTGTAAGTGGTAGAACTATACATTCAAGAGCACTATTTAACCAAGTAAGCTAACCAATCTTTTATTTTCAAAAGAAAATGATCACAAATATGGTCTCTAAGCATTGTCCTCCACTCCGATGAAGCATTTTTCGAAGGAGAACGCATCGAGAAGATTGCATTAAACCTTGAACTCCATCCCGATGAAATCACTTTCTTTGTTGAGCCACTACAGAAGTTGCTTGAGTTCATCCCAAGCAAAGCAGAGATGGAAGCGAGGAGGATAACGAGGCATGCCCTTCTAACCAACTGACTACGCCCCACTGAGATCAAGAGCCTAAGCAAGAAAGGAAGAGCGTTATCGATACGTGCAGTTCATAAACTCGTGTGAGAAGTTAAAATTATATATATATATATGTATATAATATAATATAAAAATTGTGAAACTTTATATGATTTTCGGTACAAAGGGTAAATAACAATGGTGTAGATATTATAATGATGTTATAAGCATGCAATCATTTCCTAATCACGTTTATGCCCCTGTAAGTATCTATCCTAGAATGTCTTGTCAAGCAAAAAATATGTTAAAAATAAGGGGAAAAATGAGGTTGACCCCGCACCATTTTTCAACATTTTTTTTCAAAAATAAAGCAATGTATTTTTATCACTATATTCCTCTAATATGTCATTCCAATTTCATCAGTAACAAAGACTCATATACCCTCCATCTAGAACATGCAATTTTAACGATCTTAGAATTGTTGTAATCAACATGTTCTAGATGAATGACATATGAATCTCTATTTCTAACGAAATTAGAATGACATATTAGAGGGATATAATGATGGAAATACATAACTTGATTTTTGAAATAAAAAATGTCGTAAAATGAGATGGGGGCAGCCCATTGAACCCTAAAAATAAAACACAAAATACTTTTTGAAATTTATGCATCAAATCCACCTCCTACACGTTTCCTCCATTAGTCTATTCTGGCTATGTTCACACTTACCTTTATTATCAAGGTAGCCATACTAGAAGGTATGGTTGGATCATTTCCTTTTTAGGAAAAGAATTATCCCGATGAATGAATGGTGGATAGAGCCCTATGTCACCAGGAAACTAATAAAGACATGAAACAACTCATGTATGTACAATTATTGGGATTACAAATAGGGCTGGAAACATGCCTTATTTGTCCAAATAGATTTATGACACATAGTTGGTTTGTAATGTCCCGGTTATAAACAAAACCCATAAACTGGTTCATGAACATTTTCGGCATTCTTTTCGCAACAACTTGTGAGATACTCTTGCAAGAGCTATGAAAGTTCATTCCTTTAAAGATAAATGACGCTGATGAAGACCAGATAATCTTAAAAGCATTTGTAATACACAATATTCCATGGATATTGCAATGGTCATTGATAGTCCATAGAGACGAATAACCGTTAGTCTTTGTCAAAATATATTTATAAAATGGTAGGATAAATATCTATTTAATGAGATTCCAAAGGAAATAGCAATCTTTATAAAGTAAATAGTTTTGGAAAATTAAAGGATGATGAAACAAAGAAGCTCAAGGACAAACACCAATCCTTGACAAATGTGAATGTTTAGTTAATGGTCATGGTCAAAATATAAATATTTTTTTTGATCTAGAGCATGCAGAGATGGACTATGCAGATGATAATGAGGATTGTTATATCAAAGATAATAGTGGGGTTCAAACATATACGAGTTCATGCAAGAATCACAGCTCGATGTAATTACCTATTTGGTATGAAAAGAAGGTAATCGAAAGTTACCATCAAGGAAAGCTAGGGTGGAAAGATTGAAGAGAAAAAAAAAGGTCACTTAAAATATAAATGATGCAACTTAAAGTATATTATTGAGAGATTCTTCTTATCCCTTGAAGTCACTTAAGGTATCATTGAGGATAAGACTCCGATAAAGAAAGAAGGCCTCCACTTTTAAGGTATTAACCTTACGTGTACAAAGCTTTGAGTTTGATATGGAACAATTTCTAAAAGTATAGCCCTTTGCTATAGGATATTTTTCAAAGCTATGTATATTGTAACACCACAATCAACTATATCGTCGGAAAAAGAAGGAATAACGTTGTTATTCCAAATCCATTAAATTGGATGAAATAACACTCCTAAACACTATCATTAGTCAATACACAAAAACCTATACAAAACAATGAAAATGCAAGATATAGTAGAACATTTCATCAGAATAGATATAGTCGAACATCAGAATGGAGATGTACCCACGATTTCTACGTAATAAAGGCGACAAGAATAATATAAAATAACAAATTACGATAGACTCTTTAAATGACACATGGCAATATTAGCGACTTTTGAAATTTCTTTTTATGCACTCACTACCAACCTATGGTTATCAAACAATTATATCGAGCTGCTAAATTTTCATTTTGAAACTACTAAATGCAATTTTGACAAAACAAAAATTAAACTATGACAGAATAATACTAAAATTTGATCACTAATATAGAACCATTTAATGTAAAAAACATTAGTATAAACTTCGAAACATAAATACATGGACAAAATACATAAACAAAGATACTTGAGTGCAGTCTCGCATTACACGCGGAAGATATATCTTATAATACTTATACTAGGAGCATTGGAACACACAAGATCTTTTCTTTGTTTGTTCTTGTTTGCCCTTTTCTCTCTAAGAATGGCTCCATTTATATATGATTTTGGGTAGATATTTGAATATAATTTTCTTTCTTAATTGGGCTCTTGTCATTTCAATAACATGATTTAAGTTGCATCAAGAGTATACTTAAAGTTACGTCGTTGATATTTTAAGTGTCTTTCTTTGTGTCTCTTCAATTTTTTACATATAACTTTATTTGATGACAATTATAGGATATTTTTCAGACATATATTGTCTTTTCTTACTAGATAAATAATTACAGAGAGCGTGAATACAATCTTGCATGAGTTCGTATATGTCTGAATTCCCACTCTCATCTGTGATATGGTAATCCCCATTATTATTTGCATAATCGATCTCTTCATTTTCTAGAACAAAAAATTTCAGTATTTGGTAAGGATCATTTGAAGCTTTTCATTTGTCACGAATGTGTGATTATCCTTGAGACTTCTTTATTACGTCATCTTTTCATTTTCTAAAACTATTTGCTTTGGTATTCGCTGACCTTGGATTCATGATTGCTTTAGGTTAGGGATTCTTTTTCCCATTAGAATCGAGTAAAATCAAAACTTGTCCCACAATTTTATAAATATATTTCGATGAAGGGATGGCAATTGTTCTTCTTCTAGGGTTGCCTGCCCATGATCATTGTGATATCCGCGGAATACCATATGTTTTACATGCTTTTAAGATTTTTTGATCTTCATCAGCTTCATTTATCCTTGAAAGATTGTACCTTTGTAGCTTCGGCGGGAGTATCTCGCGAGTTGCTATGAAGAAATACCAGAAATGATTCATACTCTAGTTGTGGGCTTCATTTTTAATTGGAACCTTACACACGATATCTATATCATAAATCTAATTTGGATAAATAATCCATGTTTCTAGGCATCTTTGTATTTCCATAATTGTACACCCATAGGTGATTTCATGTCTCTATTAGTTTCCTGGTGACGTAAGGTCTTCCTGTTATTCATCATTCATTCATCGAGATAATTCTTTTAGTTTTCATTTGAAAATATGATATAAAATCCTTTCGTATTATCTATACCGGTGATTTATGATGTCACTTTATGTTTATATGAAAATTCTCTCATAATAGAATGACTGATTTTTTTCTGGAGAAGTAGGGATATAATAATATTATTGTGGGCACTATCGATTTAAAATCTCTTCTAGAGAGACTGTCGATTTCACATCGAATTTTTCCATTATAGTGACCACATCGTGATATTTCTTATGGATATATGGAGTGGATTTACTCTCTTCAGTCATTGACTAATTCTAGAAGTAGGGATATAATGATATTCTTATAGACGATATCGATTTAAAATATCTTCCAGAGAGACCATTGGTTTCACATTGAAATTTTCCATTATTATACATACATGGATAATTTTCTATCTTTATTAGTTTCCTGATGACATAAGGGTTTCTTGTTACACACTATTCATTCATCAGGATAAATCTTTTAATCTTCGTTTGAGAATATGATATAAAATCCTTTTGGAATGATCTATACTAGTAATTTATGATGTCACGTAGGGGTGGGTATTTGACTGGTTGGGTGGGTCTGGGTTATTCGATTTGGGTTGAATTCGATTTGGATTGCAAAAATGAAACCCATCACCCAACCAAATTAGATTGGGTAGATATGTTTGGGTGATCGGTTTGGGCCGACTGGGTTGGGTGAAAACCAAATTACCCATATAAAAAATCTTGTTAATTGAAGGTCAAGTAATGATGGGGCCGTTGATGTATGAAAAAGATGTCAAAATAAGCATGTAATAAGATCAATATATAAGAAGAAGGTTGGATGAATATGTTCAACATGGATGAAGAAGCTTGAGATATGTTCAAGTTGATATGGAGTTGTTCGGTTAAGATTAGGAGATTTTCAAGAATAATTTATGTCACGGAAGTCGATATGGATTGGAGCAGTTGTGCGGTTATAAGAAATGCTCTCAGTTGTTTATGGCATGTAATGATAATATAAAGGGTGATAGAGAAAAAATATGGGTTGGGTCCAACCCAAAACCTGAATGACCCAAATCGTTTTGACCCATTTTCAATGATTTGGTTGGGTTACATGGGTGGGCCCATATATTGCCCACCCCTAAGGAGAGGTAGGGATATAACGATATTCTTATGGGAAATATCGATTTCAAATCTCTTCCGGAGAGACCATTGGTCTCATATCAAAATTTTCCAATAGTGTCCACATCGTAATATGTCTTAAAAATATATGGAATGGATTCACTCTCTTTAGTCATTGATTAATTCTTACTAGGAGAAGTTGAAGCAAGGTATTAGGCCTTGTACATCATGGAAGCGAGAAGATCGCATCACGCCATGTCAAATAACGAGATTGGTTATATGAATCTAGATAGCAACCAAATTTTAAAATTTTTAAAAGACGAAACCACGTGGATTGAGAACCTTTCCTAAACTAGGTCATCAAGTTCACATGAGTTAAAGAATTACCATTGAAGTGTGAACGTGTTCTCTAAAGTAAGAACCTCCTATTTGAAGTCCGGTCGGATGGAGATTACACAGCGTGGGGATGAACTGTATGCTTCGTAATTCAAGCAATGATCTAACATTCCTTCTTCTGCCTTGGTGTAGGGGGACGACTGCAAGCAGAGAGAGGAAGAATGGTAACAATGAGAGAGCGAGAGAGAGGAAACTTGGTGTTTTCTTGAGATGTCAGGCCGCTAGGATTGCAATCCTCGTTGTAAATTGAATGACCAGGATTGAACGAGTTCTCAACAGCTTTTAGGATTGAGAGAGCACCCAACAACTTTTGGATTAGAAGGTATCATTAATTATCAATTTCAATTATCCTAAAATTATCATCTAGAAATATGATTAAGAGAGGAAAAAAAGAAACAAAGTGAGATAATGGTGGGGACGTCCCACGTACGGGGCGACTTTCTTCTTAGAAAGACCACTCGTTATATTAATATAGCGAAATCAATTACTCTACCATTTCACCACACACCAACCCTCACCTTTACTACTTAATCTGAGACTGGGCTTCAATAGGTTACTTTCAACTTCAACAGCTTGACAGGTATGGGAATGCCAGATCTTATACTGCGGAGGTGAGTTTTGACTGGCTTACTGCATTGTTTGGTAAAACAAAAGAGAAGACCTAGACCCTAGAGAAATTACGGTGTCCCCCATTTATCTCCTTATTTTTTTCTTGCATTTCTTCAACCTTTAATCATTTCTTAATTGATGAAAGGAATTTAATTATCAACAAATAATTCTCAATTATTTGTGTTGATTACAAATAAAACATCTAAAAAATGAATCACATTCATAGGTCTGAATAAAAATGTAAACCCAATCTACATTACAATGAAATGTGAATGCAATTCACACACACAATGTAATGTGTGAATCTTATTAACAAATAAGTCTCCAAATAATAATATGGCTCTTATCCACACTATTCCAAAAATTATTGTGTATATCATTATTCATATTAATTTTGTGCTGGGTAATTAAGTCTAATTTAATTATCTTATTTTTCTCTTTTTACCCAATAGTTAAAATTGTTTCTTTCATAACAATCCATGAACTCTTTCATGGATAAAATATTTTTTCCACAAACACTTGGATATAAGGTCAAGGTAATTGTATATTTCATGTATAGTGACTTGGATATTGAGATCCAATCTCATATCCAGATCTAAGAGACCCCTTAATGTTGTTTGATTATATCAGACAAAGTATCTCTATCTTCTCGTTGCATTTGAACCGAAATCAATACATGTCCAAGATTTGGACTAAGATTGGATAACTAATTCACTAAGCAGAGTCGTAAAATCCAAACATGTTTCATCACTTCCTTAGAATGAAAGTGTCATGGTATACAATTACTTAAGATAACATCTCTTTGAATATTCCTAATACTTGTACATCCTGTATACTAGAAGACCATGACTAAACATGAAGTTTTGATCTCATTTAAACTCTCCTTCAGAGTTCTGTTTGGTTTCTCACTTGATCATTGGGAGTTGGTATCGATTATATATATATTTTTCAAAAGCATGTATCATACCTACAAATCCCGTCTCATTTCCAAAAGAAGTTGGCCATATATGGAATTTGGTTTATCCCAATATGTCATAAGTGAGCTCATGTCTTTCGATTCAGTAGTGAACTTGTGCGATCCCTTTGAGAGGTCACATTACTCATATGTCCTTATATGTACACTAGTGTGTCGGTGTATAGACCTTGATTAGGGTGTCAACCTAATGGCCTGCCAAATGTATGTAATTAGACATATAATAACATATATGTATCCGGTCATAGGATGTGTGCCTATATGATGACAACATACGACATATGCATTTGCTATCTCGATCTTATTAAGTCAACTATGTGACTTAACTTATCCAACACCTTCGAATCTCTATTCCGATGCAGAGGACCGATGTAAAGAGGTTAGTTGGATATCATCCTTTAGAGTAAGGATTGTCATCTCCTTCTCATACTAGAAATCCCTTCTTGATAATATTTTGACGATGCAGTTGAGCCCTCAATCTAATTCTTTAGTATTCAACCCAACACCAACCTATATGATCCAACAATTAGATCACCAACTAACTATACAAACTCAAGAGAGCCAAGGTACATAACCCAATTTGTATAGAGGGACCCAATATGTGCATACATATGATATTCTTAGAAAGGAAGTGAATAAGTTAATAACTTTTTTGATAGATAATTACAATAACATTTATTCTATAAATGGTTCGTCAGGGGATCGCATGTCTAACAATCTCCCACTAGCCTTCAAATCCATTCATGTACAATTCTTAAACCCAAAGTCATTATATGATAATTGAAAATCTTTTGGGACAAAGGTTTGGTAAGGGGATCATCGATGTCGTCGGTGACGGCAACCTTAGTGATTGTGATGTCACCACATTTCGTATCTCCCAGATGATGTGATATTTTCTTTCCATGTGCTTGCTCTTTTCATGCCACCCGAATTTCTTTGCTTGAGTACGACTCTCCTGTTATCATAGAGTGACGTGAAGGGAGTATTTGATAAAGCTAGCCCAACTCCAAGATGAACTTATGCAACCACAATGCTTCCTTTGCAACATCCATTGCAGCAGTGTACTCAACTATTATTATTAAATCAACCGTAGTATCCTACTTCTTGCTTCTCTAGCTCACCACACCATCATTCAACAAGAATAGGAACTCTGAAGTTGACTTTCGATCATCAATGTATGATTGGAAGTCGGAAGATGTGCATACTAAGACTTGGAGATCAAGACCAATATGTAATCTTGTGTCTTTTTTAGATACTTGAAAAGGAAACTTGTAATTTTTAATCTCGAAAAAAATAAATAAAAATCACTGTAAAATACTTCATAAAATAACAAACAATTTTTATTTTATAAAACGACACCCTACCACACATCTCGAAGAAAGCCGCAAGATCCTCCCGCACATCGCGTGCACAAGGCGCGCACCCTAGGCAACACAATCCTCTGACATTTGCAAGTCCAGGCAGCGCAGGCGCTAGCCTCTCGATTCCCGGCTATCCCTCAGGCAAATGAACATCTCCAAGCTACACCACGCATGAGGCTCCCGACAAAGCTTCCAAATCGCCGCATATTCATGAACTCAAAGGAGCCGTTCTTATCAGGCCAAGTCTTCACAGACCCTCGTACACAACCAAATACTCCAACAATAGCCAGAAAAATTGCATGATTTTTTTAGAAAAAGGTACGTACAAAAAGAAAAGGCATACATATATTTAAAAAATGATTAAAAAAAGAAGTAAGAAGAGGAAAAGCTGGAAAAAAAGAAGTGTTGAAATAGCTTAAAAAATATTTTCAAAAAAATGTTTGGACGGCTTATAAAAAAATGATGAAAAAAAGCTGCAAGAAATTTTTGTGAATGTTTGTGTTTTCCCCCAATATCTGAGTTTTCATGTGAGCCATAGGGACTCCACAGTAGAAGACCATTCCCTATGCCATGTTGGTAAGGGTTTCATGTGGTATCATAGAGACTCTAGAGTAGAGTACCATTCTCCTTACCAGATGGGAGAACCCAGTTCTCCGATGAGGAGACTTTTCAGACTCCATTCTCCAGCAACCAGGGACTCCGACAAGCACACTCCACGACCTTTTAGTTCAGCCCTTTTCAGAGATGGAGCAGTTGTCCACATGTTGTGACGAGCTAGAGTACTCTGACGAGGAGACTCATTTTTCAGTTGCAGTGACTCTGATATATGCAGTACAGAGCACATGCTCTCCGACGAGGAGATTCAATTGACTCACACTCCATCCCGTTCGTCCTCCTCACCTGCATGGCATGAGAAGCGACATCCTCGACAGTAGTCGACTGTTGTGCGCGTTGAGTTGATATTGTCTGTAGTGTCATGTTGCGTGAGTTGAGTTTCTTTCGGTTTGTCCAAGTTGAGCATTGCATGCTCCAGCTTTAGGGGGAGTGTTGGAGTATTTGGTTGTGTGCCATTATGAGTTGTAGGAGGGTAAATGGATCTCTCCAGGATCCACTTACCCCCATCCATATGTTTAGTCTCACATCTACTAGTGATGGGACTTGGAGGCTCTTTGGAGGCTATATAAGGAGCCCCAGACCTCCTCTATCCATTGAGATAGTGTAATGCATATATCAACCATTTGAGACGTTCTCCCATGATTTCATCCTGCTCTTTAGGGAGTAGACTTCCACGTAAAATCCTTGCGTCCCATGTTTATTTTTCTATATTCTCTGATTCCGCTTCCGCTTCTTATTTTCTAACAACATTATATACTCGTTGAGTATGAGTTTGATTAGTATTTACGAATGAATACCAACAATTCCATTAGTGATGTACTATTTACTATTCAGAGGCAATTCCATAAATACCATAACATGCAGGATTGGGATTGTAATGTCTTCTCATTAATGATATATTATTTTGAAAAATAGACAGAGACATGGTGATGTTGGTATTTTGGGATGGAAAATAGTTGACAAAGAGTGGAGTTAGCTACAGAGGTGGATTGAGTCAGCTTACTAGTATCCGGCAAGTTAATATGTACGAGGAGTATTACTAACTAAAGTCTATGCATTAACAACTTACTCGCTTACTGAATTTCAACTTAAACTAGTTTGTAAGTGACCTGCACATTGCGGAAGGTATAATGCATGAGGATGGATATATCATCAACATACTTGTTGAGACCATTGTCCTTCTGATGCATCTAATCCTTATCCAACAACTGCGTGCATCTATCTTTGTGCCTTGTCGTATAGTTTTACTCCATAGTGTATGTATACTACAATGAAGTATTTTTCTAAAAATCGATAGTAATATCCTCTCACCAGGTGTTTTATCTCATAGTGTTCAAAATCAGTATGAAGTTGTTCATTCATTTAGTAATGAGGTGAGAAATGTCATATGGGACCCATTTCATTTTACACAAAAGATACACAACAAGAATACACAAGAGAGAATGTTGATGACTTGCACTTGGATGATACGACTATTGAGGCTTATAATGATTGGGGAGACTATGAGAACACAAATGATGGTGATAAAGATGATCATGAGGTTGATGAACACGACAGAGATGATAAAGGTGCCAAAGATGATCGCCAACAATGTCTATGAAGATGATGGCGAAAAACTTATTACCATGGATTTTACTCTCTAATGGAATCTATTGCGAATGAGGAATCTGACTACTTACTATGAGAATAATTATTTGAAGAACTTCTCGATCCAGTGATTTATGAAGACTGGATTGCAAACATGAATGCCGTAGAATAAGATAGATTTGGATGGCATCCCTCATCCATCATATGAATTAAGAAGATATTACTGGTTACATTTGGTATTTCCGACCAAAGATGCTCTAAAAAATAATTTAAAGAGATGTAGCATAAAGTGGCTTCCAAAAACATTTATTGACCATAGGGTGTACCCATGATACATGTGGATCACAGCTTCATTAACACACCTTTGACGTGATCGTGGTGATTGGCAGGTTTCGACTTACCGTGACGAACACAACAGTTTGGATCATATGCTACATCACAAGTGCTATTTAGATTTCATCTGTCAAGTAATACTTCCTACATTTCAAGCATGTCTTACCATAACTCCCACTCATATAATGGCAATACTTGTTATAAAATATGAAGCGGAAGCAAAACATGGAAAAAGAATAAACATCACAAAAGAACAGCGGGATTAACGTGGAACCCTACTCCGTGAGGAGCGGGATGAAACCACGGGAGAAGCCCCTGAATTGGGCGTGTTTGTCTATTGACTTTCTCAATGAGTACAGGAGGTCTGGGGCTCCTTATATAGCCTTCCCAGAGCCTCCAAGTCCCACTGTTGGTCCATGTGGGACTAAACACATGATGGGGGTAAATGGATCTTCTCCAGGATCCATTTACCCTGTTACAACATAAAGGGCGCACAACCAAATACTCTAACAATACTCAACAAGATTATCAGGTTTGAATCAAGTATTAAAAGTATGTGATGCGAGATGAAAGGCCATGGTTGGATCTTTGGCTTTAATGATGCAAAACTGCAAATTTTAATGAAGATTGATTCGTGCACATATTTTAGGCATACATACCATCGATTAAAGGATTTCAACATTGTTGACCTGTTATTAGTATCAATGAGATTCATCTATATGGTATGTACCCATGACTGTGGTTCTTACTAACTTGGCTACCATCTAATAAAGGATGCATTGTACATGATTAGCGATCGATTTCCTAGATTGATGAATGAACTGAAAAAGAAACCTTCCTCTTTGGAATGGTCATATAAACAATGTATGTCTGAATAAGTTCTAAGCTGCAGGAGCACATTCATAGTGTATAGTCGCAGTAAAATAAGGTAGGAGATTCAGATTCTTAAAATGGATAATGCAACAAGAAAGTGAGGCCAAGATATATTGGACACTTGTATATGACTTAATAATGCACTACGGTTGCATGATTACAAACTTTTCCAAGAGTTTGATATGCAGCAAAAGATTGTCATGGTCTATCCATCATAGCACTCATACTTGTGATTTTTAATAAATTGAGCAAGTAATGAGAGACAGAATGAGAGGGCTGACATGATGATGGATCTAACCTCAAAGTACGAAGGGATTATGCAATGAAACATGATTAAAGCACGCGGATTCGATGTAAGCAGTTCATTTAAAATGAAGTTCAAGTCCCATCCCTAGTGTGCATGTGCTTGGTGATATCAAACGATGCAAGAATTACCTCAACATGTTGATTTTTGGAAGCGGAGCATCTTCTTTGCTTGCATTACATAGCCTACGATGACAAAAATACAAAATGAGACTTTGTCTTCCTACTTCTATACAATGCAAAAATTCAAAGATGAAGATTTTGAAGAATGTCTACTTGGAAAATTTTACTACCACCACCTGCAAGACGAAATCGAGGAAGATCAAAGAAAAAGGAAATTTGCAATGCGATGGATGAAATAGGTGGTCAAACCAAACATGTGGTTTATGTCACCAAACTAACATAACATGACATCATGTATGAGAAGAAATGCTAATAGATATAACTTAATAATTAATGTATGCATTTTTGTATTTTGTTTTTATATTTTTTTATTGTTTGAATTAAATAAATGGTAGGCTATGATTTAGATCGTGTACCAATGACCACAACGTAGAGCATAATCACTGAAATGACTTGGTGATGGAACGCAGTATAAATGTATTACTTTAGACTGCAGGTTTCTAATGTGTTTCATAGTATCACATTTGGAAAATGCGGTGCTTATATCTCTGTTAGAACGGTGGTGGTGACCAAAGATACACACATTTCACCTACGTTATGGTGAAATGACAATAATGCTTTGGAATGTCAGAATCATAGCTGATCTTCACGTAAATGATTTCCTGTTATTGGATTCATCACCCGCAATTGGGAGTTGGTAACAAGTATTCGAGGAATTACTTGGGCTCATTCCAAGTTGAGCGATCAAGAATGGTAACTTAAAGCTCTCATAGTTATGTGTCAGTCTAATATATATATATATATATATATATATATATATATATATATATATGAGGAAAGGGAGCCTACCTTGTGAAGTAGGTAACCTTACCTACTTCACATCCAATTTTTGCAATCTTTTTACTTTTTTTGAAAAATACCATCGTGGATTTTCATAATTATATCCCTCTAATATGTCATTCAAATTTCATCAAAAATGGAGAAATGGAGACTCCTACGGCCTTCATCCAGAACATGTAAAATACAATAAATTTGTGACCGTTAAAAAATGACTGTCTGGATGGAGGCCATAGGAGTCTCTGTTTCTGACGAAATTTGAATGACATATTAGAAGGATATAATTATGAAAACCCATGGTGGCATTTTAAAAAAAATAAAAAATTGCAAAAAATGAAATGTGAAGTAGGTAAGTTACCTACTTCACAAAGTAGGCTCCCTTTCCTCTCTCTCTCTCTCTCTCTCTCTCTATATATATATATATATATATTGAAGCTAAAAGAGGAGGTGACACTCGAAGGTGTCCGCCCCAAAATTTTATTAAAAAATAAGGTTAAGAAACAAGTACAGAAAACAAAAAACAGAACTATAGAACCCAATCCTCCACTAAACTTGCAGAGTGTGCCAAAACATTTTCCTTATAAAATCTTTGAACGAGAAGAGAAGCGCATTCCTTGCCAGCCAAACATCCCAAATAACAACAAGAGGTTGAAGTAGAACCTGGCGAGGACGGTGTCTGTTCACCACTATGGAGTTACAAAAAGAGGGCATGTTTGCCGAACAAACTCACTCGAGGCCGGCCTCACCCCAGATTGGGGCCGTCCTCTGGCACCGAATATTAGATGATCTAGAGATTCAATCTCAACGTCACACAGGAGGCACCTATCAGAGACAACCCCTAGGAGCCTAGTGCAGTCAATCTTTGCTGCCTGAACAGCCAAAAAAAGAAGCCAATCCTCTCAGGGAGGCCGAGTCCCCAAAAGATCTTACAGTCCCTAACCAGATACTCAGAGCTCGAGAGGGGGCACCCTGCGAATCACACCATACGCCTTCTTGGCAGAAAAAGGTCCCCCATGATAATTCCAATGATCCTTGTTCCCCACAGGCCCCCCTGTATCGCGCAAGGATTCGAGCAAATCAAGAAACTCATCGAGGCATTGATCTGAGAAGTTTGAAGAGAACGTAGGCATCCAGTTTCCATCCCACGGTCTGTTGCCAATGCAAACAGGCGAGGAAACCAAGCACATAAAGGCCCAACATCCGTCCAGCCATCGGTCCAGAAAGCAAAGGACTCCCTATTGCCAAGCACCGGCCTAAAGAGAGCATGAAAACGAGGAAGAGTCCCCAGAATCCCCTTCCATAAGGGCGAAGGTGACAAACCACGACAACAATTCAGAGGCGAGGAGTTGTTTATACCATAGATCTGGTGGAGAAGGGTGCAATACAGATCATCATCGCCACCCCAAAGTCTGCTCACCCACTTCAACAACAGGGCTTCATTCATTGCATCTACCTTATGGACGCCAAAACCACCTTCGCCTTTAGGGAGCGTGACCACATCCCTGTCTGTAAGATGCATACCATCAGACTCCTGACCGTCTTTGCCCCATAAAAATTTACGCATCAATCTCTCAAGACGATTACTGATCCCCTTCGACATAAGGCGAGTGGACATAAAAAAATCAGGATCGAAGATAAAACCGCCTTTAGTAGCACCAAACGGCCCCCTTTGGAGAGAAGATGGACGATTTCCAACCCGCCAACCTACCCTCTAGCTTTTCAACAATGAGCAACCAGTCAGCTAGCTTGGTTCTGCCCACATCCAACGACACCCCGAGGTACTTGACAATGAGGGTACCACAATCCGAGCCCAGCACTTGGTTGCAAATACATGCATCCCCCTCCGATAAGCCAAAGGGAGTCATTGTGGACTTGTTAGCGTTTTTAAACAGACCAGAAAGTTCACTGAAAAGATCCAAAGCGATTGCCATGCCAGAGGCCTCCGCAATGCCCCCTCAATGAAGAAAACGGTGTCGTCAGCGTATTGAAAAAGCGGAATCGTAATCCCATCCAGCGAGTACCCAACGGTATAGACACCACTAATAACACGAACCATAAATCGGGCCAAGACGTCCAATACAATGACGAAAAGAAGGGGGGGGGGGGCAAAGGACACCCATGCTTGACTCCCCGCCTCAGCTGAAAGAAACCACCCTTCAGACGACCATTTACCAGAACTGACATAATAGAGGTCGTGGCACAACGTTTCATCCAGGAAATCCACAAATATGGAAAGCCCCTCCTTTGTAAGGCCGACCAGAGAAACTTCCAGTCTAACGTGTCGTAGGCTTTCGCAAAATCAACCTTCCAGAGCAACCCCTCCTTCCCCTGCCGCCTCCAATTAGCTACCATTTCAGATGCGCCAAACAATCTGCGATCTGCCTACTCGGAATGAAGGCTGAATGCATCGGGGAAATAATGTGCTCGAGTGTTCGGCTCAATCTTATAGCAAGGACCTTTGCCATGATCAAATATAGAGCGTTGGACAACGCAATGGGCCGGAAGTCCTCAATGCACTCCGTTGCCATACGCTCAGGAAGGAGAAAGATCAGGGCCTATTTATCCTATCGAATCCTGCGTTTCCACTGCAGAACTCCAAAACAACCTCCAACACATCATCACCCACCAATTCCCAGAAATCTCTGCAAAAGGCCACAGGAAAGCCATTAGGGCCTGGAGCCCCATCTGTGTTGAGATACCAGACCGCAATCTTCAGTTCATCCATGGTAATTGTCTGTGTCAAGCTAGAAGCCATAAAGGGAGACAAGCTCAGAGCACCCAACCCCGTCCATCTCCAACGTCTCTCAATCGATCTTGTCGAGAACTCGCAGAAGTGGTCCGCAATCGCTCTACCCATCTCCCTGTTGTCGTCCACCCGCACGTTGTCGACTCCTTGACCGTTGCCTCCATTCTGTAATATGCTTCCTGTCCTCATCGGCGATCTTCTTCTGGACAAGCGCATGCTGGGCCAGCTCATCGTTGTTCAGATCTCGACAATCCTCTACAATGTCAAGCCTAGATAAATCGTCCTCCGCCTCCAAACGAGCAGCACGACGGGCATCTCTGGATTCCCTCTTGAAGGCCCACAAAAGTGTGCGTAAAGAGATCAATTTCTGCACAAACCTCGACGCAGCAGAGTCGAACAACGACAGGGAGGACCAGTGCGAAAAAACCAAGTCCCGAAAAGAATCCCAAAGAATCGGAGTGTGATCGGACCAAGTCCTCGGCCTAGTTACCACAAAGGACATGGGGAATAAATCCAGCAGCTCCGAGGAGGCCAAACACCGATCGATACGCGATCGAGAGGTAGAGTTTCTCCAAGTGTAATTCGAACCAGCCGCATCGAGCACCTCCAGCTCCAAGGAGTCAACAGTATCTACGAAATCCTCAGAGCCGGGATTCCTTCTTGAAGGCCCACAAATGCGTGCGTAAAGAGATCAATTTCTGCACAAACCTCGATGCAGCAGAGTCGAACAATGACAGGGAGGACCAGTGCGAAAAACCAGGTCCCGAAAAGAATCCCAAAGAATCGAAGTGTGATCGGACCAAGTCCTCGGCCTAGCTACCACAAAGGACATGGGGAATAAATCCAGCAGCTCCGAGAAGGCCAAACACTGATCGATACGCGATCGAGAGGTAGAGTTTCTCCAAGTGTAATTCGAACCAGCCGCATCGAGCACCTCCATCTCCAAGGAGTCAACGGTATCTACGAAATCCTCAGAGCCGGGATCCTGCCCCCCAGAATGCGACCGATCCGCGGACAGAAGCGTAACGTTGAAATCACCGCCAATTAGCCAAGGGACCCCCGTGAAGGCCGTCCTAGATGCCCGCAAATCTGTCCACAACTCGCGCCTCTCAACATGATTGCATGGCCCATACACACAAGAGAGGGCCGAGAGGGAAGACGAACGAGCACACTCCAGAAGGACGGTGAGGACATGCCTGCCCCTGAGCTCAACACGAAAATTGAAAGCCGAACTTCTCCAAGCCAAGAGTAAGCATCCTGAGGAACCCAAGGCACCGATCGTCCTGAACTCATCAATGTCGCCCGCATCAAAAGAGCGCCAGACCAAGTCAGAAATAGATTCCAGCTTAGTTTTTTGTAGGAAGATAATATCACATCCTTAATCCTGAAATCGCGTTTTGAGGATCCCCCTCTATTCTGGGTCACCCAGACCCCTAACATTACAAGAAAGAACCTTCATTGGGAGACCACTTTTGAGCCCTGAGTGTGAACCACTCCTGCCAGCTCCGCAATTAAAGCTTTCTGTTCCGAGATCAGGGGAGGCACCCTGTGTTGAGGCCTTGACCGCTATCTCCTCCTATAGCGCTTCCTAGATTTCTTGTCAGCAGCACCGCCCATGGCAAGATCCGAGCCATCCACTTCCATTGACAAAACAAAGGATACCCCTTCTTCTGACCTTTCCCCCAACCCCATACCGCTCGTCGAAGGTTCCTCGTTGCCCGAGCACACCATGGATGGAGTGGGTCCCTCAACCAGGCTCAGGGGACCACCAATGCAAATCTGCGGCACGAGCGAGGCATTGTCCAGCCCCCCTGCAACCCCTCCCATGCTGGGACAAGAACTCCAGACGCAAAGGCTGGTCCGATCGCATAGTAGGGCCTGAAAAACCCAGAAGGCCCGAGAGCGAGATCCGTTTCATAATCGGATCAACCAGATTGGTACAAGCAAAAGTAACCCAAGCCAATCAGATCCGGAAGCCTGAATTTGTGATGAGGAGCAAGAATCCACGTGTGCATGGCTTTAGAACCCGAAGTAACCCACGAAACACCACCTCGTGACACGTGCTTAAAGAGCCAAGAGTTGGTAATCCAACCGCCAAACAAGAAGATGAAGCATTACGCGTCGAAGCCGGAGGTACTCGTGACGGTGGAGGATCGAGAAGCTGCAGCTCTACACGGAAGCATAACCGACCGACGTCCAAGACTGTCGAGATGATCGAGTCTCTCAGAATAGACACATCCGCACAGTTGCAATCCATCGTTAACAACATAATCTCCGGGTCAGAACCCGAACGCAAGCCATCCTCCAGAATCGAGACCAACGAACCCCACCGCTTGAGGGCCGACCCCAAGCAGGAAACATAGCGAGAGAGGAAGGGGACCCCTCGCACCCGCACCGGACACCTTGCATAGTTATCCAC
This sequence comes from Ottelia alismoides, assembly GCA_037367405.1. NCBI lineage: Eukaryota > Viridiplantae > Streptophyta > Magnoliopsida > Alismatales > Hydrocharitaceae > Ottelia > Ottelia alismoides. The sequence goes on along the minus strand of JAZKJV010008346.1, from coordinate 579,025 downwards.
TGCCCGTCCGCAAAGCGTAGTTTTCTCCAAGTAATCGTGCCTACACCACTAAGCGAAAGAAGGTGGTCCTTCTGCACCGAGGACAACCTATGAGCACAACAACTACGATAGTCAAGAGACACCACATCCCCGGAGAACTAAGGACCAAACATACTGGAAAGATAAGTGTGCACTGACTTCGACGACAGGGAGTTCTCCGACCAAGACCGTACGAGTACCTGGAAGCATTCGTCGAATGCAGGGCTAGCCAAAACCGAGGCATAAGAGTGAACCCCCCGTGGCGCATTATCGCCATACGAAGAAGAGGCACCCTCCATCCTCTGCGGATGTTGCCATTACTGTCAGTCTAATATATGATGTTACCATTTTTTGTCACAAAGATGATGTGGTACAATGGCAACATCACCTATCAGAATGTCGAGAAACAATGAGAGCTTAACATTACCATTCTTGATCCATACACTCGGAACGTGTCCAAGTAATTTCTTGCATACTTATTTACAACTCCTACTGGCAGGTGAAGAAAGTGCAATAACTGAACGACTATCTACGCGACATCGTGAAGCATTATTGTTGTTTCAACATAACGTATGTGAAAAATGTGCGTTTATGATTGCCATCTTTCTAACAAAGCAGCGAGCAATGCATTATCCAAATGCACTTCTTGCCACCGTGAAACACATCTGACACCTGTAGTTTGAAGTAAGTAGTACATTTAGTCTAATGCTGTGTTCCTCTGCCAATAACTTATTCTAGCTAGTGATATGATATATGAAACGTAATTGTATTTACACACGAAACTTATATTATGTAAACAATAATATATAAATAATAATGTAAATTTAAAATTCATTTAACTATACTTATTGGATCAATAAAAGGGTTGGCAGATATATGCTCTCCTTGTTGTACAATATGCTTTGATCCAAGAATTAAATCTTTAGCCTACCATCTATTTGAACAATAAAAAAATAAAAAAACAAATAAAAACTAACATTGCAAAATACATACATTAGTCATCAATCTATATCAATTAGCATTTTTTCTCATACATGATGTCATATTATGTCCAATTTGGTGAAATAAACCACATCTTTGGTGATAACCACTCACTTCATTCATGGCATTGTGAATTTTGTTTTTCTTTGCTCTTCGTTAATTTCTTTTGGTTTGCTAGACATTATCCAAAACTTTCTATCTTTTATTAAGTGAAACGATGCAACACATGTATCTTTGAATTTTTTTACAACATAGAAGCGAGAACACAAAGTCTAGTTCTGTATTTTTGTACTTGTATAGGTACAAGCGGAAGTGTATGTATGTTTGAATTTTTTACTATATAGAAGCAAGAATACAAAGTCTAGTTTTGTATTTTGTGCCCGTATAGGTACAAGCGATTATGGCATGCTAGCTAACGAGATTCTTCGCTTACACAGATTCACACTTACATTGCTCTTGCATCATTTAATATCACTCCGTACATGCCTTATAAAGATTGTAATTGAAATTCTTGTAATTGATCTATCTTACGTCAAACCTATGTGCTTTAATAATGTTTCGTCACCAGGCCTTCTCTCGTATTCTGTAGAAATAACAAATTACATAGAGATTGATGGGAGACGGGCAACAAGCTGCGCCACCAATCCCTTTGTGATGGCAAACCCAATTCTACGAAACACAACATCTATAGACTTGGGAACCATAACATTGCTATGCATAATTTTTTGGACCTTCTTGAGGAGCTCTACTGCTTTAGTTGCCAAGAACCCAAAGGTATCAAAATCAAAGGGGATGAATACATGTTATTGTCAATATAAACTTTCTCATGCTTAGCAACTTTAGCTGAAGCAGCGTATCCTGCAATAAAATCACTCCTTATCAGACCCACTAATGGAGAAACTCCAACAAATCAACACATGCATGTTTCCCTCCAGCCTATCCAAATATCAAAAAATCTGCTGGTCTGAATGCCGATCTCACCTCTTGCAGATTAGTCAGAAAATTCATAGATGCTTCTTTCTTTGAAGCAACCCCAACATGTATGAGTACATCATAAAGGACATCCCTGACAAAATCATGTCTATATTTAAAACCTGAGAGTTCACGACAATGAACTGCATACTCTCGAAAACCGTCTAGGTAGGATTTGTGGCACAGTGGACAAGCATCATCAGCTGGGAATAGAGGAATCATAAGGTGATACTTGATAATAGTACGATATTAAATGGGTGACATATGCATTACAAGACCCTCGATAGGAATGGCAAGAAGGAAATCTTGAGCATGGCCAACTTGCAAACAGTGAAAAAAATACTTTTTGTCTAGTAGTCACGTCAAACTCAACTTCCATTTCTTTAATGATTTTGCTAAAAAGGGAACTCGCCAAAACGTTCTGGGCTTTAGGTGGGATGGTATCCTTGTTAGCAAAACATGTAAGATTGAGAACTGGAAGTGTGGCATATAATCCCTCCAAAGTGTTTAGAAAATAAAAACCCATACCATGTAACCCATTGTCTCGTAAAATGTGATCTTGGAGCACCAAAGATCGGGCTCTAGAAACCACGTAAGCATACGAAGAAGCCTCCATAGCTGAGTACAGACCCAAGCCACCGAGTCTAATGGTAGTGACTCTACCCACCATTAAAGGTCACCAAAGAAAAAAGGGCCTCCACAAACTACAATATCATCAATTGCTCCGCGTAGTCCTTTGTCAAACCACGTATTAACTCGTTCCATGTATGTGGGTTGACATGTCCTTAAGACAAATATAAGGTTGGCAATACCCATAAAAGACCGTAATAAAAGAAGCTCGCTTTGTGGATCATTTTTTTTGAAGTCAAAAAAGGGGGAAACACTCATAGGTGTCCACCCCAAGAATGCATTAAAAGACTCAGTTCAAAAATACAAAAGGGGCTGCTAGGAGAGCCACGAGTCTAACAAACCTGACACATGGATACATATATTTTCCCTATAGAACCTTTGGCTAGAGAACAACAGTGCGTTCCTGGCCAACCAGATATGGCCCAAACAATGGCTACAGGTGAAGCATGATTTTTCTCAGATGATGTCTAGCCGACACCAACGATTCACAAAAAGAGGATAGGCTCCCCATATTGACCCAGTCTAGATCCGGGCCGACCCAGATAGGCGCCGACACCTGACACGAGAAGAAGAGATGCTCCACAGTCTCAATGCTAGTCCCACACAGAAGACACTTGTCAGAAACCGCCCAAGCAATCTAGCACAACGGTCACGTGTCATCAATCTCATTCTCCTAAATAGCCATAGGAAGAAGCCATATTTCGCTCGGGCATGCCAAGGCCCCAGAAAAAACTGCAGTCCCTCACAAGCTCTGTCGATTGAGAGGGAGGAGGCCGACAAATCGTCATATAAGCTTTTCTGACAGAGAAACCACTCCCCTGCCATACCCAGTGGTCCCACTCCCCAGAGGGACAGCCAAAAACTCTCAGTGAGTCAAGAAGGAGGAGAAGATCCTCCAAATGCTGGTCCGAGAAATTAGAACGAAACAAAGGTATCCAGTTACCATCAGTTTAGCAGGAAGCAACACGCACCTCCTGATCCTGGGCCAAGCAAATAAGCGGGGGAAACGGTCGCACAGAACTCCCTCATCCGTCCAGTCATCCTTCCAGGAGGCAAATGTCTCCCCATTCCCCATAACCAGTCTGAATGATGCCCGGAGTCAGGGAATGACCGACAAGATCCCCTTCCAAAAAGGCGAAGGCTACAGCCCACGGCCACTACCTCTCAGCGCCGACGCAGACACATTGTATATCTGACGAATAAGTGCATTGCAAAGATCCTCCGTGCACCCCCATATTCGGCCCGCCCACTTCAACAAGAGGGCTCCGTTCAACGCATTATGACGCCTCGCCTCGAGACCCCCCTCACTCTTTGGGAGGGTGATAGTCTCCCAGTCGACTAGGCAGATGCAGAGGGCCTCCTGACCGCTCTTGGCCCAAAGAAAACGATGCATCAACCCCTCCAAATCTCTTTCTAATCCTAGCCAACATGAGTCTCGTAGATACAAAGTAAATCGGAATGGCAGACAGTACCTTCTTCAGGAGAACTAAATGTCCTCCCTTAGACAGGATCGAGGACTTCCACCTTGCAAGTATCCCCTCAAGCTTCTCCATGAGAGGTAACCAGTCCGCCAGTTTCGACCTGCCAATGGTCAGAGGAATCCCCAGGTAGTGGAAGGGAAGGTGAGCACAAGCCGTACTCAGCACGTCACCACAACGAGTCGCCTCCTCATCAGATTTAGACCAAATGGGACCACCCTGGACTTGCTGGTGTTCAGGGCCAACCCAGACAACTCGCCAAAGAGCTCGAATGTGATCGCCATGCCACTGGCCTCGTCACTGCCTCCCTCGATGAAGAAAATGGTGTCATCAACGTACTGGAGCAGAGGGATCTGTAAGCCATCCCTTGAGTAACCACAAGTGATCTCATTGTCCTGGACCTGAGTTATCATACAAATGAGCACGTCAGAAGCAATGATGAAGAGCAAAGGGGCAAGAGTGCATCCCCGCCTAACACCCCTCTGTGGTTGAAAGAAGCCACCCTCAGGATGCCCATTCACAAGGGCTGACATCGATGTTATAGTCACGCATTGCTTCATCCAAGAAATCCAGAGCTCTGGGAATCCCCTTCTATGCATCGCCGCCCAGAGAAAGCGCCAGTCTAAGGTGTCATAGGCCTTTGCAAAATCCACCTTCCAGAGCAAAGCCTTCTTCTGCCGCCTCTTCCAATCAGCAATAATTTCAGACGCCATAACCAAGCAGTCTGCGATCTGTCTCCTGGGAACGAAGGCAGATTGTAAAGGAGAGATAATGTGCTCGAGCACCCTACTCAACCTGACAGCGAAGACTTTTGCCACAATCAAGTACAAAGCGTTGGATAACACGATTGGCCTAAAATTCTCAATCATGTCACTACCTTCCTCCTTTGGAAGAAGGACAATCAGAGCCTTATTGATGCGATCAAAACCTGCATTGCAGTAGTGACAGCACTCTAAAATGACGTCAAGCACCTCCAAGCCCACCAGATCCCAGAAGTCCTTGTAGAAAGAGACTGGGAATCATCTGAACCCAATGCGCCATCCCCGTTCAGACTCGAAGTAGCTGTCTGAAGTCTGAATCAAGCTAGAGGCATGTGCGGCCGACAACTGACTCGCACCCAACCTCATCCATCTCCAACGCCAATCGAGAACTCTCGAGGAGAAATCGATGAAATGGTTTGCAATGGCCCTTCCAAGCTCCCTGTCGTCGTCCACTCTAACCCTGCTACCAATCATCGACCAGATGGTGTTACCTCGACGTCTCCCGCTGGCCACTCTGTGGAAGAAGATTGTGTTCGCATTTCCCTCCTTGAGCCAGACATGCCTGGATCTCTGCCTCCACTCAACCACTCTTTTCCTATCTTCCTTAACAATCTTTCTTTGAGCCTCCGCTTTCCTAAAAAGCTCAGCCTCAGACAGAGCCATGTCGTCCTCAAGTGTGTCAAGACTGCAGACCACCTCCTCAGCCGCAACCCTGACCGCGTGACGAGCCTCCCGAGATTCCCTTTTAAAAGCACATAACTGCACCTATAAAGAGGTCAACTTCAGAACAAAACGCGAGGACGAAGAACCAGTAGCAGGGATTGAAGACCAGTAGGAAGCCACCAGATCTATGAAAGAGTCCTCCAAAAGCCAATCCCTCTCGTAGCAAAAGAACCCCCATGGGGGCACAAAGTCACCCGAGTCCCAAAGGATCGGAGTGTGACCCGACCTCGTCCGAGGCTTGGAAGCAACAAAGGAAAAGCTCCAAGAGTGTCGTTGATGCCAAAAAACGATCCAAACGGGAACGAGAGCCAGAGTTTCTCCAGGTGAACTTAGTGCCCGCCGCGTCCAACACCTCCAACTCCAAAGAGTCCACCACCCCCACAAAGTCCGAAGAGCCAGGGTCCTGCCCATCCCGCATCCTCGGCCTATCTGACGAGAGCATCGTAACAGTGAAATTTCCGCCAATCAGCCAAGGGCAACCGGGGAATGCTGCTCTAGATTCCTGCAAATCCGCCCACAGTTGATGACGCGTGGCCGGCTGGCATGATCCACATACACAAGATAGAGAAAGAAGGGAACCCAACCCAAGCACTCCAAGAGCACCGTGAGTACATGGGTGTTCTTCAGCTATGACCCAAGGCACTAATGCCGAACTCCTCCAAGCCACCAGCAAGCCCCCCGCAGAACCAACAACCCCAATCGAGATAAAATCGAAGAGCGACCTCGCTATAAGGGAGCGCCAAGTCACTGCCGAGATAGTATCCATCTTAGTTTCTTGTAGAAATATCACATCACAACCCCACTCTATGAATCTCGATCCCATAATACGTCTTTTTTCCGGGTCACCCAAACCCGTACATTCCACGAAAGAATCTTCATTTAGAACCAGTCACAGATCCCCCGTTCCGCACTACTCCCATCCAACCTGCGATCCTTGTTTTCATCTCGGAGACAGGAAAGGGCTCCAATTGCTACACTTTAGCACACTGCCTTCTTCTGTACCTTTTCCTGGACCTTTTATCTGCCCCCGGGCCAGCCGCCAAAGAATCTTCCGCACAGCGGGTCCCCGTAGACCCCCTCTCAGAAAGCTCAACTGGGGTCACATCTGAGCTCACATCCCCAGAGCAAGCAGCAATCGAAGTCAGAGCAGGGAAGTCTGAGACAACATCGCACGAAGGCTCCCTCCCAAAGAAACCATCCAGGTAAAGCGGCACCAGAGGCCTCCCGACCCCAGATGAAGCCACCGCTCCAAATAACAAAGCACAACGCAGGGGAACACTCAGGTTCATCCCATCACCTGAGTGAAGCATGCCTTGGCCCAAGAGAAATGGACCCGCCAGCGAGACCCGAGAAATAAAAGAACCTGTGCTCCCCTGCGAGCGAAAAAGCAGATCTGCTCCCAGGATCCGGCAACCTGAATCCAGAGTCGGAGAAGATGAAGGGAGCTGCTTCGCCCAACCGACTCCTGCAAGGCCCACTGTAGCCCCAACAAACACGGAAGAGGCGTGAAAAGCCACAGCGGGAGCCTCAGAAAACTCCCGACCCTTCGGCTCCTCCACAACAGCAGACCCGAGGTCTGCCACATTCGCCACCAACCCCTCGACTTCCACGACAGTAGAGGAATCATCGCAGCTGACCTCCGCCCCGCTCGGCGGAGGCGGGGGAGAGAGAAGCCAGATGCGGAGGCGAAAACAAAACCGACCGATAGCTAGAGTTCCCACGGAGTCCGGAGCCACACCGAAAGGGCATTCCATTAGAACCAAAGCGACTTCCTGGTCAGAGCCCGACGAAGAACCATCCTCCAAAACCCACAATACCGAGCCCATATGCACCAACGATGGTCCCAAAGAATGGACATTACATGAGAGGAAGGGAGCCCCACGAACCTAATTCTAATAATAACATTTATTTTTTAACATTACAAAGATACATTTGTATGCACTTAATGGTCTAGTGGTAGTACAGTGTGTCTACCACACAAAAGACCACGGTTCAAATCCCACTTTTGCAGGGGTTGCGTTAGGTAGTTGACGGCCAGCGTAAAAAATAGTCGAATCTTTTAACATGGATTTGAGAAAGAATTCATGTAGCTGACCCTACTTATAGTGGGAGAAGGCTTAGTACATTTTACATATGATAAAAAATGTATATGTTAAGATGATACTAAGTTTATAAAAACTTAAATTTAACAATACATTTCGTAAAAATATTTTTAAGCGACAAAATTTTGATATTTTAAAATAAATTAACTTTATAATTGTTAAAGTATTTGGTTGTGCGCCATATTTATGAGAGATGGGTAAATGGATCTTGGAGAGGATCCATTTACCCCATCCACATGTTTAGTCTCACATCGACCAGTGGTGGGACTTGGAGGCTCTGTGGAGGCTATATAAGGAGCCCCAGACCTCCCGTATCCATTGAGAAAGTGCAATGCATAACATGCCCTTTTGAGGGCTTCTCCCGTGGTTTCATCCCGCGCCTCACGGAGTAGGATTCCACGTTAAATCCCGTTGTTCTTATTTGTTCTTTATCTTTTTCCATGTTTCGCTTCCGCATGTTTATTTTCTAACATGGTATCAGAGCAGGTTTAATTCTCGAAAATTTCGTATTCTTTGTTTACTCGAGAATCAATAGTTGTTTATTCCTGAAGATTATTTTATTGAAGATTATTGTTGGTCAAAATTCTTGCTCTAGGGTTTTTTGAAACCCTAGATATATTGGTAAAGATCCGCGCTCCGGGCCGCATTTTCTACTATGTTCAGCCGCAGGCGGAGGTCCCCTCCAAGCGATATACACAGGCAGCGTGTTGGCTCCAGGTTCCATCGGGCAGCGACATACAGCATCTTCAATCATCAGGCGGAGCCACCCCCAATCCGTGCACCTCCACATTGCGCCTATTGACATCGTGAGCGGCGGCGCCACCCTCGAACCTCCATGTGCGCGCTAGAACCAGATTCTGCTCACCCAACGCCTCTAGCCGAGCGGCGATGGCCCTCCTTCACAAGGAGCTCCTCCTGATACTGACCATTCTCACTGCTCCTGCTCCAGAACTCGGCGATGGTGGCGGCCTCAACAATCCAGGCACTGCGCGGGCTCATCCCCATGCTCCAGGCAGCATCGCCCTGGCGGTGCATCCTCTCCCGTGCACGCATCTCTTCTCCGCAGGCGCAAACGCGCGTAGTCCCGCCTCCTCCCAGTCCGTTGCCGCGCGTCGTGCCCTTCCATCCCTCCAGCGGCGGTGGCGTTTGAGAAAGAGGGGGTTCCCAACCCTAGGGGCCCCGTGGCCATATTAAAAAAAATAATTTTTTTGATGTCCTTATGGGGCCCAAGTCGGCCACGACTGTTATGAAAAAAAAGGGGCAGCCTGTATATAAAAAAAGGAGGGGAATCAAAGCCCATGTGGGTTGTATCTTTTATTTAAAAAATGTGTGTTTTGCAAAAAAAAGGAAAGAAAAGTCGTGTACAATAAAAAAAGCCGTACGCAAATTCAAAAAAAAGATTGAAAGCTGTATAAAAAAAGGGGTTGAACGGCTTAATTTTTTTGCAAAAAAGGAGGAAAAGCGCCGAAAAATTGAAACAAATAAATATTATTCATGATTTGAGAAGCTGAAAAATTTATGAACGACTTATTGGTATTTTGTTATTTTTCTCCCTGTTTTCTTGTCTTCTCCCAACTTGGTCGATGTCCATGTTTTCCGACAAGTATGGGAGAAAGGAGGAGTATATGTAGAGTCACATGTCTTCTCCATATTTCAGATGTCAGATTCATAAGACCAGACATATATCCATACTCTATAGTTTTTTTTCAGATGAAGATTTGCATGCGCAGTTCCAGACTTGATGTTCAGATTCCGAGTCTATAAGTATGATGCGCAGTTGTTCAGACTCGACACTCAGATTGGTCAAAGTCACTGTTTGAGGCACTCCATGCTTGAGTGGCCCATTGTTCGAGTTCTCCAGAGAGAGACTCATTTTCAAACACGCACACGTATGCGGTCTTCTTTCAGATGAGCACATGTTTGCCATCAATGTCAGTGGTCCCCATCCATTCTTGTTGTTTCGACCAGAGTTTTCATGCGAGTCATATGAACTCCAGAGTATAGGATCATTCCATATGCCATATTGGCAAGGATTTTCATGTGGTATCATAGGTACTCTAGAGTAGTATACCATTCTCTGAGCCAGATGGGAGAGACCTAGTTCTCCGACGAGGAGACTTTTCAGACTTCATTCTTCAGCGATTGTGGACTCCGACGAGGATTGCACTTCCATGATCCTTTTCAATTCGGCTTTTTTCAGAGATGGAGCAGTTGTCCACATTATTGTGGCGGGCCAGAGTACTCCGACGAGGAGACTCATTTTCAGTTGCAGTGACTCTGACAGGCGCAGTTCAGAGCACATGCTCTCCGACGAGGAGATTCAGCAGACTCACACTCCAGCCCGTTCGTCCTCCTCACCTGCACGGCATGAGAAGCAACGTCCTCGACTGCAGCAGTTGTGCACGTTGAGTTGATATTGTCCGTAGTGTTCTGTAGCGTTGAGTTGAGTTTCTTTCTATTTGTCCAAGCTGAGCATTGCATGCTCCAGCTTTAGTATGTATGAGAGATGGGTAAATGGATCTTGGAGAGGATCCATTTACCCCATCCACATGTTTAATCCCACATAGACCAATGGTGGGATTTGGAGGTTCTATGGAGGCTATATAAGGAGCCCCAGACCTCCTGTATCTATTGAGAAAGCGCAATGCATAACATGCCCTTTTGAGGGTTTCTCCTGTTGTTTCATCCCGCTCGTCACGGAGTAAGGTTCCACGTTAAATCATGTTGTTCTTATTTGTTCTTTATCTTTTTCCATGTTTCGCTTCCGCATGTTTATTTTCTAACAATAAAAATTATAATTTATCAATGCTACATATTATTGAAGTATAAAACCTAATAATATTTGATTAATATTATATTATATAATAAAAATGCAAAGTTACTAACATTTATTTCTACAAAGTAATAAATAAAATTTTCATAAAAATATTGATATTTTAGATATAATTAATTTTTAAAATAATATTTATTTTTTAATAATATATATGACATTACAATACTTATTTCTTAAAATGAAATGAAGTTAAATAAAATTATAGTTTAAACGTAGATAAAAATAATGGGAGTCTAGATAACAAAAATTGTGCTTACATGTATGCATCATTGATCTAAACATTATTAGCAAAGATAAATTTATATATTTTCAATTGAGAACAAAAACACCACCTCATCATCAAATTTTCATTTGCAATTATTTTTTTTTGAGGCTCTTTCATTTGCAATTATATAAAGTAATATTCTATTAACCTTAACATTATAAGAATAAATTAAATAACTACTTTGATTCGATGATGATAGAGAATGAAATAATAATATTAGGAAAAATGATCAACAAATCTGATCCCAACGTGATGGGATTGTGAGTTGTACAGAATTAATATTTGTGAGTTTCAGAGAATTGAGATAAATCAAGAGAGAAGTAAGAGAGAAATGAGGAACAGAGGAGAAACCATGAGAGGAACGGGGCATCATATAAGGAGGAGTTGGGCAACATTTCGAAGGCTTGCTCCAACAGTCAGGTTCAGGTGTGGCCCCAACAACTCGCTCAATGGTCGTAGAGGCCCAACAGTCGAGTTTACTTAAGCATGGGCAACGTCTGAGATGACGGTTTCAAAGATCAGAGAGAAATAAGCGTCTGTGATGCCACTGATACCCCCATTGCTAAATACCAAAAGTCGATGCCCTCCTCCATCCAATATTGAGATTGTGGATGTTATTTTCTACAGCGAAAATCACGTAGTGCAGATAAAAGTTCGATATATGATGAAAAAAGAAAATATACTTAACGGAAAGAAAGAAAACCAAATCACCAAATAATTGCCTCTCCCGATCTTGCAGAAAAACTAATATCAACTTCTAGCTAGTACCCAATCATATCTTAGTGTTAGTTTTGCCGATGTTAACACATGTATATTTATGAGAGAAAAAACTAGTAAATACGAACAAGAATAAAATCAGCAACATCTGGTGAGCGTCGACTTCCAATCTATGTTTACAAACGGGCTGGGATATAGAGGGCTCCTGTTGATCATAATGGGAGGTTATCAACGATACATATTATCTATAACCTACACTAATACTAAGTTTTTCCCTCCCTCTTCCACCATTTCTCTCCAAATTCTCTCTCTTTCTCTCTCTCTCTGTGATTACTTCTTTCTCATTATATCTCTTCCCTCTCTACGATCTCTCTCTCCCTCTTTCTCTCTCTCTCTCTATTCACTCTCTCTCCCTCTCTCCACCACGAACTCTCCCTCTCCCTCTTTCTCTCTCTCCACTTACTATCTCGAGCAATTTTCCTGACAGGGCATGCTCCCTAGGCAAATGCATTGTCAGACATGGAAATAATTTTTTTCTCGTTCAGGGCATCGACCGGAAAACCGTTAGTCGATCAACGCGCTACCCGACAACATTCAACGTGCGTTTCTCAAAAGATCTTCGAGGGAAACACGCGGTCTTAATGGAAGTGTGTGCTCCGCAAGCTGGAATCATCAAACCTTCGCCGAATCGGCGAACGGTTCGTCGATTCGAGGCCATCCTCCTGCCTATTTAAAGGCCCCCATCCCCTGACCATATTCCTCACACCATCTCTTCATCTCTTCATCTCTTATCCACATCATTCCTTCCCACCTATTAAACTTTTCTTCCCATCTCTTAGTTGGAAACACTCTCCCCCTCTACTGCGAAGAAGTCCTCGTCTCCTCTCGCAATATCTCTCGTATGCTTTTCATTTGTAAAAAGGTATATTAAGATAATTAATATTTTATTATGTTGTTTAGTGTTATATAAATTTGATATATGATGCGCTTATTGTTATCTTTACCATAAAAACTTTAAGGTATTGGAGTACAGCTTAGTAATATTATGAAAAATAATCTCTATCATTTTATGGAAATTATATGATTTTTACACACTCTATTCTTCGTATTAGCAAGCACAATCCATTCAGTTGCACATATATGCCCTTGTCAAATCTTATTTAAGTTAATTCATATTAAGTAATTAGTAATACATAATTAGCCAAAAAATAGATTAAAAATCTTACTTAAGTGTATTCAAATAATGTAATTAGTAATATATAATTAGTTAAAAATTAGATTAAAAATATTATTTAAGTGTATTTATATTATTTAATTACTAATACATGATTACTTAAAAATTATATTAAAATCTTACTTAAGTGTATTAACAACATAGATGTCAAGGCGCACGCCTAGGCGCCCAGGCGCCCCAGGCAGTGCGCCTTGAAAAAACGCCTTGCTTTTATAAAAAAAGGCGCACACCTTGGGCCGCCTGGGCGCCAAGGCGGCCGCCTAGGCACGCCTAGGCGTGCGCCTTGACATCTAGTGTCACTGTCTGCTAATAGAAGTAGCATCTTGCTCCTGCTGAAGTTATTGTAAAAGACCAATTTACTTCTGATGAAGGGGATTTCTAATAGTAGCTACAGTATGCAGATGGTCAAATTGCTCATGCGCTTGAGATGTAACAGTTGCAACTTGCTGCAGTTGAATCACCTTTTACTGGCTGATACTGTGAGTAGCAGCACAAAATGGTCTCCGTTCTGAAATTCTAACCACATTGCTTTGATGCAACAATTGCTTGGTATGCAGTATGTACTATGTACTACCAATATCAGCCTCTACAAAGGGCTATGAGCTAGCATATAAATGCTGCTGAAAATGATACTAGAAATAGAAAGCAGTGGTCATTGCAGCCGAACTTCATTAGTAGTTTCAGATTGCTTCTCCCAATCCCAATCTGCTTTTGCACACTACTAACTCAGGTATGAACTTGGGTGGTTGTCAATTTAGTCAAAAAGTTTGGAGGTCATTTAATAACAGATATCAACTTCTTCATGTACTCTAAATCCCTCATCGCACAAAATTTGACACAATCCCTCATTAGAATATCGAATGAAGATATGATTTGAATCAAGAACACCCCAAGTACTTTTGATTGCAAGTTGGAACTTGGGATAGCTTATCTTGACCACAAGTCGAAATCTGTTCTACATCATCACAATCAAAAACATGGGATACACAAAAAAAGATTTCTCGGGAAAATGCCTAGGCGTGCCTAGGTGCGCCTAGGCGCCTAGGCGCCCAGGTTTAACGCCTTGTCGCCTTGCCGCCTTAATAACCATGATTAACAATACATAATTAGTTAAAATTAAATGCAAAATTTTATTTAAGTGAATACATAATCAACCAAAAAATAGATTAAAAATCTTATTTAAATGTATACATAATTAGTTTAAAATTAGATTAAAAATATCACTTAAATGGATTTATATTATGTACTTAGTAATACATGATTACTTTAAAATTAGATTAAAATCTTACTTAAGTGTATCGATATTATGTAATTAGTAATACATAATTAATTAAATTTTGATGAAAATCTTATTAAGTGAATTCATATTATGTAATTAGTATTACATAATTAGCAAAAATAGATTAAAAATCTTAAGTGTATTCATATCATGTAACTAGTAATACATAATTAGCAAAAAATAGATTAAAGTCTTACTTAAGTGTATTTATATTATGTAACTAGTAATACATGATTACTTAAAAATTAGATTAAAATCTTACTTTAGTGTATTCATAATAATAAAGATTGAGCTTTATACTCTAGTTCATGATGGAAGATGAGACTATAGTTACTTCTATCTCCAACTAAAGATACATTCAACTTCAATTTCGATCTTAGTAGTAGGATTATAATACGGAAGTCTTTCATTATGAGACTACAAGAATAGAACATTTGATGAGATTAAAATTGACTTCCCTCTTTTATAGAATATGACTGAACTAGTTGCATTGTATGTCTTATGGAATGGAAGAATTGTCATTGAAAACGGTAGTGCCAGTTACGAAGAGGGTAAAAGTCAGATGATAGTTCTCCCCTTATCGAGCATCTTCGAAAATATCGTATCGAGGGTCCGTACAACCGGTTATAACCAAGGTCAATATAGCATATGAGTGACATGCAGATGACCGGTGAATATCAATACATTCTATCCAGTTGTTATTTCTGATAATCAAACTGGGTTGATGTTAATTATTGCTCATTCTCTCGAGATGACGCAATCGATGATGGAAGTCGATGAAATAGAAAATCCCAGCTGAATGCATCCAATATCGTCGAATCATCTCAAAGAGGATAGGAAGAGCAAGATGAGATGTGCCTCGAGAGGATCATCATAATGATGATGAAACCGATGATGATGAAGATACTACCGTTGAGGATGATGATGCTATCCCTGATTTGAATGTTGACTACAAATATATTCATGGACAAGGATCACTCATCTATTCAATCAGCAACGAACCTGTTTTTGATCCTCCTGTTGATTATGTTGTTACATTGGATCCAATACCGCAGTTGCCTGATGTCTTCCAAGATGAAGATTGGACAATAAACACATATGCTGAGGAGATACAATTCCTGAGCGAGTCACATGATACCATCTTACCCGATCGTAGTGGACTTGAGTATTGGCACAATAGATCTTTCACCTCGAAGTTAGATTTGATTGATATTGTAAGTACTTGGAGTATGGCCAAGTACATCTAATAGAAAGTAATAGCTTCCAAGAAAGATACATATACCAGAGGGTGTGCTTTGCCAAATTGTAAGTAGAGATTATATGCAAGCCGTAGTAAGCCGTAGTAAGAAGGGAGAAATTTGGAAAATTCGAACGTATCAAGATGAATATACGCATCGAAACCTAGTACTTCTTACTGATAATATGCAGTGCAATGCAAAATTTATTAGCAGATTCATCTTAAAGACAATTAGATCCAACTTAACATAGACACCCAGTATGATTAAAAGTCTAGTTTTGGATACTTATCACGTCACGATATTATATAAAAGGCGTGGATCTGGAGAAAGAATGTGTTGGCTACAATATTCAGTGATATGGATTCATCCTATCGATATTCGTAGATTTATGTGGACGATGAAACAGACCAACCCTGATTTGTGGTATATATATTTGAAACTGAACTATAACAAAATCTAAAGACTCAACAACTAATTCTCGATAAAATAGCGTTCTTTTGATTATTCTGGACATTTGGACCATCACTGAAAGGTTTTCAGTATTATCGTCTGATTCTGAGTATCGATGCAACTCACTTACACGGGAAATTCAAAGGCCATATGCTCATAGATACACCTGTTGACAGAAATATACATATGTTTCCAGTTGCTTTCGCGGTGCTTGAAAAAGAGAACATAGCTACCTTGGAGTTCTTTCTGTACAAATTAGCACATTTTGTCTAGAGGGAGGAGATGTACTTTTTAAGTGATTGGTTTCCAGGTTTAAAACAGTCGTTACCCAAGTACTTTCCATCAAAACGTGGGTACTGTCATAGATTTTGTCTGCGACACATGCAAGCGAACATGCATTGAGCTATGATTGGCCATGATAATTGGTCAACGTGAAATTTCTATAGCGTTGGTACGGTCACAAATATACAAGGGTTTATGGAACAAATTCGTTCTACAGATCCGGAGACCTATGATTGGATTGTTCGTTAAGAAGACGGGGATCGTATATAATGAAAAATAAGTTATAATGAAGGTTGTCGTTATGGGAATACTACAACCAATATATTGGAATGCTTCAATAGTGTCTTAAAAGGCATGCATAATTTTCCCATATTGATAATGATTCTTGCCATCTTTTATCGATTGAATATGTATTTTGTCACCCGTCATAGATAGGGGTATATGACAACTCCCGACTTCATGTCGAGGTATAATTAAATTGTCGAAGAAAATGTTATGGCAGCTCATGCATACGATGTTGAGAAATTTTCTCAAAAAATATTTGAGGTAAGATGTCGTGAAGAAAATTCCAGTCATCCTCAACGAAACAAATTTCGAGTGCACATGTAGGTTCATGCAGTGCATGTATATCACCTGCTCACATGTAATTGTAGCTTGTGGTTTTGTTAATGTAGGCATTGAGCATGTAAAAAACTGCTCTTGGTTCTATGCACCAGCTTCATTTCGTGTGACATACATGACTGATTTCTCCCGGATTCCTGATCATCGATTTTGGTCGTCGAATGTCCCTAGATCTATTTTGATGCCTCCTAATATACCAGTAGGCCTTGGTCACCCACAATATAAAAGGACACGAAACAATATGGATGAAATGAGTTGGGTAAATGTTAGATGTAGATTATGTAAGCAGATCGGTTATACCCAAACTACTTGTCCAGGACGTTAAATGTACCTTGTCATTTTTCAGGGAAAATAGTTGTTATATTTGATATTATAATGTGAATAAATTGTTTTTTATTGTAAATGTTAACACACTTGTGACGAAATAAGAATGGATTCAT
This sequence comes from Ottelia alismoides, assembly GCA_037367405.1. NCBI lineage: Eukaryota > Viridiplantae > Streptophyta > Magnoliopsida > Alismatales > Hydrocharitaceae > Ottelia > Ottelia alismoides. The sequence continues at coordinate 562,001 of JAZKJV010008346.1, read as the reverse complement.
CACCAAGACCTGTTGATACCTCAGTCTTGGTCCAACAGAGCAGCTACATATCTACCCTTCCATTGAATGATGATATTTCGGTAAACACTCCATATGATTAGAAGTACGACAAAAATTACCGTATATCTAACATTATAATATATCATTGTAACAACAAATTCATTGAACGTGGTTGTGTATTTAACAAGGTCCAGTTGAAACATCGAACTGAGGCATTCGTCCAACTTCTTGAGGTAGCTGGCATGCGATGTGTCACCAATTTAAAAAGGGCCAACATCGATTAGTCACTTCTGATGACCTTATTGAAATGATGGAGACCTGAGACCCACAGTTTCCATCTTCGATACGGTGAAGCTATCGTAATATTGAAAGACGTGTCTATTTTAATATACCTTCATGTTGATGGGGCCCCCGTAACAGGCCTAGAGCATCCCTCATGTTTTTATTGGTCAGACTATTGCGAACAAATATTTGGCATAAATCCGAGCGTTGGAAGAGTGGAGAACTTATCGAGCAGACATTTGAAGCTCACTTGGATCAATGAAAATATTCTCACAGATGCGAATCTTTTGGAACAAGATGTGAATCGTCTAATGAGAACAGTCTGTGCATTCGATTTATACCAGAATGGAGATTCCTTTTTCCCGGATTCAACTGGTGACAAAGTATCATTGTGATACATGTGTTTGCTTGATAACTTAGAAGAATGTGGATAGTTTCCTTGAGGGGTTGCAGTTATTGCACAATTGTACCAGCAATTGAACGGAATGTTCATTGGGAAAATTGAAGAGATGTTATGCCTTCTTGACATTGTTGTAGACTTGGTATTGAGAGCATATACTCATTGTCATTCCTCATCCATATCATCTGCATTAGGACACTTTACATCGTGGTCCCTACGCATGCAGGTAAAACTAAAAAACATTGTGTTATTTTAGTGGATGTACACTCACAAATTATTGAGAATAGATGGACATCAGCCAGGAGGTCTTTCATCGAAAATGTACAAACTACAAATATACCTTTCTACAACAATAAGCTAGATACTCAACATGATCATCATGTATAACGACATTCATTGAAAATATCATGAGTAATAATCGAAAACATTTAACAAATGCGATGGCCTCCATGGTGGTCTCCATATGACATGGAGATTGTAAATAACATACCTCTTATTTGTCGAGAAGGGCAGGAGGTATGGATCTCACAGACGGTGTTGATTTGTTTTAAAGTAGCAGTAATGCACGTGTCAGATCGGGTCATGCAAAAAATTTATACTTGCCCACCCAGAGCGTCGGACTTGACAGAGGGACAATGACCCGATAGATTGGGTGACTTTGTGAGTAGATACTTCGATGGAATCATAGAAGGCAAACAGTTGTCATGGAAAGAGTATCGATGGAAATTTATGGACAACGAGGTACATGCAATGATATTGGCAAATTACCCGACGTTGGATTCAAATGTCAAGCCATGCACCATAGTTTGCATATGAGCCTTGTGCTCCCATATTTAAGCATGGGGTATGTGCTATATTTTCACTCACTGATTCAGGATTAAGCACGCATGATTCTTGAGGATTATGAACGTAACTCAGAGTTTATAAAATGTTATTGGTTTACTGGACTTAGAATTGCATAACTTTTGGTTGGAGGATCCAATGACATAGTACAATCAGCGATACCCTTATTCGAATGAGCTATCAATAGTCCATTTCTTCTCAACAGCTTACGAAGTTGTTGGACCCACCATAACTGCTTTCCCTTCTCAACAACAGTATACTGCTGGTACTCATGGTGCCGAGGTAGGACTTTCTCAGACAAGGCATGCAATAGAGACTCAAGCTACTTAACCTTCACATGCTGATGACTTTTGGAGTCTATCCCCCCTACGCAGATATTCACAGGGTGTTTAACCAGTCATATTATTCCTCCTCAGCATGGCGTTGCTTTTTCATACTATGCGAATCAGGACCATCTACCTCAATTCCATAATATACCGCATCCACCATGAACGACAGCCAAGTGTGAAGATTGGGAGTACCTCCAGTGGAGGTAGTAGAGGTCATAGAGCTAGATTATCAAGAATAATCCGTAGGGCACGGCAAATGTTTGATTAATGTACAAATGTATCATCGGTAATATTTTCCTCATCAATGTAATGAAGTTATTCACATTAATGTAAGTTATATTTATTATTTTCTTTTACCAACTACTTAGTAGTGAAATTTTGAGTAAGTGTTACTATCTTTTATTGGATGTTGTAGGTTGTTATTAATGATCTTAATATCATTTCAATTTACATAATTTTAAATGTAATTGTTTTGTGCAAGTTATGGCAAAAACTCAATTCACAACACGTAACTTGGTGCGTCCACTCTCATACAATAGATTTTTTACAGTATGTCTACTGTCCACTTCTAATGCATCTCGTGGGGCAGCAGTCGCTCCTCCACAGTCACCACGACAACCACTTAGTGAAACACCACCGGCGCCAGACTTTGTATGTCACTCACCTTCCTTGTATAGGCTACTTAAGGCCCCTACAGAATACCCCTTGGAAGAGGAGCAATTGTTGCATCGGCCAGTGCAGTCGGCAGATTCTCCATTCACTAACTACTCACCCCAACCCATACCCCTGCTAAGGTCAAGAGTTCACAGAACAAGACTTCTCCGTACACTGATATATATATATATATATATATATATATATATATATGAGGATAGGGAGCCTCCTCTCAAGAGGAGGTAACTTCCCTCCTCCTTTGTGAAAGAGGAGGCAAATTTTTTATTTTTTTGAAAAATGTCACCGTAGATTTTCATAATTATATCCCTCTAATATGTCATTCAAATTTCGTCAGAAACAGAGACTCCTACGGCCTCCATCCAGACAGTCATTTTTTAACGGTCACAGATTTGTTGTATTTTACATGTTCCGGATGGAGGCCGTAGGAGTCTCTGTTTCTGACGAAATTTGAATGACATATTAGAGGGATATAATTATGAAAATCTACGGTGACATTTTTCAAAAAAAATAAAAAATTTGCCTCCTCTTTCACAAAGGAGGAGGGAAGTTACCTCCTCTTGAGAGGAGGCTCCCTATCCTATATATATATATATATATATATATATGAGGAGGAGGAAGATCTCTACACCGACATAGCAGATTTGCATTACACCATTGCATTGAAATATGCTCGTCTGAACGTATTACGTAGGGAGCAAATACAATCGAGGCCATGAATACATTGTAATTTAGTTAAAGAATGATTTAGTTTTGGAAGTAATTGGATGTAATGATGTTGTATATTTATTTGCAAGTAATTTGTTGAATTATCTGTTTAATTTTATTTAATTTGAAGTAATCTATTGAATTATATGATGATGGTGATGATGTCTCTCTGACTTGAAAAAATATTTATTTTAAAATTCAATCATAAAATAAAATTATATACAATTATATTATATACGTAATAATAAAGAAATATACTAAATAAATAAATAAAAGTGGATCAAATATAAGTACAGTATAAACCTCAATTTACAATATTACAATATTGTAAATTTATATATTATAAATTCAAAGTATACATTATTACTTAAATATTACAATATTTTACGTTTAGTTTATATAATAAACAATATTTAGAGAGGTATGTTATTTCATTAACTAAGAAGAAGGGATAAATGTAAACTAACGGGAAATCAATTAATCGGTAAACCAGTCATCGATTGGCGAACGGTTCGCTGATCGGTACCCCAAACGAGAAAACAATTATTCTGTACCCTGACAGGGCATTTGTGTGGGGAGCATGTCTTGTCAGGGAAATTGTTCCACTCTCCTGAGCAATTTCCCTAACAGGGCATGCTCCCCATGCAAATTCCTTGTAATGACATGGAAATATTTTTTCCTGTTTGGGGCATCGATCGGTGAACCGTTCGTCGATCGATGAATGATTTGCCGATTAGTCGATTTCCCATCAATTTACATTTATCCTCTTCTCCTTAGTTAATGAAATAACATACATCTCTAGATATTGTTTACCATATATAGTAAGCGTGAAATATTTTAATATTTAAATGATAATATGTATATTTTGATTTTATAATATATAAATTTATAATATTGTAATATTGTAAATTGAGGTTTATAATGTGCTTATATTTGACCACTTTTACTATAATTTATTTAGCTTATTTCTTTATTATTAAGTATATAGTAAAATTGTATATAATTTTTATTTTATAATTGAATTTAAAAATAAATAAGATAAATATTTTTTCGGGACATAGAGAGAGAATATCACAAATATAATGAAATGGACAATATCATCAATATAATTCAACAGATTACTTTCAATTAAATAAAATTAAACAGATAATTATAGATTACTTACAACTAAACAAACAACATCATCACATCCAATTACTCCTAACATTACATCATTCTTTGACTAAAGAGCAATGCATATAGCCTCGATTGTACTCATTCCCCCACATAATATGCTTAAACGAACATATTTCAGTGCAATGGTGTAATGCAAGTCTGTTGAGTCAGCATAGAGATCTTTCTCCTCATCATATATATATATATCAGTGTGTGGAGATGTCTCGCTCTGTGAACTCTCGACCATAACAGGGGGCATGGATTGTGGTGAGTAGTTAGTGAACAGAGAGTCTACCGACTGCACTAGTCGATTCAGCAATTGCTCCTCCTCCAAGGGGTACTCTCTAAGGGCCTCAGATGACCTATACAAAGGAAGTAACTGACATAAAAAGTCTGGAGCCGATGATGTTACACTAAGTGATTGTCGCGGTGATGGTGGAGGAGCGACTGCTACCCCACGGGATGCATCAGAAGTAGATGTGGTAGACGTACAACCAAGAATCGATTGTGTGGGGGTGGACACATCGACTTACGTGTTGTGAAGCAAGTTTTTTCCATAACCTACACAAATACAATTACATTTGAAATTATGTAAAATTAAATTTATATTAAGGTTGTTAATAATAACAAATAACATCCAATGAAAGATAGTAACCACTTACTTAAAATTTTACCATCAAGTAGTTGACAAAGAAAATAATAAATATAATATCACATTAATGTGGATAACTTCATTACATTAATGAGGAAAATGTAACTGATGATACATTTGCATATTAATCAAACATTTGTCGTGCCCTATGTATTATTTCTGATAACCTAGCCCTACGGCCTCTACTACCTCCAGTAGAGGTACTCATACTCTCCACACTTGGCTCTCGTAGTTGTTCTCTAATCGATGTCGTTCTATCAAGTTGTGGAGATTGTTGTTGATGCTGCAGTAGACGTTTCTCAAGCTGAGAACCATGTTGTTGTTGCTGTGGATACGTCAGATCCGGTCGTGGTGGACGCGGTGTAGTATGGAATGGAGGTAGACAGTCCTGATCCGCATCGTGTGAAAAACCAATGCCAGGTTGAGGAAGAATAATATGACTACTTAAACACTCTGTGAATGTTTACATGGGGGGGTTAGACTCCAAAAGTCATCAGCCTGTGAAGGTAGAGTAAGTTGGGTCTCTATTGCAGGTCTTGTCTGAGAGGTCATGACTCAGCATCATGAGTACCAACAATATACTGTTATTGAGAAGGGAAAGCAGTTGTGGTGGGTCCAACAACCACGTAAGATGTTGAGAAGAAAGGGACTGCTAATTGCTCATTCGAATAAGAGTACCACATATCATTCTGTGTCATTGGATCCGCCAACCCACAGTTATGCAATTCTAAGTCCAGTAAACCAATTACATTCTGCAACTCTGAGATGCGTTCTTAATCCTCAAGATACTCGCGTGCTTCATATAGTCTTTGTACATGTGATAATTCAAACCATCACATAGTATTCTATATGTCACAAACCTAATGAATTGGTGAGTGAAAATATAGCACGTACCTCAGGCCTAAATCTGGGAACATAAGGCTCATATGCAAGCCATGGTGTAGGGATTGGCGTTTGAATCTAACGCCCGCTAATTTGCTGATACCATTGCATGTATCTCGTTACCCGTTGTTAATAAGTTTCCATCGATACTCTTTCCATGACAGTATTATTTGTCTTCTTTAGTTCCAAGAATATTTGCTCACAAAATCGATCAACCCAATCGATCGGGTCATTATCCCTCTGTCTAGTCCGACCCTCCGGGTAAGTTATTCTGGACATCGAATATGACATATAGGGGCACATAGTAATCTGTCGCATGACCCGATTTGGCACGTGCATTACCGCCACGTTAAAACAAATCAATACCGTATGTGACATCCATACCTCCTGTCCTTCTCGACAAATAGGAGACATGTTATTTACAATCTCCATGTCATATGGAGACCACTGCATCTTGTTAAATGTTTTCAATTATTACTTATGATATTTTTAATGGATATTGTAGAGGTTTAAGTTATATCATGATGCACTGTTACGTATTTCTTATTTATTTCATGTACGTCTATGTAATTTACCCAAGGGTTTTCTCTCTATATAAGAGACCCGAGGGCTCTCTATAGAATAACACAACAGAGAGTCTTTGACTCTGACATGGTATCAGAGCCAAAACCCTAGTCTAGGGTTTTTTTCTCTCCACCCGCCGCCCCCCTCCTTCGGCAACCGCCCTCCCGCCCGCCGCCTCCAGCCCCAGGTCCTACCGGTTCCAGCCCCCCCGCCAGCACCAGCCCTCTCGCCCGCCACCTCCAGGCCCCAGGCCTCGCCGCCTCCAGCCCCAGGTCCCGCCACCGGTTCCAGCCCCCCCCCCCTCGCCAGCCTCTTGCCGAGGCTTTCATCTTCCGCCGGGGCTACAGCCAGCGTCGTTACAGCCCTCAACAGGGGCCTCCTTTGCGGCATTACTTCCCCAGTCGGAGTCACGTCAACAATGGGTTCAAGTGCATAACGTCTACATATGCACTTGAATCCAACCGGGTCTTCGTAGACGCCAGTTTCTTTGTCTATCATCCCTAAGTCTTCCTCTCTGGCGATATGTCAGAACAAAAGGTTGATATGCCCGCCATAGGTGCCTTTAAAGGTTCGGCACCAATCGTCAAAATGGACGGGTCGAACTATGAACTCTGGGCTATGCAGTTCCTGAGTCTTATGAAGTCGTGTGGTAAGAAGCATATTCTTACCGAAGATGAACCGCCGGAGAAGACAGGGATATATGCCTCATGGGAGGCTGACGATGCGTATGCCAAGGTCTAGTTGTCAGGCACGCTCACGATGGAGATCGCCAATGATGTCCTCCATCAACCCACCGCCAAGGCTATGTGGGATATTCTAGCTACTACATACTCTCAGGTGCGGAACGAGACAAAAATGATGCAGTTGCAGCATGATATTTTTACCACAAAGCAAAATGGGCGGCCTCTTCATTCTCTGTACACGTCCCTCCGCGGAATGTTCGAGAAGTTATATAGCACCATCCCGCTCACAACCACCCCCGAACAACAGACGATGTTCCGCAACGCCACTATGGTAGGCGTTTTACTTGCTGCCCTGGATCCAGAGTATGAGGCAGCCCGCTCTCAGATCCTCGCCGATGCCACTATTCCTCCAATGGAGGAAGTCTACAGGAGGCTCAGTCGTATCTCAGTTCCCTCCAGTGTGGCGACTCCACCTCCCTCGGCAATGGCGGTCTCCAGAGGACGAGGTAGCTCAACATCTTTTCGTGGCAGGGGAAGTGGTGGACCTGCCCGAGGAGGTCGCGTGCGTTCAACGTGCTCATTCTGTCGTCATACTGGTCATTCGGAGGATACATGCTATTCCAAGCATGGATTTCCTCCTTCTGCACGTGTTGCTAATCATGTTCAGGCTCCGCCAGCATCTACTCCTGATCACAGGTTCGAGGAGCTAGTGGCACGGCTTCGTGTTATCATGCCACAATCATCATCAGAGGGTGTTGATACATCCGACGTCGCAGCTTCTGCGTCAGCTAGTGCATCTGGTACTGCCAGTACCTCAGGTAGTACTTCTGCCAACTATCATAACCATGATCTCTCAGGTTGGATTGTTGACTCTGGAGCCACCCATCATCTCTGCCGTGATAGAGATAACCTGCAGTCCTACAGAGCCATTCAGTCTGGTCGCTCAGTATTCATAGCGGATGGCACTCATTCCCCTATTGTTGGTCAGGGGGAGACTGTTTTGTTGCCCTCCATGCACTTACAGAATGTTCTGCATGCACCCGACTTCTCCATGAACTTATTATCTATTAGTCAGATTACAAAAAATTTACACTATCATGCTATATTTGACCCATCTTTTGTCATTTTCCAGGACATACTCACGGGCAGGGTGATTGGCTGTGGTTCTGAGCACAATGGCCTCTATCGTCTAGTACGGAACTCCTATGCTGGCGTGTCTTTGCACTCTCAAGGATCCGTTTCTCTATATACATGGCATCTTCGTTTTGGTCACCTGCCACTCCAGAAAATGTGTCACCTCCTGCCTCAGATCTCTCCAAATTCGTCATTTCGTTGTGAAGTGTGTCAGTTTGGGAAGCACCATCGGTCTAGCTTCCCTAGTCGTCAGGGTCGGAGCAGTCGCTCTCCATTTGAGTTATTTCATATAGATATTTGGGGTCCGAGTCGTGTCCTAGATAATCGGGGGCACATGTTTTATCTTGTTGTGGTTGATGATTTCTCTCGAGTGTCTTGGACTTTTCTTCTTAAAATTAAATCTGAAGCAGGAAGTGTTATCCAAAATCTTATCACTGAAGTGCAAAATGTCTTTTCCTCTACGGTTAAGTATGTGCATACTGATAATGCGTTGGAGTTCTGCACTCGTTCACTTGCTCGATTTCTTTCATCTAAGGGCAAACTACATGTGCATACACATCTCAACAAAATGGTGTTGCGGAACGAAAGCATCGACACTTTCTTGATATTGCTCGCACGTTACTTATTCAGAGTTGTGCCCCCTTAGCCTTTTGGGGGATGCTATACTTACAACATGTTATCTGGTCAATCGCATGCCCTCTACTGTTCTTGGGGAAAAGGCCCCTATTTTTGTTCTCTTTCCAGACAAAGACTTGTTTTTACTTACGCCTCGTGTCTTTGGGACAGCCGCTTTTGTTCACCGCTTATCTCCAGGACTTGACAAGCTCTCTCCTAGAGCTGTTAAGTGTGTTTTTGTGGGCTACTCGAGAACACAGAAAGGATATCGTTGCTATGACCCCATTCATAACAAGTACTATGTGAGTGCGGATGTTACATTCTTTGAACCAGTTATGTACTTCTCTCCTACAGGTGACAGACTGGTTTCCTCCACATCCATGGATACTAATGTCTATGTGCCCCTACCGTCGAGTCTGAGTCAGTCTGAGTCCACCACACCACCACCGCCACCACCACCACCTACCATTCCACCATTCCCTAAGTTCTACACAAGACGGTCAGGGCCTGCTCAAGCTACACGTCAACCATCCAGCACGCCTCAGGTATGTTCTGATGTTATCACTAATGATGGGTTAGATAATGCACCGATGCAGGAACATTTACTACAGAGGGAGGATCCGCCAGTCAGCACAGTGATCGATGAGCTTGATCGTCCTATTGCTCATAGGAAGCAGAGAAGACAATGTACCTCATATCCTCTTGCGTCTCAAGTTTCATTTCATCGTCTTACTGGTGATTTCCAGAGGTTTGCCGCAGCTGTCTCGTCGGTTGAGATCCCACGGACATATCAAGAAGCCATGAAGATTGATTGTTGGCGTCTAGCTATGGAGGAGGAGATGCGTGCCTTACAGTCTCGAGGGACTTGGTCTCTAGTTCCCATTCCTCCAGGTGCTTCTGTAGTGAGTAGCAAGTGGGTGTTTACGGTTAAATATCACGCAGATGGGCGTCTTGACAGATACAAAGCCAGACCTGTCGCGCGTGGCTTTACCCAAACCTATGGGGTAGATTATTTAGATACATTTTCACCCGTGGCTCGACACTCCACTCTTCGCATTCTCCTATCTGTTGCCATGGTATGTGACTGGACCATTTTTCAACTTGATGTCAAGAATGCATTCTTGTATGATGATCTACAGGAGGAAGTCTACATGCAGCAGCCACCGGGGTTTGCTGCTGAGGGGGAGACTCAGATGGTGTGCAGACTTCATAAGGCTATCTGTGGCCTTAAACAAAGTCCACGGGCATGGTTCCAGAAGCTTTCCCAGATGATTGAACGACAGGGGTTCAAGAGATCAAACGCGGACCACTCATTGTTTATCCAGAAGACTCCTAGAGGTACGGTTGTCGTCATGGTATATGTTGATGATATTCTGGTTACATGAGATGATGCTCAGGGGATTGAGATGACCAAATCTCTTTTGGGAAGTTAGTTTATTACGAAGGATCTAGGCACGAACCGATATTTTCTGGGGATAGAGTTTGCAAGAAATGCGCAAGGAATGGTGACGACTCAAAGAAAATATGTCACAGACTTGCTAGTTGAAACAGGAATGGTTGGATGCAGACCATCAAGCACGCCTATGGACCCAAGCATGAAGCTGTATGACAATGATACCGAAGAGGTGGACCAAAGAAGATACAGAGAAATGGTAAGAAAGCTTCTATACATCACCATAACTCGACCGGATATTGCATTTGCAGTAAACCGGGTGAGTCAATTTATGGAGCAGCCTAGGCAAGTTCATATGGAAGCCTTGTATATGATATTGAGATATCTGAAGTCTTCCCTAGGCACAGGTTTGCTATTTAGAAAAGATACGGATCTATCTATTTCAGCTTGTGCAGATGCAGACTATGCAGGATGTCCAAAAGATCGTAATCACTTCCGATTTTGCTATCTTCATAGGAAGCTCGTTGGTTTCTTGGAAAAGCAAGAAACAGACTGTTGTGGAGAGATCCAGTGCTGAATCCGAATACAGAGCCATGGCACAAGCAAGCACAGAAATGATGTGGGTTCGAGCGGTCTTAGAAGATTTGAATGTAAATGTCTCCTTGCCCATGAATCTTCAATGTGACAACCAGGCAGCATTGTTCATTGCCAATAATCCAGCTTTTCATGAAAGAACAAAGCACATCGAGGTAGATTGTCACTATACTAGAGACATGATCCAGAAGGGCTTAATTTCCACTTCACACGTCAGTTCAGAGGACCAGACTGCAGATATATTTACCAAGCCATTGCTCAGAGGACCTTTCCAGAGATGTTCTTCCAAGCTGAGCATGATTGATATCTATGCTCCATCTTGAGGGGGAGTGTAGAGGTTTAAGTTATGTCATGATGTACTGTTACGTATTTCTTATTTATTTCATGTACGTCTATGTAATTTACCCAAGGGTTTTCTCTCTATATAAGAGACCCGAGGGCTCTATGGAATAACACAACAGAGAGTCTTTGACTCTGACAGATATCATTATACACAAGTAACATACCTAATGATCATATTGAGTATCTACCTCATTGCGGTAGAATGGCAGATTGGAGTCTGTATATTTTCGATGAAAGACCTCCTACCAGATTTCCATGTATCATCAATAATTTGTGAGTATTGTATCAAAGTACATCACTAAAATAGCATAATTTTATCTGCATGCGCAGGGACTACGATGTAAAGCATCCTGATCCATATGATATGGATGAGAAATGTCAATGTATATATGCTCCCAAGACGAAGTCTGTGGTAAGGTCAAGAAGGCATAACATCTCTTTGATTTTTCCAATGAATATCCGTTCAATTGTTAGTACAATTATGCAAGAACTGTAGCCCTACAAGTCAACTTTCCACATTCTTCCAAGTTCTCAAGCAAACATAGGTATAACAATAATACTTTATAGCTAATTGAATACGGGAAAAGGACTCTCCAATTTAGTATAAATTGAATGCACAAACTATTCTCTTCAGACGATTTACATTTTATTCTAAAAGATTCGCATCTATAAAAATATTTTCATTTATCCAAGTGAGCGTCAAACGTCCGCTCAATAAGTTCTCCCCTCTTCCAGTGCTCGGCTTTACACTAAATATTCATTCACAATTGTCTGACCATTAAAAACATGAGGCATGCTCTAGGTCTGTTATGGGGTCCCCATCAACACGAAGGTCTGTTAAAATGGACACATCATTCAATGTTACAGTGACTTCACTGTATCGAAGATGGAAACTGTGGATCTTAACTCTCCATCGTTCCAATAGAGCCATCAGAAGTGATTGTTCGAGTTCGCCCTTTTTAAGTTGGTGACACATCGCATGCCAGTCACCTCAAGCAATTGGTTGAATGCCTCATTTCGATGTTTCAGCAGGACTTTGTTAAATACGTGACCATGTTCGACAAATCTGCAATGTTGTTACAATGGTGTATGTTATTTGATTACTTTGATTATGGACGAGTTGACAAGTCACATTCAGGATGAGTTACCTTGGTGTATGTTATTTGCTGATGATATTGTGTTGATTGACGAGACTAGAGATGGAGTAAATGAGAAGCTTGAGCTTTGGAGACATGCATTGGAGACTAAAGGTTTTCGTATAAGTAGGGCTAAGACGGAATATATGGAATGCACCTTTGATGGAAGCAATGGTGAAGGAATCGAGGTGAAGATTGGTGACGATAACATTCAGAAGAGAGATTCTTTTAGATATCTGGGATCTATTTTGCAACATGATGGGGAAATTGATGGAGATGTTACTAATAGAATAAATGCAGGCTGGCTAAAGTGGAGAGGAGCCTCCGTTGTTCTCTGTGATAAGAAAATTCCTTTAAAAATTAAAGGAAAGTTTTACAAAGCAGCCGTGAGACCTGCTATGCTTTATGGTTCTGAATGTTGGCCTGTGAACCATAGACATGTGCAGAGAATGGTTGTAGCAGAAATGAAAATGCTAAGATGGATGTGTAGACATACACGTAAAAATCGGATTCGGAATGATGCAATCAGAAAGAAAGTTGGTGTAGCTCCGATCGAGGATAAGATGCGAGAAAACCGCTTAAGATGGTTTGGTCATTTGCAAAGAAGGTCAACTGATGCACCGGTTAGGAGATGCGAGTGGTGGGATGTTGAGCCGGCTAAGAGAGGGCGAGGACGACCCACGAAGTGTTGGAAAGAGACTATACGAAGGGATCTTAGTTTTTCGGATATAAGTCCGAGATTGACCCAAGATAGATCTAAATGAGACGAAGAATCCATGTAGCCGACCCTACTTACTTGTGGGAAAAGGCTTTGTTGTTGTTACAATGATATATTATAAATTAGATACACAATAATTTTCACAGTACCTTCTAATTATATGGAGTGCATAGTGAAGTATCATCATTCAATGGAAGGACAGATATGTGGCTACTCTGTTGGACCAAGACTGAGATGTCAATAGGTCCCTGTAATGAATCCATTCCTATTTCATCACAAGTATGTATAACATCTGCAATAAAAAATTATTTCCCATTATAATATCAAAGATAACAAGTATTTTCCCTAAAAATGACAAGTTACATTTAACGTCATGAACAAGTAGTCTGGATATGACCGACCTGCTTACATAATCCACATCTAACATTTACCCGACCCATTTCATCCATATTATTTCGTATCCTTATCGATTGTGGGCGACCAGGGCCTATTGGTATATTAGGAGGCATCAAAATAGACTTAGGGACATTCAACGACCAAAATCGACGATTAGGAATCGGGAAGAATTCAACCGTTTATGTAGCATGAAATGCGGCATGCGTATAGAATCAAGAGCAGATTTTTACATGCTCGATGCCTACATTAACAAAACCACAAACAACAATTACAAGTGAGCAAGTGATATGCATGGACAGTATGAACTCGCATGTGCACTCGGAATCTGTTTCATTGAGGATGGCTCTGTAATTTCCTTCACAATACCTTACCTCGAATATTGTCTGAGAAAATTGCTCAACATTGTGTGTGCGAGCTGCCGTAATATTTTCTTCGATAATTTGATTATACCTCGACACTAAGTCGAAAGTTGTCATCTGCCCCTATATACGACGGGTGACAAAATACGTATTCAATCGACAAAAGATAGCAAGAATCATCGTCAATATGGAAAACCTCGCATGTCTTTCAAGACAGTGTTGAAGCATTCCGACGGATTGGTTGTCGTATTTCCATAATGACAGCCTTCATCATAACTTATTGACCAGTATATACGAACCGCATCTTCTTGATGAACAATCCAATCATAGGCTTCCGGATCTATGGAACAAATTTGTTTCATAATCATATTATGGGCGTGCGTGTTTGTGACCACACCTGTACTATATAATTTTCCCGTCAACCAATTATCATGGCCAACTCGATGCATGTTCGCTTGCATCTGTCACATACAAAATCGATGGCAGTGCCCACGTTCTGCTGGAAAGTACTTGGGTAACAATTATTTCAGACCTAGAAACCAATCACTTAAAAAGCATATCCTCTCACGCTGGACTAAATATGCTAATTTGTGTAGGAAGAACTTCCAGGCAGTTATATTCTTTTTTCAACCACCGTGAAAGCAACTGGAAACACATATCCATTTCCATCGATAGATGTAGCTACGAGCATGTGGCCTTTGAATTTCCCATGCAATTGAGTTGTATGATACTCAGAACCAGACGACAATACTGAAAACCTTTCAGTGATAATCCGAATGCCTAGAATAATCGAAAGAATGTTATTTTATTAGAAATTAATTGTTGAGTCTTTGGATTTTGATGCGGTTCCATTTCAAATTCATACCACAAATCAGGGTTGGTCGGTTTCATCGTCCACATAAATCTACGAATATTGACGTAAGATGACTCCATATCACTGAATATTATAGTTAACGCATTCTTTCTCCCAATCCACGCCTTTTTTAGATGATATCATGACGTGATAAGTATCTGAAACCAGACTTTTAATCATATTGGGTATCTACGTTAAGTTGGATCTAATTGTCTTCAAGATGAATCTACAAATAAATTTTATCAGTAAGGAATACTGGACTTCGGTACACATATTCGTCTCAATACGTCCGAACTTTCTAAATTTCTCCCTTCTTACTACGTCTCACATGTAATCTCCATTTACAATTTGGTAAAGCACACCGTATGGTGTATATATCTTTCTTGAAAGCTATTACTTTGTATTGGATGTACTTGGTCATATTCCAAGTACTTACAACATCAATCAAATCTAGATTCGAGATGAAAGATCTATTATGCCAATACTCAAGTCCACTACGATCGGGTAAGATGGTATGATGCGGCTCGCTCAGGAATGATATCTCCTCAGCATATGTGTTTGTTATCCAGTGTTGCGGCATTGGATCCAATGTAATGACATAATCAATAGGAGGATCAAAAATATGTTCATTGATTGAATTGATGAGTGATCTTTACCATAAATGTCCTCGTACTCGACATTGAATTCATGGATAACATCATCATTCTCAACATCAATAGCTTCATCATCATCGGTTTCATAGTCATTATCATCATCCTCTCCATGCACATCTTGCTCTTCCTGTCCTCTTTGAGATGATTCGGCAATATTAGACGCGTTCACTGGGGATTTTTATTTCATTGACTTCCACCATCAATTGCATCATCCTGAGAGAATGTGCAATAGTTAACATCAACCCAGTTGTTTGATTATCAGAAACAACAATTGGATAGAATGTATTGATGTTTATTGACCATCTACACGTCACTCGTACACTATATATTAACTTTGTTTATAATCGGTTATGGGACAGATCCTTGATATGAGATCTTCGAAGGTGTTAAATAAGGGGAGACCTATCATCTGACTTCTACCCCCTTCTAACTGGCACTACCGTTTTCAATGATAATTCTTCCATTCCAGAAGATATACAATGCATGCAGGTCAGTCATATTCTATGAAAGAAGGAAGTCAATTTTAATCTCATCAAATATCCAATTCTTATAGACTCATAATGAAAGATTCCGTACTAGAATCCTACGATTGAAGTCGAATGTATCTTTAATTGGAGATAGAAGTAGCTATAATCCCATCTTCCATCATGAACTAGAGTATCAAGCTCAATCTTTATAGTTATGTATATGATTTTAATCTAATTTTTAAGTAATCATGTATTACTAATTACATAATATAAATGCATTTAAGTAAGATTTTTTTATCTATTTTAACTAATTATATATTACTAATTACATAATATGAATACACTTAAGTAAGATTTTTAAACTATTTTTTGCTAATTATGTATTTACTAATTACATAATACGAATTCACTTAAATAAGATTTTTCATCTAATTTTAACTAATTATGTATTACTAATTACATAATATCAATATACTTAAGTAAGATTTTAGTCTAATTATTAAGTAATCATGTATTACTATTTACATAATATAAATACACTTAAGTACTATTTTTAATCTAATTTTTAATTAATTATGTATTACTAACTACATGATATGAATACATTTAAGTAAGATTTTTAATCTATTTTTTGTCTAATCATGTATTACTAATTACACAAAATGAATTCATTTAAATAAGATTTTACATAATATAATATTTTTAAACTAATTTTAACTAATTATGTATTACTAATTACATGATATGAACACACCTAAGTAAGATTTGTATTCTATTTTTGGCTAATTATGTATTATTAATTACATCATATGAATTTACTTAAATAAGATTTTTAATACAAGATATAAACCTAACAATATAATCCTTTGGCAAGGGTATATATGCACAATTGAATGGATTGTGTTTACTAATACGAAGAATAGAGTATGTAAAAATCATATATTTTCTATAAATGACAGAGATTATTTTTCATAATATTACTAAGATGCACTGCAATACTTTAAAGTTTTTTATGGTAACAATAAAAAGAAATGAAGATAACACTAAGCACATCATATACCCAATTTATATAACTAAGCAACAAAATAAACTATAAATTATTTAAATATACCTTTTACAGATGAAAAACACACGAGAGATATTACGAGAGAAGAGGAGGATTTCTTCGCAGTAGAGAGGGAGAGGGTTTCCAACTAAGAAATGGGAGGAATGATGAGGATGGGGGTCTTTAAGAGGTAAAGAGATGGTGTGAGGAATGGTGAGGGATGGGGTCTTTAAATAGGCAGGAGGATGGCCTCGAATCGACGAACCATTCGCTGATCGACGAATGGTTTGTCAATTCCAAGCTTATGAAGTGCGGACTTCCATTAAGACCGCGTATTTCCCTCGAACATCACATCTTTTGGGAAACATGCATTGAACGTTGTCAGATAGTGCGTTGATCGACAAACAGTTTGCCGATCGGTGAACCATTCACTGATCGGTGCCCCAAATGGGAAAAAATTTATTTCCATTCTCTGATAAGGTATTTGTGCAGGGAGCATGCCCTGTCAGAAAAATTGCTCCTCCCCCCCTCCACCAAAATCTCTCTCTCTCTCTCCCTCTCTCCATCACAATCTCTCTCTTTTTCTATCCTCTCCATTTCTCTTCTCTCTCTCTCTCTCAAATGCACCATTCTCTCTCCCTCTTTCATTTTTCTCTCTCTATTGTAACATATTTGTTAATTAAAAATTATAAATCTCGTATTTTTCCGTTACATCTATTATATTAATATTTATATATGGGTTAAAGGAGGCTACACCCTGGGTGTAGGCAATTGGCTATTCCCACCCCCGTTTTCCACCTTTTTTTATTTTTTTGAAAAATGAAAATATGTATATTCATCACTATATCCCCCTAACACATCATTCCAATTTCATCAGAAATAAGGACTCCTATGCCCTCCATCTGAAGGGGGTTAATTTCAGCAATTCTGAGACCGTTAAAATTTGACAGTCTTGATAGAGGGGATAGAAGTTTCGGATCAAATCGAATTTTTAATGACACCTTGATGACATATTGTGATCTAAATTCCAATAGGTTTCATTTCAAAAAAATAAAAAAAATATAGGGAAAAAGGAGTGGGAGCATGTAATGTAAGTTAGCTACACCCAAGGAGAATACTCCCTTTTCCCTTTATATATACATATCTATTTGTATCATTTCTTCGTATTCTATAATTAGTTTATCACTTTCACATTCATAAATTCATTGTTATTGGATATAAAATTTGTGATAGCCATAGTATTGATCAGATTTATACTCACATTAAATCACAAATACTATGACTATTTGTTGATATTCTATTTCATAATATAAGCTATTTTTTATGTGCGTTCTAAACTATACAATATTGAATTTAAACATGGCCACCTTATGTATACGATATAAATTCATGGTTGATAATACATATGTTACATTAAAGGCTATAATAATAGGTCATATCATAATTAAATTTAATAAGACCTTATTCAAATGACTTGTGACAATTATATTTTTCATCACAATTTTACTCAAATTATATCTAAATATGATAATTGATTGTTAATATTTTGTTTCTCCTTATAAGTGACATTATGGTCTTATATGTTCTATATTATTTAATGTTGAATTTATATGTTATCATTTTATGTATATAATTTAAATTCCATCTAAAATAATACTTATATTGAATTAATGATAATGATAACAACTCTTATCACAACTAACTATAATAGATAAGATTTTTTAATCTTAAAATGGCATCTTGGGATATGTTTTGCATCATTAAATGGTAAAGTTTTAAGGATCAAATATAAGTTATTGAAAAATAGTAAATATCTCATATTTATTTTAATTTATGTTCTTTCACCTTCATTTCTAAATGCGATGTTGGTATTTTTTATAATTATAATTACGATAATTATAGGTTAATTTGTGAATATATTAAAGGCAAGAATGTTCACATCTGATACGATTAAGTTGATGCATAGTGTATTTTATGTTCTATCGCGAAGCAGGGGTATGCGCCCTAGTTAAAGTATAAAACCTAATAATATATTATTATTACTATTATTATTATATTTTACATTAAAATGCAAAATTGCTATCATTTATTAATACAGAAGAATAGATCCAATTTACATAACAATACACTGATATTTCAAAAAAATAAATATAAAATTAATTTTATAAGATTTTTTATGCTACAGTAATATTTAATGAAAATTTAGATAACAAAGACGATGCTTGCATGCAACATTATTAATCAAAACATTTTTAGCGAAGATAATATTTAAATCTTTCAATTGTCAGCAAAAATGTCACCTCAGCATCAAATTTTCATTTGCAATTATATAGAGTAATAATCTATTAAAGTCAACATTATCAGAACAAATTAAATAGTTACATCAATTCAACAATGAAAAGAATGAAAGAACACTATTACGAACAAGATGAACATACCCCCAACTAGCTAGAGGTGATTGTGAGTTGTAGAGAATCGAGAGAATTAACAGAGAAGTGAGAGAGGAGGAGAAGATACATGAGGAATGAGACACCATTTAAGGAGGAGTTGGGTATCGTTTCAAATGCCGACCCCAACTATCAGGTCCACATAGGCCCCCAACAACTCTCTCAACAGTCGCAAGGACTGAATAGTCAAGTCCATGTAGCATGTGCGCCATATGAGGCTTCAATTTCAAAGAGCTACGAGAGAAACCAACTTCTAGGACACCGCTAATATCCTCTTTGCTAAATACCAAAAGTCGATGACCCCTAACCAATATTGTTGGTCGTATATTTGAGATTGGCTCCTCTATTGTACAACAAAGTCTGCTATACAGCTAGAACCGCTCGATCAAGATCGAGCGATTCACACAAAGTCCGAATTTTGGTGACCATTTGAGTGTGAACTAGGGATGAAAACGATCGGATACGGATATGAATATAGCTATATCATATCCCCTATCCATTTTAAAAATCGAATGTTGATGCAAATATTTATAGATGTGAAAAATGTGTTACACATCCCTAAAAACTTTACGAATGTAAAATGAATACGAATACTAATCAAACTATTTAATAGATTAACTAAAATATGCATGCTTAGGACTATTTACACATAAAATAGATATAATAGACATAGTAATTTCATAATAACTATATCAACAATGGTGAATGCAATCATAAAACATTGTTACACACGATTATAAATAAATCTATTACTATACTTATGTATTAAAACGAATATACGAATAACAACAACAAACAGCAACAAAGCCTTTTCCCACAATTAAGCAGGGTCGGCTACATGGATTCTTCACCTCTATTCAGATCTATCTTGGGTCAATCTCGGGCTTATATTCATAAAACTAAGATCCCTTCATATGGTCTCTTTCCAACACTTCTTGGGCCGTCATCGCCCTCTCTTAGACGGCTCAACATCCCAACACTCGCATCTCCTAACTGGTGTATCAACCGATCTTCTTTGTAAATGCCCAAACCTTCTTAAGCGGTTTTCTCGCATCTTATCCTCGATCGGAGTTACACCAACTTTCTTTCTGATTGCATCATTCCAAATCCGATCTTTACGTGTGTATCCCCACACATCCACCTTAGCATTTTCATTCCGAATGCGAATATTAGGAAATGCCAAAGTGATATCCATACGTGCATCCATTTTAAAACTTATACAAATATGAATATCAAAATATTTATAAAAGAAATACGATAGCGGATCGGATACGAATATATTCACATTTGTTTCCATCCCTAGTGTTAGCTGCTCGATCATATTCGAGCGGCTCCGGTGGTACTGCAGACCTCTGCAGTACAACAGAGGATCTCTCTGCGTATATATCTAGTCATTAGCTGCTTGACCATAGACATAAGGTCTCCTCCTTAATTAGATAAACTGTTCTCTACAATGAAAAACAATATTCAGCATTTTGTCGCGGATAAAAGTTCGATCTATGATCAAAGCAGAAAATATACTCGACAGAAAGTAAGGAAACTAAATTACCAAATAATTGCCTTTCCCGAGCTTCCAGAAGAAATAATATCGACTTCTATGCATCTGGCTACTACCCAACCATATCCTACTGTTACTTTCTTGTCAATGGCAACACACGTATATTTGGCGAAAAAAAACGTTGTTAAATATGAACAAGAACTAAACCGATGAGGAGATGGGAAACAGTACCCGGTGAGCTTCGACTTCCAACCTCCGTTCACAGTCGGGCCGGGAACCGGAGGGCTCCCGCGGCGCTTCGAAAAGACGCGGGAAGGATGGCGGAGGAAGCCAAGCGCCCTGGAAAAGGGGTTGTTCCTGCGGCGAGGTTCAGCGACCGGATCTGCGGAGCGGCTGCGCCAGGCGGACGCGAGACGGAGCTTGAAGTCGTCGCCTGACCTCACGCGAAGAGAGAGCCTCCATCGCCCACTTCGGAGATCTGCACTCATCGGAGACTCGTCAGTGTAAGGTAAACGGGACGACTTGTTCTCTGTCCACGAAAGGGCTATCTAACCGTTGCGAGGAAGGTGGGTCCCACATTCAGCCTAGGAAATTTTAATTTGAAAACAGGTTAGTATCCGCTAATAATTGCTATATATGGTAACCCGTTTTAAATTCTCAATTAGTAAGGATTGGTACAAATAGAAAAGTACAGGGTAATTAATTACCATTCTATCAACTTTTTACGGTTAAATATGATATTCATTGTAAATTATAAAAATACAAAATAATTTTGTGATGGATAATATTCATTCATACTAGCGTATTATTAGATGATATAACAACGAATATTCCAATAATTCATTACTCATAAATTTATTTTTGATTGATCAAGCCCTATAAAAGGAAGCATAATAGCAAAATATGATTTCTATCTATGTATATTTGGAATCATTTAGCAACTGCCATTCTTTTGAAGGGATTGATGGGGCTGCCCCGCCCCATTTTGGGGTAATTTTTTTATTTTTTTGAAAAATATCGTCATGTATATTCATCCCTATATCCCTCATATATGCCATTCGAATTTCGTCAGAAATAGAGACTCCTACGGCCTCCTTCCAGAAAAAGTCGATTTAAAAAATCCTGCGACCATTAAAAAAAATGACGTCTGGATGGAGGTCGTAGGAGTCTCTGTTTCTAACGAAATTCGAATGACATATAGAAGGGCTATAGAGATGAATATATATGGTGATATTTTTCCAAAAAAATAAAAAAATTTTGTGAAAAATGGGGTGGGGGCAGCCATGTTGGCTACCCCTAGGGGGCAGCCCCATTTTTCCCTCTTTTGAAACTCATATCATACAACTCATTGGGTTAGATATGTAAGCTGGAAATTTCAACTTGTGAGAGCTAAGATATTGGGACAAAATCCTTACCAAGTTCTTTAGATCTAAATATATGCTTCCACTAATACGTTATTAAGTAATACCATTCAATCTAACATTTTCAAATAAGCAAAATTATATCACTCATAATTTATGGTTGCAATGGATATATATATATATATATATATATATATATATATGGAAAAATGTGTATGTCCCCTAGGGGGAGCTAACTTAGCTCCCCCACCCCTTTTTCACATATTTTTTTATTTTTTTGAAATCTAAAATCGTGTAAATTCATTATTAAATCCCTACATTATGTCATTCAAATTTCATGCGAAATAAAGACTCCTACGATCTCCATCCAGACGTGGTCGATTTAAAAAATCTTGTTACCGTTAAAAAATGTCTGTCTGAATGGAGGCCGTAGGAGTCTCTGTTTCGCACGAAATTTTAATGACATAACATAGGGATACAGTGATGAAATTCCACGGAAGAAAATTTCAAAAAAAAATAAAAAAATCGGGCAAAATGGGGCGGGGGGAGCCAACTGGGCAGCCCCATTTAACCCACACACACACACACACACGCACCCACGCGCACACACACGCACAAACCCATGCACACACCCACGCACACACACACACACACGCCCACACACGCCCACACACGTGCACACACCCACACGCCCACACACACACGCCCACACACACACACACACGCACACGCACACGCACACGCACACGCACACACACCCACACCCACACGCACATGCACGCACGCACACGCGCGCACGCACACCCGCACGCACGCGCGCGCCCACGCACACGCACACGCACACGCACCCCCACCCGCACATGCACACACGCACACATGCACACACGCACCCATGCACCCACGCACCCACGCACACACGCACACACGCACGGGGTTGATGGGGCTGCCCCTGGGGGCAGCCAACATGGCTGCCACGCCCCATTTTGGAAGAATTTTTTTTTATTTTTTTGAAAAATGTCATCATGTATATTCATCCCTATATCCTCCTATATGCCATTCGAATTTCGTCAGAAACAGAGACTCCTACGGCCTCCATCGGGCTTCCCTTTGGGGGCAGCCAACATGACTGTTCCGCTCCATTTTTGGGCAATTTTTTTTATTTTTTTTTGAAAAATATCGTCATGTATATTCATCTCTATATCCCTCCTATATGCCATTCGAATTTCATAAGAAACAGAGACTCCTATGGCCTCCATCCAGACGTCATTTTTTTGACAGTCGCATTGTCTGGATGGAGGCCGTAGGAGTCTTTGTTTCTGACGAAATTCGAATGGCATATAAGAGGGATATATGGATGAATATACACGTTAATATTTTTTCATAAAAATAAAAAAATTTTGCGAAAAATGGGGTGGGGGTAGTCCCATTTTTCCCATATATATATAGGGTTAAATGAGGCTACTTTTTGGGAGTAGCTAATTGGCTACTCCCACCCCTTTTTTCCCTCTAATTTTTTATTTTTTTAGAATAAAAAATATTTATATTCATCACTATATCCCCCCAACATGTCATTCCAATTTCGTCAGAAACAAAGACTCATATGCCCATCATCTGAAGGGGGTTAATTTCATCAATTCTGAGACCATTAAAATTTGACAGTCTTGATAGAGGGGATAGAAGTCTCGAATTAAGTTAAATATTAAATGACACCATGGTGAGATATTTTGATCTAAATTTCAATAGGTTTCATTTCAAAAAAAAATAAAAAAATACAGGAGAAAAAGGGTGGGAGCATGTAAGTTGACAACACCAGGGAACATACTCCCTTTTCCCATAAGATTTTCATCAATATATCCTTATATTATGTAATAAAAATTCCGTGCGAAACAGAGACACCTACGGCCTCCATCCAGATGGGGTTGATTTTAGCAATTCTGTCACCGTTAAAAAATGACTGTCCGGATGGAGGCCGTCGGAGTCTCTGTTTCGCACGAAATTTGAATAGCATAATATAGGGATATAATGATAAATATTCATATAAGAAATTTTTGAAAAAAAATAAAAAAATGAGGAAAACAGGGCGGGGGAACTAAGTTAGCTCCCCCTTGAGGGCAGCCCCATTAAACCCACACAAGGGAGGCTGCTACATGCAGCAACCAAGCTGGCTGTTGCATGTAGCATTCTCTCCCAATTTTTTTTATTTTTTTTGCGAAATTTCATCATGTATATTCATATATATATCCCTCCTATATGTCATTCGAATTTGGTCAGAAACAGAGACTCGTATGCCCTCCATCTAGAATGGATAATTTTAATGATCTTAAATTTGCTGTAATCGACTTGTTCTGATGGAGGGCATAGGAGTCTCTGTTTCTAACGAAATTCGAATAACATATAGGAGGGATATATAGATGAATATACATGGTGAAAAAAAAATAAAAAAATTGAGGGAGAATGCTACATGTAGCAGCCAGCTTGGGTGCTACATGCAGCAACCTCCTGGCCCTCTCACACACACACACATACACACACATATATGGGAAAAAGGAGCCTACCTCGGCGGGTGCAGGTAACTCCCTACACCTGGCCTAATTTTTCATTATTTTTTGATTTTTTTGAAATGAAACTTTGGGGGATTTAGATCACTATGTATCACCATGTTGTCATTTCAAATTCAACTTAATTTGAGACTTCTATCATCTCTATCAATACTACCAAATTTTAACGGTCTCAGAATTGCTGAAATTGACCCTGTCTAGATGAACGTGTTAGGAATGTTTGTTTTGCATGAAACTTGAAACACATATTTCCCTTAACATATTAAGTAAATCGCCCCAACTTTTAATCCAAAAAAATAAAAAAATAATCGAAAAATGGGGGTGGGTGCAGGAGTTTCCTACACCCCGGGGTGCAGACTCCCTGCCCCCTATATATATACATATACATATACTGTTCTGTGTAACAACCAAGTTGGCTGTTACACGGAGCAGTTCCCCCCATTTTTTAATTTTTTTTCAAATTTTTTTTCATGTATATTCATATATGTATCCCTCCTACATGTCATTCAAATTTCGTGAGAAACATAGACTCCTAAGCCCTCCATCTAGAACAGGTCGATTACAGCAACATTCAGACAATTAAATTTACTTGTTCTAGATGGAGGGCTTAGGAGTCTCTGTTTCTCACGAAATTTGAATGACATATAAGAGGGATATATAGAAGAATATACATGAAAAAAAATTTGAAAAAAAATAAAAAACAGTGGAAACTGCTCCATGTAACAGCCAACTTGACTGTTACACAGAACAACCTCCCTTCTCTCTCTCTCTCACTCTCTCTCTCTCTCTCTCTCTCTCTCTCTCTCTCTCTCTATATATATATATATATATATATATATATATATATATATATATGGGCAGCCAACATAGTTGCCCCCACCTTATTTTCGCAATTTTTTTTATTTTTTTGAAAAATATCACCATGTTTATTCATCCCTATATCCCTCCTATATACCATTCGAATTTCGTCAGAAACAGAGACTCCTACGGCCTCCATCCAGACAGTCATTTTTTAACGGTAACAGGATTTTTTAAATCGACACCATATCGATGGAGGCCGTAGGACTTTCGTTTCTAACGAAATTCGAATGGCATGTAGGAGAGATATAGAGATGAATATACATGGTGATATTTTTCAAAAAAAATAAAAAAATTGACGAAAATAGGGCGGGGGCAGCCCCATTTTTTCCTATATATATATAGGGTGAAATGTGTATGTCTCATAGGGGGAGCTAACTTACCCCCGCATTATTTTTCTCATTTTTTTTATTTTTTTGAAAAATACTTCCGTATATTTTCCTAAATATATCCCGATATTATGTCATTCAGATTTCGTGCGGAACAGAGGCTCCTACGGTCTCCATCCAGACATCCATTTTTTAGTAACTCTAAGACCGTTAAAAAATGATTGTCTAGGAAGGTCGTAGGAGTCTCTGTTTCACACGAAATTTTTATGACATAATATAGAGATATAATGATGAATATTTACGAAAAAAATTCAAAAAAATAAATAAATAAAGGAGAAAATGGGGCGGGGGAGCTAAGTTAGCTCCCCTAGAGGGCAACCCCATTTTACCCTAACTTAGCACCCCCCGCCTCATTTTTCACGTTTTTTTTATTTTTTTGAAAAAAACCGGTGTAAATTCATTATTAAATCCTATATTATGTCATTAAAATTTCATGCGAAACAAAGACTCCTACGGCCTCTATCCAAACGGGGTCAATTTAAAAAATCATGTAACTGTTAAAAATGACTGTCTGGATGGAAGCCGTAGGAGTATCTGTTTCACACGAAATTTGAATGACATAATATAGAGATATAGTGATGAATATTCACGGAAGAACTTTTCAAAAACAAAAAATAGAGAAAATGAGGCGAGAGGAGCTAAGTTAGCTACCACTGGGGGCAACCCCATTCCCCCCTATATATATACATATATATGAGGTTAGAGGAGTGATCTTATGAGAGAGAAAAAATGTGAGAGCATGCATTCTAGACCACATGATTCTATTTTTTCTCTCCTGTTCTTCTCTCTCTAGGTTGGATCATGTGGTCCAGAATGCATACTCTCATGCTCTCACATGTTTTGCCTCTCATAGGATCACTCCTCTATGAGGTTAATGGGGCTGCCTCCTTGGAGAAGCCAATATGGCTGCCCCCACGCCATTTTCGGCGTTTTTTTTTTCAAAAAATACCGCCATGTATATTCATCCCTATATCCCTCCTATATGGCATTCGAATTTCGTCAGAAATAGAGACTCCTATGGCCTCCATCCAGACATTCATTTTTTAATGGTAACATGATTTTTTAAATCGACACCATCTCGATGGAGGCCGTAGGAGTCGCTGTTTCTGACAAATTTCGAATGACATATAGGAGGTATATTGAGATGAATATATGATGATATTTTTCAAAAAAATAAAAAAGACATCGAAATAGGTGACGGGGCAACCCCATTAAATCACACACACACACACATACGCACACACACACACATGAGGTTAGGGAACTTGCACCATGATATATGTAACTTTACATGCACCGGTACCATAAACGTCTATTTTTTGAAATATTTTTGAAATAAAATCATGTGGGATTTAAATCACCATATATCAGCATGATGTCATTCAAAAATCAACTTAATTCAAGATTTTTAACCCATCCATCAAGATTGTGAAATTTTAACGATCTCAGAATTGCTGAAATTTAGCCCTTCCAAATCGACATGTTAGGAATGCTTGCTTTTCCACGAAATTTGAAACGCATATTCTACTAATAATTTTAAGTAAATCCTCTGAGGTTTCATTTCAAAAATAAGTATTTGTGGCACCGGTGTATGCAAAGTTGCACGCATCATGGTGCAAGCTCCTCAATCCCTATATATATATATATATATATAGAGAGAGAGAGAGAGAGAGAGAGGGATGATCCTATGAGAGGAGGCCTTTATGAGAAGATGAGAGAAGTGGATACAGACCGTTGGATCAGAGTAGAAAGAAATGGTCCAGATTTTGTTACTTTTTCTGCAATCCCTAATCCCCATCCCCACAATCGGCGGCTCCATTCTGCCAACCCACGACAGCTGTTGCCCTCCCTCTCACATCACACCCTCTTCGACCCTCTTCGACATTCACATGTGGAGTGCGCTCCAGTTCTCCTTCTTTCTTGGCTGCAATGGTGAAGCTCTCCGTTG
Organism: Ottelia alismoides; assembly: GCA_037367405.1. Classification (NCBI taxonomy): domain Eukaryota; kingdom Viridiplantae; phylum Streptophyta; class Magnoliopsida; order Alismatales; family Hydrocharitaceae; genus Ottelia; species Ottelia alismoides. Next base: position 534,067 of record JAZKJV010008346.1, on the reverse strand, counting down.
CATCACGTGGTGGCCGTGACTCGCACCATCCATTCCAGTTCCTGGCGAGTGGTCGTGCTTCTCGACATGGCCCCTCACGAATGCGATGCTCCTCGGCATGTCCACTACCGTTGTGGCAAGAGCAGTGAATCCCTCGGCTCTTTCGATGGATCTCCTGCTCGTCTGGTTGCAGGATACCATCTCGTCGTTTTGTTTCAAAGATGGTGTTTACTGGAATATTTTTTTAAGAAATCCCCTGTTTTCTCTTTTAGGACGCTTTAGACAGTCCATTCATGGGAAATAAAAATTTATCCAATGCATTTCCTCAAAATATGAAATACCCAATTTTTTGTTTTGTTCTCGTGCTTACATATAGTATTTGATGTGTCGTGAGGACATGATTCTGTTTCTTATTTCATGTTAAAGTGGTTTAAGACCTATTATGAGTGGATCCCTCTGGCTATTATACAGTAAAGTTTAATATGTTTGAATGGTTTTGTACTACAAGGATGAGCACTGTTATTAAGTGATGAGATGGTTTATTCCCTGAGAACGGCAAGCAACCACGACACATGGAGTTGTTTCCTAGTGATGGAAGAAGGCAATATCGCTTCAATACGTTTCTATCTAGCATTCCAGATGACACGAAAATTTAAATTGTCAAATGATAAATATTGATACATGTATATTCCTCTAAAGTGTAGGGAAGAACAACACCATTTGGAAATTGCATGATACTATCTCCTCAGTGAAAATCCAATTTAACGATGGATTTTAAAGGGGCTAGTGATAGGGGAGTTAATTGAGGTTGTATGGTGGCTAACGAATGCAAGGTCTTTGAACATGAGGTATTTGTCGCACAACCAGTTTTATGTCACTATTGAAGGCCATATGATGTTTCGCAAACTTAACTTGGATGCAACTTGAATTTCCTCAAATGATTTCGCATCTCAATTGTATGTTGTGATGAGATCTACATTTCATGGTACTTAAAAAGATTTATCTACACTTACTACAAGCACATTGAATGCTATATCAATCATGCTATTGTTATAAGTCATTTTGATATGCAAAACAATCATTTCGACACTAGCGCCCTCCTCCCCTCGCTTCGCCTCTAGCGACCTCCTCCTCCGCCCCTTGATCCTATGCCTCCGCACCCCCACCCTCACCTTGCTTCGCCTCCAGTGCTCTCTCGTTGCTACACCGACCTCCACCTCCTCCGCGAGGTTGTCATGGAGTTCTCCGAGCTCCCCCTCTCTCATCGGATGTCCTCTCCGAACACCAAATGACTCCTCCCGTGCAGGTTTGCACCACCACCCCCTCGCCCATCTATTTCCATCTTCATAGCCAACACCCTTGTTAATATGTATGCTAAATGCGAGCGGTTTGACAGTGCATGCAAGCTAATTGGTAAAGTTTAAAGGGTCTGCCAAGTAAAAATTCCTTTTATTTAAGGAAGTATATTTACATGAACTTACATGAGCAATTAAAATGGAGTTTATTTGAGAATACATTGAAGTGTTACATCAAAATTTCAGTTATGCGTTTCATGAAAAACAACACATAATTCATGATGAACATATGATTTGAAACCATCAGTTATTTGCTTCACAAAGCAGAATAACAGGCGGGCGCCAACACAGCAAAATTGTTGTGAAATGAGGGTAAATTTGCATCTGCTACCTAGTTTGCATCACGACCTAATAGAAACAACAAATAGAACATGTAAGATCATTGCACATTATGACCTAAGACATACAACAAATACAACATTCACATTGCATTCTTAAACCAAGATTTGAATCAAGATATAAAATCTGTAACTAAACTATTTATTTCCCGATTATGGTGACTGAGATTATTCATAGTCAGACCTCTAATGGTACATCCTTACTTGCTACATCTACTCAGGGAGCCAAACACGCATACACCATCTTGGTTATTTCACCAAACAAATTCCGAGCATTTGTAACATTATATACATATTCAGATTCACAAGAGCCTTAGGTGCTCACATTCACAAGTACATTCAAAGATGCTTATCACTTCAGAACATTTTTAGTTTAATGGGCTCATGTAACAAGAGGAATGAAAAAAAGGAAACTTCGCATGTCCATTTATGTATTCCAGTCAACTCCATCTTTGAAACAAAACGACGGGATGGTTTCCTTCAACCAGGCGAGCAGGAGATCCATCAAAAGAGACGAGGGATTCACTGCTCCTGCCACAACGGTAGTGGACATGCCGAGGAGCATCGCATTCGTGAGGGGCCATGTCGAGAAGCACGACCACTCGCCAGGAACTGGAATGGATGGTGCGAGTCACGGCCACCACGTGATGCGACGGAGAGCTTCACCATTGCAGCCAAGAAAGAAGGAGAACTGGAGCGTACTCCATATGTGAATGTCGAAGAGGGTCGAAGAGGGTGTGATGTGAGAGGGAGGGCAACAGCTGCCGTGGGTTGGCAGAATGGAGCCGCGGATTGTGGGGATGGGGATTAGGGATTGCAGAAAAAGTAACAAAATCTGGACCGTTTCTTTCTACTCCGATCCAACGGTCTCTATCCACTCCTCTCATCCTCTCATAAAGACCTCCTCTCATATATATATGGGGGCAGGGAGCCTGCACCATGGGGTGTAGCAAACTCCCTGCACCAACCCCCATTTTTCGATTATTTTTTTGGATTAAAAGTTGGGGGAATTAACTTAATATGTTAAGGGGAATATGTGTTTCAAGTTTCATGCAAAACAAACATTCCTAACACTTTCATCTAGACTGGATCGATTTCAGCAACTCCGAGACCGTTAAAATTTGGTAGTCTTGATGGAGTTGATAGAAGTCTCGAATTAAGTTGAATTTGGAATGACAACATAGTGATACATAGTGATTTAAATCCCCCAAGGTTTCATTTCAAAAAAATCAAAAAAATAATGAAAAATTAGATCGGGTGTAGGAAGTTACCTACACTCGCCGAGGTAGGCTCCCTTTTCCCTATATATATATAGGACTTATCTAGAGGGCCCTATGCCCATTAGAGTAGGGTTGAGCCCGTGCTACCATCCGTTGGATGTTAATCCAACCATCAAAAGTAGAATTACGTTAAATACTATTTTTAGCATTAAAGGATGTGTTTCCATAACAGATTCCGCATTCTGCTCGTAATCATGTTTCCTTTTTTACACACGCGATTACATCTTCCCCATTGCTGCATTTTTCTTCCAAAATGGCGTTTTGAATCTCATTGTTCCTCCGTCGGCGGTCAGACCAAAACGAGATGCAGGGCTTTGATTCGTAAGTTTTTTTTCGATATTATAGTAGTAATACTATTTGATAAGAAGTTTTGGATTTCTAAGTTGCGATTGTTCATATATATCAACTATTAATCCTTGGAGATACTTCAAAATTTATTTTAAAGGTAATACTATTTGAGATACAGGGCTTTGATTCGTAAGTTTTTTCTATATTATATCAGTAATACTATATGATAAGTTATAAAAAATATGTTATGAGTTACAATTCTAACCCAGATTCTTAGTGATACAGTTATATTTCCTTAGTTTCTTATATATCCTAAGAAATTACTGATACTTTATATAGTCTTACTGACGACAACACTAAAATTTACTTGTCATATATGTTTATTTTTTTATAACAGATTAACGATGCCAGTTGTTGATGTTTAAAAAATCGTTATGTCTTACTAGTATTCCTATCATTATTACTTATTCAGGTTATATGACTTTAGTTACTTACTTATTTTAAAAACTTACTGATGCTTCAAATATTGTTACTGAATGCAACATGAATATTACTTTTCATATATCTTGTTTTATAATATCAAACTTACTGATGTTTCGAAAATTGTTTTATGTGTTAGGTGTTATTTGAAGGCAGCATGGACTTCAATTGCAATGAGGTCGCGCTCGGATTTGATATTGAAGAAATACCTAAATTCCGAGTCGAGATTGCTTCTATTTTCCTGAAGTGTGGAGGCGAAAAGAAGTATGGGAAATGAATTCTTCATTAGCTTCTTTTTAGATACAATTTTCTGTAAATGTATGAGGAAAATGTCAAATTCACTTGTAATTAGTATATAAATTTTTTAAGATTGTTATGTAATGTACGAACAAAGGGTTTAATTCAAACTTTCTCAAATGAATATCTTTTAATTTTTAAAATGAAAGAATTTATTGATGGTTTCTTAGTTTTGCAATTGATGTTTCAACAACACAGATAATGGTGCGTTAACTCTTGAATGAACAATTTGTATCATTGTGTGTGCTTGTAATTTTATGATTATTCCAAAGTCGGTAAAAAATTTATATTATCTTAGTTACTTACATATCATAACAAATTATTGATACTTCAAAAAGTGTTACTGATGGTAACAATAAAATTACTTGTCTAACTAATACCAATATCTATATTACAAGTAATTTTATTAGGTGTTATTGGTCTTTCTCTCTTATTGGTACAATTTTATATAACCTTACCTACTTACCTGTCCTAAACAAATTACTTATGCTTCAAATAATGTTACCGACGGAAACACTAAAAAATATTTGCTTTTTTAATATATTAAGTTACTGATACTAATTGTCGATGTTACAAAAGTTTTGTTAGGAGTTACTGGTCTTTCTCTCATAGTTACTGATACAAGTTATATGGTCTTACTTACGTATGCTAATAAATTACTTATACTTCGAAAATATTACAGATGACAGCATTACAAGTTATCATAACAAATTATTGATACTTCAAAAAGTGTTACTGATGGTAACAATAAAGTTACTTGTCTAACTAATACCAATGTCTACATTACAAGTAATTTTATTAGGTGTTATTGGTCTTTCTCTCTTATTGGTACAATTTTATATAACCTTACTTATGTATCCTAAACAAATTACTTATACTTCGAATAATGTTACCGATGGAAACACTAAAAAATATATACTTTTTTAATATATTAAGTTACTGATACTAATTGTCGATGTTACAAAAGTTTTGTTAGGAGTTACTGGTCTTTCTCTCATAGTTACTGATACAAGTTATATGGTCTTACTTACGTATGCTAATAAAAACTTATACTTCGAAAATATTACAGATGACAGCATTACAATTTACTTGTTATAATGTTACTGATGGAAACACTAATGACAACATTACTTATACTTCGAATAATGTTACTGGTGACAACATTACTTATACTTCGAATAATGTTACTAATGGAAACACTAAAAATATATACTTTTTTAATATATCAATTTACTGATACTAATTGTAGATGTTACAAAAGTTTTGTTAGGAGTTACTGGTCTTTCTCTCATAGTTACTGATACAAGTTATATGGTCTTACTTACGTATGCTAATAAATTACTTATACTTCGAAAATATTACAGATGATAGCATTACAAGTTACTTGTTATAAAAATAATTTTATTATACCAAGTTACCGACCTCAATAACTTGTATTACTAGTTAGATTTTACTTATTTTGGTCTCATTCTTACCTATACAATTGAAGTAGTCAACATCCAAATATACCACATAACATATTTTATTAATTCAAGCTCCTAACCAGAGCTTAGTAACAAACAAATGAATGAATTTGTGTCCTTATACATCATCTTTCTCTAAAACAAATGACAAATGTGTACACATAAACGATTGATAATTAATAGACATGGAAAAATATGACATGTGCGCCTCCATGATGATAAATATATTGGTCGTTCTGCGATATGATGATCTGGAGAGATGATGACTCCACATAGGAATCTATGAGAAAAGAGTTTATCATCGCAAGTAATATGGTTGATGATCCAGACATCTAGGATACCTGAAAAATAAAGCAGTAAAAATTAGATGTAACTCGTAAGAATTAATCACGGAATAGAAAAAATAAAATAATGAATTGTGATTATAATGTAGTCGTGATCAAGTAATTTGTAATTTTTGCCAACGTATTAGTAACACATGGGAGAAATATTACAAAACAGTAGCCATATGAAATAATGATGTTAGTAGTTGATTTGGATTCAAAAGTAATTAAGAACGAGACATTAGTAAATCAGTGTATAACACTAGTAACTAAAATGACATACCAAAATCAGTGTATAACATCAGTAACATATATATTGATTTTTTTTACTTGAGATATTTAGCGACTTACTGATGCATTAAAGAAATTTACTAAAGGCTATTCATGATATTACCGCTCATTTAACATGTATTACTGGCCACACACTCATTACTACTATTATATTGCATTTTGTTACTTGTGATACCTAGCGACCTACTGTTACTTTAAAAAAAGTTAACGAAAATTACTTGATATGTTTTTATAAAAAAATATAATAAAGTCAATTCACGATGCTACAAATCCTTTGAAATTTTTTACTGGTCACACTCTCATTATTACTTATGAAAAAACATGAAAAATTAACTTTTTATGTTAGTAATCAATGAACTTCAAAAGTAATATTGAGTAAAACATTAATAATAAAGAAAAAATACTAATCCGAGAGTGCATGTTACTAAAAAGTCAAGGATTATTACTTATATGATTGCACAAATTACCGAACCTTTAAAAACATTAGAGATTCAACATTTGACCATTACTACTGTATCCGATATATTATGTTGAAGGTGAAAAAAATGCTACTAAAATTTGTAATGATGTGCAATCGATACACCTGTATTAAGAAAAAAATTGAGAATGATAAATCTTGATCCAAATGAAATGGAGAATGAGATAGAAAACAAGGAAACTTATAGAACTTCTGAAAACTAAGGAACAAAAATAACTAGCGATCGTCTTCATCATTTTTGAAGGATATGGTATTAAAAACCTAACAATAGATTGTATTAACCTGCAAATGATACACATGGATTAAGATATCATAAATCAAATGCAAAAAATAAAAAGAAGAAAAGTGAGTTAGAAGATAAAAATGAACTTACAGATTTTCTGGAAATTCTCATGGACGATATTGAGCGAGGATGGTAGCAAAATTTTTGAGAAGGCGATTACTGTCACAAAATCCGACGATGATGAAACTGTTCTCACGAGATCGATAGCAAAGGATTCTATTGCTATTTACGGAAAGTAATTAATATTAAAAAATGAAGCAACTTGGCGTTACCATTATGATTCCTAAAATCATGGGATCGAGTGATTTGATCTAACGGTGTATAAAATGGGCTCATTTTATCACAAATGGTCACAGGGCCCTCTGGATAAAAATCATATATATATATATATATATATATATATATATATATATATATGTGTGTGTGTGTGTGGGGGGGGGGGGGTGATGGGGTTGACCTCACGGGTAGGCAACGGGCAACCCCTGTGCCCTTTTTGTGCAATTTTTTATTTCTTATGGAAAATATCACAATGTATATTCAATTATATATCCCTCCAATATGTCATTTGAATTTCTTCAGAAACGGAGATCCATATACACTCCATCTAGAACAGGTTGATTACATCAATGTTTAGACCATTAAAATTACATGTTTTAGATGGACATAAGAGTATCTGTTTATGATGAAATTCGAATGACATATTGGAGGGATATATAGATGAATACATGGTGATATTTTTAAAAAAAATAAAAAAATTGCAGAAAAAGGATGCGGGGGCAGCTCCATCAAACTCTATATGTATATATATATAGGTATATATGTGTGTGTACACACACATAGAGAGAGACCTTTATCATATATGTTGTACATATTTTGACATGTAGCTACATAAATAAAAATTAATATTTTTTTCGCATATATTTGGGTTTGTGTTTATATATTTGTTTTAATATATAGTTGAGCATTTATTTGTAACCACAAGTAACAAAAATTAATAACTTTTTCATGTATATATATGATAACTTTTATGATATATATTTATGTATTTATATCTTAATAAGTCGTTCCATGATTATATCTCATTTTCAAGATATTGTAACACATTATCATATTCGTGGGAATCTATACTGACGTCCATAATCTTGAATTAAAATATATAAAGATATCATAACACCTATATGCTTGTCCATAATTGACCACTTATACCTTTATTTCCGCATCTTGCAAAGTATCTAGATTTTGGAAATTGTTTTAGCAATCCAACTTTTTTTCTGAATTTATTTATGTTCAAAATGAAAGTGTTTAAAAAAGTATAAAGGTTGATATGTGTAAAGCATGTAAATGTTTATAGTTAATTATAAATTTTCACTACAACAAAATGAATCTATGCGAATGCTTTTGTTAATCCTTTAATATTTCATCCATTGTTAAATATACAACGACAAACACTATTTGTTTTGAAATGATTTTTATTCTAAAATTAGTTAAGAATGCCACATATATTGTTATATCATTAGCGATGGTTCACATAACAATGTTTATCTGTTATTTTTCAGAATATGATTCAATTGTTGCTATCAAAATAGCAATGGATAAACATTACTATGGACTGTGACTTATTAATATAGCAACATATATTACATTCGTCCTCAATTTCAAGGATACGAAATGATTTCACAATGAATAATAATTGTCGTAATATATTTTACATGGGACGATATAAAGATGAATCAATAGAACGTCACCATTGACCCATTTTATTGATGTGATTATAACATGTAAATGTAATTATCAAAGTTGGAATGTAAAATATATAAATGTAATTATAAAGGTCGGTTATTATTGATTTGTGTGTGGAGGAGGTACACATCATGCAAATGGGAGAGTGGGGCCCGTTATATTCTAACTTGTTTAATGGCATTATTATAATGGCATATATATTGAGTGTTTATTAGGAGGCGGGGCCAATAGCGGTGGAAAGATACACATCACACTAATATCAAAATAAATTTGACATTGACTTTGATTTAAATATCTAAATATATATCATTCTTTATTAATATTTTTTGCTAACTAAATTAGAAAAGAATGTTATCCATTATATAGGGTAAAATAAGACTAGGTAAGGGGAGCTAACTTGGTTATCTCACCTTTATTTTCTAATTTAAATGTAATTCTCGATAACACATGAGGGGATATTATGTTTCATTCAAATTTCGTGCAAAACAAACATTCCTAAGTCATCCATCAAAAAGGGATTAATTTCAGCAATTCTGAAACCATGAAAAATTGATATATTTGGTGGATGGCTTAGAAATATCTATTTTGGACGAAATTTGAATAACAATATGACATCATATAGTGATTGAAATCCCCTAGGTGTTATCGAAACATACTTTTAAAAATAAAACAATAAGGGTGTAGGTAACTAAGTTGGCTCCCCCCTTAGGGGCAACCCCATTTTTACGCACACGCACATAACAGTTAAATGAATATGCTCCATGAGAGCATATAAGAGTATGATCCCACATTTTTTCCACAATTTTTTAAAATAAAACTATGAGGGAATTTACATAGAATATTAAGTAGAATGTGCTTCAAATTTCATGTAAAACAGATATTGCTAACATGTCCATTTAGAGGGGATCGATTTCAACAATTCTGAGACCATCAAAACTTGACAGCCTTGATGGAGGGGATAGAAATTATGAATTAAGTTGAATTTTTGAATGACAACATGGAGATATATGGTGATCTAAATCCTCTTAAATTTTATTTCAAAAAAATAAAAAAATATGAAGAAAATGTTGTTATCAGGAATTAATATGTAGAATTAATGTATTCGATCTGCTAATAAAACCCACAATAAAAGTATCGACATCCGAGATCCGAATTGACTCTCCCGAGCCCGAGCCCGAGCCCGAGCCCGAGTCACTGTTGGAGGCGGAGCGAAGCGGAGCGCGTGCGCATGTGGTCCTCCATTCTCCCTCTCTACTATTGCTACAAGAGCTTGAGGTGTGAACTCATATATAAGCCCATCAAAAGTTTAGAAACACTACACATGGTAATAAACTTCCACCCATACCCCACTTTATTTCAAAATAAGAATTCCCAGCTTTCTCTCCAAAGTCATTTAATTTCCCAACTGAAATCAAATTAAAATCCAATGTAATTGCATAGCTTTATAAAAATAAAACTTAATTACATTCACTTAAATACAACAATATCCCATAAACTAATCAATTTGAAAAAGAGATTCAAAGAGAGTCGAAAGACATCTTTCGACTACCACACTTTGCTTTCAGTAAAGGTATCTTCTTGTTTGAAGCTCTACCTTAGTTTGCTACTTTCACTTTAATAGGAACAAAGTGAACGTCTTGAACTTCATACCTTAGTGTTAAAGTATAAGGTATAAACAACAAAGTATTGTTCTTGTTACAATCTTCAAGATTGGTGCTCTTAAAGTTCATGCACCCTTATCATGTTTCATGGGCGTGTTTAGGAAAGACCATCTTCCTTTAAGTATGACCTACAATAACACTCACATAGGTGACGTTCTCCAAGGATACACTGCTAACATCCTACCCAAAAGTTTGAACCCATTCAGAGCCCATGCTCTTTCTAAACTTGCAGCTTAAATGCCACTCATGCTTCCAGAGATAAGAAAATCATGTATAAGCATTAAAACAAGAGTGCTAATGAGTTCTTCAAACAACTTGTTATTACCATATTGAACCTACTTTGTGGGATCCTACTCAGATATGTTGGGTTGTTGTTGTAGAGGTACTCCCAATAGATCTCAGTCTCATCCCAAATATACTTTAGGACTAAGGATCTATCAAGTCCCTTAGTCAACGCATCTGTCGTATTGTCTTTGGATCTAACAAAATCCACAACCAATACTCCTCGAGACAACAAATATCTTAATGTATTAAGTCTGATTTGTATGTGTCTCCTTATTTTTTGATTGGATTTTGAACTCCTGATCTTGGCAATTATGGTTATGTTATCACAATGCACCAATATCGTAGAAATTGGCTGACCTACCATGGAAATTTTAGAAACAAGTACCCTTAGCCATTCAGCCTCAATTCAAGTGGTGTCCAAAGCACATAGCTCGACCTCAAAGGTAGATAACTAGAATGGTCTACTTCACAGACCTCTAGGAGACCGCATTGCCTCCAAGGGTAAAGACTACCTAGTAACACCACTACTTCAGCTTCCTCTATTTTTCCTATCCATCTTGCATCACTATATCCTTGTAGTACATATGGATGTCTACCATAATGCAAACTAAGGGAAATAGTTCCCTTCAAATACTTCAGTACTCGATCTAGAGACTCCCAGTGAGTACAACCAAGATAACTAGTACATATACTCAACTTTGCAACCGAGAATGAGATATCAGGTCTCGTACAATTTGCAAGATATATTTAGCTTCCAATCACTTGTGAATACCTTAGATGAGCTACATGTACTCCACTTTTGTTCTTAAACAATATTTCAGATGAATCAAAAGGGGTGCTTATAGTTTTGCAATCCCGATATCCAGATTTCTCAAGTACCTGCTCAACATAGTGAGATTGAGAAACTACAATCCCATCAATTGACATTGTCAGACCCAAGATCACATCGGCAACATCCATGTCCTTCATCTCAAATTTACTACTTAAGAATGCTTTAGTCTCATTAATAATCCTCACTTTTGATTCAAAGAACAACATGTCATCAACATATAGGTATAAGACAATACACTCATCACCTTTCATCTTGGAATAAACACATTTGTCGGGCTCATGAACCTTAAAGCCACATGACGAAATAGTTTTGTCAATTTTTCATGCCACTACTTTGGTGCTTGTTTCAATCCTTAAAGAGATTTACCAAGCTTGCAAACCTTTTCCTCATTCACAGGAGTCATAAGCCCATCAGGTTGATCCATGTAGATCTCCTCCTCAAGATCACCATGCAAGAAGACGATCTTCACATCCATCTGGTGGATAATGAGATCATATACATATGTCAATTTTATAAGCATCCAGATTGTGGTCATCCTAATCACATGGGAATATGTATCAAAGTAATTGATATATTCCTTTTGCCTAAAGACCTTAGCAAGTAATCATGCTTTATACTTTTCAATTGATCCGTAAGGCCTAAGCTTTCTCTGAAACACACATTTGCATACAATGGTAGTGCACCCTTTGGATAATCAACCAGTTTCCAAGTTCCATTAGCCATAATGGAATTCATCTCAGATTTGACGGCTTCCTTCCATTATTTTACTTCAGATGAAGCATGACTTCTTTTTAACTTGGTGGATCACCCTCGATCTGGTAGACAACAAAGTCATTACCAAGATCCCTGGCTATCCATGGCTCCTCCTTAGCTCAATTTCTTCTGAAAGGTCATTGGGTTCAGATCGAGTCTCAACCTCTACATTTGTGAACCTTTCCACTTGATCTAGAATACATATGGATGTGGAGGCAACGTCAATGGTCATATTTTGAGGAATCCAAGTCTTTATAGGGGAGACATCATCAAAGAAAGTAGCATCATGGAGTTCAACCAAGGTTTTAAAAATTGAACCGAACCGACTGGTTGAACCGGTTAAACCAAGAATCGGAGGAAAAATGGTCCAACCATCCAGTTTTTATTCAGAAAATAAAAACCAGTCAAAACCAATCAAAACCTGGTTGGACCACTTAAATCCGATTGAACCAATTGAACTAAACCACCGATTCAACCATCTATTTTTTGACAAAAAATAATTTCCAATAAATTAACAAAATACAAACTTTTCAAAAATATTTACAATCTAGTCTCATTCCAACTTACAGTATAATACTCTCTTATCTCTTCTCCTTCACATGTCAATGACTCATTATTGCCTGTCCCTTCCTGCCATATGAGCATTGCCTCCCTCTTCCCACATTATGTATAAGGTTGTCCACTTATAACAATAATAAGCGAAGAAGACATTGTCATATTCATACTACGAGAAGCAAAAAATTAGCAATGCTTAGAGTTTAATTACTTTCAAAATTATTAACTTTTTACATCACATATATGTATTTATATAAATTTTATGAAATATGATTATTATGTCCTTTCAAATTTTTTAAGAACATTTAGACCTTAAACAATATCATTTGTGCTCCAATATTTTCTTAAAAATTTCACAATATCATCCTTATGTTGGTATAAAATGGGAGCACAAGTGTACTAATAAAATACCACTGCTATTGATTTATAAAAATACAGGGGACACATGCAATTGCATTAAAAATAGGGGTATAAATATTATTGAAAATTTTTGGAAGGACAAGAGTAAACAAATCCTTGAAAGATATGATGTAGCATTTTCCATATTTGTTAGTATGATATACCGGTTTAACTCAGTTCGACCCGGTTGAACCATACAAACCAAACCAACAATACAACGGTTCATTCTTTTCCATTTTTTTGAAATGATGATGTCATCACCGGTTCGACCGATCGATTCCATTGATCCGACCATAAAAATCAAAAACCGATACATGTCCGGTTTGATGCCCGGTTCGATTTTTAAAACCTTGAGTTCAACAATAATGTTGACATCTATGCTTGGTATCTCAGACCGGATTACCAAGAACCTATATGCATAGCTATTTTCCAAGTAACCTAAGAAGACCACATCGATAGTTTTAGGATGTAGTTTTAGGATGTAGCTTCTTTCTCTTGTGTTCTGGGACTAACACGTTAGTGAGACAACCCCACACTTCGACATATCTTAAGCTCGATTTTCTAGTTCTCCAAAATTCAAAAGGACACTTTTCCATATGTTTTAGAGGGACCCTATTAAGAATATGGCAAACCATATTCAAGGTATTTCCTCACATATATGTTAGAAGTCCAGAACTCTATTGGAGATCATTAATCGTGTTAGTTAAGTTTCTATTTTTCCGTTCTTCTATCCCATTTTATTGTGGTGAATATGGGGCAGTAACTTCATGAACTATGCCAAACAACTTGCATTGTTCATCAAACAAGTTAGAAGTATATCCACCCCCTCTATCTGACCTAAGGTGTTTAATCACTTTTCCTATCTGTCTCTCAACCTCATTCTTAAATATAAGAAATTTGTTTAAGGCTTCATACTTGATTTCCATTAGATACATATAGAAGTATCTACTGCCATCATCTATAAAGGTGATAAAGTATTTCTTATTGTCTCTGGTCAACACATCATTAAAATCACATATATCCTTGTGCATTATATCCAAGATCTTACTATCTCTAGAGACAGGTTGAAAAGACTTCCTAGGTGTCTTCGCTTACACACAAATTTCACATTTTGAGTTTTATCAACAATATGTTTAGGGATCAATTCTAAATTCATCATCCTTTTTATTGAATTTAAATTCAAATGTCTCAATCTACCATGCTACGGATCACAAGATTCTAAATTATTAACAATATGAGACACACAATTAGAACATTCAGAACTTAAAATATTTATTAAATCAATGTTTACTGAATTACATCTAATTCTAAACAACAAATCAAAATATGCCAAATAGCCTATTCCATCAAAATGTCATGTCTCAGAGTGACAACTTTATTACATATAAAATTTAATTCAAAATCATTTCTAACTAAAATGGAGCTAGATAAAACATTCTTTTTCACGTCAGAGACATGCATCACCCTGAGCAAAAGTCCAGACACATCCAGAGGAAAACCTCTAGTTGACTTGTTTTAACCCCATCACCTTGGCCACAGAATCGTTCCCTGTCTTTATAGTCCTGTCACTGTAGGTCTAATAAGAAAAAAACAAAGTTCTGTCAGAACATATATGTACATTAGCTCCCCTATCCACAAGTCACTCATTTGGATAATGGATATGGTATAGTTCAGGTTTTACAAAGACATACCGTTCAATGGCCCCAAGTCCTGCAATGATCATATTCAACTGTAGACTCCCATCTATAGCTTTAGATTGAGCCTTAAGTATGAACATACCTTCTTCCAATGGCCAACATGATTATAGTGATAGCTAGGTTTATCTTTACCTTTTTCGGGATTTTTCTCTTTGGTTTCATTTTATTGTTGTTACTACCCTTTCCCTTCTTAACTTTGACCTTCGAGGTCATGAAATTGACCTTAGATTAAATATCAAAAGGAACCATATGCTTTTGTTTCTTGTGTTCCTCCTCTATGGTGATTGCCATCATCAAGTCATCCATAGAAATTTTCCCTTTTTGTGTTTCAAGGTCATACTTAAGTCTTCCCAAGACTTGGGAAATTTTCTATGATGCACATGACCTGAAACTTCTCTGAAAGTTTCATATCAGCATCTTCTAGACCATGGAATAAGAGTAAAAACTTGTGTGCGTGTTCGGAAACCGACTTTCCTTCGGTCATGGAAAACAATAATAACTTAAAAACTGAGTATTTCTCAATACCAAGATCTTCAGTATTATACTTCCGATCTAGTTCTTTCTAAAGACTCTTCACAGTCTGCGTGGATGAACAATATACATCAAATAACGTGTTGTACAGAGCCAACAAGATGCAACCATGACATATACGATCACGTTCCTTCCACGTAGATTGTGCATTCTAGTTATCAGGTGAGAGGTTTCCTTTTTCCATCATGGGGCATTTGATTTCAAGCATTGAGTTTCAACATGATTTTCATGTGTTGTTGCCAACGCTTGAAATTCTAACCACCGAAATTTTCAAGCATCCTGGTCATGTCCACCCTCGATTTAAACGTTGTTTCCGACATGATTCTAAATCTGGTTCAAGACATCTTCTCTAAGATTATTGTTACTGATGAACGTCAAATTCGTCTCTTTAATATAGATAAATAAGTCGTAGTACAGGAGGCGAATTTGGTTCGATCAAAAACCACAATCTTTGAATGTTGTGGAATATTTTACTTGGCAAGTTTACCAAGGTCGAACACAGGGAACGGTGATTTTTAGTTGCGTGGTCTTAAGTCAAATTAAATAATCAATTAATGGTCGATTAATTTCTGTGTTGAAAAATATATACAATGCAATGATGAAGAAGCGATGCGAAGAAAATAATAGAGACTATTAAGCCCAGGATCTGTGAATTGAAACGTGTTAATTCCTTCAAAAATATGATCAATAGTTTCACGAAAGTAATCACAAATCAAAATGAAACTAACGTAATGCTTCAAGTGAATAAATTTATGCTCATAAAAATTTTGAAGCAGAATATCCGGTCTTCAAATGCCTCCGATTCAAGTCCTCGAATAGCTACCAATATTCTAGGAGGAGTTGATCTAAATTAATCCTCAGAGAAATTAAGAATAATTAACTAAGATTTAATCAGATTAAAATCCCCATCCGAACTCCTACATAAGATATCGTTAAATTCCCGAGCATCAATATGTCAAAAATTAGCCTGCATATGTCATCAATTATCCACAACTGATATTAATCAGTAAACACCCTCAGATCTGATCACAAGCTAAGCTAAATTATAGAGCATGAAATTAGCTTCGAAATGACATATTATACGCTAAAATCGGAGTCCGTATGACAAAGATATGACAAAATGAAGTCTCAGGGACTAAAATGTAATTAAAATAGAGTTTGCTGTTCAAAAAGGTCCCTGGAGGGGCTTATCTGTAATTTTAAAAAGTTGGAGGAGTCCCTGCATAATTTACCCCAAGCGGGGGTATAGATGCAATTATAGGAACTTGCAGAGCTCCGATGCAATTTTCCCCACAGCGCACGTGCGTAGCACGTGCGCAGGAGGCTTGGACATGAGGCTGAGGCTCGGGCCAGAGCAGGAGGCTCACGAGCGTCCGAGCCTATGGTTCGGGGGCTGGCTCGGGGCTCCCGAGCCTCGAGGCTCGGCTGGGGCGCGTGGCGGCTCGACGACCGTCGGATCAAGGGCTATTTTCCTGATCCGACGGCAGTTGCTCGTGGCGAGGGAGGCGGTGTCGTGCGGCGAGGAGGCGGCGGCGCTGCTCCTCGGCCGACACACGGCGCGAGGGGCGGCGCGGGGAGGTGAAGGCGGAGCAGCATGGCAAAGGCAGAGGCGCCACAAGGCGGAGGGGCTCTGTGCGTTGGCAAACGGCAGAGGGCGGAGGCGCGGAGCTCCGGGCAAGGTGGAGGGGCGCATGCGGTAAAGGTGCTCGTGGCCGAGGGCGGAGGGCTGAACCCTCACGCGGCGGAGGCGAGGCGAAGCGGTGGTGGGCGCTCGACCGAAGTGGAGGCGCCGCGCGGCTGAGGGGGTCGACGGAGGTGGCGATGCCGCCCCTCGGCCGACACACGGTGCGAGGGCGACGTTGGCTGCTGGGGCTCGGAGGAGCTCGGGCTGCGAGGCGGAGCTGGTGGCCGAGACCTACAACCGAGATCAAAAAGGAAGGCGATGCCCGTGCGGAGGCGAGCGCGGTGAAGGTCGAGCAGAAGGGGGGGGTCGCCTAAAATGGAGGAGCAGAAGCTCGCTTCTAGTTGTCGCCCAATCGCCGTGGCGGAGGCGGCGATAGGCTCTGCTGCTCTAGGGAAGGATCTCAACAAGGCTATCAAGCCTTGGATCACGCCTCCGGCCGCTATCACCGGCCACGCTTGGAGAAGGGCAGATGGTTTCTTGGCAGCGGCGGAGGATCCTCTATATAGAGAGAGGTTGTAACGGTGGGGAGGAGGTCGACGGCCGGCGACCGTTACATGCAGGAGGAGTGGGGAGTGAATCTAGCGTTACGTGGGGTGGGGGGGGGCAACGGCTGGAGGTGGGAGATGATGGGGTCACGTGCTAGGCACGTGACCCGGGGGTGGGGAGATGGGGGTGCCACGTGGCACGCCCAGGGGATGCCTCGTGGCACCCAAAAAAATTTCAAAAATTTAAAGGTGAATTAAATTAGAAAAGAAATAGCAAGAGACCTAGGATCGAAAAATTTCCTTCATGAAAGTTGCTCGTCTTGACGAGATCTACAACTTTCATGAAGAACTCGGGAGCAAAAGAGGTCACCTGTGAGAAGTGGTAGTTTTGGTGGCTTTCCATGTATATAGAAAACCGATTTTTGGAGTTTTGTAATTTTTTTGGTGGTTTTAGAGAGGATAAAAATTATAGAAAAAATACGATCAAATAT
This sequence comes from Ottelia alismoides, assembly GCA_037367405.1. Classification (NCBI taxonomy): domain Eukaryota; kingdom Viridiplantae; phylum Streptophyta; class Magnoliopsida; order Alismatales; family Hydrocharitaceae; genus Ottelia; species Ottelia alismoides. The sequence goes on along the minus strand of JAZKJV010008346.1, from coordinate 516,099 downwards.
AAGAAAATTAATTACATGCTAATCTATTTTTTTGGATTTTTAATGAATAAGAAAATAGGAAAATAAATTAGAAGTTAGAAACGCACAACTTTTGTACAGACCGACAACGGACACTTGGACTTGGTTAGTTTCTTTGATCTTCAGATCTGGATTTGTATTTTTGAGTCTCTTAATAAAACTTCCATCAAAGAACAATAATGAGAAAGAAATAAAATTAAAAGAGTTAAATATGCACATAAAAACTCAGGTCAAAAATAGCAAAAAGTTAAAATGCGCAAAAGAGGCCCAAAACCCAAGTTTGAGTGATCCTAAAATTCTGGCTATATCATAGAAGACCCTTAATTTGAGTGATCCTAAAATTCTGGCTCAACCAAACTTTAATCAAAAGGAATCCAACTTCTCTAATTTTCAGACTCTCTGTTTGTACATATAATATAAGGATATGATTTTAAGTGTACTTCATTTCATGAGAGTCGAGTCGGGGCATCACTCAAAGTTCCAGTCCCAAAGATCCTCCTCTAGACCTAATCCTCAACACTAGAGAATAAGTCTATTCTTGCTTCAATCAACCGTCTCATTAGTTTGTCAGACTTGAAAGTGTAGATGGATAGCCAGATGATGGAGGGCATAGGATTGTGTCTGATTTTCCCTCCCTCACAATGGAACAAGGTGCCTCTTGAGTGCCTTATTACTCAACACAAGTATATTTTTATTTTGTTCATCAATGTGTCCGTCAAGAGAATTTGGAGTCGTCTGCACTTGTTTTTCTGGGAGTACACTGGGGTGTGTCTCTTTTGAGTATCTAAGATACCTTCGACACCCAGACTTGTATCGCTTACGATGCAGAGCCCTTTTTGTGGTGTCAGCCCGACTCCTTGGTCCTAATTAGCGCTTGGTCCAAGTGGACACTTTGGAAATGTTTTGGGAGCGCTCGCCATTGGTGGAAGCTCATTTGGAATTTGACTTTGGATGATAGAGCTTTTCTTTAATATTTCTTTTTCTTTTATTTTGTTGGCTAGCTCCACTGCTTTTACCAAAAGTTGGCACACACTGATCAACAATTTTTTATTAAGTTTCAACACACCCTGGCACTTAGGTCAATATCAAAAAGATAGCATATGAACTTGTTCACATACTGGCTAGGTTTTGCTGACACTCAGGTTTTCTGCAGCCTTCATTAACTTTATCCCATCCTCGAACATCATTAGATCGGGTCTAAACTCAAATCTCCAGTCCTAGTTCCTCAAGTGATATCTCAACTCATCTCATCAATCATGCAGTTGTGGAAGTGATTTGTGCTGATCATATTCTTTGAAGGTAGAGATGAAGAGTGCAATATAGCGCTCAAATCTTTCAAACTAGGGAAGTGTGGATTATTAAGTTCAAAACCCTAATGACTAAGGCAGGCTAACTCAGAATCTCAAGATTTCAGAAATTAAGTGTCCTCAAAAATCCTCAAGCCTTGAGTGATGGTGAATGTGTCAGGAATATATCAACCAAGGAATGCATGAAATGCTTGATGAAATGCAAGACCATGAGTGATGATTGTTTTTTAATGCAAAAAGTTTTTTAGGTGTTTTTTTGTTGTTTTTGTTGTTTTTTTTTGTTTTTTTTGTTTTTTGAAAAACATGTTTATATCCATCCCCGATGTTAGATAAAAACGATTAAAGCACGAGCTATGGATAAAGTAGATAAAATATATACAAACACACCCCCTATACTTAGCTTGTGCTATGTCCTCATGGCACAAAGTGAAATGTAGACATAGCTCGTACGAAGTATAGAAGGGACAAAAATAAAAAAATAAAAGAAGAGAAGTGATGTATAAACAATGATTGCGGTCCCCCTATACTTGGGCTCAGGTCAGCCTAAGTATAATCGGATAATTACAGATGGGGAACCGGGAAGAATTATGGATGTACAAGATCAAGGAGGTTTGCGACGGACCTTCTTGCAAGAGTGTGGGGGAGATAGTATGGAGATGGGGAGTGTGATGAAGAGGGGGCTGATGAAGAAGACCAGCCATCGTCGGAGTTGTCCTCAGCAGAATTGTAGTCGTCTGCAGAGGATCTCCAACTTTTGTCGATCAGAGGTAAGTGCCCTTGGATCAGAGCTGTACCTATTGCACTTATCTGATGAAACCACATCATAATCTGACGAGGACTCTTCAGAAATCACCTGATGTGTAAGGTCAAAGGTGACTTTATTGGTCGGTTTGTTTCCTTGGAAAGTATTGGGAGGAAGTTGGACAGTCTGCATCTCCCTGCCTTGAGTAACCGAAGTGGCATTTGTGAGTTCCTTATCAGATGAATCCCCATAAAAGTCGACCAATTCTTGAAGGGTCATGCACTGCTTCGGTCGAGGGAGATTGTTCCTGCGGATCTTGTGGTTTATGGCTGGGGATGTTGATGTTACTTTCGGATGATCGTGATTTTTGGTGACATCGGATGTTTTCGGAGTTGGTTCATTATATGGTTCAAGTATCTCATGAATTACTGCCAACTCGAAGATTGGTCCACTCAGATAATCATGACAGTCCTCAATAATATGGTCCAATTCTTCATAAGCTCCAAAATCTTGCTTTTTCCTAGGAGAAGTAATAAGGTGGTGAGAATCCGAAGTTTGTCCAACAGTCAATCCCTTAGGTGACTCTCCTAGGGTTTGTATCAGTGTGTCATGTAGAGATGTCTGATAATGTGAAATATCCTGATCATAACTGTTGGTTTCAAGTTGGTTTTCCTCAGAGCCAGATGTGTCATTGGGATCGTGTTCATTGTGGTCCGAGTTCGGGAACTTGATTTCCTGAGTCTGGCAATCGACGATCGCCTTAGCGGAGGCTAAGAACGGCTTTCCTAAAATAATAGGAGACTCAGACATCCTTCCGGGCTGCTCAATGTCAAGGACAATAAAGTCCACCTTATGTTCTTTACCTCGGAAATTTAAGACGACAGAAACGATCCCCCACGGTCTTTTGATAGATCGATCAGGTAATTGAACGTTCACCCTAGTCTTTTTGAGTTGTCCGAATTTAAGTTGATTAAAGACGGACTTCGGGAGGATGTTTAATGTGGAGTCGTCATCCAACCGAACATGAGTGAATATAGAATCCTCAATTTCACATGTGACCCGAGTCAATCGCTTGACTTTGCGGCTTTTGAGTTTATGATTCATCACCAAAGAACTAGCCATAGATATGACATGATATTCAGTCCTGGATCGTTTCTTGCCCGTCTTATTGGGGTTCAGTCGACTCTTCACAAATCTCTTAAGATCGGGCACATATTCTATGGCTTTGATTAATGGAAGTTCTAAGATCAGACTCTTGCAAAATGCTTCCATTTCAGAATTGTCCAATTTTTTTGAATTTTCAAATTTTTCAAATTTTTGGTATTTTCTGTAATATGGTCAGTCGGGGGGTCAGCGATCAGTGGCTGTGTCTGATTGTGATGATCCAGTGGTTCGCATGGTGGTGGCCTCACTTCTTCTGAATTTTGCTTTGACTGGATGAGATCATATATTCTCATAGTTAAAGTGTCTGCTCTATGATTAATCCTAGCAATCTCATCCTCAAACATCTCATGACTAGTGATTGAATAATCAGTCTCCATGTGCCGTGATTCTGGCATGTAACCTCGAGTAGAGTGTTGATTGTTCATAAACATTATGGTCTGGTCATGAGTTGTATTCCCTTGACTTTGGTTTTCTCGTGGGTTGTTAAAGGAAAATTGATACTTATCTTGAGTAGGGGATAATTCAAGAGGCTGTGAGATCCTAGTGACTGGAAATCGTGTTCTATTGTCAATATCGGTCACTCTATTGTTTATCCTTGATTCTGATCTCTCTCTTATGTCCATAAGATTGTCCGAATGTGAGAGATGGCTATTCCAAGAAGAAGTGTGGTCATAGGGTGGGATGTATGGGTGGGCAGAGAATGATGGCTGAGGAGAACTTGACTTGAATGGTAGGTTCCCCTGAGGAGTGTGAGAAGAAGAATATCGGGACATGGTCGTGGAGATCGGGAAAGAAGATCACTGTGCTGAAATTTTGTCAAGAGGGATGGAATGATCAGCGAACCACGACTTGCTTGCAATTGCAAGGTATTTGATGCACACAAATCAAACACAAAACAAACACGTTGATTCACCCACTCAACACTGGTGAAGGCATGTTAGGGTTCGGCCGCTTATCTTTTCCGTTTTAATTTAATAGCAAAACAATCTTGCAGATTAAGCGAAGCTGTTAGGTACTGAAATATTTCTCAAAGACTGTCTCGAGTTCGTACAACTAGTTGCATCTACTCTCAGCCAGTATAGGTGGAAGTACGGACCGTTTAAACGGCTACCCGTGTTGCTTGAGGACGGTGCCTTCCGCGGTGTCCTCTAAACCCACTCTGCTAAGGGAACTCGGACCGTAAAACGGCTACCCGAGACCCTCACTGAAAAGTAGCTAATTGTTTTTTAAAAACAGTAGTCTTTGTGAAATTTCTCAATTTTGGCTCTATCCTAAGTGTGCGTTCTGGTCCTTACAGACAATGAGTGGGTTTCTCTCCACCAAACACAGATTAATTTTATGTCAATTTTATTTACAGTCGCCTTGATTAGCAGTCCCGATTTTAGATTGAGGTTGTCACTGAAGTTTATATGAGCACAAAAATTCATGCCTAACGAACAGTCCCAATTCCTTTATATCCTAGGTTGTAAAACTTTGAGAAAGGGGAATCGAAAAAGCTAATGCAAACGTAAATCAATGATGCATGCTTAAGAGAAAGACTTACAGTGAATCCTCACGTTCTTCATGCGGGATGCACGACAAGGAATTAAATTTTACACTAAATGATATGCACAGATGGAAAACACCCTAAACAGATAGTTCTATTAGAGGGAAGAATTGATTTCAGAATTTGGCTAATGTTGAACGATCTATAGTGCGTATAGTTAGTGAATGTGTGGCCTAAGAATTACGAGCACAATCAAATAATAAACAAGCAAGCGTATATGTGCCTAAGTCCTACGCCACTCAAGTCGGGTCCCAACCACACAGAAGGGGTTGAAACAGGCCCGACACATCACAGAAAAAGTTCAGTCTTAATTATTACAAGGGTTCAAAGAGAGGGACCCTAAGAATAATGCAGAAAATTAAATCTATACTAACTCTCTCTCACAAAATTAAAATTCAATCTTCCTTGCAGATCCTTGATTAATATCCAAAATTGGGCTTCAGTAGTCTGCGAAGAGAGAATTTTCGGTTAGTAGCAGAAGTAAGAGAGAGATGCAAAATAAAATGCAGAAAAAATGACACAAAAATTAATTTTACAAAAATTAATCACAAAAATGATTTAAAACCCTAAAAATTCACCGTTCCCTGGCAACGACGCCATTTGATGAATGTCAAATTCGCCTCTTTAGTATAGATAAATAAGTCGTAGTACAGGAGGCGAATTTGGTTCGATCAAAAATCACAATCTTTGAATGTTGTGGAATATTTTACTTGGCAAGTTTACCAAGGTCGAACACAGGGAACGGTGATTTTTAGTTACGTGGTCTTAAGTCAAATTAAATAATCAACCAATGGTCGATTAATTTCTGTGTTGAAAAATATATACAATGCAATGATGAAGAAGCGATGCGAAGAAAATAATAGAGACTATTAAGCCCATGATCTGTGAATTGAAACGTGTTAATTCCTTCAAAAATATGATCAATAGTTTCACGAAAGTAATCACAAATCAAAATGAAACTGACGTAATGCTTGAAGTGAATAAATTTATGCTCATAAAAATTTTGAAGCAGAATATCCGGTCTTCAAATGCCTCCGATTCAAGTCCTTGAATAGCTACCAATATTCTGGGAGGAGTTGATCTAAATTAATCCTCATAGAAATTAAAAATAATTAACTAAGATTTAATCATATTAAAATCCCCATCCGAACTCCTGCATAAGATATCGTTAAATTCCCGAGCATCAATATGTCAAAAATTAGCCTGCATATGTCATCAATTGTCCACAAATGATATTAATCAGTAAACACCCTCAGATCTGATTACAAGCTAAGCTAAATTATAGAGCATGAAATTAGCTTCGAAATGACATATTATACGCTAAAATCGGAGTCCGTATGACAAAGATATGACAAAATGAAGTCTTAGGGACTAAAATGTAATTAAAATAGAGTTTGCTGTTCAAAAAGGTCCCTGGAGGGGCTTATCTGTAATTTTAAAAAGTTGGAGGAGTCCCTGCGTAATTTACCCCAGGCGGGGGTATAGATACAATTACAGGAACTTGCAGGGGCTCCGATGCAATTTTCCCCACAGCGCACGCAGGAGGCTTGGACAGGAGACTGAGGCTCAGGCCAGAGCAGGAGGCTCGCGGGCGTCCGAGCCTATGGTTCGGGGGCTGGCTTGGGGCTCCCGAGCCTCGAGGCTCGGCTGGGGCGCGTGGCGGCTCGACGACCGTCGGATCAAGGGCTATTTGCCCGATCCGACGGCAGCTGCTCGTGGCGAGGGAGGCAGTGTCGTGCGGTGAGGAGGCGGCGGCGCTGCTCCTCGGCCAACACACGACGCGAGGGGCGGTGCGGGGAGGTGAAGGCAGAGCAGCACGGCAAAGGCGGAGGTGCCGCAAGGCAGAGGGGCTCTGTGCATTGGCAAACGGCGAAGGGCGGAGGCGCGGAGCTCCGGGCGAGGTGGAGGGGCGCAGGCGGTGAAGCTGCTCGTGGCCGAGGGCGGAGGGCTGAACCCTCGCGCCGCGGAGGCGAGGCGAAGCGGTGGTGGGCGCTCGGCCGAAGTGGAGGCACCGCGCAGTTGAGGGGGTCGATGGAGGTGGCGATGCTGCCCCTCGGCCGACACACGGCGCAAGGGCGACATTGGCTGCTGGGGCTCGGAGGAGCTCGGGCTGCGAGGCGGAGCTGGTGGCCGAGACCTGCAACTGAGATCAAAAAGGAAGGCGATGCCCGTGCGGAGGCGAGCGCGGTGAAGGTTGAGCAGAAGGGGGGGGGGGTCGCCTGAAATGGAGGAGCAGAAGCTCGCTCCTAGTTATTGCCCAATCGCCGTGGCGGAGGCGGCGATAGGCTCTGCAGCTTCGGGGATGGATCTGCAACAAGGCTATCAAGCCTTGTATCACGCCTCCGGCCGCTGTCACCGGCCACGCTTGGAGAAGGGCGGATGGTTTTTTGGCAGCGGCGGAGGATCCTCTATATCAAGAGAGAGGTTGTAACGGTGGGGAGGAGGTCGACGACCGGCGGCCGTTACATGCAAGAGGAGTGGGGAGTGAATGTGTGGAGGTGGGAGATGATGGGGTCACATGCTAGGCACGTGACCCGGGGGTGGGTCAGGAGAGATAGAGAGAGATGGGGGTGCCACGTGGCATGCCCAGGGGCTGCCACGTGGCACCCAAAAAAATCAAAAATTTAAAGATGAATTAAATTATAAAAGAAATAGCAGGAGACCTCGGATCGAAAAATTTCCTTCACGAAAGTTGCTCGTCTCGACGAGATCGACAACTTTCATGACGGGAGCAAAAGAGGTCACCTGTGAGAAGTGATATTTTTGGTGGCTTTCCATGTGTATAGAAAACCGATTTTTGGAGTTTTGTAATTTTTTGGTGGTTTTAGAGAGGATAAAAATTATAGAAAAAATACGATAAAATACAAGAAAATTAATTACACGATAATCTATTTTTTTTGGATTTTTAATGAATAATAAAATAGGAAAATAAATTAGAAGTTAGAAACGCACAACTTTTGTACAGACCGACAACGGACACTTGGACTTGGTCAGTTTCTTTGATCTCAGTTCAGATCCGGATTAGGATTTTTGAGTCTCTTAATAAAACTTCCATCAAGGAACAATAATGAAAAAGAAATAAAATTAAAAGAGTTAAATATGCACATAAAAACTCAGGTCAAAAATAGCAAAAAGTTAAAATGCGCAAAAGAGGCCCAAAAACCAACTTTCACAAATGAGCTCCGAATTTCATGAAATTGGTCTTGTTTTGAAGGTATTTGAAAATGGAGTACTTTAAAAGTAAGTAGACCAAAATTGGACACAGTATGCGGGAGATATGCTCATTTTAGTCCGTCAGATGTGAAATTTGACTTTGGGATTATTTGACAGTTATTGGAGTTAGTAATTTTTTTGTATTTTTATTTAATAAGGTTAGTAATATCTACACAATGGAGGTGGTTTTGGATCAATCAGAGTTAGGATGAATTAATTAAAAATGTGAGAAGTTAGCGGCTTTTTGGGCTAATTTACAGTTGGGATTTTTAATGCAATTTATGCATGATGAAATACGGATATTATTTACACATGCATGATGGCTAATAATGCTCTATTAATGATTAATTACAAGAGGATGATGGGGGACAGAGCCTAAATGACCAATTTTAGCACGATGAATACGAGATTCATCACTTACCAAGAACATTAACATGCACAATAAAAATTACTTAGTAAGATTAATATTAATCAATGCATTACAGATTAACAAAAATATAATCAAGTATATCCTATTCATATAGTAATTAAAAGATGCGCGCAGCAACCAATCAAACGATTTAGATAGCATTTTAGGTCGATATCTAGGAAAGGCAATGTAATAAATAAATTTCAGCAAAAGTAAATAAATTAGATAAGAGATTACCGAAGTGTCCATGAAATGGACTGTCCTTAGAGAAGATATCGCTCCCACAATATCAATGCAAAGTGTACTGGCAATCCACTCCCAGGATACGACAACACACGATCTGTGTCCATGCACACCAACGAGATCTCCTGAGGGTACCTCAAAGAATTTGCAACCGTGAAGAAGAAGGAAAAACACAGGTCGCAGAAGCGATAGGTAAAATAAAGAGCAAACGTAACGTGAGAGTTTTCTTACGAGTAAAGAAAATGACATCTAGAGGGAGGGTAAATGAAGATCGAGGACACCGTTTTTCATTTTTCAAAAAACACCCCCCCAATGGGTGTCATCTCGGATTTTGAAGCGACGCCCAGATCAAAGCCGTTGGAGTCTAGTATAATTTTCTTAATGCAATCGAATCACCATTAATCCATAGAAATAATGTATTCGACCCACTAATGAAGCCCACGACAAAAGTATCGATATCTGAGATATGAATAATCTCCCGATCCTGAGTCGTGTCAGAGCCAGAGATGGAACGGAGCACACATGTGCGTGTGTGTGGTCCTCCATTCCTCCTCTCTACTATTGCTACAAGAGCTTGGGGTGTAAACTCATATATAAGCCTTGCCAAAAGTTTAGAACAATAGATGTGGTACTAAATTTCCACCCATACCTCACCTTATTTCAAATTTAGGATTCCCAACTTTCCCTCTAAAGTTATTTAGTTTCACAATTGAAACCAAATTAAAATCCAATGCAGTTGCATAAGTTTACCAAATTAAAACTTAATTACATTAATTAAATATAACAGAAAAGGGTGGGGACATGTAAGTTACATTCTCTCAGGGAGCATACTCCTATTTTCTATATATGTATATATGTATATGGAAAACTTGGAATAAAGTGATGCCTTTCCTATAGTATGGTGCGACACTTCTTAGGAGCCGTCCGATAATGATCCATGATTCTTATCAAAACCATTATTTGTCTCGAAAATCACTTGACATGAACGAACTGGATTTGCTATTTTTAATAATAAATCTCTCACTTTCATTTCAATCACTGACTCCTCGCTAAATAATTATTACGTATGAATAATTACCAAAACTAATATCTTAATCCAGAGTCCCACCCATACCTCTCCCACCAAGGCCTCCATTTCTCCCTCTACACCGTCCTACGCGATCGGATCAACGGGATGGTGTCCGCGTTCAACTTGTTGATCCCACTTGCCGGAGTGGAGATCCTATTGAGCTCGTGTTCTACCGTAGATGGCACGTCTCAAGTTTGCATGCATTTCGAAAGATGCAATCTTTTCTTTCTTTTGATGGTTTGGTGAGTTCTTATTACTACGAGCATGATCTGAAGCCTCAACTTTTGGATTTCAATTTATACATATGATGATTTCATTAGCAATGAAATGTTGTTTATTTTCATGTTTTGATCTAGTAATTTACATAAGTGATAGTATAAGTTACTTTTTGATTCATTGAGTTTATAATTATGTATGTAATTTTTACAAGTTATCTTTTTCTGAAGAATAAATGATAAATCACTAATCAACTTTTATTTTACAGATCAATTAATAAATTTTACGACAAGAGGGTGGATTTTACAAAAACCACATAAAATTTACAATGGATGACGAATTTTGATGGACGCACGATATTAGCAAACATGTTAGCTGGAAAAACAAAATAATTTATACATTACTAACAAACATTGCATTTTACAAAAATCGTATTCGATTTACAAAAGAGACCACGGAATTTACAAGAAAATATAGAAATTTACAAACATTGCTCCCACACAATGTTTAATTGAAAATAAAATTAGATACTGGCATTTTGTTTTATTGAAATGATATGTAATTTACAAAAAAGATCATGAAATTTACAAAAGGGTGATCTACAAACATTAATATTGGTTAAAACAAAATTTAGCATGTATTATGACGTGTATTTTTATAATTTGAAAATTAAATAAATATATCGTTGGTTTAACAACCCCTAATTAAAATGCATATGACATGTAACATATTTAATGTGTTCGCAATTTAACCTATCTAATATATTAGGAAATACAATTGCAAGAAAATATCATTATTTTAGGAGTGTTTTACACATCTATATCATTTAGTTAGCACATGATCAAAGCATTCTATATTTTAGGAAATATAACTACAAAAAAAACATAAACATTTTTCGAATTTAGGTTTTTTTGCACACATAAGTGATTATGTTTTTATAGTTTATAACATAAAATTGTAAAATATCTCAATCTTTTGAAAACTGATAATAATTATTTCAAAACACGATCCTTTATTCCATCATATTTTCTGGAAAATTCAACGTACACTCTTCGACGTCTACCGAAATATAGAATGCTCAATGATGTGTATCGTACTAAATTAGGACTAACTTTATCTGCCCCACCTTTCAAGAATGTTAGTTGGCACACAAACAACCTAGTGGTTTCAATCCCACTCATACATTCATCAACCAATGACCTAAGATGACATCTTTCCACAATCAAGAAATGTGTCACCTAATCATTTGATAGGATCCCTATATATATGTGAGAAAAATGGGACTGTTCTACCACATTTTCTACTATTTTTTTATTTTTCGAAAATATCACCATATATTTTCATCATTGTATCCCTATAATATGTGATTCTATTTTCGTCAGAAATAGAAACTCCTATGCCCTCCATCTAGAAGAAGAAGCACACACGTATGCAATGTTCAAGGGGAGGGAAAATGAGAAGAAGAAATTATGACAAAGTTTGATTTCAAGATATTTAGATCTAAGAAGAAATGAACCTCACTATATGGATGATTACTTGTGAATTTTAGCATGTTTTTTTGTAGGAATTTTATGTTTGTTTAATATATTAGACGATATTTGAAATTTGTATGAACTATTAGAACATCTATATTCTTAATCTCAAGTTCTAATTCTCTCATATTATTTCATTATATTATTTATATAAGTTATACTATAATGTAGTTTCAAAGTAGATTTTACAGTATATATGTTTATGACGTAAATACTTCATTCTACTAATCGCATTTCATGTCTAAATCTAAATAAAATAAGGAGTGGCAATAAATTCTAAAGATTCAATTCATTAATTCATGATTAAATCCCTCCACGATTTATTTTATCAGAATTCTAACTAAGCGAGGAATCAAATGGTCTGGTTAAATTTTTTGATAGTTTGGAGGATTGCAAGCATGACTATTGCTTTCCAATTGACTATTTTTGCATTAATTGCAACCTCATCAATCTGATTGATTATAGTACGTGATGTATTTGTCAAAATATGAGATCTTCATAAGATGACATATCACATGTATGAATTTCAACTTTAATAAACACATGCAGTGATTCTGAAGCAGGTCCTATAGGTTCAACAGTGCGTTAAAACCCAACCAGACATGTACAGTTTTTTGCCAAGATAAGGGATCATGAGCTTCTCAAAGGACTCGTCTTCCTCAGGTTTTGTCTTACCTGTCTTCTCATTTTCTTCATCCTCCACATTTTCTTCAGCTTCCTTCTCCTCCTCCTCCTCCTCCTCTTCCTCTTCAACTTTAACATCCTCTTCAACCTTTTCACAGGATTCGTATTTTTCTTCTATGGAGTTCCTACTATTTGGTCACGATGATGGGTGCCATCAGGTTGGGGAGGGGGCGGAGAGGAGGGTTGAGGGCTGTTGGCGGACTTGCAGTGCACGCTCGGCCGCGACGTGGAAATACTAGACATCTCATTCTGATCTTTCTTGATGTTTTGTGGAGGGGAGGGGGAGCCCCAATTGAGTTCGTCCCCAAATGTCGAGCCCAACTGAAGAGGACTCATCATTGACAGGGTTGCGACAAGGAGGGGGGAGCTGGAGAGACATGCCTGTGAAATCCTGTATTTTTCTCTTAATTTTGGAGTATTTTTAATTCCTAAAAAATTTAAATGACCCATCAATTCGTAGAGCTCATCAAGATCTTTTCAATGATCCTAAGAACATCGAATTCTGAGCTTCCTAGCGCAAGTTATTGATATTTTAAGTATAATAGTCGGGACCCATATATGGATCCGAACCGGATCCGAATTTGGAACCGTTTCCACTAATCCTTATATAAATAAGGCATGACAGACTACCCTCTCCAAACCCTAGCCACCATTACCCTTCTCCTTCATTGGAGTACCACCACCTTGGTCTATTTTGTCGTCGGAAGGCCGCCACTGTCATTGAAGAAGTTGCTCCAATCGAAGATTCGCGACCACCATCACGTAGGGGAGTTCGAGGTTATCGTTATACCCACATTCATTCTCCGATTGAGTGACGGAAAACATCATTTCCGCATGAGAGGAGATTTTGAGGGGACACCCTCGGAGGTAACGATGGATACCTCCCTCTTGCTGTTGGTTTCCACATATTTTGTTCCCATATGCTTGAACATACGCAGAGCATTGGTTTTCTTATGATGTGATTCATATACTAGTAATGGTGTCCAACCCACCTTGCTATTGATTTCCACATATTTCTTGAACATCTTTAAAGCCATGCGCATTTCCTTAGGATGACTAACCTGTGGTTTTGCCTATGTAGTATCGCATGAATCGTAGTCCAAGTCTTACTATTGGTATACACAGTTCTACTACATCAAATTGTTCCTTGTAAAGCACACATATAAGATTTTCATGTCCAAGATTCATCTTTCCCTATTTCTCTCTGGATATTTTCCATTCATATGTTATTATCAAAGGGATATTGTAGATTTAAGAGTATGATATGTTTTCTAATCACAGTGTTTTGGCTTAGGATATCGTACCATATTTTGTTGATTGACATTTAAAGATGAATGATGGTTGAAAAGCTTTCTTAATGGTAGTACTTGAATTATTATAAGCCGAAAATACAATATGTATCCTTTCTAACAGAAATTGAAATGATGACAACGTGCATTATAGATATCACAATCTTGGATAATACCCAAAGTATTTGGAAATGAGTAATTGTTGATGTTGGAGATGATGATAAACATGCGAAATGTATCATGAATTGCTGAAGTCTATTGGGGGGATAATATCAATTATGTATGATGTACATTATGAGTTGTTAACATCTAATATTAGTTATGAGGATATAATGTCACACACTTTTAGCATCACAACTTAAATGAGATTACTATTTTATAACAAGTTGAGACTAAAAGTCTAAAATATTCAATGTTATGGAAGCTAACGCAAATTATTGGTTACCACCATTCCATACCGAGAACGTAAAGTACTGCATTGTTATGACTAAGTGTTATGTTGTGTATATTATTTGGTTGGTCATTGATGAATCCACGATTTATCGCATTTATTCTTTTATTTTAGCTTCATTTTCTTAGTCAAACACCTGTAAATACCCACTAATTCCATAATTTTACCATTTTGCATGCATTTGTTAAATATGCATTTTTAAAACTTTTTCCATTCAAAATAAAAGAATAAAGAAGAAAAGAAAAAGAAAAGAAAAATGAAGGACGTGTTTATGCAATAAATACAGACTGACCTGAACCCCAAGAGAAGGTCAAGACTTGACCTGATCGATCAGGAATAAAGTAGGGGGAGATAGGGTCTTCTGTCAAAAATCCAAAAATAATTTGTATATAAATTCCTTGTATATTTGTTTAAAATTGGTACTATTTTATTTGTACATAATTTGACCTCAAATTAATTATTTTTGTAAACAAAATTGTAAATAAAAATGTGTTGTAAATAATAAAAATAATTTCCATAAAAATAATATACATATTACAAATAAACATCCTCAGAAAAAGCCATAATGCAATCATTGAATACCAATTATGGCTCCATACGAACTCAAATTGAACCAAACTTACTTCCATTATACTCTAAATTAAATTACCTTTCAAATGGCTATAGTTTCATAATTTTTGTTACGGTTGAAAAGTCGGTTTTCTGGGGTGTTTTGTGCAGTTTCACCATTATTTACTGTACATATTTATTCATATTTAATTTTTGTATAATGCATATAATTGTAAATATTATTTTCATTTAAAATAAAAATAAAAAACATAAATAATAAAATTTAAAAAAAATTGTGTTTTAAAAATTATTTCCTTATTTGTACCTATATGTAGTGTATTATATGTATATAATATTTGTATACAACTAACTTCCTTATATAAAAATCACCAAAAAAAATATCTCACATTAATTAATTAATTTTATTTAATTACGAAAATTGTATTTAGATTTAATTATTTAATTCATTATTTGATTTTATAACATACCATGTATATTGGATTTAATTATATACCTTTAATTGTCACCATTAAGGTGGCTAATTGATTTCCATTAATTATTTAATTTAATTAATTTATTTAATTCGGAATTTCATAATTTATTTATTTATTTATTTTATTAATTCCATCAATAAACACCTTCCTTAAGTGTATATACCTTCCTTTTTCATTTTTCTTCTCTTTTTAATGGGCTCCTCCTCCTTCTTTCACTCTTTGATCAATCTTTGGTGAAGAGGAGCCCGATCTCCGAGAGCCGTCTTGTTGAAGAAGGGTGTCTAGCCTTCGAGCTGTCCGATGACAACGCGTCGGCCTTCGTCGAGGCCATCACTGCATTTCCGAACCCCGAGGTGAGATACATTTTATATCCCGTCTTTTTGCTTAGATAAATCATAATTTAAATTTTGCTCCCATTTTATTAGTCTTTAGATTTTAAAATTCCTAAAAATCCATCACACTTTGATTCTGATCCAACAACGATTTTCACCTCATCTCGCGATCCTCACATTTCACATTCTACCTCACACAATCTTCCACCTTCGGTCATGCACAGTGACCGAAGATACGGATCTCTATTCCATCTTATCGCAAGATCCGCCCGTTCACACATCCCATTATTTGACATAAATAAATAATAAATAGAAAATATATAATACAATAAATCTCATTATTACAGTATAAGTATTTGATAAGGTCGGGGTGTACATAATATCTGCGGGAAAGCCTTCGTTTTCAGTATGTAGAACTGATTCAATTATTGAAATCCAAATATCGCTAGCATTAATTTGTTCATCTTGATTATCATTATGTGAGTAAAATAAATAACGATGATCGGGTATTTGGAGATAGGTGTCTCAAGGGATTGGGCATGCACCCTTGGACCCCGGGTATATGCCATAAAGGCTGCGACCCCAATGAACGAGTCGGGTGATGTTGCACCTAGCAGCCCGATTGTATCCGGAGTTGCTTGATGGAGTTAGCAGATGATAACATTTGGTTTTCTTGATTTCACAATTATACACAATATTATGACTCGGAGTAGAATTATGTGTGGTTACATCAAGTTATAGTTTTGAGTAATATTATTGTGAGAGGTGTTCCGAGATGTGGGTTGAAGTTAGAGAAATTGGGTTATGAACTTTTTTGTTCTAGTTGAACAAAATGATCTTGAGGTTTTACTCAAGATGACAAACAAGTTCTCGCATAGAGGAGGCATGCGAGCCGCGTACTTGCGTGTGCTAAAATAATACGAGAAATGATTAATTATCAGATGTCGGTAATTGTAATTGTATAACAACGTGGACTCTAACCAACTTGTAGAAATATCAAGATCATTGGGGTAGTACTCAAATGATTATTAAATCAATAAATATTAGTTGTTATGTAATCCAATACGAATCAGAATGACGTGGTATTTTCTCAGTTTATACAATATATACATGTCATTTGTTAGAGTTGAGTGTTCATTCTTTGCATACCCCTACATTAGTTATTATAGTGTATGTCGCGTTACTGGTAATTGCTCATAACGTTAACCGCATGTGAACCCAATAGGTGTACCTGAGTAGCAGCCACAACAATAGCACCTTTCGAGAAGATTGGACTTTCTACATCGTACTTGCACCAAGCAGGGTACGTTCTACTTAGAGTAATTTGATTACATGAAGTTGCACTTTGATTCCAATTTATTGTTATGGATATAATTCATCCACAACACATGAATATTGGATGTATTGTGATG
Organism: Ottelia alismoides; assembly: GCA_037367405.1. NCBI lineage: Eukaryota > Viridiplantae > Streptophyta > Magnoliopsida > Alismatales > Hydrocharitaceae > Ottelia > Ottelia alismoides. Next base: position 499,429 of record JAZKJV010008346.1, on the reverse strand, counting down.
ATATAATATTACTATTCATGGATGAGGAAATATTGGATGTATTGTGACCATAAATAAATCCATATCCCCCTAATTATATTCTAATATTATATTTTGAAATATGAGAGCCCGGCCCGGTCCCATTTGTACTTCGGGTTCGGGCCCGACCCGACCCTATCATAATATTTTTGAAATATGAAGGTCCGGACCGGACCCATTTATACATCGAGTTCGGGTCGGACCCAAGTCAGGGTCGGGTCTAGGTCTGCCCGACCCAGTGCTCCACCCTACTTAGAGATGTTGTGTTATTATTTACTATTAATCAGAATTGCACTCTCTTTTTTACTATTACATATTTCTTCATAAATGATGCGTGTCAATCAAAATTACAAAAAGTATATTTGTCGTGTTATTCTTTATTGATTTAAATTAAATTTGATAGGTTTTTTATAAACAGTTGGGATCATCCTGACCAACCCTCCCACATGTCATCTCAATCCCAACCATCATATCCATCATGATCCCAACCATCATATCCATCATGACCGAGCTATAATCTCCATTGTCAAGGAGTCGCATATGCGATATTTCCTTATTGAGAGGGATCAGAGTCATCAAATTAAAAAAAAACAAAGTTAATAATTGTTTGATGTAAGTTGTAAAATGTTGATTGCTTCACATAAGTTGAATAATGTAAAAAAACTTTACTTTATGTGATGAACTAAGAAACAAATGAACTTTGTGTTTCAAGTTATGAGCAAATTTTATATACTTAAATATATGTTATTTGTTTATACTGAGAAAGATATTTTTTTTAAAGAATACTGAGAAAGATAATGAATAAGAATGCAAATTGATTTACTTACCAGTTACTGCGTTTTGGTTAGTAGTTCACAAAAAATACCAATCTGAAATTAAGCAGTGATCAATTATTAAACTTTTTTAAATAAAGATGATTTCATTATGAATTAAATCTTACTAAAAAAAAGGAGGGGATGTTATTACAATTCGAACAACATAAGCACTATCTTTAGAAAAATATCCAAAGCTCGAGAGATTGTTGACATTTCTAACTCTTGAAGGGATGTATCGATTGCGAGGACGCTTTGGGCTTCAAAGAACTCTCTCTTATTAGTAAAAACCTATATACATATTTTAAAGGTGAGTTTCTCCACCAATGAATGACACGTGGATTCTTGAGAGCTTTCCATGTCCTCCCTGTATGAAGCTCTCCCCATCCTTTCTTTACATTAGAGAGCCGGAACATGACTTACCAACAACAAGTGGTATCAATCTTTCCTATCAGTAACACGTGGTATCAATCTTTCCTATCAGTGTAGTGTAGCTCTCCTCCCCGTCAACCGTGGCATCAATCTTTCCTACTCGTTTAGCGTAGTTCTCCTCCCCGTCAACACGTGGAATATGCCTTGCAGCTGTACACACTGGTTTAATTCTTGACAATCAAGTGAACGCTCCCTTTAAATATGAGGGATTTTTACCCCATGAATCCTATAAACTTTGTCAATCACCTCTACGACCTTTTGCACAACATAATTACCCCATCGACCCTATAAATTACCTAGAGAACCCCCCACGAGCTTCAAACAGATTAACCACAGGGTTCATGAGGTAATGATTAGCAAGTTTACAGGGTCGAGGGAGGAATATCAATATTTCAAAGGTTGTAGAGGTAATTGACAAAGTTTCTAGGATCCATGGATTAAAAATCCCTAAATATATTATTGATTTCTAGACAATATATTTTTTTCCTCACATAATAGTTAAACCGAATTCTGATATTTTTTGTTGGATTGATCTCAAATAGATGCTTGGAATGGGAAGATGAGGAGTTATTCACGAAATAGGTGCAGCTCTCAAACATGAAGAAGCTGAGGCCTTACCATCTGAAGGGAAGTCTAGGGACAACAAGGATAATCTAGCAATGCAATCGTTGCAAGATCGATCGACTTATCATATCGAGCTCATTAAGAATATAGCGAAATCGATGAGCTCCAAGAGGAAGGTGATGGATCATGAGCAGCTCCTGGATCGGAGAGCAGGAAACAGTTACAACTAATTTAACTGTGGTCGGATCTGTATATTTTACCTCTGTAATATGAAAACGACATTATATGTACCATGCATTTTTACACAGGTTGCACACGCGTCCATGTGTATGTAATGTATTTATGTACATAGATACTCAAAATCCAGTACATATTTATATGTATATATACATGTAATTAAACTAAAACATAAAACAGAATTACATCAAAACAACACACATACATTTAGATATACTATACTAATATATTTTATCCACATATTTTATATGCATGTGTATAATTTATATATATATATATATAATAATAATATCATATCAATAAAGAAAAGTGTTACTTATGCCTTTAGAAAATGTTTATTGGGAACAACTTAATGCTCATTTCAACCATCACTGATTTTATTCCTTTCAACTAGAAAAAGTTTTATTGGAAACTACCAGGTATAATTTATTTACCTATGTAAAACCGGTAGATTAATGGATTTGATTAATTGTATGTAATGTTAAATGGGGATTGTCGTGGCTAGATGTGCAGAATATATGATTGGTGATGTAATACTCACATTTCCAAAGATAGTCCTACATCTAAAATTTACAAAGTGTGAGAGTGGATTATAAGTGGTGGGGATTACTACTTGACAATTTGTGCTTGAGTAATTTGAGTTGTTGTCAACAAATCCATTTGGACTCGAATCCAACAAGCTGTCAGACCAATTTTCCTCGATAACGGACCGTAGATCTAAGCTCAAGATGTTACAGATGATCTATTATCTAGAAAAATTGTTACTGATATAAGAAAATGAGTTATATTGCACATGAATAGGACGGCCTATAACTGCTATAGGTTTGAACAAGTGTATCTACCATACTTAAGAACCAAATGATGATACATGGATGAGTCTTTTGATGCTTCAGAGATCAAGTAATGGCATGAGTGCATGGAAATTGTCTTCAGCGCATAAACAGTAAACCGCCGCGAAGCGCGGGAGAATACACTAGTAATAGTGGCGCGAGCCGCAGTTCCATTGCAGAATGACACATCCACCTCCATTAGCAGGTCGAAGAAGGTTGATGTTCTCCAAACGATTGTTACACTTATTTCTTGGGGGCTAGCATTGTCCTTCGAAGCATCCAAGGTTGCAGAAAACGGTAGTCGGTATTCGGTCGCGGGGTCACTGACTAAGGATTAATCGTCAGCCGGGAGACTAATCGGATTTAATCACTCATTAGTCGATTTTGAATTTTTTAATTATTTTAAATATATAAGTCAAGTTTTACACATATATTCATATATATATATTTACATGGATTTATACATTTTCTATACTATCATAATGAAATAAAAAAGTAGTTGTCTTTAAATATAACATTAAGCATATTAAAATAAGTTTGCTTTTAAAAAATTGAAAAACTAAAAAATTTAAAAATCTCTTTGTAAAAGCCGGCCTTATAGTCGACCGACTAGGTCGATTAGTCGGCCCGATTAGTCGGGTTGAGAGACTAATGGCCGACTAGGCCTAGTTGAGTCGGCTACCCCATCGACTTGACTAGTTGGGCCGACTAATCGGCCTAGTCAGCCGACTTTTACAACACTAGAAGCACCTATTGTAGTTATGTGATTGTATAGGAGTGACTCTACTAGTTTGCTAAGTATCAACTTTTGATTCATGTATTTTAGAGTACATTTGGCAATCCAAATCCTATGATGTAAGTGATGGACTTGTAAGCCTTTGATGTCCATTAATGTAACAAAATTTGTTATTTTATCACGCCCATCTATTTTTTTGAAGCACTTAATATTAAGGTCCCTTTGTACAATTAATATTATATAAGTAGTCATATTGAATACCATACAGTTGGGAGGACACAACTGACTTTTACATGCGATATTCAATAGTGATCTCTAGTCTGAGAAAGAGATGTCAATCTTTATCTAAAGACTGGATCTGACTGACTTCTTGATGTATGTCCTTTACATATGAATAGAGATTTGGAAGTGTCAGAATAGTCAAGTCAAAGAGTTGACTTGATGAGGTTGAAATAAGCTAAGATCGGAGTCGTAACATGGCTCACTCATGAGATACTCTGGGGTCATACTGAATTTCATTCATGGTCATCTTGTAAACGTAATAAGGAGCAAATTTGATATACTGATACGTGCTTCTGAAAGTATATGATTAATATTGTCGCCCAATTATCGAATGAGAAATCAATTGATATGTTCCGAAGAAGACAATCATATTATGGATTGAACTTTTGATATATCAAAGTTTTCTACTATGAAGGATGAATGAGTATTGGGAATACTCAGAGTTAAATCTATCTTAATAGATCATCTACCATGAATCTTCCATTTCTAGTGAATGATGAAATCATATAGATTTTAGTGGCTTCACTTCTTAGCTTAATACTTTGAGATTTAATTGAATTAAATCTCATCTCATTTGAATCCAATGTCCAATGTCCAATTTCAATTTCAATGTCCGAATGTTGAAAAGTGAAATGATGATGGAAATAGAAATAAACACACTCCTTGATCTCATTTCTAAACTCCAAATGGTTTGGACTTTGTTTATAAATGATCAAGGAAGCTGGATTCAACTCATTGATACTTTTCCCAACTTACATAGAGTGTGATGCATTTCATTGAGCTAAGTTAAAGAGTGAATTGTTCAGCTCAAGCTCAAAGATGGGAGTGTACTACATTTCACTGAAAGTTGTATACAACCTGAAATTGGATAACTGTCCAAATTTCAAGTGCATCGACTCGACTAGTTGGGCCGACTAATCGGCCTAGTCAGCCGACTTTTACAACACTAGAAGCACCTATTGTAGTTATGTGATTGTATAGGAGTGACTCTACTAGTTTGCTAAGTATCAACTTTTGATTCATGTATTTTAGAGTACATTTGGCAATCCAAATCCTATGATGTAAGTGATGGACTTGTAAGCCTTTGATGTCCATAAATGTAACAAAATTTATTATTTTATCACGTCCATCTATTTTTGAAGCACTTAATATTAAGGTCCCTTTGTACAATTAATGTTATATAAGTAGTCATATTGAATACCATACAGTTGGGAGGACACAACTGACTTTTACATGCGATATTCAATAGTGATCTCTAGTCTGAGAAAGAGATGTCAATCTTTATCTAAAGACTGAATCTGACTGACTTCTTGATATAGGTCCTTTACATATGAATAGAGATTTGGAAGTGTCAGAATAGTCAAGTCAAAGCGTTGACTTGATGAGGTTGAAATAAGCTAAGATCCGAATCATAACATGGCTCACTCATGAGATACTCTAGGGTCATACTGAATTCCATTCATGGTCATCTTGTGAACGTAATAAGGAGCAAATTTGATATACTAATATGTGCTTCTGAAAGTATATGATTAATATTGTCGCCCAATTATCGAATGAGAAATCAATTGATATGTTCCGAAGAAGACAATCATATTATGGATTGAACTTTTGATATATCAAAGTTTTCTACTATGAAGGATGAATGAGTATTGGGAATACTCAGAGTTAAATCTATCTTAATAGATCATCTACCGTGAATCTTCCATTTCTAGTGAATGATGAAATCATATAGATTTTAGTGGCTTCACTTCTTAGCTTAATAATTTGAGATTTAATTGAATTAAATCTCATCTCATTTGAATCCAATGTCCAATGTCCAATTTCAATTTCAATGTCCGAATGTTGAAAAGTGAAATGATGATGGAAATGGAAATAAACACACTCGTTGATCTCATTTCTAAACTCCAAATGGTTTGGACTTTGTTTATAAATGATCAAGGAAGCTGGATTCAGCTCATTGATACTTTTCCCAACTTACATAGAGTGTGATGCATTTCATTGAGCTAAGTTAAAGTGTGAATTGTTCAGCTCAAGCTCAAAGATGGGAGTGTACTACATTTCACTGAAAGTTGTATACAACCTGAAATTGGATAACTATCCAAATTTCAAGTGACTATACATGGATAGTATGATCTCCCGGACATCACCTCCTAGTATCTACATTGGTATCTCATGAGTCCTAGTTGGATTATGACTCGTATTATACAATGTCAATACTGAGACAACAACTGTTATTGTCATATTTCTATAAGAGTATTATGCGATGTAAATATAGTTCATTAATTAACGTTAATATTTATATGAATATAGTTCATATAACTATTTCAAGGCACATATGTGAAGACGATTCCCATTGGAATTTAAATATAATTTGGATTTACATTTTTGTTTGGATTTATGCATATAATTCATAAGCTATGATGATTCTCTCATAAAATCACTGAGTATGATAATTAGATTATCATGAGGGTAAATAAACAACAAATTCAACAACCACCTTCTAGACAAGGTGGATATCTATGCTTGGAGAAGCATAGACATCTACCAAATCCTAATTATTGTTGGTTGATTGATTGATTTGTTGCTTTATTTAATAGGAAATTAAAAGGAGCTAACTCAAGTCCTATTTTTTTTTCAATTAAGTGCTAAATCATAGCCTTTGATCATAAATCCTATATATCACATGGTGGACATCAACTATGAGGAGAGGACTCCTCACAAACGACCACCATAACTATAAAAGAGAGGGGTATGCCTCTTTTTCAAAGAATACTTGTTCCTCCTAATAATTATGTTGTCCTGAGAATCGAAGAAGAGAAAAGTCCTGAGAAATTATTTCTCATACACGCCTACCCTTCTTCACCCTAAACACCCACATTGTCAACCCTCTACTCTTCTCTCCATTGGTGTGGCCTTGTGGAGAAAAAGACCGTCTCCTTCTTCGTGCTCCTTGTGCGTGAAGAAGGATTAATTTCATATGATGAAATCAAGAGCTTGATCATCCTTGAGTGGACAAGATTAATAAGTCAACATTGGAGTTCGTGGGAAGCTACATGGCTCATCATCGTGCCCACGAGAGAAGCAAGTGTACATCAGACTTGATTCCGGAGGTCTCCCGCTTTAGAGACTCACGCTTCATGAGGTAACCCTGATTTCTCCATAATATTCATTAGAATATAAAAAATCATGGTAGGAAAATTATTTCACTAATTTAATGGTTTCGCAAAGTACAGACATTGTGCTGAAATTGCTTGTTCATGTGATGAATAATCAAAGTTTTGGTTTGCTATATTTTCCGCATTTTTATGATCTGAAGTTATTTACTTCCCTTCAGTAAGGTTCCAGCAACTTCAAGATTAATGGAAAAAGAGTATGCTTGGTTGAACCCAAGAGAAGAAGTTCAAAATAGTATATATAGTATCTGGTAGTAAGCGTGTTCTTATCTCCAACTTAAACCACTGCTTTAGCAAGTGGGCTAAGAAAAAAAGATGCTTCTCAACTTGCAATTGTCCATCCTAGATGAGTCAACTGGCATCATAAAAGGGTAGAAGTTGCTTTATCAAGGCCAATGATGGTAGATACGAATTAATCAATCTCCATAAAAATAACTAAACTCTTGGAGAGAGTTGGTTGGTGCACAGAACATACTTGCATTGCATGATCCAGTCATGGTTCAACACATTATGGCTGATGAGTAACTCATAGGTTGATTTGGTAGAATAAACTCCTTTGGGGTATTGGATTCCATATGAGATCATCCCCCATATCCCAGTTAGGGCTGGTTATCAAGCCTAACGAGCCTGAAGGAAAATAGGCAATTTTTGGTGGAAAAGTGTTGTTACCTAGGTTCGAGCTCGCACCCTCCAAGTTGAAGATTGGCTTCCTTGCCAGTTAAACATTATCCAAGTTGTATAAAAAAGTTAAATTATAATATATATTGTAACATTCTATTTGCTAATAAAAAAGAAATAATAACAATAATAATCTAATTATAACCTAGCTTAACATGGATAAAGTGTATAAAGTCGAAGTCTACAATACTACAACAAATTCTACCCAACATTGTCATTACATAAACCACATAAATACATAGTCCACCATTCATAATGTTGCAAAACTAATAGAAATAAGCATCATTACAATTTCACAAATAGAATATATATAAATATATTTCTTATCGAGCCCCCTTATTGAGTTATCGAGCCAAGCAGGGCTCGACTCGCGCTCGATTCGCTAAGCTATCGAGCCCAAAAACCTAGCTCGGTTCAATAGCCTAATGAACCAAGCTCACGAGCCCATATCGAGCTGAACCCGAGCCTGTATCATCGAGCCGTGACTCAATAGCCAGCCTAATCCCAGTTGATTGTTTAACGTAAAATTTCTTCACATACCTCATGGGTGAAAAAGCGACAAACCTTTTCGTACAACCATGTGCCCTCAAGACTAATTATTTTTGCAACTTTGGTTTGGGCTACCCAATTAGGGTTAGGACTCATATTAATTGGATTAAAATCAATATCCCAACTATCTCGCCAAATATCGATTTTTTAAGTAGGGTCGGCTAAAAAATAAATTGAATCTAAAAAAATTGATTTGTTCGTCTTCTACCTGCAGCAAAAAGATGGTAAAAGTTAGTATTCAAGTCACCATGGCTAAGCCATTGATGTTTTGACCTAGGAAACCAATACTTCTCTTCCTCTTCTAGGATCTTTGCATAATGTGTCTGAACCTTTTTAATGTCCCCTATGACTTCTTCAGATTGGGGTCCTTCCTGTAGATTGAAGCCTTCATATGTTCCCAATTGTTTGCATGTAGAAGTCCTGTGCTTTAGTATACATATTCTTTTAGAGGGGATTTTGTAAAGCTTCCGCAACCTTCTGATTGAGCCAATTCGTCAAAGGAGTCAATGTTGTTGTACATAAGATTTGAATCTAATACGGCTTCTCCCTCCCGTCCTACGGAATGGGCGTATGGGCTATACTCATTGCCTTCCTTGAAAGGAAGGGCAAAAACTAAGTACACGATGCAAAAATTGGATCCACTAGACTAAGTAACCAGTATGCATTTATCCCAGATGTCCATGTTACAGTAATTCCTATGGAAACTGCTTAGACACATCAAAAGCCAGCAGCATACTGTCAAATCTGCAGTACAGCACTTGAAAACAGTGTCCGTGTTTTCCGTAGTTATCGTCTTCTGAAAGATGTCCTTCACATTGGTAGGTGCTGAAGGGAGGGATATCTTTCGCAAGGGTCCGTCTCCCGCATTTGCGGGACATCATCTGGGAGTTTCAACATTTTACTGATCAAGAAGATTATGTGGGAGGTAAAAGATTCAGCCCAATAACCTCCTGTTTGCTCAAGTAACAGGGGGTGATGACATTATACATTAACAAGTTAGGGTCTCGAACACATCAATTTCCAAAAAATTACAAGAAAGATGATCGAATCTAGCCAGTAAAAGTCCCGAGACACCTTCCCTTTTGTAGAGGCCACAAGCTTCCTATATGATAAACACTAAGAGCGTGTTCCAAAATTTACATGTAAGCATGTACCTTTCATTATGTACTAACGAGAGAACTAAACAATTGATCCTTTACTTGCTCCTCTTAGAGCCAGTTCGGATTGTATGCTGCCTTGCTTAGAACCAGATCTGATGGCAGTTCCTCCGGTGCCTTCTCCAAGGAACGATATTGCAATTTTACACTCTCGGCATTATCTAAAGTCTTCACAACGTACCTGTGAAAATGCATAATCAACCAGGTAAAGCAACTCAATCATTTATCCAGGGAGAAAGCAGAGTTAATGTATATGCATGATTATCAAGTTAGGTCTGAGTTTGCGTTAGTATGAGTATAAATGTGAACTCACCAACCTTGTACACTCAAAACAAACAGTAACGCATACTATTACAATAAAAAGTGTAGATGAATGGAGACTGTGTGAACAACTACCAGGGGTGTTGCATCCCTTTTTCTTCCATTTTTAGGAAAAAAACCACTCAAACTTGTGTGCATACAAACTCTTCAATCGTTGCTAAAATCTGCCAAAAAAGCTACTACGCGGGCACAAGCAACAAATTTCTAACAATATGATAAACCAAAAACTACTTGTGAATTGCGCCTTTCAGGTGTCGAAAGCTTCAAGGGATTGTCATGTTGGATAATGGAGAAAATGCAGTTTCAAAAAATTCTCTTCAAATTATACATCAAAATCCCTTCGTCCACATCCTTTGTCACAAATGCAACACTATCCGCTTCTAGTTTTCATGCAAAGAACTGAAAAAACACCCTCGTAATAAAAGCTTGCAACATTCTTGAAAGAATAAACGATTAGCAGATATTGTAAATAAGATCTTCGCCAAAACTAGAGTATATCCATTCAACATTTTGCTAGTTTTTGCCAAGCTCAAAATCGACATAAATTCAATGTTGATGTCATAACTACCTTTTCAACTTTGATCTGTTAACTAGTACATTACACAAAAGCCCATGAACTATACACCCAATTTCAATGTCATAGCTGAACTTTAAAAAGTAACAATGTAGTACCAAATATCTTGATTTGGTAACAATGAGGACTTTAACCAATGGAATTGAGCAACCATCGTTAACTGTATGAATTGAAAAACGAAAATACCCCCCATTAAATTGAGGACAGAACACTGATTGGGGAACCACCCACCTCTCCTCTCTCCCAAGAAATAAGAACCCTATGGGTATCATCATCCGCCATAACCAACTCTTTTCGAGTTCCTGGGAGGCTGAGCTATTCCTCGGGTGTAACAGACCTATGGCTCCATCTCCAGTTGAGCGAGTGAAGGTCGGAGTTAGGCAAGGTTTGACGAGATGAAGATTCACTGCAGAGAGGTGCTTTTGGCCGCGCATAGCCTCCGCTCCAGTCATCGATGCATCATCGAGGCAACAACCCAGAAGCTGTGAAGCTTCAACCTTAAGGTGAGTCCAGTTACTGGCGGTTCTCTCCTCAGGTACATCCATCTTCTCATCTTCTTCTATCTCCTTTCTCACTCTTGCTGTTTTCCTTCTTATACCCTCTGCTTCTTTTCTTCGCTGTTTCCAACTTTCTTGTTTGATATCTTTTACCATTCTTTCCTTCTCTTCTTTGTTAATCTCTGGAGTAGAATTCACGTAGACTGCACACACGCATCAGAGTTGATTCTATTGAGAAGTGAATCAAGAATTAACTGTTGAAAAGATTCAAAGTGGATTCCAGGAGATTTTGGTCTTTGTTTTGGATTCGAATTTGTGAATCTAATAAGTTAGTTTTTGGAGTTCATGTTGGCCCCTGGTACTGATATGTTGAATACGAATCTATGGAGGATGGCTATGTAACAGCTTAGTTTAGATGTTTGTTATTTGTCCTTCAATTCGAAGGATGAGTTACAAGTTTGAATGGATTCTGCCTCCAATGAATACGGCGGGCTCATACTTCGCAATATTTGGGAGATGTTTAGCATGTTACTTTGATCTTGTTCCTTACATCCCTGTGAAGCCGATTCATACGAATCGAGCAAGATGATCACTTGCAGGAGTCTGTTGATTCAAGACCCATTGCCGGGAGAGTTGAGATCAGGGTTCGCTGCCCCGAGATGATCTTGTTCTTCACCCCGGTCCAGCATCAGTTCGCCAGTCTCGACCACTTGAAACATCTCCACTGTCGCGCAAGAACGAGCAAATAGCAGACCACCACCGCTCAGGTGATCCAAAGGAGGCACATTCCGGCCTGGATCCTTTGCCGAGGAGCGGTCCTTTCTTTAACACCTGGAGCGGAGTTCCCCTCCAATCAATCACTCCGAGCATCAACCGTCTTCGATCACCGCCTGTAGAACACCTTTCGTGAAGAACAGATCCATCTCGAGGAGATCAGATTCACGCCACATGGTATCAGATTCACAGCTGAGATTGGGTCACCAGATTTAATTCACACCGTTCAGTTCCAACCCATGAAAAGTGGCAAAAATATCCTCCGAGGATTTTGTCAATCTAATGGAAGGGGCGGGGAGTTATTTTGTCTTTTAACTCATAAACTTAACAGCAATTTGTACTACATTATTACTAATAAAAGTTCAGGTATGACATTGAAATTGGGTGTACAGTTCAGGGACTTTAGAGTAATTTACTCTTAACCATACAAAAAAAGGCCGTGAGCAGTACTTTGAACATATTAGTATTATTATGTGTTCCCTCTCTCTGAGGATATTTATGTAATTTGCCGACTCTAGAGTTCATTCGCATTTTGTTAGGGTAAAGTGGTGAGCCATGATACCATCTATGTTTGGGTCAGGGTTCCTCCCATCTCTACCCATAGAATTAAAGATATGGGTCCTACATTTGCTTTACTATGATATTACTAACCAACTTCAAATAAAAAAAGGCATAAAAATATATTCTAATCATAAATATAAAACCTTAATTATATTATATCACATTTACCATTACAACCCTAGTAACCATTCAAACACCTCATGCTCACTAAATTGTTACACATCTCACTATCCTACTAAAAGAAGCTTACTCCAATCCAACCCAATCCTAGTGCCAAACAAACTTGAGCATCTGTCACATAATAAACTAGTCATTGTTATCATTTCCAAAGGGTCTTAGAGCAGCATTCATTGTTATCATTCCCAAATGGTCTTAAAGCATCATTCATTGTTATCATTTCCAGATGATCTTGGAGCTGCAATCCTAAGCCAGTCCTGAATAACATATTGACCCATACCTATCACCACATCTCTCCGTAACTGTCTACCCACCTCCACCTGCTCCAAGCAACACCCCCCCCCCCCACCCCGCACAAAGCTGCACCACTAACACCGTCATGACCTACCTCCAACATTGCCACCAGCACCAAACAGCTCCAATGTTATACTGCCATTGCCCTTGGGCTGCACAATCCAAACCAAATGCCAAATATCATCTAGGGGATGATTTGCCTCGATCTCACCTTGTACCACCTGATGATCGCGAAATCCACCTCTTTAATAGTCGATAATTGTAGTATAGGAGGCGGATTTCGGTCGATCAAAAACCACAATCTTTGAATGTTGTGGAATATTTTACTTGGCAAGTTTACCAAGGTCGAACACAGGGAACGGTGATTTTTAGTTGCGTGGTCTTAAGTCAAATTAAATAATCAATCAATGGTCGATTAATTTCTGTGTTGAAAAATATATACAATGCAATGATGGAGAAGCGATGCGAAGAAAATAACAGAGACTATTAAGCCTAGAATCTGTGAATTGAAACGTGTTAATTCTTTCAAAAATATGATCAAAAGTTTCACGAAAGTAATCACAAATCAAAATGGAACTGACGTAATGCTTCAAGTTAATAAATTTATGCTCATAAAAATTTTGAAGCAGAATATCCGGTCTTCAAATGCCTCCGATTTATGTCCTCGACTAGCTACCAATATTCTGGGAGGAGTCGATCTAAATTAATCCCCAGAGAAATTAAGAATAATTAACTAAGATTTAATCAGATTAAAATCCCCATCCGAACTCCTGCATAAGATATCGTTAAATTCCTGAGCATCAATATGTCAAAAATTAGCCTGCATATGTCATCAATTGTCCACAAATGATATTAATCATTAAACAGATCTGATCACAAGCTAAGCTAAATTATAGAGCATGAAATTAGCTTCGAAATGACATATTATACACTAAAATCGGAGTCCGTATGACAAAGATATGACAAAATGAAGTCTCAGGGACTAAAATGTAATTTAAATAGAGTTTGCTTTTCAAAAAGCTCCCTGGAGGGGCTTATCTGTAATTTTAAAAAGTCGGAGGAGTCCCTGCGTAATTTACCCCAGGCGGGGGTATTCTTGTAATTTCTGAAAGTGCCAGGGGTATGGCTGCAAATTACCCCCAAAGCACATGCGTCGCACGTGCGTGCACAGGCTCGGGGAGGAAGCTTATGTTCGGCGGTGACTGGAGGCTCAGGGTGGCCGAGCCTGAGGCTCGGGGATGCCGAGCCTGGTGGTGTGGGGTTGCTGACGTGGCAGCACGTGGGTCGTCGGATTAAGGGCAGCTTGCCCGATCCGACGGCAACTGTGCGTTGCGAGGTTGGGCGGTGCAGGCGCCGCGCGAGGCGGAGGTGCCGCGGGGCGGCGAAGGCGAGGCGACGAAGACGCACCTCGGCCGACACACGGCGCGAGGTGCGGAAGGAGGAGCGTTGGCGGAGACGGTGCGGCGAGGCGGTGCTCGCGCGGAGGCGAGCGGCTGCGAGGCTGGAGGTGCACCTCCGAGGCAGGTGCCTCCGCGCGCGGAGGCGATGGCGGCTCGCTGGCGGAGGTGAAAACTCGGTGCCACCGCGCAGGCGGCGCTTGGAGCAGCAGCGGGCCCTTGCCGGGGCAGCTCCCAGGCGACACACGCCCGAGGGAGGTGGCGGCGGATGGAGGCGCTCGGTCGGCGAGCATGGTTCCTGCAAGTGATTAGCTAAAACACACGGGTGACGAGTCGCAAAATGGGCCCTTTAATAATGTGTTTTTAGCACATGTAATCGTCATCGTAGTCGGGCCGATTAGGGTCGTCAAAGAGATCACCTCATTAAAGATATGCCATAAATCGAAATGAGGTGATCGTTAATTATTTTTTACTTGGCAAGAAACCAAGGTCGAACTCAGGGACACGAGCCTCTCTCGTATTTATCGGATTCAAGTCTATTTAATTTAGTGTCGAATTAAAAAAATATAGATCAAAATCATGCAGAGACTCTACAATAATGCACTAAATAAATAAACATGCATTTTTTTATAAATTTTTATCATGCAAATGAATGCACATGCAACGCATCATAAATATGCCCTAGACACAAATTCATGAGCAAAATATCCAATGAGTCAATTCCAGATTTAATTAAGATGACAAACTCGATTTGAACAAGGCATGGATTAATTAATAAGAGACACAAAGCTATCAAAATAATATGTCAACATTAAAGTGTCCATTACATGAAATAAGCATGCCATTAGAAAGAACGTCAAACGAGCTTCGAAATGAAACTGAAATCAACTGAAACGGAAACATGATGCTCAAGATATGCATAAAGGAACGCAAGGACATAACTGAAAAGAAAACATAAAAAGTTTCTACAAACAGGTCCCTGGGAGGGACTAAAATGCAATTAAAGTAAAGACGAGTCCTTCCCTGTAAATTTACCCAAACGCGCGGGGACCTTTTTGCAAATATGGAGAAGTCTGTGGGCTCCTCCGCAAATTGCCCAGAAGGCACGCGCCAGGCACGCGCCTTCGAGGCTCGGAAGTCGGCTCGGAATCAGCGGAGGTTCGGACTAGCTTCGGCGAAGGCTCGGGCATAGGTTTTGGCTCGATGCAGGCTCGGACAAGGCTCGGCCATAGGTTTTGGCTCGATGCAGGCTCGGACAAGGCTCGGCGCATCCAAGCCTCTGGCTCGGTGGCTGAGGCTCGGTGCAGCCTCTGGCGTCGCCACGTGGCTGAATATGAGCCATCCGATTGTAGTGATCGGATGGTCACTGTGGGCCTCTGAAGAAGCGACGTGGCTGAATCCGTGCCGTCGGATGATGAGCATCCGACGGCAACTGCTCCTCCATCTTCATCGTTAGCTGGCGGCGAGAAAAAAGCTCCGGCGAGGGCACCCCGACTCCGCCGCTCTCTCTCGGCCACGGTAGACCTCCCCCGAGCCCAATTAATGGTCGTCGATGAAGCGGGGAACTCGGGGAAGGTCCAGGAGGCTCTGGCGTCGATCGTCGAGGCTCGAAGGTTGCAGGCGGCTGTGACGAAGTGCCCTCCGGCGACGCTCCGATCATTGAGTAGTTAGGACACCTGCAGGGTTAGATCGCATAGCCGAAGCGAAAGAAGTGCGTGCGTGAGCGTAGTGGGAGCTCATGCGAGCGGAGAACGTGAGAGCTCTGAGCTCCTCCGCCGTGGGTGGCGGAGGAGGTGGTTGACAGTGGTCTGAGGGATGGCGGAGGGAGAAGGTGAGCAAAGGGTGTCGCGTTGAAGGGGGAGGTGTAGCGGAGCTGTTGAAGGGGTCATCGGAGCGAGGGGGTGGCCGGAGAGGCCTGATTAATTCAACAAAATTCAAGAAAAATACAAAACAGAGGAAGGAAACTTACCTTGGTCGGAAGCGGAGCGGAGGGCTTGGGCTGGAGCTCTAAGTGAGCTCCGGGTCTTCGCTGGACACGGCCAGCCGGTCCGTGCAGCTCAAGCGGGCCGAGGGCACCGCAGCTCCGCCGTTCATGGCGGAGGATCTCACCGGAGGGACTGTGTCGTCTTCGCTCAATCGCACCGCCTCCCCCTGTCACGGGGAGGCGGAGGAGGGCTGGGCGAGCCCTCGCGTAAAGGTGGACGGCGTGATTTGTCGGAGGGGGCGAGATATTTGAAGGGTGAGGGCGGAGGTTCGATGAGAGGCGACGTGGTTTCGAGGAGGAAATGGAGAGCGTGGAGAGAGGTTGGTGGATCGTGGAGGAGTGCGCGAGGATGAAGGGTGAAAGGGGGATGTCGTGGGGCAGTTGGCGATGGAAATGGTCGACTGGAGTGGCGGAAGAAAAGGGAAGGGGGAGGAGTGTTTGCGTGGAGGAAATCGTGGGAAAGAGGGGCTATCGGAGGTTGACGATGACCTCCGACCGTTGGATCTGGAGATCCAACGGCGGAGATCTAAGCTCGAACGAGTGGGTAGGATGGGAGATCGGGTGATGCGATCGACAGGATCGGGTGCTGCCACGTGGCAGGCTGTAAGAGAGGCGGCTACGAACGGCTGTGATGGAGAGTGGGGGCCGATCGAGCGGATGAGGAAAGAAGGCGGCTTGAGCGGCGTAGATGAAAGATCTGGGACGCGATCGAAGGGCGCTCAAGATGCCACGTGGCATGACGAGGACGAGGCGCCCACGTGCGGTGCAGATTGAACGCGGGTTTGATCGAAGGGTGGAAGAAGAGGCGGGTACGTGGAAAGGAGCTGGCCGTTGGATCATGAGGGCGGATCCAACGGTCTAGAAAGGGGGCGGATAAGACAAAGGGACCGGGCCACGTGGCGCCCCCAGAATGGGCCACGTGGCCCAATCAGATTATTGCAGAAGTATTTTTGATTTTTGAAGGCCAAAATGGCCGAATTTGAGAAAACTCAAAACATGAAAGTTGTAGATCTAGACGAGATCTGCAAGTTTCATGTTGACCAAAACTGGAAAAGAAATCAAACAAGGACCCGAAATATTTTTGAGGGTATTTTTGAGTCTAAAAATACCACTGATTTTTGTTTTGCCATTTTTTTGTGGTTTTTAATTTATTAAGGACTCTGTTAATTATAGGACATTGACAGGGTTTTATTGACAAACTTTTAAGCAAGGGGGTTAATTATGGGAAATAAAGATGATGAAACTGAGGTTCATCAACGGGGAGGGGGACTGGGGTGTGGAGGGAATGTACGCGGCGATGGAAGAAGGACCCCGGCCTGCGCGAGGCCGGCGATGGACGCGAAAGGTCAACTGAGGGGGATTTACCTGGGATGGTGGGAGTTGCTTCGACGGTCACTCGACCGGAGCAGAGGGAAGCTTCGACGAAGAAGCTGCACAAGGCACAGGCCTTGGATCACGCCTCAAGGTGGATGCCGCTGTCACCGGCCGAGCTGGAAGTAGGGCGGATGGTCGGAGCTGCTGGTGAGGAGGCGTTCTTATAGGCATGAGGGAGAGCAGCCTTGTAACGCCCGGAGGTGGTGGGGGCGTTACAAGGAGGAGGTCGGCGGCAGTTATGGAGAAGGAGAAACGGCAGGGGGGGTTTTGCAACGGGTGGAGGTAGAAGATGGTCACGTGCGCAGCACGTGACCTGGGGAGAGGGGGCGGCTTGGAGAGAGATGGAACAGCGGGGTGCCACGTGGCACGCCCTTGAGCTGCCACGTGGCACCCAAAAAAATTTCAGTTTTTAGAGTGGGCAAAAGAGATAGAAGATGACCTCGGAACGAAAAATTTTCTTCACGAAAGTTGTTCGTCTCGTCAAGAACTACAACTTTCATGAAGGGTCCGGGAGCAAAAGAGGTCACATGTGTGAAGTGGTATTTTTGGCGGTTCTCCATGTGTATAGAAAACCGAGTTTTGGGGGTTTTGTATTTTTTGGTGGTTTTAGAGAGGATAAAAATTATAGAAAAAATATGATAAAATACAATAAAATTAATTACACACTAATCTATTTTTTTAGATTTTTAATAAATAAGAAAATATGAAAATAAAATAGAGGTCAGAAACACACAAATTTTGTACAGACTTGCAACGGACGCTTGGACTTGGTTAGTTTCTTTGATTTCAGTTTTGATCTGGATTTGGATTTTCGTGTCGCTTAATAAAACTTTCATCAAAGAACACAAATGAAAAAGAAATAAAATTAAAAGAGTTAATTATGCACATAAAAACTCAGGTCAAAATTGGCAAAAAGTTAAAATGCGCAAAAGAGTTCCAAAACCCAACTTTCACATATGAGCTCCGAATTTTATGAAATTGGTCTTGTTTTGAAGATATTTGAAAATGGAGTACTTTAAAAGTGAGTAGACCAAAATCGGACACTGTATGTGGGAGATATGCTCATTTTAGTCTGTCAGATGTGAAATTTGACTTTGGGATTATTTGACACTTATTGGGGTTAGTAATTTTTTTTGTATTTTTTATTTGATAAGGTTAGTAGTATCTACACAATGGAGGTGGTTTTGGGTTAATCGGAGTTAGAATGAATTAACTAAAAATATGAGAAGTTAGCGGATTTTTAGGCTAATTTACACTGGGGATTTTAAATGCAATTATGCATGATGAAATGCAGATATTATTCACATATGCATGATGGCTAATAATGCTCTATTAATAATTAATTACAGGTGAATGATGGGGAACAGAGCCTAAATGACCAATTTTAGCATGACGAATACGAGATTCATCATACCCCTATACTTAGACCATGCTCGTCCCCGAGCATGAATGAATGACTTAGTTGAATATATCCCTGACAGTGCATGTGAATTTTCAAGGCTTAATCCATAGAAGACCCTTAATTTGAGTGATCCTAAAATTCTGGGCTCAACCCAGCTTTAATCAAAAGGAATCCAACTTCTCTAATCTTCAGACTCTCTATTTGTACATATAATATAAGGATATGATTTTAGTGTATTGCATTCGTGAGAGTCAAGTCTAGACACCACCCAAAGTTTTAATCCAAGAGACTCTGCTCTAGACCTAATCCTCAACACTAGGGTATTGCTTCAGTCAACCGTCTCATTAGTTTGTCAGACTTGAAAGTGTAGATGTACGGCCAGATGATGGAGGGCATAGGATTGTGTCTGATTTTCTCTCCCTTACATTGGAACAAGGTGCCTCTCGAGTGCCTTATTACTCAACACAAGTATATTTTTATTTTGTTGACCAATGTGTCCGTCAAGAGAATTTGGAGTCGTCTGCACTTGTTTTTCTGGGAGTACATCGGGGTGTGTCTCTTTTGAGTATCTAAGATACCTTCAACACCCAGACTTGTAGCATTTACGATGCAGAGCCCTTTTTTGGTGTCAAACCGACTCCTTGGTCCTAATTAGCGCTTAGTCCAAGTGGACACTTTGAGAATGTTTGGGAGCGCTCGCCATTGTTGGGAGCTCATTTAGCATTTGACTTGGATAATAGAGCTTTCCTTTGACATTTCATTGCTTTTCTGTTGTTGGCTAGCTCCACTGCTTTTACCAAAAGTTGGCGCACACTGATCAACAATTTTCATTAAGTTTCAACACACCCTGGCACTTAGGTCATTTATCAAAGAGATAGCATATGAATCTTGTTCACATACTGGCTAGGGTATTGCTGACACTCAGGTTTTCTGTAGCCTTCATTAACTTTATCCCATCCTCGAATATCATCAAATCGGGTCTAAACTCAAATCTCTAGTCCTCATTCCTCAAGTGATATCTCAACTCATCTCATCAATCATGCAGTTGTGAAAGTGATTATGCTGATCATATTTTTTGAAGGTAGAGATGAAGAGTGCAATATAGCGTTCAAATCTTTCAAACTAGGGAAGTGTGGATTATTAAGTTCAAAACCCTAATGACTAAGGCAGGCTAACTCAGAATCTCAAGATCTCAGAAATCAAGTGTCCTAAAAAATCCTCAAGCCTTGAGTGATGGTGAATGTGTCAGGAATATATCAACCAAGGAATGTATGAAATGCTTGATGAAATGCAAGACCATGAGTGATTTTTTTAAACAGGTATTATACACACTACTTGTACCCATCCCCGATGTTAGATAAAAACGATTAAAGTAGGAGCTATGGATTATGTAGATAAAATATATACAAACATACCCCCCTATACTTAGCTTGTGCTATGTCCCCATGGCACAAAGTGAAATGTTGACATAGCACGTACCAAGTATAGTTGGGTTACAAACCAAAGGAGGAGAAGTGATGTATAAACAATGAAGCTGGCAGATGGATATACAGAGAGTGGCGGTTTCAGAGAGGTGTGTTATCTGGGCAGATCAAAATTTTCATCAAAATCTATGCCCTGAGTGAAGGAGGTCTGTTCAACTTGTACTAATTGCTCGTTGGATTCGACAAAATGTTTAAGTAGCTGACCGTTGACTATAAATGTTTGAGTGCTATCTGCGGTCTCTGAGATTTCAACACTCCCATTATTGTGTACCTCTCTTACAATGAAGGGTCCCGTCCATTTCGATTTCAATTTCCCTTGGAAAATTTTCAATTTTGCATTAAATAGCCAAACTTTCTGTCCCTGGACAAAGATCTTGGTTCGAATGTTCTTGTCATGTCATCTCTTTACCTTGTCCTTGTAAATGGTGCTATTTTCATACGCATGATTTCTAATTTCAGATAGTTCATTCAAATCCATCTCGCGGTTCTTCTTTCCTTGGTGACAGTTCCAATTAATCTTTTTGATTGCCCATTCTGATTTATACACGAGTTCTGCGGGCAAATGACATGGCTTTCCATATACCATTCGAAACGGGGAGGTGCCCAATGGGGTCTTATAAGCCGTTCGGTAAGCCCATAGAACTTGGTCCAGGAGTTGGGACCAGTTCTTCCTGTCAGGGCGGACCAGCTTCTGTAAAATTCCTTTAACCTCCTTGTTTGACACCTCGGCCATGCCATTGGATTGTGGATGGTAAGGAGTAGCGACACGGTGCTCGATGCCGTATTCCTTAGTCAGCTTCTTCACTTCTCGGTTGACAAAGTGGCTTCCCCCATCATATATTAAAACTTTTGGAATTCCAAACCTCGAAATAATGTTATCTTTCAAAAATTTGCAAACAGTTTTGCTATCTGCTGCTTGAGTAGGGATAGCCTCCACCCATCTAGATAAATAATCAACCGCGAGAAGAATATATTCAAATCCTTGGCTATTAGGGAATGGGCCCATAAAGTCAATGCCCCATGCGTCGAATACATCACAGATGATCACTGGTTGCATAGGTATGGCATCTTTGGAACCAATGGTTCCTCCCATTCTCTGACAGACCGGGCACGACCTGATGAAATTGTAAGCATCTTTAAACAAGGTCGGCCAGTAAAATCCACATTGCAATATCTTCTCTGCGTTCCTCTTCCCAGAGTGATGTCCTCCCGCCTCCAAGGTGTGGCATAGATTGATGATACTTTGGTATTCCTCTTGAGGAATACATCTTCTCCATATGCAATCCGGTCCTTCAAAGAAAAGGAATGGATCTTCCCAATGATAGTGTCTCGCTTCAGATATGAGTCGATCGATTTTGTTTCTGGGCCAACCTTGAGGAACTTTATTGGTGACGAGATAATTCACCGTGTCTGCATACCAAGGTAGTGAGTCAATAGCAGAAATTGACTCGTCTGGGAAGGTTTCACGGATGGATTCATATTCCGAAATTTTGTTATGTTCAATCCGTGATAAATGATCAGCCACGACATTCTTAACGCCAGGTTTGTCCTTAATCTCCAAATCAAATTCTTGAAGCAGTAGAATCCATCTCAGAAGTCGTGCTTTTGCGTCCTTTTTGGCCATTAAATAGCGAATGGCAGAGTGGTCTGTGTACACTGTCACCTTAGATCCTAGAAGTATTGATCGAAATTTTTCCAAGGCAAAAACCACGGCAAGCATTTCTTTTTCGGTTATAGTGTAATTTTTATGAGCTGGGTCTAAAACTTTGCTTGCGTAGTGAATAGCATACGGGATTCCATCTTTTCGTTGTCCTAATACAGCCCCTACAACGAAATCGGATGCGTCTGTCATGATCTCGAAGGGAAGAGACCAGTCTGGAGCTTGTAGGACGGGAGTCTCAATGATCATTCTCTCGAGTACTTCGAAGGCTTCCAGACACTTATGATCTACCGGGAATTCAGTGTCTTTCCCAAGAAGGTCAGTTAACGGTCATGCAATTTTTGAAAAGTCTTTGATAAATCTCCTGTAAAATCCGGCATGCCCTAGAAAAGACCGTACTTGTTTCACATTTATAGGTGGCTCAAGCTTTTTGATTACATCAACTTTGGCAGGGTCAACCTCCATTCCCTTCTTGGAGATGACATGCCCCAGTATAATGCCCTCTTTCACCATGAAATGACTTTTCTCCCAAGAGAGCACCAGATTCACTTCCCTACACTTTTGGAGGACTCGATCCAGGTGCGCTAGACAATCATCGAATGAATCTCCATGGACCGAGAAGTCATCCATGAAGACCTCCAGGAAATCCCCAACCATGTCGGCAAAAATCGCAATCATGCATCGCTGAAAGGTGCCGGGGGCATTGCAAAGCCCAAAAGGCATTCGCTTGAATGCGTATGTACCGAAGGGACATGTAAAAGTAGTCTTTTCCTGGTCCTCAGGGGCGATGGCTACCTGGTTGTAGCCCGAGTACCCGTCTAAGAAACAGAAGTATTCTCTCCCTGCCAATCTCTCCAGGATTTGATCAATAAAAGGCAGCGGAAAGTGATCCTTCCTCGTTGCGGCATTCAGGCGCCTGTAATCCACACAGACACACCACGACGTAGGTACCCGTGTCGTAATCTCTTCTCCCTCCTCATTGTTGATAATCTGAAGTCCCGACTTTTTCGGGACTACATGCAAAGGTGACGCCCACTTGGAGTCGGAGATGGGATATATGAACCCAGCTTTACACCATTTTTCGATCTCAGTCTTGACCACTTCCCGTAAGTTTGTATTCAATCTACATTGGCATTCACGGGAGGGTTTAGCATTATCTTCCAAGTAAATATGGTATGAGCACAAGGCTGGGTTTATCCTTGGGAGATCAGTCAATCTCCAGCGTATAGCCTTGCGGTTTTTCTCCAAAACATTAAGCAGACGGATTTCCTGCTCTTCGGTCAGATGTGAACTGATAATGACCGAAAACTGTCCCTTATCTCCTGCAAGGAAGGCATACTTAAGTATATGGGGCAATGGTTTGAGTTCAGGTAAGTCAATGATCCTTCTCGAATCTGGTGCTGTCAGTGATGTTTTTGTTGTGATGTGGACGCTTGTAGTGTATCAATGTTGGCCACCATCGTGTTTGTATCAGGGATCGGATCGCTAATGATGGAATGAGGTGTGACAATCGCCGCGTCCGATCCGTGTACCTTACTCAAGGATTGTCCATAAGGAGAATGGACTGACAAGTCCAGATGGGCCTCTGAGTCTCTTAGAGTATAGGTAGATGCATGAATGAGCTGGCAGACTAAATCATCAACAATTTCCTCTCCAGATGAGGTTGATTCTATCATAGCGGTTGGGTTTTGTCTCCAGGGCCCAACTGTTGCTTCTGTGATTTCAGTCTCAATTTCTGATTTTTCAGACTCAGTGCTCGACTCAATGTCAGGTCTTTGTAACCTAGTTTGCTGCATTTTAAGTTCAACTTTTCCAAACTGGATTCCGGATGTGTAATCAAATATAGCTCCTGCGGTCCTAAGGAAGGGTCGCCCTAGTATCAACTGAGAATCTTTCCAATTTCTAGGGACATTCATATCAAGTATTGTGAAATCTACTGGGTATTTTTGTCCCTCTATGTTGATGACAACGTTTCGAATCTCGCCCCTAGGTCTCTTTGTTGATGTACCTGCGAATTGAAGTACAACTGTAGATTGCTTAAGAGGACCTAAATTTAGATGCTCATATAGTGTTGTGGGCATGAGACTGATGGACGATCCATTGTCTAATAATGTTCTAGCAAACTTGATTTCGATGATGTGGCTAGTGACGAAGTGAGCACCCATGTCCCTCTTCTTCCTTGGTAGCTCATTTTTTATAAGACGAGATGTGACTACTGAGAGTATGTGTTTCTTTGTTCGGGTAGGAGTCTGTTTGCTGGCCCTTGTTGGTGTGCATCTCACCTTAAGGTATTTTCGAAAAGCTGAGTCTCTTTCTATCATCTCGTCTAAGGATAGAGTGACCTTAATATTTTCCTTACAGATGCGGGCCATCTCTTCATCATTTTTTTTGGTTTTTTATGTTTTTCTTCTTTCCTGTCGTAAGAGCACGGGGGAAAGGGATGGATTTGTTGTGATCAACAACATCACTTTTATTGAATGAAAAATTTCTTACAGGACTCTGACTCGGACTAAAAATAGGGAAATTTGTGGTTAGAGGCTGGTGTCTTGGTAGCATTTCTCTGTCTGACTCGGACTCAGACTCTCCATTATATCCGGGTGGTGTGGGTGGGACTTGTTCTTTCTCCTCCTGTCTTTCTTTGTCAATTCCCCCAGGGTTGTGTGAATTGGTGGACACTGGGGCTGTCTCCGTGTTCCTTCGCTCGATCAGGCATGGTTACGGTCCTTCCGCTCCTAAGAGAGATATGATAAGAGTTATTATTTGAGGAGGGTTTAAGCTCAGGTACCGAATAGTCAGAGATTACTACCTGATTGTGTCCAAGGCTATTTGGGTTAGCCTGGACTTGAGCTGGAATCACGGTCTGGGGTGCAGTCACCTCATCTCTCCAACGAGAGAGCCGATTTATGTCGACTCTCATATCATGAAGCTCATCCAGCACTCGCTGGAGTTCTGGAGAGATAGCAGAAGAGGAGGACCCTTGGCCCTGCCTGGCCTGAGGTCGCTGATATTGCCCTTGTTGGCTTTGGCGTTGGTTCTGCTGTGGCTGAGGTTGCGGGTTTTGATAACCCGTGCGGTATTGCTGCCTCTGCTGCAGTTGAGGCTGGTAGGTGGGCTGAGCTTGTGGTGGACGAGGGTTTGGAGTAGAGTTATGTCCTGAGCGATTGACCGGTTCCAAATTATACCAAACTCCGTTTATCTCCATGACCTGTGGAGGTTCCTTAAAATCATTCTGAGCGGAGGTTTCATCAGTTTGAGAGGACAAGACTTGGTCTCCACCCCAATGGTTATGTTGCCCTACCCCTTGACCTTGAATGTAGTGAATTTGGCGTATGGGTGTGGAGGGTGTAATCTTTGATACCATGTCAGCCAATTCCTCCATTTGTTTCGGCAATTTAGCTAATTTCTCCATATCAGATGATTTATGGATCTCATCCACCTTTTTATAAATCTGCTCAACCATAGTTAGCTTATCAGCTATTATTCTCATGTCAGCATTGTGGTCGGTTGTCAGATTATTCACCATCTTTTTGGAGCCGGCTATGTAAGCCCGGCTAGTAGTTTGTGCACAGCTAGATTCAACAAGTCTTTCGAACACCTTATAGACGGTGTCCTCGTGGCGCCCCATGTAGCTTCCTCCGCAGGATGCACTAACGAACCCTTGAGTCTCAGGGTTCAACCCGCTCACAAGACTTTGGACCAGCATCATTTTACTTATCCCGTGTCCTGGGCATTTCTGTACTAAGTCTGTGAATCTTTCCCAGGTTTCATGAAATGGTTCATTCGGGTATTGGGTGAAACTCGTGAGCTTGATCCTCATTTGATTAATTCTACTAACTGGGTAGAATTTCTTTAAGAACAGAGTCTTGAATGTGGCCCATGTAGTGACTATTTCCCCTACATTTTTTAGCCAGTAGGCTGCCTTTTCAGTCAAGGCGAAGGGGACAGCTCTCAACCTTATGTAGTCCTGGCTAACCCTAGGGTAGCAGAGGTTAGCACAGACTAACTCGAAGCCGCGGAGGAAGATATGTGGTTCTTCATGATTATTTCCTCCGAACTTTGGCAATAGTGCAAGGAAATGCGGTTTGTGTTCGAACGCATCCTCAGGGGGGACAGGTCTCAACCAATTAAAGTCTTCATCTAATTCTGGGCGATACGTGTCTTCCATAGCAGCCTCGCCTTGTTGTATTATTTCCAGCTGCGTCCTAAGTAGTTCATTGGTTGGAGCTTGCCGGGGCAGCTCCAAGGCGACACACGCCCGAGGGAGGTGGCGGCGGATGGAGGCGCTCGGTCGGCGAGCGTGGTTCCTGCAAGTGATTAGCCAAAACACACGGGGAGGGGGGACTGGGGTGTGGAGGGGATGTGCGCGGCGATGGAAGAAGGACGCCGGCCTGTGCGAGGCCGGCGATGGACGCGAAAGGTCAACTGAGGGGGATTTACCTGGGATGGTGGGAGTTGCTTCGACGGTCACTCGATCGGAGCAGAGGGAAGCTTCGACGAAGAAGCTGCACAAGGCACATGCCTTGGATCACGCCTCAAGGTGGCTGCCGCTGTCACCGGCCGAGCTGGAAGTAGGGCGGATGGTCGGAGTTGCTGGCGAGGAGGCGTTCTTATAGTCATGAGGGAGAGCAGCCTTGTAACGCCCGGAGGTGGTGGGGGCGTTACAAGGAGGAGGTCGACAACGGTTATGGAGAAGGAGAAACGACCGGGGGGGGTTTTGCAACGGCTGGAGGTAGAAGATGGTCACGTGCGCAACACGTGACCTGGGG
This sequence comes from Ottelia alismoides, assembly GCA_037367405.1. NCBI lineage: Eukaryota > Viridiplantae > Streptophyta > Magnoliopsida > Alismatales > Hydrocharitaceae > Ottelia > Ottelia alismoides. The sequence goes on along the minus strand of JAZKJV010008346.1, from coordinate 472,696 downwards.
AGAGGGGGCGGCTTGGAGAGAGATGGAACAGCGGGGTGCCACGTGGCACGCCCTTGAGATGCCACGTGGCACCAAAAAAATTTCAGTTTTTAGAGTGGGCAAAAAAGATAGAAGATGACCTCGGATCGAAAAATTTTCTTCACGAAAGTTGTTCGTCTCGTCGAGATCTACAACTTTCATGAAGGGCTCGGGAGCAAAAGAGGTCACCTGTGTGAAGTGGTATTTTTGGCGGTTCTCCATGTGTATAGATACTGAGTTTTGGGGGTTTTGTATTTTTTTGATGGTTTTAGAGAGGATAAAAATTATAGAAAAAATATGATAAGATACAATAAAATTAATTACACACTAATCTAATTTTTTTAGATTTTTAATAAATAAGAAAATAGAAAAATAAAATAGAGGTCAGAAACACACAAATTTTGTACAGACTTGCAACGAACGCTTGGACTTGGTCAGTTTCTTTGATTTCAGTTTTGATCTGGATTTGGATTTTCGAGTCGCTTAATAAAACTTTCATCAAAGAACACAAATGAAAAAGAAATAAAATTAAAAGAGTTAATTATGCACATAAAAACTCAGGTCAAAATTGGCAAAAAGTTAAAATGCGCAAAAGAGACCCAAAACCCAACTTTCACATATGAGCTCCGAATTTTATGAAATTGGTCTTGTTTTGAAGGTATTTGAAAATGGAGTACTTTAAAAGTGAGTAGACCAAAATCGGACACTGTATGTGGGAGATATGCTCATTTTAGTCTGTCAGATGTGAAATTTGACTTTGGGATTATTTGACACTTATTGGGGTTAGTAATTTTTTTGTATTTTTTATTTGATAAGGTTAGTAGTATCTACACAATGGAGGTGGTTTTGGGTTAATCGGAGTTAGAATGAATTAACTAAAAATATGAGAAGTTAGTGGCTTTTTAGGCTAATTTACACTGGGGATTTTAATGCAATTATGCATGATGAAATGCAGATATTATTCACATATGCATGATGGCTAATAATGTTCTATTAATGATTAATTACAGGTGAATGATGGGGAACAGAGCCTAAATGACCAATTTTAGCATGATGAATACGAGATTCATCACCACCTTGCGGCCACAATCCACATACGAGCATTTCAGCCTCACACAACTTTATTCTTTTAGGATTCATGCATCGATTATGATCTAGTCCTACAACTTTATCTTCTCTTGTTAGTTCTGCAATGCACCTTAATCAAACTCAAAGGTGTCAAGAGTTGTATACTCTCATCTCATGCATTCTAGGTATGCCCAGACAATTAAAAGAAGTTTTATATACCCAGGAAAGATCCTCTATATGAGATCGATAAGGATTATAAGTCTTGGCTACAAAAAAAACCATCAGGTATGAATTGTAGCACCAACTTTGTTGCCTAATGTGTTATGGCTAATCTTCTTTTTAAGGATACAACTAAGGAGATGTGGGAGGAGCTTGCTTAAACTTACTACCAGCAGAGAACCAAATCCGACCTGTTGAAAACCACTTGTCGTGATAATAACAAGTCATTAACTTTGATATATAGAGATAAATGTGTTATCTGTAAACTGACATTTATTCTTGTTAAATATTTGACATCAATTGCAGAAATCAAGGTCTTTCAAGATATGATATTCTAATCACTTCAAGTAATCCATATAAACATTACGTGCTAGTTGTAAAGTTTGTGGATTCTACAGGATGGAAGGATTCAAAAGAAGACCTGTATTTATTCTTTAATCGAGTCAGTTTGCAATAAACTGGAGTAGATTAATGTGTACGAAGACTATCATGCATAAAATCATTCCTCATTCATTTTCATGCTATGCTATATAGCACAAACTCTTATGCATCGGTAACGTGACATTGTTTTTAGAAATGATATGATAGACCTCCATGAGAGACCCAACAACAACAAAGCCTTTTCCCACATTAAGTAGGGTCGGCTACATAGATTCTTTGCCTCCATTCAGATCTATCTTAAGGTCAATGTCGGACGTAGATCCAAATAACTAAGATACCTTCGTATAGTCTCATTCCAACACTTCTTGGGCCTTTCTCATCCTCTCTTAGCTGGCTCAACATCCCGAAACTCACATCTTCTAATTGGTGCATCAGCTGACCTCCACTGCAAAAATCCAAACCACCTTAAACGATTTTCTCACATCTTATACTCGATCTGAGCTACACCAATTTTCCTTCTGATTGCATCATCCTGAATCCGATCTTTACGTGTGTGTCCAACCTCCATTAGAGACCCATAAAAAAATTAAGCTATATAAAGAATTTTATACAAGAACTACTCCCCAAGTTTCACACATAGCTTTAGTGTGTTCGAGTATATTCTGAAAATATAATCTCCCCGCTTTGAAAACAACCTTGTTTCTAGCCAGCCAGATGAAACAGATGTGTGCGTAGACCTTAAGCTTCCCTTCCACCGATCATGTCCATTCTCTCAAGATAACGCTCCTGAAAGAACTCGCACCATCTCATCGGACACCTAGAAGATCCACAACCCTTCAAACCTCCCTTGAGCCAAAGCACCAATAGAAAGGATGATCAATATCTACCGCTACCTGTCCACATCTCCAGCAAATCTCATTGCTCCCAGGAAAAAACCTTCCTCGCCCAACTCCAGTCATAACCCACCCCCTTCTAAGCAACCATAAGAAGATTCTTATCCTTGCGTGTACATCCCAGCTCCATATCCTAGTACAATCCCATGAGACCTTGCCCATGACTAGCCCAACAATATTTGAAACTGCTTCATAAGCCTTTTTTACCATGAAAACCCCATCTCTTCAATACCATAAATCTCTTCCAATGGAAGGCTCTTCCATTCTTGCAAACGTGCTCAAGAGACAAAGAAACTCTTCCAACCTCTGATCAGACAACTCATTCACAAATGTAGGCTTCCAAGAACCGTCTGACCAAACTTCACTAACCCTCACATCCTTGTTCAAGGCCAAAGCAAAGAGTATGGGATAAGGATCACAAAACACTTCCTCCTCGGACCAAATAATCCTTCCGAAATATGAACCCACATCTATCACCCAGGTTTGGTCTTAGCGAACTCAATACCTCCAACAAATCGAGCACATACCTCTCCATAAGGCGGATGACGAAGCCACAACGACAACACGAGCACATAGGCGGGTGAGTGATGTAAATCAGGAATTTTAATGGTAGAAAAATAATTTTGATCGTGGAAATATATTTGGTGGAAGAAAACAGAGGGGAAAGGAGAGAAGGTTGGCTGGATGCGAGGGATTTGGAAAGAAGAACCACAGAGATCGCTTCAAGGGAGAAGGGAGAGGGAGAGAGATAGTCTCAAAATTTAATTAACTCTTCAATTGTATTAAACACTAGACTACCATCTCCTTTATATAGGAGTGGAGGGATTACAAAAATAGAAAGCGAATAAATTTTCAAATCATAACTTATCCTAATTGACTCTAAATATCTCTAATTGACAAACTACTTAGTACTTACTATAACTGACTAACTAATTGATTTGAGATCACATGCTACTCTTTATTTCAAAATAAATTGCAACATACTCAATAAAATTAACTCGACCCTAATTTAATTAATGGATGAAAAATAGAGCCCTATATGTTTGTTTCCCATTGCATCAACTCTCTGCCACTTCGAAAAACTCATCTCCTGATGAGTGGCTTATTTATCGGGCGTGATATCGTAGAATTCATGCTGAATTTGTTGATAATCCATCCCAATTTCATATTTTTTCGTAATTCAGCATTACGTTTATAAGTTCTTTCCATTAGAGGGTACATCTGCAATTTTTCTACCCCTTCAAGTAAAATACCCTCCCTCTTACTTTTCCACCAAGTCTAACCTTTAGACAAATATTTTTTAGTAGAAGGACATCTTTATAAGAATCCCAAGAGATTGTTGTATCTCTTTTCTTTGAAGATAAGTAGTGGTCAGAGGCTAAATCCTTAAATCCTGCTAGGGTTCCTCAAGTCCAACAATGGCGGTGGGCTTTGCAATGAAGGTGACATCGAGCTTAGAGGGGGGATGTTTATGCGGTCACTTGTCGCGCTCGTGCCTTCTCCAGCATTCTTGGTGGTTGTTGCATTGTCTCAGTAAGAGTGTTGATGGTCGTGTAAGAAGGAGATGGTGAGTGGTCGTGGCGGTGGTTGTCGATACATGTTGGAGATGCGATGATGGTGGGGTGCGTGTCAGGGGTTGTAGCGACGATGTAGGTGGCATGTGGGAGGGGGTGCATTAGCAAAAGAGTTGTCGGAGGCGTGGGTGGGACCAATGGTGGTGATTGGGTGGCAGACGGGGGTGATAGAAAGGTTGGTGGCGCATGCGTAGGCCTTGGAATGGCTGAAGTAGGCGGTGGTGGGGGTAGGGGGTTGTATTGGGGCTGACGAGGTTGTCTGAGGTGCAGAGGCCATATGAGAGGATGGCGGTGGGGTTGTGGGGATGGAGGAAGGTTGTGAGGAATTCAAGGGGCTACGCCTAGGGAGGCTTCAGAGGTGCAGGGGCTACTGGAGGTGGCAGCAGGGCTGTAGGGTGGATGGAGTGTGCTGGAGACACCTTCGGAAGTAGCGGATGCATGTCTGAAATGACCTAGACAACAACCTGGGAAGGCTTCGAAGATGATGGCAGATCGGAAATGCATTGGAAAACAAGCCCAGAGGATTCTTTTCCCCCCGTTTCTTCGGTTTCACCTCTATTATGGCCTTTAATGTCACCTTAGATGAGAGCTGCACTAACACTTGGCGAATTTCCAAAACCTCCTAAACAACAGCTTTGCAGTGTTTTTGGTAGTATTTTCCTCTAGATGTTGCGTCAACGATTCACATTCCGCGGATCTCGCATTTATCTCACCAAAGCTTACATATATGTGCACACTTGGAGCATATCAGATAGAGTTTTTCTAACCTCAACACTGCATGCATGGTCCGTTGAGCGAGATTCTTTGGATTTATGTCTGTGTGAACGCATGGATGAATCGTCAGATCATGAGGACAACCTGTTGGTCATGTTCTGATACCAATTGATGCAAATCGGAAATTTACAATGGTGAACATTTAAATTTGGCGGCGAAAATATATTTGGTGGAAGGAATCGGATGGGAAAGGAGAAAAAACTCTCCGGATGCGAGGGATTTAGAGAAGAAGAAGCGCAGAGATCATGTCGAGGAGAAGGGAGAGAAATGAGATAAATCTCAATTTTTATAAACTCTGAATTGAATAAAACATTGGACTACCATCCCCTTTAAAAGGTGGGGTTACAAAAATAGAAACAAAATAAAATTCGAATCTATAGAGAGAAAATAATGAATTGCTCTAATGAGAGACCCTCGGGTTCTCTTATATAGGAGAGGAACCTATTGAGCAAATTACAAGAAAAAGATAAAAGATATAGAAAATAAAAAAACAATAATAAAGATAATAAATACCTCAGTACTCTCCCTCAAGCTGGAGCATAGATGTCGATCAGACTCAGATTGGAACATCTCTAATAAGGCCCTCTAGCTAGGTAGTAAGAACATTTGTTGTCTGGTCTTCAGAGCTGACATGTGTAGTGGCGATCAGACCCTTCTATATCATGTCACGAGTGTAATGACAGTCCACCTCTATACGCTTCATCCTTTCATGAAAAGCTGGGTTGTTGGTAATACAAAGAGCAGCATGATTGTCACATTGGAGGTGCATGGGAAGAGGTACCTCTATAGTCAGGTCATTAAGAACAGATCTGACCCACATCATCTCTGAGCTAGCCTGTGCCATGGCTATGTATTCCGACTCAACACTCGATCTAGCAACCACAGTCTGCTTCTTGTTTTTCCATGAAACTAGTGAATTCCCTGTGAACATAGCAAAGCCTGATGTAGACTTCTTATCCTTTGGACCAAGGAAGGCCGTATCGATATAGATATCGTTTCGGTCCACCCAGAAATGCATATATCGGGATATATCATTGATATATCAACGATATCGGTGGAAATATCGAAAATGGCTCAAAAAAGCCATTTTCTCATTTTTTCGAAAATTAAGATCATTCAAGTTATTAAAATAACAAACAACCTATAAATACACATATCACACATATTGGTCATATCGAACATATTGTTATTAATGTTTATTCCTAACCTATAGATATTGGAAATGGATTCATTCAAGTTCTTATAACATTAAATAACTTACAAATATACACTTAGATCACATATATAGATCATTTGTGAAGACTATGATCTTTATATTGCACATATCGATCATATCGAACATATCGCTGGTTAGTTTGTTGACCTATATATATTGAAAATGGAGTTCATCCATGTTCGCAGATCACTAAATAACTTACAAATATACTCTTAGATCACACATATCGATCATCTATGAAGCTTATATCGCATGTATCGATCATTACAAACATAACGATATTAATTTTGATTCTTGACTTATAGTTTTTTTTTGAAGAATTGACTTATAGATATTGGAAATAGATTTCATTCAAGTTCTTGCAACATGAAATAACTTGCAAACATAAACCAAGTCGAAGAAGCATCGTATGCACCCTCCTGTCGCACCATACCCCACCAATACGGGGGTCTCGTATAGTTTTAATACTAGGTGTAGCTAGATATGTGTTTTAATACTAGGTTTAGTTAGATAAGTAGTGGAATCAATATTGCATGAATAATAGCATTAATATATAGAGATATCAGTGAAACATCGACGATATCGATCAATATCCGGGATTTTTTTGTACAGAATCCAGTCATTTTTGACCGATATGAGCCGATATGGCGATATATCACCGATATCCCTGTAAAAGGATATAATGGGCCATATCGAAATCCCTTCCCTATCGAAACTGATATATCGATGATATATCGCCGATACGACCTTCCATGCTTTAGACACCCAACATAATCTGCATCACCACATGCCGTAACTGAAAGAAATATGCCTCTGCTGAAAAGAAGTCATGTAACAGGTGAAGTCTTCAGATATCTCAAAATCCTATGGATTGCATCCATATGTGCATGTTTGAGATGCTCCATAAACTGACTCACTTTGCTCACGGGAAAGGATATGTCGTGCCTAGTAATAATCACATATAGTAGCTTGCCAACAAGCTCCTTGTACCTTCTTTTGTCGACATACTTAGTGTCATCATCATAAGGCTTCATGCTTGGGTCAATAGGAGTAGTGGTAGGTCTGCAATCTGTCATGTTTGTCTTAGAAAGAAGATCTGTAACGTGATTCTGCTGGGTCATCACAAGACCTCGCTGGTTCCTGGTAAACTCCAGTCCAAGGAAGTAACATAAATGCCCAAGGTCTTTGGTCACAAATTGCCGATATGGAAGTTCTTGGCATCCTGAATGCCCTTCTCGTCATTCCATGTAACAATAATGTCATCAACATAAACAAGAATGACAATGGTACCTCATTGGGTCCTCTGCACAAATAAGGAGTGATCGACCGTCGATCAAACAAACCATTGTTGCTCTATCAAGTCCGAGAGCTTCTGGAACCATGCTCTTAGACTCTGCTTAAAGCCATAGATAGCCTTGTGTAGCATGCAAACCTTCTGACATTCTCCCTCAGTAGCAAAATCAGGTGGCTGATGCATGTCGACCTCCTCCTGTAGATCGCCATAGAGGAAGGCATTCTTCACATCAAGTTGGTAAAGGGGCCAATCTCGTGTCACAACAACAAAAAGTAGAATACACATAGCAAAATGTTTGGCAACTAGAGAGAAAGTATCATGATAGTTCACCTCATATGTCAGGGTGAACCCATGTGCCACAAGTCTCGCCTTATAGCAATTCACACTACCATTCGCACAGTGTTTCACAGTGAACACCTATTTCCATCCCACAACGGATGCGTCAACTGGAGCAGAAACAAGACTCTACGTACCATGTGACTGTAGTGCGATCATCTCCTCCTCCATGACTAACCTCCACTGAATGTCCTGAATAGCATCCTGATATGTCTGTGGTATCTCCACAGCTGATAGTGGTAAGGTAAATCTCCTGAAATATTCTGACAACCTGCTCAGGGAACCTAGGCTGCAAGAGGATAAGTAGCACACTTACGTTTCAGCTTGCGTAGAGCAATTGATACATCAAGATCATCTACCAAGTATGTGACCTGTGAGTTCCCCTCTTGAGAGGGCACCTGCTTATCTTGTATAAAATCCTGCTGCACAAAAAACTCAGTAGTGCTATTAGTAGAAACAATGTGCTCATTACGTACCTGAGGTGTGTTGGATGACGGGAAAGACATGTGAGCAAGGGGAAACTGAGCGAGGCCTGCGAGTAAAAGCACGTGGCAAAACTGAGTCACAATAGAAGGTAGAGCTACAGGAGCAGGTGGTAGTAGTGGTGGTAGTGGTAGCATGACAATGACAGTAGGAGGCGGAGGCATGTAGATCTCATTGTTAGAGTCAGTCAGATGGGGCTAGTATGTCACCTGTAGGAGAAATATACATGACAAACTCAAAGACAATGACGTCAGCACTAACAAAGTACTTCTGCTTGAGCGGATCAAAGCAGTGGTACCCTTTCTGGGTAAGAGAGTATTCGACAAAAACACACTTGACAGCTCCAGGAGAGAGTTTGTCACGAGCAGGAGAGACATAATGAACAAAGCAATATAACCAAACATATGAGGTATAATGGAGAAAAAATCCTTCTTGGAAAACACAATAGGGAAAGGAACCTTGTCTCCCAACACAGACAAGGGCATGCAGTTCACTAGATAGCATGCAGTAAGGACATCATGTCCCCAATAAGCATGAGGAGCACGACTCTGTATCAGTAAGATCCTGGTCACATCAAATAAATGACAGTGTTTATGCTCGACAACACCGTTCTGCTAGGAAGTAAAAGCACATGAGGTCCGAAACAATGCCTAGAGACCTAAGGAACTCAGAAAGTTGTAAAATGTAGAACTCTAAGGCATTATTAGAACGAAGATATTTGACTTTTGCAAAAAAAATATTCTTTATCTCATTAATAAAATATCTGATCACAGATCCAGCCTCAGACTTATTCTTCAATAAAAAGACCCAGGAAAGTATAGAAAAATCATCGACAACAACTAGATAAAAATAGTGTCCCTCGTGATCAGGAACACGACTTGGACCCCAAATGTCTAAATGTAGGAGCTCAAATAGATGAGAACTGCTTTGGTTCTGACGTGATAGAAAGGAGGAACGATGATGCTTCCAAGTTGGCATGCCTCACACAGGAAAGAGGATCTCGAAGAGATCTGAGGGAGAACATGACACCGCTTCTGCAGAGGAAGGTGACCAAAACGAAGGTGCAACATATATGGTGAGATTGGTCCAGTAGGTATAGTAGAAATACCAGCATGAGGAGGTTGGACCAATCTGTAAAGCCTCCGCTGCTAACGGCCACATCCAATCACCTTGGCTGTGAGGCTGTAAGTATGTCTTGAAATACAAAGAGACGAAGGATCAGAAATGGCACGACAATACAGATCCTTAGTAATATGACTAATGGAAAGTAAATTCATCTGAAAATCAGGAGCATATAAAACATTTTGAAGGCGTATAGACGGCATCAAATGCACCTCCCCCTGTCATGTAACGAGTAAGTGGTCGTCAATAGTAATGATAACCCATTTGCTAGGTGGTATGGTCTTGTAGGAACTGAGATGCGTTTTGTCCCCACACAGGTGGTGTGAAGCACCAGAGTCCATAATCTACTCTGTCATGTCTGCACCAGTACTACTAGTAAATGCATAGGCGAAACTTGAGGAGTTTGATGAGGCTCTGGTTGAGACTGTGGTATCTGTAGTGGTGGTGCCAACAGTAGGAGTCATGATCTCTAGAATACACGAAACAATATCATCCAGGCAACGATCAGTCTGGAAAATTGTAGTCTCTAAAGGCGCAATCTATTCTGCTACATGATCAAAAGTAGGATATACATACTTCTGATAGCATGTCTCCTCTGCATGTCTAGGCCTACGACAATAAGTGCATGGGCCACAATGGAGTCCACCGCCTTTACAACGAGGGGTGTGACCTATGGACAGGATCATCCCTCCTATACCACGAGAAGCAACCATCACTGAAGAGGGCGGAGAAGTGGTTGTAGAAGATATCATAATCTGGCTAAGACAGCTATAGGCCTCCTCTATGGGAGATGAGCTCTAGTAAGAAGTTTAGTACGCGCAGTATCATACTCTATATTAAATCCAGCCATGAAGACTCCAACCATCGTGGAGTTCTTATACATCTTCTGCTGCTCAGTAGATGTCGTAATAGGCATGTAGCAATGAAACTTCTCGTACATGCCAAGGAGTAAAGAGTAGTACACGTGCAGAGGACGACCATTCTGCTTGGCATTGTAGATATCGAACTATAGATGAAGAATCTTGGCTTCATTCTTCGCTTGAGCATAGGTGGATGCCAAAGTATCTCGCATCACCTTGGTGGTGGGTTAATTCATAATATCATTGGCTATCTCCGTGGCGAGGGTCCCACAAAGCCAAACACGCGCATACAAGTCATCTTGCTTCCAAGAAGCATTTGCCCCAGTCTTATCCGTTGGCTCTGGATCTGTCAAGATATGCTCCTTGTTACACTGCATGAGGGTAAGGAACTGCATGGACCATAAGTCATAGTTGGTCTCATCCATCTTAACAATGGGAGCCGGGCCCTTGAAGGCTCCGACGAAAAAAATACCACCCTTGTTCTCTGACATGACAGAAAGACGTATGGCCAACGGAACTCAACCGAGGAGTAGACCGCTATGAATAAGTCTACACGATCATACAGAGGCTTGGTTGTACGTGTAGACTCATACAACTATCCTCATAAATCTCTATTGCTCACTAGAGCCTGAAAACATGATTTTTAGGTCTGAAATAGGTTTCTCCGATCAAAATCAGACCGAATCAAACAATAGATCAAGCCCTAGGAATGCGCAGAGGGACACAGGAGAGTCGGTAGCCGCCCAAAACAGCCGGGGGCAGTAGCAAGCGACCTTAGGGGGGGTCGGGAGGGCCGACCGACAGACCTAGGTGGCCTGGAATCGTGGCCTAGGCGGCGACGGCCTGGGGCCGAAGGCTTGGGCGGTGGCGATGGCAGGTTGGAGCGACGGTGATGGTGGGTTGAAGAGCCGACGGAGGGGAGGCGGATAGGGTTAGGGTGAGATACGAGAACTCTGGTCTAAGACTGTCGCTCCGATACCATATGGAGGCAAAATAACGAACTGCTCTAAAATGAGAGGCCCTGGGGTTCTCTTATATAGGAGGGGAACCTATTGGGCAAACTACAAGAAGAAGATAAAAGAAATAGAAAATAAGAAAAACAATAATAAAGATAACAAATATCTCAAAAGAATCCTAACTTATCCTAATTGGCTCTAACCAATTAACTAATTAATTTGAGATCACAACAGTCTCGTTATTTTAAATGAAAATAAAATTGCTCAGGACTTAATTCATCGTAAATAAAATTACCATGACTAAAATTGGAGAATAAAATTCAAATTTAATAAACAACAAAATTTGAACGGGCGAAAAATCATAATTGAACTCCAATTTGTTGTTTCAGGCTGCATCAGCTCTCTACCGCTTCGAAAATTTTATCTCCTGATGAGTTGATGTAACTTCATGTGTAGTGTCAGAGAATTCTTGCAGAATTTGTTAAATAATTTGCATTAATTTCGTATCTTTTTTACTCAATTTAGAATTATGTTTAGAATTGCGTTTGTAATTCTCTTCGATTATGGGGCGCACCTGCAACTTTTCTACCCCTTCAAATAAATAAAAGGCCACCCAAATGCATAATCCTTTAACCTTTAGGTGAAATATTTTTAGTGGGAGGGGTTTCTTATAATATTTCCATAGTAATTCCCAATCCTTGATATTGTTGGATACGATTCTCGATTGGGATATGCCCTCCTTTCTTGAGAAAACCCTTGCTAGGGTTTTCTTCATCCCCATCCAACGACAACGGCTGCAAGGTTGGAGGAGGCGGTGACGGATACCACGTGCATGATGGCGGAGCTTCACGAGGACCTGGGGATGATGACAGTGGCAATGATTGGGCATTAGGCGACGATGGTGTTTGAGTTTGGGTTCGTTTGGTGACGTAGGGCTGAGAATGGAGGGGCTGGTGGTAGGCTTGGCAATCGAACTGGGGAGATGATCAGGGGGTTCAACAATTGCAAGGAGGGCTCAAGGGAGGGGCAACGAGGATGTGTTTCAGCGGAGGATGGATGTAGCATGGAAGGGTGGAGGTGGTCGGAGGTGTTGCTGCCGCAACAAAGGGTTGTTACGAGGCTACTGGCAGGGCGAAAGGTTGGGGGGTGGCCGCTAGGGGTGGTATCAGTGGAGGAAGGGCTTGTGGGTATGGTGGTGGGGCTATCACGGTGGTGGAAGGTGCTAAAGAAGGCTTCGGAAGTTGCGGATATGGGACTGAAACTACCAAAACAATAGCATGGGGAGGCATCGAAAATGAGAGCAGATCTAAAGCTGAGGTCAGAAGCGGTGGCAGCAACGTTGGGAAAGAAGGAGGAGGTTCGGGAACCTCTTCGACAACAATCTCAACAACATTCTCCTCTAGTTGTCCTGCCAGCGACTCAATATTCCGTGGATCTCGCATTTCTCTAGTCAAAGCTTGCATATTTGCATAAATATGGAGCATATTTGATAGTGTTTTTATAATCTCAGCACACCATGCTCTGTCTAAACGAGATTCGTTGGATTTACTTATGCGAGAACATCTATACGGATCACTAAATCGTGGGGACGATCTCAATGGCATGCTCTGATACCAATTAATACAAATCAAAAATTTTAACGATAGAAAAATAATTTTAGCAATGGAAATAATTTGGTGGAAGAAATTGGAGGGGAAAGGAGAGAAGGCTCGCCGGATGCGATGGATTTGGGGAAGAAGCGTGGAAATCGTGTTGACTGAGAAGGGGGGAGAAAGATGAGATAAATCTAAATTTTTATAAACTCCGAATTGAATAAAACATTGAACTACCATCCCCATTTCGCAATCAACGCCTTGTTCATAACATCAAGACGCAACACACCCTAATTTCCCACCTTGATTGGCGAGTACACCATCTCTCAATCCACCAGAGCAATCCCCTTTCCATCTTGTCCTGAAGACCAGAAGAAATGACACATTAACACCTCTAATCTCTTACGGATGCCAACCAATATTACCCTTATCGAAAAAAAAGAAAATGGGAATTGTTGGAGCATGTGCGTCACTTGTGTAGATGGATAAATAGATCCCTCCATGATGTATTTACCATATCTAGTGTTTAGTCCTACATCTACTGATAGTGAGACTTGGAGGGATTGTAGAGGCTATATAAGAATCTCCAGACCTCCTGTTTCAGATGAGAAAGTGCAATGAACACATCATCCCTCTGAGGCATTCCCTCGTGGTTTCATCCCGCTCCTTAGGGAGTATGGTTCCGCATAAAATCCGGGTGTTCTTCCATGTTTTATTATTTCTCTCTGATATTACTCTTATGTATTTCATATTTCTAACATGGTATCAGAGCAAGTTCGATTTCCGATGATCTTTTCTTAAAATTTTATTTTTATGTATTATTCGAGATTCGATTATCAGAACAAGTTCTGTTCTTGGTTGACCCGTGAAGACTTGTTCTGTTTTTTATGTCCAAGATCCGGTTGAAGTTCTTCTCTAATTCTAGGCATTTAGGTTTTCTGAAACCCTAGTTGTTCTTGAAGGGCTTCGTTGGAAACCCTACCTCAACCAAGAAGTTCCAACGAGTTTTGCCCAGGTCCTTGCGTCGCCCTCAAGCTTCCCGATGTTCCTCCAATAGGCGATCCTCCGATCTATCTCCAGGCGGAGATCTCCAAGTCCACAGGCGACTCTCCGGACCCATCTTCTCTCCCCAGGTCCAAATCATTCATGCGACACAACCCTTCCAGGTGGTGCAATCGTCATACATGATTTCAAAACCCTAAATTAAAAAAATGGCTGTGAGATTTATTCGAGATTCGATTATGAGATTTATTCTCAATAATTCTTGAAGATTATCTTGTTCAACTACTATTCATGCCTGAGGTGTGTTCTAGGGTTCATAAAACCCTAATTCTATGACACAGAAAGATTGATCCACGCCACAAGAAAATCCTGCGCAGATCTAAGCTGCAAGAGCAGATCCCAGATCGCAGCGTCGCGCTCCTCTTTGCGCAAGATCCGGTTGATGGCATTGCATTGAGGGGACGAAAGCCTCTCCAGTTTCATGCTGCCCATCCCAGACGCGAGGCACCGCACAAGCCCAGGCAGAGGAAACGGCGATACCCCCTTCCGCATCTCTTCCTCGCGCGTTGGCGGCACTCAACACCACTACAGGCGACGCTTCAGTGCATAAACGACATCTTGGCGGCACATCCCAGTTCGAGGGTGGCAGAACCCTCGATGGCAGAGGATCTCATTCACAGCCTCGCGCAGCCGGCGAAGCTCCATCATGAGCACATCAGACGAGTCCTCCACCTTCTCTCCTGGAGCCCAAGGTGCAGGCAATACAACAGGCGCTCCCCAGGCGCGAGGCGGCGATGCTTATCTCCTAGGCGATCCCTCCTCCAGTCGATGACCTCCAGCGCAACCCCCTTAATCAACAACAGGTTGTGCCTCCAGGCAGAGCCCCAAAGCAACCCAGGTGGCACCGGCTTCGATCTTGGGTCCCCAAATCTCCAGCCCCGATCTCATATGTTTGGGTCCCCCTCATCCGCCATCATTGGCGGCGCAACCCATCCCGTGGCGCGCCCTCGATCTCCAACGACGCCTCCTCGTGCCGACCCCAGCGATTCAGCCCTCATCGCTTTCCTTGCACGCTAACGGCGTGCAGGGAGACCGTCTTGACCTACGACGGCAGGTTCCTGTTTGTTTGACGGGTTCCCGCAAGTGGGAACCCTAAAGGGAAGGGGGCGCATAATTTATTCAGGACCCAAGCGGGCCCGACGGTGTTATAAAAAAACTCAGATTCATATTTCGGCCCACTGTGGACGGCGAGATTTTGTTCATGAAAAAAAGGGAAGAAAGTGCATAAAAAAGTATGCGAAAGAAAAAAGGGTAAGTGAAGAGTCGTATGTTTGGGTCCTTTGAGCCATATTAAAAAAAGAAAACAAGTGAGGTCGTAAGATAAAAATGATATAAAGTCGTAAAAAAAGAGGCAAACGGCTTATTTAAAACAATGTGTAACGACTTATTTAAAAAAAATCTAATGAATATTTTTCCTGAGAATGTTTATGTTTTCCCCATCTTTGTTGTCTTCTCCAACTTTGTCGACGTCCATGTTTTCCGACAAGTATGGGAGAAAGGGGGAGTACTAGTGTAGAGTCACATGTATTCTCCAGATGCAGATATTCCAGATTCAGACGACAAACTCCAGACCAATCGATTTTCATACTCTACATATATTTTGTCAGACTCGACATCAGATACCGAGTCAGTTTCAGACACACACGAGTATGTTGTCTTTTCAGAAGAGCAGGTGTTTGCCATCTCTAGTTTCATGGTCCCCATCGTTCTTGGTTTTCGGTCAGAGTTTTCATGTGAACCATAGGGACTCCAGAGTAGAGGACCATTTCTTATGCCATGTTGACAAAGGTTTTCATGTGGTATCATAGGTACTTGATGCAAACGAAAATTTTGCACGGCGATGAAAAATAAATTGATCGGTGGAAATTTTTTGGTAGAAGAAAATGGAGGGGTTGAGAAGAGAAAGCGCGCCGGTTGCGCGAGATTCGAGGATAGAGAAGCGCGTAGATCGCGTGGGGAAGGAGAGAGACAAGAGAGAGAGAGATAAATCTCAATTTTTCATACATTCTGACCAGTCTAAAACAATAGCCTATCATCCCTTTATATAGGAGGGATGAGATTCCAAAAATAGAAATTCAAAAATCAAAATTCAAACAACTTATCCTAATTTGACTCTAACCGACTAACTAAGAAATTCAAATTTCTAACTAATTAGTTGAGATCACACGCGATCTCTTTATTTATAATAAAAATACGACGACATAATTAAATAAAATGAAACTCTAATTTATCGGACAAAATTAAATAAATATAGCCCTATATATCCGATTCACGCTGCATTAGTTCTCCTCCGCTTGAAAAATTCGTCTCCCGACGAATTGCTGGATCTGCAGGCTTGGAGGTTGATAAATTTAAATTAGCGTTCTCGATCATCCCATCGAAGAACTGGTGTGGAGCAAATGGCGGAATCCATGCGTGCGTGGCACGAATGTTGGAGACGTTGGCTTCGTGACGGAAGAGCATGTGTGACACGAATGCGGACGCCCATCCGGGTTTCATCCCCTTGATAAGGTGCTTGAAGAACTGGTGTGGCATCTTCATGTCGGACAACTCGGCCTTTGGAGATTTCATAGCAAAATAATAGCACAAGTAGAGGAGAGGAGGAGATGTGGCCAATGAATTAAGCCATGGGGCCTTTAAATAGGTGAAACCCATGATCCTAATCCTAATTGGATAAGGACGCCACCCAAATTTCTTCCTTCCAGCCCTTCTTTTTAAATATTCCTGCTCTAGGGTGGTGGGCTGCAATTTTCGTACCCCTTCATTTAAAAACTCATAAGTTAAATTTTCCCATGGCCCCTTTGGAATAAATAGCAATGGAAGAGGGGCCTTCTTGAAATATCCCCAAAATATCTCTTTACTCCTGTTATCAAGGGGTCCGATGGAGCAAACACCCTCAATGTTTGTTAGGGTCCGTCCCCTCTTGACTTGGCGGCGGCAACATGACGGGAGTAGGCGAACGCGGTGCATGATCGCTGCCAGTGGACGTCGACCCGAAGGATGGCATCGCGTATGGATGTCGAGCGGGAGGGCGGTGACATGGGTGGTGAGGGTAGCAGCGGGAGGCGGCAAAGGAGCGGGAGGCGGGAAGGCTGGGGTAGGTGACAGAGGGGCTGGGGACTTCTCTGGGAGCGCGGGAGCAACAGGAGGGGGAGTTGGGGTTTGGGGGGTGGGTCGATGGGGTGCAAGGTCTAAGGGTTGTGCCGAGGGGGTTTGTAGCGGGGTTTGGGATTCTTCTGGTGATGTAATGGCAGCAAAGGGGGGATGCAGAGGGTCTGGAATGACAGTTGGGGATGTGTGGGTGGCGCACAGGGACCACGTGAAGACTGCGCCATCACAGGCTTCTCTGAAGCTTGCTGAACAGCAAATGGAATGTTGTCGTCGACCATTTTTTCTAGCAAAACGGGCGAGACAGCAAGCAGACCTTCGGTGACAACATTATCTTCTTCTGATACGGGGATGGTGGAGGGGTCCAACGAGGCTAGAGGGGGCGCCCGAGGGGTTGAGGCTGCAGCGGAGGCTTGCGAGGGGGCCGTGAGTGGTTCGTAGAGCGATTTCATAGGGGTTTTCAAGTCGGAAATCACCTGGAAAGCAAGCAGATTGGTGTTTTTTCCTCTGAAACGGCCTGGATAGCGAGCAGGTCGGCGTTTTCCTTCTCTGAAACTGCCGGGATAGCGAGCAAATCATCCTCGACGTTGTTGTTTTCGCCTGACATGGTCCGGACAACGAGCACATCGTCGTTGTTGTCGTTTTTTCCATCCACAACGATCTGAGCAGCGCACAGATCATGGTCGACGACAATATTTTGTTCGTCAACTTGTACTATAAAAATATCAACATCGTACCATGAGTCTATCCATTGTTCAATCTTGATGCTTGTCCGGAAGCGCTTCTTGAATTTTTGTTGACGGGAACGTGCATGTGAGCCACGTGATAGGGTTGCTTGATCGAGCTTCATCTTCCAATACGCAACAGGACCGTCGAATCATGTGAACGATTCAATTTCCATGCTCTGATATCAATTGATGCAAACGGAGTTTTCGCACGGAGATGAAAATAATATTTTACGGTGGAATTTCGGTGGAGAAGAAATGGAGGGGTTGAGAAAAGAAGCTCGTCGGAAAACGAGGGGTGTTGGAGAAGAGAAACGTGAAGACCACGTAGGGAAGGAGAGAGACTAGAGAGAGAGATAAATCTCAAATTTTCATACATTCTGACCTATCTAAAACAATAGCCTATCATCCCTTTATATAGGAGGGATGAGATTCCAAAAATAGAAATTCAAAAATCAAAATTCAAACAACTTATCCTAATTTGACTCTAACCGACTAACTAAGAAATTCAAATTTCTAACTAATAGTTGAGATCACACGCGATCTCTTTATTTATAATAAAAATGTGACGACATAATTAAATAAAATGAGACTCTAATTTATCGGACAAAATTAAATAAATATAGCCCTATATATCTGATTCACGCTGCATCAGTATTCCAGAGCAGTATACCATTCTCTGTGCCAGATGGGAGAGACCCAGTTCTCCGACGAGGATATTATTTCAGACTCCATTCTCCAGTGACTGTGGACTCCGACGAGGATTGCACTTCCATGGCCTTTTCAGTTCAGCCATTTTCAAAGATGGAGCAGTTGTCCACATGTTGTGGCGGGCCAGAATACTCCGACGAGGAGACTCATTTCCAGTTGCAGTGACTCTGACAGGTGCAGTTCAGAGCACATACTCTCCGACGAGGAGATTCAATTGACTCACACTCCAGCACATTCGTCCTCCTCACCTGCACGGCATGAGAAGCAACATCATCGACAACAGCAGTTGTGCGCGTTGAGTTGATATTATTCGTAGTGTCATGTATCGTTGAGTTGAGTTTCTTTCTATTTGTCCAAGCTGAGCATTGCATGCTCAAGCTTGAGGGGGAGTGTTGGAATATTTGGTTGTGCACCATATGAGTTAGAGGAGGGTAAATGGATCCTGGAGAGATCCATTTACCACATCAACATGTTTAGTCCCACATCTACCAGCAGTGGGACTTGGAGGCTCTGTGGAGGCTATGTAAGGAGCACCAAACCTCCTGTAACCAATGAGAAAAAGAGCAATGATGCATATGCCCTTTTAAAGGCTTCTCCCATGGTTTCATCCTGCTCCTCACGGAGTAGGGTTCCACGTTGAATCCCGATGTTCTTATTCTTCTTTATCCTTTTCCATGTTCGCTTCTGCAAGTATATTTTCTAACACAAACATCAAGTTCGCCAATGCCTTCCTCCGTGCTCCCCAAACAAAGGAAGGGATTTGATGCGAGTAGTTTAAATAAGTGAACAAAAATCTTTCAGAATAGCCCATGATCTTCTAAGACGATCTCCTAGGCATTGAACACTCAATCTGCACAGAACCCCAAAATGCCAAAACCAACTCCCAGAAACCTTCGTCCATCAGCCATGCCCTCTCAAACATGAACATGGATCAATGAAGCATCCCCTCACCAGACTCCCAACACAACAACATAGGGTCTGATCTCGACCTTGAGAGGACCGAGCTGAGGAAAGCAGGAAAAACTCCAACAACTCCATCGATGCTAAAAACCGATCTAAATGTGACCTGGACGGTTAGTTAAAGAAAGCGGGAACAACTCCAACAACTCCATTGATGCTAAAAGACGATCTAAACGTGACTTGGATGAGTTGTGGTGTCACAAGAACAGTCCATTCGTCGCATCCACCACCTCAAGCACCAACTCCTAACAAAGTCCAGGAACTTAGCCGAGCATTGGTCCTGCACTTCCCTATCACCAAGATGATACACAACAGACAAAGTAACGTTGACATCCCCACCAATGAGCCAAGGTACGCCCAAGAAGTCCCTCCTGACAGACGATAACTTCTCCCAAAAAGTTGAACCCTACAAAAATCAAGGAGACCCATTGATTGAACTGAGGAGCATCCGATCGGCTCCAGCCCGACCCTCCAGCAACACATAAAAAGATCAGTTATAAGGAGTGCACGCTTAAAGGAAGAAGAAGTCAAGCTCAAAAAAGTTCAAGAATAAGGAGTCCAAGCTCATGCTTGAGAAGGGAACTCGAGATCAAGACAAAGTAGAAGAGTTTTCATTTATTCAGTCATGTAATTGTGCTTTTTGATGTTGTAAAGAACCTCAAAGAATATCATGCATCATGCATATCATATACTTAGAAAGCCAATCTCACGTAAAAGACCCAAATTGATAAATCACTTTTTGTGACTTAATCAATCACTTTTTCTTACTAACTAAACTGATCGATCAACTTTTTATGACCGATCAATCACTTTTCGAATTTTGATCAATCAACTTTTTTAACTAATTGATCAAAATTTTTCCTTGATTATGAAGTAATCGAATAACTTTTTGTGATTGATACTTTTGTAAATAATCGATCCCTTGTATTTTTCATGAATGTTAAAAGTCATTCTTACCCCTGATTTGGTCCTCAATAATTTTATTAAGCCCACCTACTCTAAACATTGTAAGGCTCGCAAAAAGACCTTGTACTACACACAGCTTACAATAAGTAAATATTGTTTCTATTCCATTCCAATCTTTGCAAGATCCTATTTAGAGCCATATTTCGCTTCACGTTGTACGCCTAAAGCTATGTTATTTTAGTAATTCATCTTATAAGTAGTCTCATAGTTTTATAAGATCGTTCTTTGTTTCACCTCTTTTTACATTACATGCTTATTTTATATTTACGGATATAAGTTGTACTTATGTACCTGTGGTTGGAGTTGACCATGTAGTAACTCATAATATGGTTGGGATGCCTGCACAAGCAATCTAGGTTAGTGGAAAGACTAATCAAGTTGAAAGCCAATGTTAGGAGACTATAACCGCCTCAGAGGGTTTTCACGTTAATTTGTTGTGTCACTTGTGGTTTGTTTGCTTATATAATTATTTTGTGATTCATAAGTGCTATGTAACGATTTCTGTTGGAGTTTTTTTTTTTGTAGGGATCCATTTATACGATCCATCAGGAGTGAATCAACATCAAGCACATATCAACATGCAATAATGTGAATCATGCACAACCACATTGTCACAACTTGCAAATAATATGCAAAACCAAGAAAAATATTTATGAAGAAGCACAGTTGTGAGGAGACTAACCAGCCATTTAAGCATTGTGTTGTTACAACAGCTATCCGTCCAACAAACCGTTGAGGAGTTCGCTTATTGCCCTACAGTAATTTCTCCAGTGAGAAAATGCCAAACATATTTAAATACAGCGCAACATATATGTCATGTATATACCTTAATCATAACACGGTCAGATACATTGAAAGGAAATTGAACACCTTTAGCCTTAGAGATATCAAAGTGAAATGAATCATTATTGCATTTATCCTGTTCAAGTAAACAAAGTAGTCACAGAATTAACTCAGCATAAGACACGGCTAAGACGTTGCATTGATCTTAAATGCACTAACTTTGACTAGAATTACATTTTCCAGAAAGCAAAAACTAGGTGAAGTATTCGAAAAATATGCCTGTTCAAGCCGCTCCCTTCGTCTCTTCGGTGCTTTTAGCGATTGCAATTCATCTTCCCTGAGAAATGCCTGAACTGCAGAACGGAGGGCTGAAAGAAAAAAAGAGTACTTGCATCACTCAAAATGAGTGAAGAAATGGAGAAAAAAAACATTGAATAGTAATCAGAACAATTGAAGTTTCCCTGAAGACAAACAACTAGTTATAAACTATGGCATAGACAGAAAAATCTACATCTAACGTACTGGTAGAATGTGCCTATTTAACCCTCAGCGTCTCAGACTCTTAATCGCCCTTCCAATCTAATTAATCTCAATAAAAAAACCACAACAGTGCTTAGGATTCTGACATACGGTTTTCCCAGTTGATTTATATAGAATTCCACATAAATCAGTGTTTTTCTAATGGTTACATGTAACAAGGTATCAGAGCTATGGCCTGTTCATGTTTAGGTTAGTGTGTAATCCTTTATTATCATATCCAGCAAGGTTTTCAAAAGCTATACGGCGTAAATGATATCCTTGTCCTACACAATTGGTTGACACTGTATTCTCCTATCGTGCCTCTCATGCACACAATCTCAACTACGGTTTCCTTCCCCTTCGACGAGTCCTGTTTCCTTTTTTTTTGAATGCACTGATATTCTCACAAGCACCTCTCTGACTTGCTTCTCCTCTTGAGCAATGTTTCCCACCTTCGTCCAGTGGTCCTCTGTTGAGCACAATGCAGATTACAGCTAATCCTTTGTCTATGTGCAATGTTTGGTATTACTCTCATATTTTAAGTATATTTCCAGTGCCCTTATAGCATGGTTTCCTTCTTGTTGGGACCCTATTACAACTTGTTCAATGCCGGTGTTTTAAGCTGCATCTGATGTTTCCCTCGATAGCTGCGGGTTCCGGGCCGCGTGTTGAATTACCGGCTGGTACTGAGCTGTCTTTGAAACTGGCAGCTGACATGCTTGCTTTTTCACGTGAATGCGCAGGCCAATGGTGCTTCAAGTGTATCACCTCTCGAGTTTTCCAGATAAGCCTTGCTTCTATGAGTTGTCTGCAGCAACAGATGGGCTGGCTCATTGTAACTGGTGGCCGAACTGTTAGCTTCTGGTTCATATGCGTAATGGAAACCTCGTTGCAAAGGAAGCTGAATCTGAAGATAAAAGAGCATTTCTCAAAAAAATCAAACTCCTGAATTATGTTGATGGTATTACATACTGCATACATCAAACTTCCTAGGTGTAATTACATGTGATTTCCTGCAGCAAAAATGATATTACATCCATAGGAGGATCGGCTATATCAAGTTAATTAAACCGAGTCATACACTTTGTTACAGTGGAAAGGAGAGACACGGGATCAGACCCCATAACAAAAAATCCATAGTGAAAAACCAACTAGAGTATAGAAGTAATGAAAGCTCTTGTTTCTGATTCAATACACATGCCTTTCTGACAGTGAGAACGATTTTGAGCAGAAAAAGCTTCATATTCATTGATAGACATGATATACGCAATACGGGAGGCATGATTTTTACCAAGTACTATCACCTATGGGATTCAGATGTCCAAGAGGGTATTCTGAAACATTAATAATCGGAGTTGGTCTTATGATCCTTCTCAGAGTTTGTAATTTAGCAAAAAAAATGAACATTCCACTTTTCTGCATCTGATGGCCTGCATTCAGAGTTTAAAGATGATAACTGTAATTCCACATCAATCGTCTAAAAGATGCATTTTCAAGTTGAACAGGATGATGCATCTTAACATGCTACAGACATGCAATGCAACATGGTGCACTGCTCATGGAGACCAATCTTTTGATCATTTGGTCCTTCTAAATCGATCTCTTGTTTGTTGGAAATTTGGGAATGTGTGATCGAAAGAAGGATGAATCATGTTTTCAAGGTAAAAAAAATAATTCGGATTCATGCCAAGTTGCTCAACTATTGAAGTCATCCACTTGCTGCGAACAATGGAGAATTATAGAGTTAAAAGGAAGAACCTCCATATGATTTTTATTGATTTGGAGAAGGCTTATAATTCTGTCCCATGGGAGATATTGTGGAGAATTTGGAAAGAGACAAGTGCATGTTATATACATTAACCTCATAAAAATATGTATGACATGGTTTCATCTCGTGTAAGGATACAGTCTGGGAAGACTGACTATTTTGACATCAACATTGGTCTGCATCAAAACTCAGTTCAGCTTTGAGTCCATTCCTTTTTATTTTGATTATGGACGAGTTGACAAGTTACATTCAGAATGAGATACCTTGGTGTATGTTATTCGCTGAGGATATTGTGTCGATTGATGAGAATAGAGATAGAGTAAATGAGAAGCTTGAGGTCTGGAGACATGAATTGGGAACTAAAAGATTTCTTATAAGTAGGGCTAAGATTGAATATATGGAGTGCATTGTTAATAGAAGCAATGGTGAAGGAATCAAGGTGAAGATTTATGACGATAACATTCAGAAAATAGATTCGTTTAGATACTTGGGATCTATTTTGCAATATGATAGGAAAATTAATGGAGATGTTATTCGATGAAGGTTGGTTAAAGTGGAGAGGAACCTCCATTGTTCTATGTGATAAGAAAATTCCTTTGAAAATCAAAGGAAACTTTGACAAATCAGCCGTGAGACTTGTTATTCTCTATAGATCTGAATGTTGACCAGTGAACCATAGGCAAGTGCAGAGAATGGCAGTAGCAGAAATAAAATGCTAAGGTGGATGTGTGGATACATACGTAAAGACCGGATTTCGAATGAAACAATCAAAAGAAATGTTGGTATAGCTTCGATCGAGGATAAGGCGAGAAAATCGCTAAAGGTGGTTTGGTCATTTGCAAAGGAGATTAGTTGATGCACTGGTGAGGAGATGCGAGTTTTGGGACGTTGAGCTGGCTAAGAGAGTACAAGGAAAGCCCAAGAAGTGTTGGAGTGGGACTATACGAAGGGATCTTAGTTTTTTGAATCTAAGCCCGAGAATGAGCAAAGATGGATTTGAATGGAGGCAAAGAATCCATGTAACCGACCCTACTTAATGCGGGAAAAGGCTTTATTGTTGTACATTTTTACACGTGTTAGCCGACTCTACTTAATGTGGGAAAATGTTTTTTCTTGTTGTTATTGTATATTTACTTGTAACTCTTCCCCATCAACGCTTCTCCCATACAAAAGGGTTCGGCTTTCATTGTCGAACAGGAAAATGCATTTTTTTCCTTACGCAGAGCAGCGATCCTAGAATTGTGGCCGCTCACAGGCTCAATTGCCTTCATTACTCAAATGGGAATCCATGCATTATATCTTGCATTCAAACACTTTCTCCTTGTAGTAGTCAAAGCAGATGTAGACCACATTATAAATATATTTCCTAAGAGTTCGCCAAGAAAGGGAGATTGCGAGAGTAGAGCTATTCAGATATTCATAGTAACCATTTCACGAACCAACCTCTCGTGGATCTCGACAGCTTTCTCACCTTTTTGATGACCTTTGACCTTCTTAATTAAATAATCAGAGATATTTTCTTTTTGTCCTCTTCGACTTGATACCACAGATCTCTTGATACAAGCATTAGTCTACGTGGGTCCCAACCCCTAAGGATCAAACTTGGATTGAGAAAATCTACATGACAAAGAAAAATCTTGATTTTGGTGATAGAGGTGATAATCGTTCCACTCCTCAAAGACGCCACACCTTCTTGATCTCTTTCTCCAAATTCCCTTCTTGGCATCACCACCCTAGCAGCACCACTGACACTGTCATTTGGCTTCTCAGAGTCCTCTGAGGGACCCACTAGAATTTCATTTCATAGGGATTTGCGTTTCCTTGATAGCTGGAAGCCACGTTCTCTCTTCTGCCATCTAATGGGTTCATTGTCGCCTAGAAGGACCACTATCATCAACACGATTTTCTGACCCCATTGCATCGTTGCATCCATGCGTTATGTCATGCACACAAACACTTTCTCCTTGTAGTGGTCAAAGCAGAAGCATGTCGTATTATGAATATGTTTCCAAAGAGTTCTCCAAGGAAGGGAAGGGGTGTTCTCAGTAGCCCTTTTCAGATATTCATAATAATTGTTTCACAACCAAGACCATGGCGGCAACTCTGGAGGTTTTCATCGAGATGTCGGGCCTGTTCATAAATGCGAACAAGTCTAAGGTGGTTCCATTTGGTTTGGATACGGAGGAGGTGGCTGACTGTGGTTTGAACCTGGGCTCGCTGCCTGGCCCTCTTCCTATTGATTATCTGAGCATGCCTTTGGGCGCGGGAAGGACGCGGTTGCGTGACTAGTCCAAAGTGGTGGAGAAGGTGGAGATGCAGCCGTCCGGTTGGAGCTCGGCTTTGCTTTCGAAGGGTGGTCGCCTCGTCCTCATTAAGTCGGTTTTATCTTCTATTCCCGTTTATTATCTCTCCAATAGGCAGCTGCCAGCGGAGGTCCGCAGGCGTATTGAGAAGTTGATGCAGAGGTTTCTGTGGGGGAGGAATGGGCCGTCTGTGAGTGGGCCGCATCTGGTGGGTTGGGAGGAAGTGACGAAGCGTAAATGCGATGGGGGTCTTGACATTCGTCGGCTGGACTGTGTCAATGATGATCTTCTCCTGAAATGGGTGAACAGATTATGGGGTGATAACGAGGATTTCTGCTCTATCGTCTTGCGCACGATTCACGACTTGCGTGGGAGGATGCCTAGTCCGGAAGGTAGTCTCGATCTGCGGACGCCTTTCTGGCGTGGGGTGATGGCGGTGGGCCAAAAATACTCTAATTTCTTTGTCCCGAGGCTTGGTGACGGGCTGACCTTCAGGTTCTGGTCGGACAGTTGGGCTGGTGGAGTTCCTCTTGGTGAGATGTTTCCGCGGTTATTTGTTTTGGCGGTTGATGTGCATGCATCCGTGGCCTCTTGTTGGTCCATGGATGATTGGTTTCCCATCCTTCATGGCAACCTTTCCAACCAAATGCTCCATGAGTTACTCCGTCTTTTGCACTCTCTTGGTGATGCGTCTAGGCCCACGCAGGGGAGAGATCACTGGGCCTGGAGGGAGGGGCTTTTCACGATGAGGAAGGCATACTTGGCGATTTCTCCCCTCTCCCAACCGCGGGTGGACTCTTTGCTTCGTGACTGCAGCTTTGTGTGGGGCATGAAGCTTCCGGAGAGGGTTGGTATCTTCCTTTGGCTATTTCATAGGAAGAGGCTTTTAATGAGGGATCGGTGTGCTAGGATGCTCGCTTCGGTCTCGAAGGACTGTGCTCTTTGTGGCAGCGGCGTGGAATCCTTGGATCACCTTTTTTTACCTGCCCGGTGATTTGGGGCGTTTGGGAGACGGCGACCGTGGGTTGGATTGCTACTGCCAACTCGGCTTCTTTCTGGGAATCTGTGATATCTAACAGGGATAGGGATCGCGGTGATCTCTTGTGTCCCTTGGCGTGCATTTGGGCGATCTGGCTGGGACGGAATGAGGCTATTTTTAGGAGTCAGCGGTTTTACAAAGAAAATGTTTTGTCTCATTCTGCTCGTCTTGTGGTCGACTAGCAGTTGGTGTAGTTCCCTCTCGGCTGTCGAGCTGGGTTCTTAGTGGACCTTTTACTCTTTCTTGTTTTTCCCTGTATATGTTTCTAGTTTTTTCTTCCTAATAAAGAAGGGGTGAACATCGCTGTGTGTCTCCCCCAAAGTTTTAGACTTCAAAAAAAACCAACCTCCTACGGTCTAGACGGGCTTCATGACCATCTTTATGACCTCCGACCTTCTTAGTTAGATATTCAGAGAAATACTCTCTGGCCTTTTAGACTTCCTACCACAAATCTCTTGCTAACTAAGCATTAGTCTACGAGAATCTTAACCCGTAGGGATCATACCTGAATTGAGAAAATCTATATGATAAAGAAAATCTTGAATCTAGTGATAGAGCTGTGAAAGAAGTTCAATACTTCGCATCACATAAAAGCGGAAAATAGCCAACAACTTGCAATTATAACGAGTTCATCACATGAACTCATATTTCAACATAACAAAAATTTATGCGCAACGAAACTATGATAGTAAGGAAATGATTTCCAAAAAAATAGATTCATATATTTGCATGAATAAAAGAGACCACCCGAACCAAGTCCGATCAGCAGATGCTTCTCTCCCAAGCGCTATGATGATTTGTGTAGAATCCCACGAACTCGAATGTCAACTTCTACACGAAGTTGTTAATGCAAAATAAAGATCAATATGATCTCTATTTCATGATCTTTTCGTACAAGATCGCATCCTTCTTCACGAACTAGAAGCACCATGAAGATGACGACCTTCTCTTGCGATGGAGCAAGCCAACCAAGAGATGGAGAGAGGCAATATGGTGGACGGCCAAGAATGTCTTGGAAAGATGGTATGGATAACCAAGTGCACGTAAACGCCTACATACTATGATTGCAAGTCTTGTAGAAACTATGGGTATGAATAGTATCCACTTGTGGCTATGAATCGTCCAACTGTGATGATATGGAAGATTTATTTCTGCAATGGATCACATAGTGTTGAAATGGGTGATTCTCAATATAAGGGTGCTAACACATCCTCCTTATCATCCTTTTACTATGCTTCAATTTCTGATGATCAACCCCAATCACCTCTCCAAGAATCATCATATCATGACGATGTTATTTTTCTCAATACTTTCCACTAAGACTGGCCAGTGATTCACTTCTTGCCTCCTCTAAATACAGATATAATTATGTGGTGGCGCAAGTAAAATGAAATAATCTTATTTTCTATAGTAACGTAAGAGCTAGACTTAGGTGTGATTTTTATCTGTCATTTTTCAAGGGAACATGTTCAACATGCTCCACCAGAGAAATCACAAGCTCTAGCTGCTCCACGAGGATATCCTTCATCATCAACATCCTCGATAAGAGCATTTTCAACTACATCATCAAGAATTCATGCCACTCATGGAGATACAAGTTTCAATGAGAGCAAACATCCATGCATGGAGATGCTCCAAACAGTATCTGACCTAATATATAAAAAATTAGCATTGACCACTACAGCATTTTCTCATACATAACATGGGAAACTACTGTGAATATGTTGAAGTATGTCGTTGACAATACTAAGAAAACATATAATTAAGTCTGTATCTAACAAGATATTCATTCTAGGGATGAATCGTGAATTTTTACTTTAAAATATTTTATTTTTTGGATTTTTACGTGATGGCCCCTAAACATTGTCAATTACCTCGTAGCCCCTACATTCTCCATATTTACCCCCAAAATATCTACAAACATGCTAACTCTTATACCACAACTCATGTGGTCAACTCCAACCTTTGAGCATCATTTGATCTTTAAAGTGAACGGAGTCCATCAAAATTATGTCAAATTTACTCTCCTTTGTCAAATTTAAGAAACTACTGCCATTCGCCTCCCTTAATTCCCCCTCCCTCCTCAAATCCCCCTTGACCTCCCCCAAGCCACCCTCATCACCCCTCCCCATCCCTTCCCCCCAGCCGCCCTTCATCCCCTCATCTCCTCTATCTTCAAGCCCACTACTTAAATGCTCCTCTGTCGACCTAGGTCGCTTGCTACCTACTGCTTTAGAGATGACCACCCCAAGTTCACGCACCCAAGTAGCCGACCACCCCCACCCACCATCTTTAAGTCGTTCACAACTCGAACAGCCTTAATTTTGCGAACCCAAGTTATAAAGGTGTGTAGATGATGGTCAGCCACCCCTCGCACACCTCTGACACCACCACTCCCCAAAGCTACACATGTTTCCTCCTCTTGTGTTATCCTATGTCGTCCCTCCTACCATGCTTCTTCCTTCCCATGCCAATGGAATCACACAAGCATCACGTGCTCTGGCACTTCATGATGATCCATGTGTACACGTGGAACATGGACTGGGTGGTCAACAACTTCAGAGAGCAGCACCTCAACCTTTTTCTGTGACAAACCCCACGCGCACACCACCTTCTATTCCAATTGAACCACATCACCACCAAACGAACCCCACAAAGATTCCATGGCCTCTGCAAGCATCATCAAGCTCCCCTCCATATCCAATGCATAACCCAACCAACATTTCGTCCATCAGCACACTTAGAGCCCCTTTCTCCGCAGACTCCGCAAAAGAACCTCCTAATTGAACCTCCCATTATCATTCTTGTGCACAGGCCCTCGAAAGTAGAGAAGCAGTCAATTGGCCTAGCTTTCCACTCGCTTTCTTCTGATAGCAACTCAAGAAATGACGACCCAATTTGTCGCAGTCAAAACATCGTGGCCGCGAAGAGCACACCACACAAAGTGCCATAATCGCCATATTTGAAGCATCATGGTCCCTTCTTCTAATGTAACACTACATGCCACCATGCCTCCACCTACATCTCCTCTGACTTTAAAGCCCTTCGAGCACCCCTCTCAACGACATCCAATGTACTCTTCCACACCCTCTCCCCCTCCCGAACCCCTCTCCGATTCCCAACCCACTTACGCTCCCTTTCATGCTTCTTCTCACGCTCAATCATCACCCATGTGTGGATGAAAAAGCCACCTTCTTGCCTACCCTTCACCCGAACTGTGGAAAATGTTATCACGCATCTCTTCATCCAATCAATCCATTCACTTGGGAAACCCCTATGGTGCACAAATGCCCAAATGAATATCCAATAAACACAACCATATATCTTCGAGAAATCTACCTTCCACAGGAACCCATTCAACTTCTTCACATGCCATTCTGCGATAATCTCTGATGACAAGACAACTCAATCCATCATTATACGATCAGTGATGAAAGACGCTTCTGCCACATCAATGATAGAGCCAAGCACCTCCCTCATCCTTTTGTCTAACACCTTAGCCACAACAAGATAAACAACACCAATAGGGCGCAAATCCTTGACCGGGCGCACCACATCCTTCTTAGGGAGAGGGAACAAGGACCATTTCTATCTCTTGAAGTCATTGTCCTATGAAGCATCTCCTCTACCACCACCAAAGTCTCCTCGCTTAACATGTCCCATAACTCCCTAAAAAATTGGGAAACCCTCCAGCAGCCCGGAGAGCCATCCGCTTTAAATTGAAGGTCGCTCGCTTGACCTCCAAAAGAAAGAAAGGTATTGACAACTCTTCAGACTGTAATGAAGCATCATTTCCCAAACATATGGCGCCAGATCCAGACACACGACTACTGAGCTCAAGGTAATGCCTCCTAACTGCATCACCAATGGAACGGTCACCTACCACCTCCTCCCCATCCACCTCAATTGAGGGAATCATGTTGCACTTCCTACGCTCGCTAGCCACCATGTGAAAGATTCTTGTGTCCGTATCGCCATCTTTTAGCCATGTCTGCCTTGAACATTGCATCTGTTCAATCCCCCCCTATCCTCCTCGAGAAAAATACGATTTCATTCACACCTCGATGCCTTCTCATCATCATGCAAATCCGTAGAATCCTCAATCTGACCAAGATATGCTGCCTCCGTTTGCGCCAAATCTCATAGTTGGCTTTAAAGCTCACAGATTCCCTTTTGAACTTAATTAGCATCTTGTACATGCCTCGAAATTTCATCGCCATTCTCCTCGGTGCCGATCTTGACACCATCTGCTCCAGCCAGCAACTTCTGACCCTCTTTCAAAAAATGCCACCCACTCATTGGACATCAACCGAATCCAACCAAAAACGCTCAAATCTTGGTTGCACTCTCTCAGCAACCAAGAGCGCTCAAAGCGAATAATACCACTTGATAGTTGGGCATCACCCAAGTCCTAGAAAATCAATGTATGATTTGAATGCGACCTCAACATAGCCCTCACAAAGCTTAGAGGGATTCCAAGAGGCCAATTAACCTAACGAAGCAGTCCAAGTGGGACCTAGACGAGGTGTTCCTCCAGCTCCAAGTATACCTCTCGTTCGTAGCATCAAGAAGATGAATGGGTTCATATGGAAGGTGGAATTCTTGAAGGCATGTGACTGTGTTGATTGGATATTCATTTGGGCATCTCGACACCAGAGGGGTTTCCCAAGTGAGAAGATTGACTGGATAAAGAGACGTGTGGTGACATCTTCTTATGCAGTTCCAGGGAATGATTGGCAGCATGGTGGTTTCTTTCAGCCACATCGTGGGGTTAGGCAGGGTGTCCGCTTGCATCTTTGCTCTTTGTTATGGTTGTGGATGTGCTGGCTAGAATGGTAATGAAGACTAGGGAGTAAGGCTTTCTGGAAGGATCCAACATACGAGATATTTCTATCTATCATCCAATGATGCTATCTTTTTTGTGAAGGGTGAGGTTGGGTCTATAGAAGAGATGTCCATTGTCCTTGAGAGGTTTCGAATGATATCTTGCCAAATGATTAATCATGTCCAAGTCTAAAGGATGAGGAAAAGAGGGTGGTTTGTTAGTCCACCTTACAAACTCAAAGGGGAGCCCTCCCCATTTTATACCATGGGTTACCTTTGGTGGGAGGCAAGTTGTGGGAGGTAGATTGGCTACTTGTTATCAAGAGGATGGAGAAGAAATTGGTGAACCAGTGTGCGACATGTCTCTCGAGAGGAGGCCACCCAGTGATGGTGAAGGCGGTACTCTCACCCATCCTGGTGTTCCTCCTTTCTATGGGCCTACTATCCGCTGGGGTGAAGGGGAAGTTGGAAGTGTGCATATGAGATTTCCTCTTATCTTCACTTGTGGAGACCTAAGAGATGTCATTGGTGGGGTGAAAGACCCCGATGCTGAAGGAGGATGGTAGGCTGGGAATATGAAACTTGACAGTGATTAACAATGCACTTTTTGCGAAATAACTGACAAGAACATGGCGTGGTGGGAACATGAGATGGTGGGTCTAATTTATTACGCACGACTTTGCGCTCAATTTACAATGTTCCATAGATCTAACTTCACAGGTTGTTTCTATTCCTGGGCCCTCCAATTTTTGAAATGGGATCTGATCAGTGCTCCCTCAAATTTTCCCCTCAATAGGCCTATGTTAGGTGACGGCATCGAGTTCTGCTTTGGACTAATGATGGGATAGGGCAGGGGAAGTTGCACGCTCATCTCTCGTCTTTTTGCTTAGGTATCAGATGCGGGATGTTCTGTTAGAGATTACCGAGGGGTGGCTGGCTACCGCTATTCTATACTAACCTATTGGATCAACTCTTTGTTGAGTTTATGCATCTTTTGGAGGTTTTGCAGGTTGGCGGAAGCTTTTCAGATAATGTGGATCTTTGAATAGCCCATGGTATGAAAGGCATGGACGACCTTCTATCAGATGACGATATTTGATCCAGTGAGTGATCGAACCAATTTCACAATATTTGGAGGTGGAAGATCTCGTTGTGGGATCGAATCTTCATGTGGTTACTTACAAAGGATCGCTTGATGGTCGCGGAGAGAAGAGCTACGTTCTTTCCTGGAAATAACAACACCTGCCAGCATTGTTTAGCAGCTGAGGAGGATGTTGAGCATATGTTTTTTGGTTGATCTATTGCAAAGGAAGTGGGAACTACTTCGCTTATTGAGTTGATATCAGCCACCACATGGGGTAGCTTGTGGAACACTCGATGATGTAGAGCACAAAAACAGCACCACCAATATTTGTTTGGCACCTATCATATGGCCTATTTGGCTAGCGTGGAATGGGTCTATATTCTAAAGTGAAAGAATATACATGGAATATGTTATATAACATGCAAAAAAAACTTAACGACCTTTTGGTCCATGTAACTATTTTTTATATTATAAATATATAGAATTTATAGGTGGCCGTCATCGCAACGTCGCACCCTTTTTCCTAAAAAAACTTTAACAATGACTTATATTAATGAATAAATAGGATGCTTCAGAAGTGATAAACTTGATGGCAAGTTTTTAAAAATTGAACAAGACATCAAACCGGGTAGGTATCGGTTTTTTGTTTTTATGGTCAGACCAATGGGACTATGATCATGCAAGCTATAGAAGATGCAAAGGAAGCAGAGGAGGCTTTAAAGATTATGAAACCTGAGAAGTAGGACCTATTGACATTCTTATAGATGATTGGAGAGTTCTAAGTGAACGGGGATTGACTTGGCTAACAAATTTATTCATTGTTATTTGGCTAAGCAAGAAAATGCTTGAAGAATGGAGGAAAAGCATTGTAGTACATCTTTATAAGAATAAAAGGGGCATTCATAATTGTTCGAAATATAGAGATATCAAACTGACGGGTCATACTATAAAAAGTGAGAATACGTGATCGAAAGAATATTAAGGCAAGTTTCCAAAATAACTAAAACCAATTCAAATTCATGCTAAATTGCTCAAGTATTGAAGCTATCCACTTGTTGAGGAGAACAATGGAGATTTATAGAACTAAAAAGAAGAACCTTTATATGATTTTTATTAATTTGGAGAAGTCTTATGATTTAATTCCAAGGAAGATATTGCAGAGAGTATTGGAGAAGAGACAGGTACATGTCCAATGCATTAATCTAATAAAGGAAATGTATGATGGGGGATTCATCTTGTATAAGGATCCAGTCTGGAAAGACAAACTATTAACATTAGCATCGGTCCGCATCAAGGTTCAATTTTGAGTCTATTTCTTTTTGCTTTAATTATGGATGAGTCGACTAGTCGCATTCAAGATGATATACTTTGGTGTATGTTGTTCATCAATGACGTTGGGTTGATTGATGAGACAAGAGATGGAGTAAATGAAAAGCTGAAGGTTTGGAGACATGTTTTAGAGACTAAAGGATATCGTATAAGTAGGGCTAAGACTGAATATATGGAGTGCATATTTGATGGAAACAACGACGGACTCGAGGTGAACGGGTGAAGATTAGAGATATAACATTCAAAAGAAAGATTCCTTTAGATAATTGGGACTTATTTTGCAACAAGATGGGGAAACTGAGAGGGATGTTACTTATAAAAATAAATGCATGTTGGCTAAAGTGGAGAGGAGCATCTATTGGTCTTTGTGATAAGAAGCCATAAGACACGCTATGCTCTATGGATCAGAATGTCGGCCTATGAACCATAAACACACGCAGAGAATGTCAGTAGCAGAAATGAAAATGCTAAGGTGGATGTGTAGTCATACACGAAAAGTTTGGATTCGAAATGATGCGTTCAAAAGAAAGTTGATCTAGCTCCGATAGAGGATAAGATAAGAGAAACCGCTTAAGATGGTTTAACCATTAGCAAAGAAGGTCGATTGATACACCAGTAAGAAGATTTGAGCTTTGGGATATTGAGCCGTTTAAGAGACAACGAGGAAGGACCAAGAAGTGTTGGAAAGAGAATATCTGAAGAGATCTTCGTTATTTGGATTTAAGCCCGAGAATGGTCCAAAATAGATCTAAATGGAGGCAGAAAATCCACATTGCCGACCCTACTTAATTGTGGGAAAATACTTTTTTGTTGTTGTACAAATGGGACTGACCGATTGAACTAGTGATGACACCATTCATAAAAATCGAAAAGAGCGAACTGTTGTATTCTTGGTTTGGTTCGTATAGTTCAATCAGGTCAAACTGAGTTAGATCGGTATATCATACAAATAAATATGAAAAATGTCCCATATCTTTCAAGGATTTGTACACTCATCTCCTTCCAAGCTTTTCCAATAATTCTTAAACCCCTATTTTTTATACAATTACATGTATGCCCCTATATTTTTACAAAATGCATAGTGGTGACCTTTTATTAGTACACTTGTATAACTATATCATACCAACATAAGGATAATATTGTGAATTTTTTTAAGAATATAGGAGCACAAGTGAAATTGCTTAAAAGTTAGGGAAATAAATGTTATTAAAAAACTCGAAACAACATAATAAGCATCTTTATAAAAAGTAGGGTTCCAACATGGATGCATGGTAAACAATGCGATATGGCCCTTGAGATTATTTAGTCTCGGGAGGAAAAAAAGGTTGAATGCATGTGGCAGTTACGAGTAGTGGTTCAAAAATAATATATAAAAACAGTAAATAGGAGACGGAACGAATTATATATAGGGAGTACCGAAGTGATAGGTTGTCAAGGTAAATCAAAAAGTCGTTAGACCCTAGAATGAAACCGAATCTACAAGGAGTTTTACACCAATGCAGGCAGCTTATACATATATATATATATGTAATGTATAAAATTGATAATTTTAAAACTATTTAAACTTAATTAATGACAAGTGTTGATAATTGATTGATTCTCGTAGTGACTACGACAATGTTTTCTTTGTTTGTTGTTGGAAGTAGACAGCCTCATACACAATGTGAAAAGAGAGGCAATGCCCATATGGTAGGAAGGGAGAGGCGACAATGAGTCATTTGCACATGTGAAGGAGAAGAGATAAAGGGCTACTATACTATGGGTTAAAATGAGACTAGATTATGAATATGTTTAAAAGGTTGCCTTTGTTAAATTATAGAAAATTATTTTTTTGTCAAAAATTGGATGGTTGAACATGCGGTTTGGTTCAATTGGTTCAACCGGGTTTAAGCAATCCAGTCGGATTTTGACCGGTTTTGACTAGTTTTTATTTTCTGATTAAAATTCGGGTCGTTGGACCGTCTTTCTTCTTATTCTTGATTTAACCGGTTTAACCGGTCGATTCGATTTTTAAAAAACAACACGAAACGCTATAAATAATGATACAAGATTGTCAAAAAAAACTTTATGATATGTCCAAGCATGCAAGATTGTCATGAAAAAATTTACATTATGTTGATACAAAATAATATAGAAGGAAACCAAATAGTCGCCCCCTCTCAAGTTCATCGAGAAATGTCTCTTTAGCCACTAGATTTTAAATAAACTTGAAACCTCACCTCCTTTCGCTCTTTTCCAACATGATCCTCCCTAACATCGCTCCAATAGTTTTAGCTGATAGAGTTGAGCAGATGTGATTCCTTTTTTTTCCCTGTAACGCTTTTCGAGCCATTTACTAGCATCTTGTCCCCTCACCCCAACAAGGAAGGTGTTAGTGCTTGCTTTATCATGGAGTGCAGGAGGAGACCTCTTTTTATTATTGTTGGAGTATTTGGTTATGCATCACTTATGTGGGAGATGGGTAAATGGATCACTCCATGATCCATTTACCACATCCAAGTCTTTAGTCTCACATTTACCAGTTGTGAGATGTGGAGACTCTGTGAGGTCTATATAAGAAGTCCCTCACCCTCTGTATCAGATGAAAAAGTGCAATGCATATATCAATCTTTTGTGGCATTCTCCCATGGTTTCATCCCGCTTCTTAGGGAGAAGGGTTCCACGTTAAATCCTACGTTCTTCAAGTTTATTATTATTTTTATCTGATACGCTTCCGCATTCCTATTTTCTAATAGTTATAGATTTAGACATTTGCATATGATGGAAGGAACAAGAACCAGGAAAAAAATTTAGCCTGGGCTAGTTAATCTGAATCTAAGTCCAGGTTTGACTACGCAATGGAGATAGGTCTACAAGTAATGTTTGTAGACCACGCCCGTAAGCACAAAAGAAGTACTGACTATAGAATATGGTTTTGGTGATAAATGAATTACTGTTAAGATAAATAATCACCCTCATCTTCTACAGGGAAAAAAAGAAAATGGGAAAACAATTTAATGTAACTCAAAAGTGGCGTCCTCTTACCCAACGATCTCGACCTGAATACTATAGCCTTGACAAGGCATAGCCCTCATTCGCACAATTTAGCACCGATAGCTTTCATACTCAACGAAACAATCTCTTTCTAGTGGGTTTATATAATATAGGGAAACACGCTGTGTTACACATATATATGATTCGCATGATAGATCAATTAAGTTGACGAAAATATTGTGGGCAAGATGGTATACTATGAAAGAATACTAAAGATAAACCACAGTTCATTTGTCCAGGCAGAAATTTGAAATCAAAAGTTTTTTTCAGAAGATATTGCAAGTACTTCAAACAAAGAGAACTGATACCTAGATTTGGACGAATTGAATCCTCTAAAACAGGTTTACCACAGCTACAACAAACTTTCTGCAAGAGTGCATGCACAAAAAGAAAGATAATAATAAAAAGATGATAATAAAAAGTTTTCTTTGAAAAACAATATAAAATTGAATAGAAATGCCTCGATAACATGACTAAGAAAGCTAGTCGGAAAAACGACCAGCTTCCATCAAGTTGATTAGACTACATGGAAAAGAAAATTCATACAGGATGTCATAGGGAACTAAAATTAACCGCAAGATCGACCCATGGTTGAACATAAACCAATTTACATGAGCGGGTGTGTGAACCATGACCCAATTTACAGGTGTGGGTGTGTGTCTCAATAAGTGGATACATGCATTTAATGAATCTTTCAACAACGAGTCTTCAGGAAACAGAAGTTCAACAAAATTACAACATGAAAGTTTGCAAAAGTAAATAAAAACCCTCCTCTAATATCCTTGATATTAAGGGACATAAAATCCCCATTCAACCTGAAAAGGAGTGACTTGGAATCTAGATCTTGTAATCCGAAGAAAAACTAATAGATGCATAATTCAGATGTAATCAATAAGAATTAGAATGGGATAAAAAAAAGGCTAATAAGAAAAACATGAAAAGAGCCAACTTGAATCATTTTAAGATTCAAGTAGAAAAAAATTGTAGCTTAAAAATATGAAAATGAACTCAGCCATGGTCGGTCCCAAGTTCGGGTAAATGAGGAGGGTTGCGCGTTACGTAGCCAACAGCTAGCGCAAAAGAGACAAATTCCTAAATAGTGTTCTTTTAAGAACAATATTTAGCAATTTGTCTCAAAAAAATTCGAATCTTTTCAACATTGATTTATGCAAACATTTAGATTTCCTTGGGGCGTTCCCTACTAACGATGTGTTGCATCGCCCGAATGCATGGAAGGCCGTATCGATATCGATATCGTTTCGGTCCGTCCGGAAATGGATATATCGGGATATATCAACGATATATGGACGATATCTGTGGAAATGTCGAAAATGGCGCAAAAAGCAAATTTTTTGGCATTTTTTCAGAAATTAAGGTCATCCAAGATATTAAAACAACAAATAACGTACAAATACACACTTATATCACATATATCGGTTCATTTATAGACTATATCGCACATATCGGTCATATTGAACATATCAATATTAATATTGATTCTTGACTTATAAATATTGGAAATGGATTTCATTCAAGTTCTTATAACATGAAATACTACAAATATACACCTAGAAAAAACATATAGATCATTTATGAGGACTATGAACCTTATAGTGCGCATATCAGTCATATC
Organism: Ottelia alismoides; assembly: GCA_037367405.1. NCBI lineage: Eukaryota > Viridiplantae > Streptophyta > Magnoliopsida > Alismatales > Hydrocharitaceae > Ottelia > Ottelia alismoides. The sequence goes on along the minus strand of JAZKJV010008346.1, from coordinate 434,063 downwards.
GAACATATCGCTGATATTATTAGTTGTTGACATACTATATATATTGAAAATAGAGTTCATCCAAGTACTTTGATCACTAAATAATTTACAAATGTACTCTTACTCTTTTAGATAACACATATCGATCATGAACCTTATATCGCATATATCGATACAGCTGTACTGTTAGCTATTGACCTATATATATATATATATATATATTGAAAATGGAGTTTATCCAAGTTCTTAGATCACTAAATAACTTACAAATATACTCTTAGATCACATATATCGATCATCTATAAACCTTATATTGCATATATCAATCATTTCGAACATATCAATATTAATGTTGATTCGTGACTTATAGATTTTTTTGAAGAATTGACTTATAGATATTGGAAATGGATTTCATTCAAGTTTTACAACATGAAATAACTTGTAAATATACACCAAGTTGAAGAACCATTGTATGCACCCTCCTGTCGCACCATTGTAAATATACCCGGAACAAAGTATATAAATCATAGATTGTTTTTATACTAGTTGTAGCTACATAGGTAGTGGAATCAAGCTTGCATGAATAATAACATTCATATATAGGGATATCGACGAAATATCGGCGATATCGGTCGATATCTTGTATTTTTTTGTTGAATCCATTCATTTTTGATCGATATGGGCCGATACGGTGATATATCGCCGATATCGCCAATATCCCTGTAAAAGGATATACACTCTGATTTCGATACCCCCAACCTCTCGATACCGATATATCGCCGATATATCGCTGATACGGCCTTCCATGCCCGAATGCAATGAGAAGTTGGTAAGAGTTGTTATACCGTTGCATGGATATAGTTCAAATTGTGCAAGGATTCTCTTATGAGAAATGCATGCGGGTAAATAAGCTAGTTCCGATGCATCATCGCCTGGATGCAGTCCAAAATTTGCAAGGATTCTCGCATGATGAATGCATGCGAGTAAAGAAGTTACTCCAAAAGAGGTTGCAAAGGAAGTTGCGGATAGGTAGTTGGAATATTGGCACTTCGACAGGCAAATCGGTGGAGATAGTAGATACCATGGAAAGAAGGAATATTCAGATATTATGTCTCCAAAAGAAAAATGGGTTGGAGAGAAAGCAAGGGAGATCAAGAAGGCGGGCTTTAAACTTTGTTATTCAAGTAAAGATAAGGACAGAAATGGTGTTGGAGTGGTTGTTCATAAGGATTACAAGGATAAGGTGGTTGATGTGCAAAGATTAAGAGATCGGCTTTTTTTACTAAAACCGGTACTCAAAGAAGAAATTCTGAATATCATATGCACCGCAAATTGGTTTAGATGAAATGATTAAACAAGCTTTTTAGGAGGATTTGGATAGATTATGCAATGAGTCACACAAAGAGAGATGATTTACCTAGGTGGAGACCTTAATGGACATGTGGGAAAGGATGCTTCAGGATACACTAGTGCTCATGGAGGCCATGACTTCGGAGATAAAAATAAAGAGGGAAAAGTAATTCTGGATTTTGTAACAGCTTATGATCTTTTCATAGCAAACGCTCTCTTCGAAAAGCGGAAGGAGCATTTAATTACTTATAAGAATTGCTCGATTAGAACACAGATATTACTTTGCATTGAGGAGAAGAGATCGATTGTGTTGCAAAGACTGCAAAGTATACCCAGGAAAGACTTTGCCAATCCAACATCACTCGCTAGCCATGGACATGCAAATAAAAGGGTTGTTAAAGAAAAGGAGGGTTTTCAATATCACTAGAACTAAATGGTAGAATCTCCAATCGAAACAGTCAAGCTTCAAGGAGAAGGTTTTAGAAGACTTCTCTTGGGATTGTAACGGAATTGCAAACAAGATGTCGGAGGCGATAACATCTTGTATTCGAAGGGTAGCCATAGAGATGCTAGACGAATCATAGGGAGGAGTCCCATGCTAAAAGGAGACTTGTTGGTAGAGTGGAGGAGAGCAAAAGAAGTTCAAAATTAAAAGAGTGTGCTTTAAAGCTACGTAAAAAGATAGAACAAAGGAAACTGTCACAAACTACAAAACAACGAAGAAGGAAGCAAAGAACACTGTAAGCGAAGCTAAGACAAAAGCTTATGAAGTTCTGTACAAAAATCTCGACTCCAAGGAAGGTCGGAAGGATATATTCAGGTAAGCCAAATCAAGAAAAAGAAAGACCAAAGATCTTTCTCAAGTGAGATGCACTAAAGATCAGGATGGACACGTGCTTTTTTTAGTAAGAACGAGGGGGAGCACTCCCAAGTTGGGAGTCATCATACCAAAATTTTCATTGATTTGCAAGAAGTTACGTCAGTTGGATACCCAGAAATTGTACAAAGCGCTACAGTGCGCCACAACATTTTCATAGTAAAACTGTTGCCCCTTGAAAGTAGCATCATTCCTACCAAGCCAAATAGCCCAAAGCACCGCAAAAACCCTAAAAACATCACCGGAGGACCCAACCCCCACCGCACGAATAGATCCCCAAAAAAGATCCGCACAGGATGACTGCACCCATGACAGCCCCAAAGATTCCCATACATTTAACGACAGCCTGCAACCGAAGAAGATGTGATTCGCATCTTCCACGCCATCCACGCATCTGTCACAAGTAGTGTCCGTCACACCCAGCAATCTACCCCTTCCGACCTTGTCACATAAACGACCTCTCCTCAGGCACTACAGGAACACTTTAACCCGAGTAGGGATCTTTGCCGCCCAAATCATCTTCAGATCCATGCATAGATCCTCATCTCGTTCCACCGCACCACCACACAACTTTCGGTATGCCTTCTTAACCGAGAACTTACCCTTCGCCCACTCAAAACGGTCCGACTCCCCCGACATCTCCCCGACCGGGGGAATCTCCGCAAGTAGCCGTAAAAACTCCTGCATCCTCTGCTCTGAGAGAACCGCAATGAACCTTGGGGCCCAAGTCTCAGAATCCACCACCTCCGCCACCCGCGCCCCCTTGTCCATGGCCAACGCCGTCAGCCTAGGGAATCAGTGCGCCAACGTCCCCTCTCCCGTCCAGTCATCATGCCAAAATCTGAATAGAAGACCACTGTCCAACTAGGGCCAAAGGAAAGGCCTCACGCCCGGTAGCACCGCCGGATCCCGCTCCATAGCGAAGACTCATGACGCCGTCTTGCCGCCACCAGCTCGCCCGAGACCCCATAAATCTTCCGCAGCAGCCGCAACACAAGCAAGTCCGATGAACCCCAGATGCGTACCACCCATTTGGCAAGCAAGGCCCTGTTCATACATTCCACATCCCTGACTCCCAAACAACCCTCTGAAATGAGTACTGCAAGATCCCTCCAAGCCACCAAGTGCAACCCCTTCTTATCCTGCCTCCCACTAGACCAAAAGAAAAAACTCATCAAAGCCTCCACCTTCTTTCTGACCCCAACAGGCATCAAGCAGGTTTAAAAGAAAAAAATCAGAATGGCAGAAAGGACGTGCTTGAGCAAGGTAACCTTCCTGCCCTTAGACAAGGTGATAGCCTTCCACCCCTCCAACCGCTCCTCCAATCTCCGAAGAACACAGTCTCAATCGGACTTCCTCAGTCTGTCGTCAACCAAAGGCAACCCCAAGTAGGTGATGGGTAAACTACCCAGAGGGCAACCCGCTCATTCAGCTAACCGGTTACTCTCGTCCTCTTGTATCCCAAGAGTAACCAGTACAGACTTCTGCATGTTGATCTGCAAGCCAGAAAGACTTCCAAACACGTCCACCAGGATAGCCGCATTGTGATTCTGTTCCTCCGTCCCCCCCAAGAAGATCAGTGTGTCGTCCGCATATTGCAACACCGAGACGGAGATGTCCCCCATTGTGAACCCCTCACACCAGCTTTCCTCAACCGCCCGTTGAAATAAGACCGCAAGACAATCCGTCACTGTAACATCCGGTTTCCAACCAAACCCGAACTTGACCCGATTAGCGTCCGATCAACCCAATAAAGTTGTCAGTCAGCATTAGATGACTCAAAATGATCAATTGATCGTGAATCAAAAGTTGTTCGGGTGAAATCGATCAAAAATCGGTCGCATCGTAATGCGTGCTCGAAAAAGTCGCGACATAAATTCGGAAACCACAAAAAGAACCAAGACCGTCAGCAGATCCGATTTGACGAGACAAGACCAACGGAATTGACCGTTCGTCAATCGGAGGTCGTTTGATTTTTTTCAAATCACAAAATTTGGTATCAGAGCAGTGATACCTCGATACGTACATTCGCAGTATTTCAGTTCCGATCGCATTAAGTTCTCGGATAGCGGCAGTCTTCCGACTTGTCGTGAGACCGAGAAGGGAAATATGACATTCAAATTCAATTACCACAGATGTCACCAATTTCATTAATTTTCATATTATATCCCAAGAAGAGAAAAAGCATATAAGATAAGTTTCTGCAAGTGGCATTTTTATGATTAAAAATGATTCTCATGCAGAGCCATATCATCTTGACCACACCAGGAGATGACTAACCAATTAGCATACATACTAACTACCCTTATCGACCTTTCCATGTTATATTTGATTCTGGTGTGACGCATTCTTTTCTTGCTTTGAGACTACTAGTTTCTTTAGGTAGAGTGAGGTGGCCAGTTGTTCGTTATTTCACTGATAGTCAGGAACTTGCTCGTATTGATTGGCAGTCTCGAGATGATCGCAGATTCTCTACTCTTACAGCTTGATGAGTTTAACTTGATTTTGGGCATGGATTGGTTATCCGCTCATCATGCACTTGTTGATTACTTTAGGAAGACGGTTGTCTTCAGGATCCTAGATTTACCCGAGTTTACTTTTGAGGGTATTATACATGACTCCACCATGGAGACATTTCAGTGTTGCGGGTTCAGCGACTAGTTCGGATCTTTTAAACATGGATTTAAGCAAACATACAGATTTCGTTGGGGCGTTCCCTACTTGCGACGCGTTGCATCGCCCGAATGCAATGAAAAATTGGCAAGGGCCGCTACATCGCATCCTGGATGTAGTTCAAAATTTACAAGGGTTCTCGCATGAGGAACGCATGCGGGTAAATAAGCTAGTTCCGCTGCATCACCGCCCGGATGCAGTCCAAAATTTGCAAGGGTTCTCGCATAATGGACGCATGCGAGTAAAGAAGTTAGTCCAAAAGAGATTGCAAAGGAAGTTACGGATTGGTAGTTGGAATATCGGTACTTTAACTGGAAAATTGATGCAGATAGTGGATACAATGGAAAGAAGGAAGATTCATATATTATGTCTTCAAGAGACTAAATGGGTTGGAGAGAAAGAAATGGAGATCGAGAAGACATGCTTTAAACTTTGGTATTCAGGTAAAGATAAGGGCAGAAACGGTGTTGGAGTGGTTGTTCATAAAGATTTGAAGGATTGTGTGGTTGAGGTGCAAAGATTTGGGGATCGGATTATTTTGCTAAAGTTGGTGCTTGAAGAAGAAATTCTGAACATCATCTCAGTTTATGCACCACAAATCGGTTTAGATGAAAGGACTAAACAATCTTTTTGGGAGGATATGGATAAGATTTTACAAGGAATCCCACAAAGAGAGATGATTAGCATAGGTGGAGATCTTAATGGCCATGTGGGAAAAGATGCTTCAGGGTATGCAAGTGTGCATGGAGGACATGGTTTTGGGGATAGAAACGAAGAGGGAAAAATCATTCTGGATTTTGTAACTGCATATGATCTTTTCATAGCAAACACTCTTTTCAAGAAGAGGGAGGAGCATTTAATTACTTATAAGAGTGGCTCAACTAGAACACAGATTAATTACTTTGCGTTGAGGAGAAGAGATCGGTTATGTTGCAAAGATTGCAAAGTAATCCCTGGAGAGAGTTTGACAACCCAACATCGCTTGTTAGTCTTGGATTTACAAATAAAAGGGCTGGTAAAGAAAAGGAAGGTTCCTAAGAGCACTAGAACTAGGTGGTGGAATCTTTCGCTGAAGCAATCAAGCTTCAGGGAGAAGGTTTTAGAAGACTTATCTTGGGATTATAGCGGTAGTGCAAACGAGATGTGGGAGGCAGTAGCATCTTGTATCCGAAAGGTAGCCAAGGAAATGCTAGGCGAGTCAAAAGGAGGAGCTCCGGGTCAAAAGGAGGCTTGGTGGTGGAGTGAAGGGGTGCAAGAGAAGCTAAAAATTAAAAGAGCTTGCTTTAAAGCTATGTCTAAGGATAGAACAGAGGACACTGTCACAGACTATAAAATAGCGAAGAAGGAAGCAAAGAAGGCTGTAAGCGAAGCTAAGTCAAAAGCTTATGAGGTTTTGTATAAAAATCTCAACTCTAAGGAGGGCCAGAAAGATATATTCAGGTTGGCCAAAGCAAGAGAAAGAAAGACCAAAGACCTTTCTCAAGTGAGATGCATTAAGGACGAGGAAGGTCACGTGCTTGTTACTCAGAAGGATATAGAGACTAGATGGGAGCAATACTTCCATAAACTTTTCATTGGAGAAGGAAATAGAAAGATCACTTTGGGTGATCTAGCTAGTAGTGAAAGTTACTTGAATCGTGCTTGCTATAGACGAATACAAAGAAAAGAAGTAGAGGAGGCTTTGAAGGTTATGAGACCTGGGAAAGGTGTTGGACCGGATGACAACCCTGTAGAAGTATGGAAAGTTTTAGGTGAGCGTGGTTTGACTTGGCTTACGAATCTATTCAATGTTATTTGGCGAAGCATGAAAATGCCTGAAGATTGGAGGAGGAGTATTGCGGTGCCTCTTTATAAGAACAAAGGAGACATTCAAAATTGTTCAAATTACAGAGGTATCAAGCTGATGAGTCACACTATGAAAATTTGAGAACGTGTGATCGAAAGAAGGTTGAGACAAGTTTCCCAAATAAAAGAAAACCAATTCGGATTCATGCCAGGTCGCTCAACTATTGAAGCCATCCATTTGCTGAGGAGAACAATGGAGATTTATAGAGCTAAAAGGAAGAATCTCCGTATGATCTTTATTGATTTGGAGAAGGCTTATGATTCCGTCCCACGAGAAATACTGTGGAGAGTTTTGGAGAAGAGACAAGTACATGTCCTATACATTAATGTCATAAAGGATATGTATGATAGGGCTTTATCTTGTGTAAGGACCCCGACGGGGAAGACTGACTATTTTGATATCAACATTGGTTTACATCAAGGTTCAGCTTTGAGTCCATTTCTTTTTACTTTGATTATGGACGAGTTGACAAGTCACATTCAGGATGAGTTACCTTGGTGTATGTTATTTGCTGATGATATTGTGTTGATTGACGAGACTAGAGATGGAGTAAATGAGAAGCTTGAGGTTTGGAGACATGAATTGGAGACTAAAGGTTTTCGTATAAGTAGGGCTAAGACGGAATATATGCAATGCACCTTTGATGGATGCAATGATGAAGGAATCGAGGTGAAGATTGGTGACGATAACATTCAGATTCAGAAGAGAGATTCTTTTAGATATCTGGGATCTATTTTGCAACATGATGGGGAAATTGATGGAGATGTTACTAATAGAATAAATGCAGGCTGGCTAAAGTGGAGAGGAGCCTCCGTTGTTCTCTGTGATAAGAAAATTCCTTTAAAAATTAAAGGAAAGTTTTACAAAGCATCCGTGAGACCTGCTATGCTTTATGATTCTGAATGTTGGCTTGTGAACCATAGACATGTGCAGAGAATGGTTGTAGCAGAAATGAAAATGCTAAGATGGATGTGTGGACATACACGTAAAGATCGGATTCGGAATGATGCAATCAGAAAGAAAGTTGGTGTAGCTCCGATCGAGGATAAGATGCGAGAAAACCGCTTAAGATGGTTTGGTCATTTGCAAAGAAAGTCAGCGGATGCACCGGTTAGGAGATGCGAGTGGTGGGATGTTGAGCCGGCTAAGAGAGGGCGAGGACGGCCCAAGAAGTGTTGGAAAGAGACTATACGAAGTGATCTTAGTTTTTTGGATATAAGTCCGAGATTGACCCAAGATAGATCTGAATGGAGGCGAAGAATCCATGTAGCCGATCCTACTTAATTGTGGGAAAAGGCTTTGTTGTTGTTGTTGTTGTTGTGGGTTCAACGACTAGTTGATCAGGGTTGTGATTCATACCTTCAATTTGTTCGGGAGGTATCTGATCAGGAGCCGATGATACAGGACATCCGAGTAGTATCAGAATACCTAGATGTGTTTCATGATGAGATACCCGGATTACTTCCTCAGAGAGAGATCGAGTTCGAGATGACATTGTTACCAGATACGCAGCCGATCTCGATGGCTCCTTATCGTATGGCACTAGCCGAGTTGCGGGAGCTGAAGGTGCAGTTACAGGAGTTACTTGATTTGGGATTCGTGAGGCCGAGCACTTCACCTTGGGGTGCTCCGGTTCTGTTTGTCAGGAAGAAGGATGGATCCATGAGGTTATGCATTGATTACCAGCAGCTGAACAAGAGAACGGTGAAAAACCGATATCCCTTGCCGCGCATCGATGACTTATTTGATCAGCTCCAGGGATCTTCGTTGTTCTCGAAAATCGATCTTCGATCAGGCTATCATCAGTTGAGGATTCGCGAATCGGATATTCCGAAGACAGCCTTCAGGACTTGCTATGGACACTACGAGTTTGTGGTGATGCCGTTTGGGCTCACCAATGCACCTGCGGCTTTCATGGATATGATGAACATGATTTTCCGTCCATATTTGGACAAATTTGTGGTGGTGTCCATAGATGATGTGCTCATATACTCACGGAATGAATGGGATCATGCGAATGATCTACAGATTATATTGGACACATTACGGGAGCACAAGTTGTATGCCAAATTGAGCAAATGTGAGTTCTAGTTGTCCCAAGTCTCATTTCTGGGACATGTCATTTCTGGAGCAGGCATCGCAGTTGATCCTGCGAAGATTGAGGCAGTCATGTCTTCGAAGCAACCTAAGACAGTTACACAGATTCGGAGCTTCCTCGGGCTAGCAGGCTATTACAGACGCTTCGTCATCGGATTTTCAAGCATTGCTCGTCCTTTGACACGATTGATACAGAAGGGAGTTCCATTCATTTGGGACGATTCATGTGAGCAGGCCTTCCAGACACTGAAGGAGAGATTGACTACAGCACCTATTCTTACTCTTCTTTCAGGCACTCAGGACTATGCAGTCTATACAGATGCATCTGGAAAAGGCCTAGGAGCAGTGTTGATGCAAAGAGGACAGGTGATTGCTTACGCATCATGACAGTTGAGACCGCACGAGCGGAACTACCCCACACATGACTTGGAGTTGGCGGCAGTTGTCTTCGCCTTGAAGATCTGGCGTCACTATCTTTATGGGGGGAACTTTGAGATCTTCACAGACCACAAGAGCCTGAAGTACATCTTTGAGCAGAAAGAGTTGAACAGGAGACAGCGCCGATGGCTCGAGCTGCTGAAGGATTATGATTGCACGATCTCTTATCATCCCGGTAAGGAAAACGTGGTGGCCGATGCACTTAGCAGGAGAGCACATGCAAAGGGTATGAAAAAATGGCTATACACGTGGGATATGCTCGCATCTTTGACTGATTGGCATCCACAGGAGAGCGCATCCATTTACACAGGCATACCTCCACGATTCAGCAGTTTATGGGATCGTATTATCGAAGGCCAGAAGATAGATCCTTGGATCCGTGATAGATACATGCGCGCCGTCAAGGACGAAGTTGATGATTTTGTTGTAACAGAGTCTATTTTATGGAAGGCAGGACGGGTCGTTGTACCCAATGCTGAGCAGCTTCGCAGAGACATACTTGATGAGGCACACAGTTCACGGTTATCTATCCATCCAGGCAGCACGAAAATGTACCATGATCTGCGTCGACATTTCTGGTGGGATGGAATGAAGCGCGAAGTGGCGCTACATGTTAGCAGATGCATGACCTGTCAGATGGTCAAGGCCGAGCACAGGAGACCACCAGGATTACTGCAGTCTCTCCCCATTCCCGAGTGGAAGTGGGAGAGCATTTCTATGGATTTTGTCACGGGATTGCCGAAAACAACAGGTGCCATGATTCCATTTGGGTCGTTGTTGATAGGTTGACCAAGTCAGCCCATTTCATACCTGTCAACACGACTTACACTCCATCCAGATTGGCCAAGTTATATATGCAGAACATTATCAGACTGCATGGTATACCACGAGAGGTGGTGTCTGACAGAGATTCGAGATTTACATCACACTATTTGGCATCAGTTCATGTCAGCACTACAGACAGAGCTGAAGATGAGTTTTGCATATCATCCGCAGATAGATAGGCAGAGTGAGCGTACCATTCATACACTAGAGGATTTGTTTCGCACATGCACCTTGGAATGGAAAGGTTCCTGGAAGGACTATCTGCCGTTAGTAGAGTTCACGTACAACAATAGCTATCATTCCAGCATCGGCATTGATGCAGCGTGATCTCGAATTATAGGGCCGAATTTATTTAATTAATTAGTGGTCAATTTTATTTACGTTTTTAAATTGTCTAATTAAATAATTGAGATCGCCTGTGATCTCAACGTTTATTCGTAGATTTAATTTTGATCAATTAATTAGCAGAGTCTAATTAGGGTAATTAGAGGTCAATTTGAATTTTAAATTTATCAGAGTCAAATTAGGATAAGTTTGTTGTCCAATTTAAATTAATTTCTATTTTTGTAACCCCATCTCTCCTATATAAAGAGATGGTAGTCCAATGTTTTGAGGAAGTCAAGTATTAATGAAAAGTTGAGATTTTATCTCCCTCTCTATTTTCTCTCCTCTCTCCACGTGGTCTTCACGGTTCTTCTCCTTCAACCCCTCGTTCCGACGAGTTTTCTTCTTCTCAACCCCTCCTTTTCTCCACCGAACTTCCACCGCCCAAATTATTTTATTTACCGCGCGACGCCAAATTTCCGTTTGCATCATTTGGTATCAGAGCATGGATATCGAATCGTTCCTACGATTCAACGATCCCGGTGCATATTAGCGTTTGAAGCTTGACCTCAACCGCCTATCTCATGGCCCGCAGTCTCGTTCGCGTCAACGAAAGTTCAAATAGCGTCTTATGGCGTCCCTGAAGGTTCAAGCATGGCTGGACGCGCAAATCAACGAAGAAACGCTTGATGACGACAAAAATCAGATCACGGAAGCTGCTGTACAGCCTGTTGGTGAACAAAAAATTGAAGGTATTTCAATTCTAAATGAAGATTTGTTTGATACAACTCCTGTGCAACCAAACAATGAAGACAAAGGGCCGATTTTTGATAAAAGCGCGGAAAAAGGATCTGAATTCGAAGTCGAAACTGCTCTCCAGGAGGTTTCAGACCTACCGTCACTGCCGAAATAAACCCTGGCGAGACCCACCCCTCCAACCACTCCCTCGCGGGACCCCCCAGCCCACCCCGCAACCACGGCGGCACCGATCCAGACCCTTTCCCCACCGGCTTCCCCACAAACCCCCGCCACCCCTCCCGCCGCCTTCGTCAGCCCCCTTCCCACGCACACCAGCCCTCTCCCCAGGACCCCCCTCCTCCCCCTTTCCCACGCGCACCACTTGCCCTCTTCTTTTCCCACCCCCACCTGTGCATCCTCCTTCCGCACCCAACTCGCCCGCCACCACCTTCCCAGTCTCGAACCCCTTACGCACCCAGCGCCCTTCCCTTACCCTCCCCGCCTCCAGCCGCCTTCCCCTGCTCAAGCGCGTCGCCTACCCTGCCAAGCCCTTCCCTGATTGGCCCGCTTGCGCCTCCCCACCAGCAACCGCTCCTCCGACCAGCCACGGTCGCGACGCCGCAGCCATCGCGAAGCGCCGCGCCATCATATTATTCATGCCTCATCAATTTTTCCATTATCACAAGGAGGACGCAAAATTCCCGAAGACGCTGTCGTTTGCGCCACACGTTCTTCCACGACGAAAGCCGCACCCGAATGTGGAGCCCGCCATTCGCCCCACACCAGTTCTTCCAGAAGACTGCGGACCATGCAGATTTGACCTCCAAGCCTACATCGAACAATTCGTCGGGAGACGAATTTTTTAAAGCGGAGGAGAGTTCATGCAGCGTGATCTCGAATTATAGGGCCGAATTTATTTAATTAATTAATGGTCAATTTTATTTACGTTTTTAAATTGTCTAATTAAATAATTGAGATCGCATGTGATCTCAACGTTTATTCGTAGATTTAATTTTGATCAATTAATTAGTAGAGTCTAATTACGGTAATTAGAGATCAATTTGAATTTTAAATTTGTCAGAGTCAAATTAGGATAAGTTTGTTGTCCAATTTAAATTAATTTCTATTTTTGTAACCCCATCTCTCCTATATAAAGAGATGGTAGTCCAATGTTTTGAGGAAGTCAAGTATTAATGAAAAGTTGAGATTTTATCTCCCTCTCTATTTTCTCTCCTCTCTCCACGTGGTCTTCACGGTTCTTCTCCTTCAACCCCTCGTTCCCGACGAGTTTTCTTTTTCTCAACCCCTCCTTTTCTCCACTGAACATCCACCGCCCAAATTATTTTATTTCCCGCGCGACACCAAATTTCCGTTTGCATCAGGCATGGCACCATTCGAAGCCCTATACGGGCGGAGAAGTCTTACACCTCTCAATTGGCGTGAGGTAGATGATCATGCTTTATACTCCGTAGATCTCTTAGAGGAGACCGCGAGAGCTGTTGATCTTGTGAAACAGAGGCTTCTGACGGCACAGAGCCGCCAGAAGAGCTATGCGAACAGTCGGAGAAGAGATTTGGAGTTTCAGGTTTCCAATCTTCTTCTCTTTCCTTTATTACGAAAGTAACTTAATCTCATACTAACGACGTTCCTATCAATTATAGGTTGGAGATTGGGTATTCCTCCGTATATCTCACATGAAGGGAGTGCAGAGATTTGCTGTTCGTGGCAAGTTGGCACCACGATATGTTGGACCATTCGAGATCCTTGCTAGAGTGGGGAAGGTTGCTTACCGAGTAGCCCTTCCTCCACATCTTTCTGCTATTCACGACGTCTTCCACATATCCAACCTGAGGAAGTATGTGCACGACCCTCGATACGTCATCAGCTACGAGAATCTTGATGTGGAGCCTGATTTGACATATGAGGAGAAGCAGGTGCAGATACTTGACCGTGCTGTGAAGAAGCTTCGTAGCAAAGAGATTCCATTGGTTAAGGTATTGTGGCATCAACACGACGTCGAAGAAGCGACGTGGGAAACCGAAGCTAACATGCGAGCACGATACCCGCGGCTTTTCTGAGGTAATAAGCAAAACTAGCCTTTGTAATTAGATATGTGATAAAAGATATGACTTGTTTTCTCTTTGAGGTTTTTATGGGTTCCAAAATCCTTTGAGGTTTTTATGGCCACATGGAATCCAAAGAAAACACCTAATGACCTCGACTCGAGTCTCGAGGACAAGACTCCCTTTGAGGTTTTTATATTTGTAACATCCGGTTTCCAACCAAACCCGAACTCGACCCGATTAGTGTCCGATCAACCCAATAAAGTTGTCAGTCAGCATTAGATGACTCAAAATGATCAATTGATCGTGAATCAAAAGTTGTTCGGGTGAAATCAGTGTTGTCAAAGGCGTGAGGCGCTCTAAGGCGCTACGGGTCCAAAACGCCTGAGGCGCTAGGCGCTCGCCTAGGCGCTTGCCTGAGACAATCGAGACGCTAAAGAAATATTGTATGTATATATAATATATGTACACATTAAATTATTTATATTACTTGTTTCAAATAAAAATATACCACAAGTATAGCACTAACATGCAATGAATATCATTCAAACATATATTAGAGAAAAATAAAACTTCAAACACTTCTAGAAATTGTTTAAACGTTCAAATTATGCAAACAAGGCATTGTTTTCATCTTCATCATTCAAGCATATAACTAAAAATTGAAATGTCTATGGATCTATAAGTTCTTCGTCTTCGTCATCATCAAAATTGATTTCACCAGCATCGTCTTCATCTCCACCTTCATTCCCCTCAATCTCTTCCATTTCTTCTTCTTCCTTGTCTTGTGAAGCAACAACTCGTCTTGAAGAAGATCCCGCAATAGGTGCTCCATGCTTTGTACGTTGCCGCGTATATGTTTGTGCCTCTGCAATTCCAGATGCTCTTGCTACATCTCCCCATGTCAATATATCATCTTCAAAGACAAAATCTTCCTCTGCATTATTTGTCTCCATTTCACCTAGCAACCATTCATTAGCATCATCGATCTCAGTAAGAGCGATCGGATCTATGGTGTCTCGTAAGTCATATCGATCCTTCAAAGCCTGGTTATATTTGATGTACACCAAATCTTGCAACCTTTGATGTTCAAGCCTATTTCTTTTCTTTGAATGAATCTGCAAAAATGTTTGCACTATAAGAGTTAAAATCAAAGACTCAAAAGTGTAGATTAACATAAAATAACTTACGTGCTCAAATACACTCCAATTACGTTCACATCCAGATGAACTGCATGTCAAGCTCAAAATCTTTATAGCTAGACGTTGCAAGTTTGGAGCTGAACTTCCAAAAGAGCTCCACCATTCCACTACATTATCATATGAAGATGTTAACATATGAACATATTTGCACAATCAACATTCTAAGTTTCTAACATAAACATTTGCATATATACTATAATAAATATATGTAACCATGCCATATATTTGTTATAACTGAGATCTCTACATGTTATTTGGTGGGTGAACCCAGCCGTATAGCCCCACCCGTGCCACCATACCCTACCAGCACGGGGGTCTCGCTGGGGTTGCAGGGGGCAGCGCCCTCGTCCCGAAACGAATTTTCTATATAGATTTTCAAATCCATCCGTATTCGGGATTGCTACATAAACAATATTCGTGCAGAAATCAGATAAAAGGAAGCGGCGGAATTCTAACCCGAAATGATTAGGATGATGGTGTTGAATCTGATGATGCCTCTGAGCGATAGAAGGAGGCGAAACACAAAAACTGTGGTGGAGGAGCAACCACAAGCCAGAGGAGCTAACGGTGATGATTAGGGCGATGGAGATCACAAGAGGCTGTGGGCGTGGGAGTATTACGAAACGGGCTGCAAGCTAGGGTTTGTAAGGCGAATAGTTTGAGGGTCTTTGTAAATCTAATCGGATCTCCAACAGGGATCTGATTAGACCCTAAAGAGATCAATATTTTATCAGGCGCTCGCCCGAGCGCCTCACGCTTTCCATCAAGGCGCTCGCTTCTTTCGCGCTTGCACCAAATCGCTCCGCCTGACTCCAAACGAGGCGCCATGGCCTCGCCTCGCCTTAGCGCCTAGGCGAGCGCCTGACTCGCTTTTGACAACACTGGGTGAAATCGACCAAAAATCGGTCGCATCGTAATGCGTGCCCGAAAAAGTCGCGACGTAAATTCGGAAACCACAAAAAGAACCGAGACCGTCAGCAGATCCGATTCGACGAGACAAGACCAACGGAATTGACCATTCTCAATTGGAGGTTGTTTGATATTTTTAAATCATAAAATTTGATCTTAGACAAAAATCGTATCCGAAAATTTCGGGCATCCAAACCCGATCGGAAGTATAGCAATATTATACTCATATTGCCTGTCATTTTGAGACGATTAAAACGAGATGCACCGCGTCTAAATCCGAAACCTGAGACGCTTAATACATAGGACTTTTGTATCTTAAGTAAATGAATAAAATGAAAAAAAATAATAATAAATATCTTTATTTACAGTTGCAGCAGATCAGCCGTAGGAGCCCAAAACTCCTTTCCACGTTGCTATCCAGCAACCCAAATTACAACTGCTGTTACTTCATGGCCATATTTGGAGCTCCATCACCTTCTTCTTCTCCATTTCTTCAATATTCCCGGTAAGAGACTCTCCTCTTCTCCTCATTTTAGCTACATGCAGCTGTTGTTTAGCAGCCAATTGCTGCTACATTTGGATGCTCAAATCAGCCAAAGCAACCTGGGAACATCTACATCTTTGGAGCAGTTGTTGCATGTTCGATCCAGCATCCTTCTCCAGAAAATCTGGATACAAATAGGTACCTCCTTACCCATCCCTTGCTGCCATACATGCACTTGATCCAGAAAAATACATTATGGTTGATCTATTGTTTCAAAAAAAATGATATATTATTTTGCATCAAGTTGGTGGCCACTTTTGGATGGTATTTTCTCAAATTATAGGAAAAAGAAGAGCAAGGATGGAGATTGGCGTAAATTATAAATTCCATAAGTTTTGAAGTCTAAAATGATAATATAAAATGGAATCCATTCCAGTTAACATCGATGAACATGGAAGTCATTCCATAAAGCTTATAGTGAAGAAGTTAGCATGCTTACAGGAGCATGGTACAATTGCAAAGATTATGTCGGTCATGTGATCTTCAAGATTTTGGAGCTATGTATATAAATTCCTTGTTTATATATATATATACAGAAATATAACATGGATTAGGAATTGATATGTATGTTAGATGATTGCTCACAGTGAAGATATACCAACATATAATTTTATGATGTCTTGATCGTTATATCTTCTTTATACAGATTTCCCTCTAGTACAGCTACACTTTTCTCTTCAAATTCTTGTATGATATACAAAAGTGATTAATAAGTTGATGGAATATTACATAATTAAGGTTGTACTATTACAGTTTATTGAAACACCTTGACAACAAAATGGAAAGTAATATCTTGTTAGGTAAACATGACTATATTTTTGATATATGAGAAACGGGAGACCATACTCTGCAATGCTATAGGACATCAGGAACTGAGTTCATGTTCCCTTGTCTCTGTCCCTTATCTTCAGAACTTCTTACTCTGTTTAAGAACACCATTTCTTTATATCATCTCGACTTGCAAAATCTTTCGATTTTAGACTCTAATTTGGAACCCATCGTACTTGTTTCTTTCAAAGGAGTTATGTTATATATTGGTCACATGGATGGAGTAACCATAGGGAAATTTTGTGAGGAGTTAGCACAACTGAAAATCTGTAGGAAGTGAATCTAGTAGAATTTGCTAATGTTCATCACCCTTTTGGTGTCTATAGCTTTCTTCTTTACAATAAGTATAACATTGTAGATATTATCTTGGTAGGGTGGTATCTTTGGCATTGCACATCACGTTAATTCTCCTCAGCAAGAAACGTGACTACTTCTTGAATTGTCAAAACTAAATTAAATTTAAGGAGTGAAATCAATGAGAGGCCTAATCCCACGAGTTAAAGAATAAAAGAGTTGGATAATTTGATATTAAATTAAACTGATCCAATAAATAACTTCAAATAAAAAAAAGATTACATGTGACCGCAGGGACTGATCATCTTCATGAACTCATCCTTTAGGTGTATTCTAGTAACTATTGATCACTAATAAATCGTTGACCAATACCTAGATTTGTAAAGTTAACCTCGACAGAGATCGAGAAAAGAATGAAGAATCAAATAAGTATTGGTGAATCAGTGATGACTAGTAATTTAATAATGACGGTCATAGTGACCTCTACACTTGACCGTGCGAGGGTGCGGTGACCCTCAACTGGGCGGAAGATAGGAAGCCCAGTTCGGGCAGCGGCCGCCAAGTGCGTGGGTCTAGGATCCCAGTCCTTTTTCGATTTTTACGCGAGCTCGCGGTGTTTTTACGCCTCGTTGGGATCCCGACTTTAGACCAGTTCCGCTGACCCTCTTTTTTTTAGGATACCCAAGCGGGGGATCCTTGGTTTTCAGTTTTACATACGAGCTCGTTCGCCTGTACTAGTCGAGCCGTTTTTCTAGAGCGACTTTTCCGGGAAGTCTCTCTCTCACCCGTCTCAGTGGCGTAGTTTTGGAGTAGACCTATCCCTCTATTGGACCGCGCTTCCAATTAGAGGGCGAGACGGAAGAGCCCTTTTGTTGGCTTCTTCACTGCTTGAGTTTTTCTTTCACCAACAGACTTGGCGATTTTACATCCAGATCCTCCATATCTATATCTACATCATCTAGAGTTACATTGAGGTTGTTGCACAACGGTTTGAAGGGATTGATTTTACATCCAGATCATCCATTTCTATATCTACATCATCTAGAGTTACATCTGAGACAGTTGCACTTGAGGTTTTAAGGGATTACAATTAAAGTTGAGTAAATGAAAAAGACTATAATCTAATTCGAAATCTCATTAAGCTAGTGGACGTGTTGGGAACTTAGTTAGGATGCATTATACAACACCGCATGCCTACAGAGGCACCCCAACCCTAAGACATTCGCCAAGTCTTAGATTCATAGTGTAAGGTTTCACAAGAACCAAGACCATAGACTATCTACTAGACTTAAGAATTAAATAAATCTTTATATCTTCTCATCTTATCTTTCCCATCATCAAAATCCAAAAATATGATCTCTGAGTAATATGAGAATAAAATATACATACTTATGATCAATTAGTCACCATAGAAATATATTTATGTAGGAAATGTGGGATAATGGCTGATCATGAGAGGTGCTTACTAGAAATTTGGAAACCTCTTACATTTGCAAGTAGAATTAAATTTTAATTTGAGTTGTTCTCTCCTTTCTACTTGTTGTGTTATTTTTTTATAAACTTATGGGAAGTACCAGCGCCCGCGGACGTCTTTTCTTCCTTGCACACATGGCAGGCAAGGAGCCTTTAGCACAGTAGCGGGTTGATGATTTTAGGAGATAGAGTTTATACTCGACGGTATGGTATTTTGTCAGTTTTTGTTCGGTTTATAATGTATTATGTTTCTTTCTCTTCAGTCAGATTTTTGGGATATACTGTATGCACTGTCAGACTTTGTAGATGTTGTAAAATATATGGAAGTTAATGAAATGAGATTTTGGTGAAAATTGTTCTATGAGCTTGTGGTTATAAATGTTTATGTGAATGTCAGATGAATTATTGCAGCGCGAAAAATTTCCCTATTTTTCTGTAACTTAATGCGATCTCATGTGAAAATAATAGTGTGAATGTGTAATTAACGGGTACCCGGATCCTCAGGGGTTCACAGCCACCAACACAAAAAGAAGGGGAGCAAGGGGGCAGCCCTGACGCACCCCCCTCTGCGGTTGGAACCAGCCACCCTCAGGTTTGTCGTTGACCAAAACCGAGCAGGGGCACGTAGTGACACACCTCTTAACCCAATCCACCCAAAGAGGTGGGAAACCCTTCTTCTGTAACGTTGTCCACAAGAATTTCCAACTGACACAATCGTAGGCCTTGGCATAGTCGATCTTCCAAATCGCACCTTTCTTCCTAGATCTCTTCCATTCACGACTGACCTCTGATGCGGTCATGACACCATCTGTCATACATCGCCCAGGAATGAACGTGGACTGTGCTGGAAGGACCACGCCTGATAGAACACCTCTAAGCATGCTCGCCAAAACCTTGGCCACAATGAGGTAGATGCCATTAGAAATCGAGATAGGCCTATAGTCGCCAATCCCCACTGGGGCCTCTTTCTTAGGCAGAAGAAAGATCAAGGCCCTGTTGACCTTCTCAAAACCCATGTTGCCATCCCTGAATTCATTCAGAACCTCCAAAATTTCTCCCTTCAACAGCTCCCAGAACTCCCTGTAAAAAGAAATAGAGAAACCATCCGGGCCAGGAGCCCCATCCGCATTAAAATCCCAAACCGTCCGGCAAACCTCTGCCTCCGAAAATTCTGTCACCAGCGAGTCCGCCTGCTGACCAGTCAATGACCCCGACCCCCGACCTGTCCACCCCCATCCATACCCCACCCTCACTCTCCTCAAAGCACTGACAAAATGCTCTCGCAAGGCAACCCCAATGCTCCTCTCCCCCGAAACCCTTCGGCCCCCCACCTCCACCTCATGCAGGAAACTCCTTCCCCTCCTTCCAGAAGCAACCAAATGGAAGAAGCGTGTGTTGGTGTCGCCCTCCTGCACCTCCTCCGGAGTCAACCCTCGGTCATCATCGAGCCCATCTAGCCTGCTTATCCCCGCCTCCGCCTCGGCCCTGTTGGCCCTCCGCCTCCTGGCGACCTCCTTCCCATACGACAGCAACAACCTCCTAAGAGCGTCCAGCTTTGCCGCAAAATGTGACACCATCGAACCAGAGATCGAGAATGCCCGCCAATGCTCGCACACCAGATCCCGAAAACCCTCCTCCAATAGCCACTTCTTCTCAAACCGAAAAGAGAACCGAGCCAAGCGCTCCTCCCCAGAAAACCAAAGAACTGGGGTATGGTCAGACAACGTCCTCGGAAGAGCCCAAGCCCTCGCCAAAAGGAAGACCTCCCCCGCCTCAATCGACAACAGGAACCTGTCGATTCTGGACCTGGACCTCGCATTCCTCCAAGTGAACCTGCAACCGGCAGCGTCCACAACTGACAAACCCAAAGAACGGACCACCTGCCTCAGATCTGCAGACCCAGCATCCAAGCCACCTCCCCCCCTCGGCCTGTCCTCCGGGACACATGCTTATTACTCAGAAGGATATGGAAACTAGACGAAAGCAATATTTCATAGCTTTTCATTGGAGAAGGAAATAGAGAGATCACTTTGGGAGATCTAGCTAATAGTGAAAGCAACTTGAATCGTGCAGGTTATAGCTGAATACAAAGTATGGAAGTATAGGGGGCTTTGAAGAATATGAAACCTGAGAAACGTGTAGAACAATATGACATTCCTATAGAAGTATGAAGAGTTCTAAGTGAGCGTGGTTTGACTTCGCTTACAAATTTATTCAATGTTATTTGTCGAAGCAAGAAAATGCCTGAAGATTGGTGGAGAAGCATCGCGGTGTCTCTTATAAGAACAAAATAGACATACAAAATCATGTGAATTACAAAGGTATCAAGATGATGAGTCATACTATGAAATTTTGGGAACGTGTAATTAGCATAAGATTGAGGCAAGAATAAGAAAACCTATTCGGATTCATGCCAGCTCGTTCAACTATTGAAGTCATCCACTTGCTGAGAGAACAAAATGAGATTTACAAAGCTAAAAGGAAGAATCTTCATGTGATTTTTATTGATTTGGAGAAGGCTTGTGACACTGTCCTACAGGAGATATTGTGGAGAGTTTTGGGAAGAGACAAGTACATGTCCTATACATTAACCTCATAAAGGATATATATGATAGGGCTTCACATCTTGTGTAAGGATCCAATCTGGGAAGACTGACTATTTTGGCATCAACATCTCAAGGATCAGTTTTGAGTCCATTCCTTTTTACTTTGATTATGGACGAGATGACTAGTCACATTCAAAATGAGATACCATGGTGTATGTTATTCGCTGATTATATGGTGTTGATTGATGAGACCAGAGATGGAGCAAATGAGAAGCTTGAGGTATGGAGACATGCATTAGAGACTAAAAGATTTCGTATAAGTAGGGCTAAGATTGAATATATGGAGTGCACTTTTGATGGAAGCAATAGTGAAGGAATTGAGGTAATGATTGGTGATGATAACATCCAAAAGAAAGATTCTTTTAGATACTTGGGATCTATTTTGCAACATGATGGGGAAATTGATGGAGATGTTACTCACAGATGAATGCAGTTTGGCTAAAGTGGAGAACAGTCTTTAATGTTCTATGCGATAAGAAAATTCCTTTGAAAATCAAAGGAAAGTTTTACAAAGCAATTGTAAGACCTACGCTCTATGGATCTGAATGTTGGCATGCGAACCATAGATATGTGCAGAGAATGGTAGTAGCAGAAATGAAAATGCTAAGGTAGATGTGTAGACATACATTTAAAGATCAGATTCGAAAAGATGCAATCAAAAGAAAAGTTGGTGTAGCTCCGAACAAGGATAAGATGCGAGAAACCGTTTAAGGTGGTTTGGCCATTTGCGAATGAGGTCAGCTGATGTATCAGTTAGGAGATGTGGGTTTTGGGATGTTGAACCGGGTAAGAGAGGGCGAGGAAGGCCCAAGAAGTGTTGGAATAAGAAAATCCGAAGGGATCTTAGCTTTTTGGATCTAAGCCCAAGAATGACCCAAGATAAATATGAATAGAGGCAAAGAATCCATGCAGTCGGCCTATTTTATGTGGCAAAACATTGTTGTTGTTGTTGTGGTTGTTAGAAATATGAAAATGAAGGATTAAGATCCCTTGATTACAGTTAAAGAGAATATGATGCAAATCGAAGATTCGGCGACGACGAAAATTAAATATTTGAACGGTGGTTTTCCGGTGGTAGAGAAATAGAAGGGTTGAGAAGAGAACTCGTCGGGAACACGAGGGGTTGGAGGGGAGAAACGTGAAGATCATGTGAGGGGAGAGAGAAGGGAGAGGCGGAGATAGAGAATAAATCTCAATTTGTTAATCAACTGAACTGATCATAACAATAGCCCCATCATCCCTTTATATAGGAGGGATGAGATTACAAAAATAGAAATCAAATTCAAATTCAAATTGAAACTAATTATCCTAAATTGACTCTAACTGAATAACCAACTGATTTGAAATTCAATTTTCTAACTAATTGAGATCACAGGCAATCATGTTTATTTAATTAAAAATATGATGACTCAAATAAACGTAAATAAAATTAACGGATAAAATTAAATAAATACGCGGCCCTATATTTTGGTTTCGTGCTGCATCAACTCTCCTCCGCTTGAAAAAATTCGTCTCCGACGAATTGTTGGATCTTCGGTCTGTCGGTGGAGAATTCCATATAGATTGATTCGTTGGATCTCCCAATTTTGCTCCTTTTCCATGTTACGTTTATAATTCTTCTCCATTGAGGGGTACGGCTGCAAATGTTCTACCCCTTCACTTAAAAACTCATAAGTTAACTTTTCTACTTGACCCGTAGGGTAAAATATCATTGGAGGAGGGGCTCCCTTAAAATATTCCCAGAATATTCCTTTTCTCCTATTGTCAAGGGACCCGATAGAGTAAAAACCCTCAATTATTGTTAGGGCTCGGCCCTTCTTAAATGGGAGGCGGCCGCATGATGGGAACAGGGGGCGGTGGCGCGCAGTTCTTCTACTGTTGCGGTGCGTGGTACCACAGGGATCGCGTAGCCAGGGTTCGTAGTCGGGTGACGGCGGCATCGGGTGGCGTCGCGGGCTGCAGGGAAGGAGTGGAGGAATGTCGATGGCAATGGGAAGAGGTGGAAGGGGCGGCACGGAATAACAGGAAAGGGTGGGGGTGAGGAAGGCGACTTAAGGTGTGTGGGCTGCGGCGGGAGGGGGTGGCGAGGGCGTGGGGGTTGTGGCGGAAGAAGGCGCTGGGGGTGCGGGTGTATGGGATTGTGTCAGCGCAGGGGCTATGGTGAGTATTGCGGGAGGTGCGTGAGGATGGTCTGGGGGTGCGGAAGGGGCCGCTGGAGCTGCGGGGTGGGCCGTTGGGATTCCGGGAGCAGGCGGTGGGGGTTCTTGGGTTGCAGGTGCAGCGAGAGGGGGGCATGGGGGTGCGAGGGTGGTGGAGGAGGTCTGTAAAAGGGTCGTGGAAGGGCTGGAGCTCAGTTCCTGCGGCTTTAGCGAGTCTGAAATTACCTGGACAGCGAGCAGATCGACACTTTTTCCTCCCGGAACCCTGTCGTACCCTCTGTTGAGGTTGAATGTATCTGCCTTCCGAACGCCCATTCACCAAATCCGCATTAGTGGCGGTCGTAATATAATGCTTCATCCATGCAATCCACAAGTCCGGGAAACCCAAGCGAGACCCAGAGAAATCGCCAATCAACAAAGTCATGTACCTTATTAGAGAAATACACCCTCCATAAAACTCATCTCTTTTGAGATCTCTTCCAATACAAAACCATCTTCAATGCCAAAACCCAGATATCTACCATGTGCCAATCGGGAACATAAGCAGTCTGTTCAGGTTAAATGATACTATCAGGCACACATCACAAACTGTCAGCCAAAACCTTGGCCAAGATGAGCTAAATCACATTGGATAGCGCAATAGACCTGAAGTACTCCACTCGGGCAGCCACCTCCTTTGGAAGAAAGAAAAGAAGTGCCTCGTTCAGGCGCTCGAAACCCCAATTACCTTATCGAAACTCCTGCATCACCGCAACTACATCTGCCTTCACACAATCACAAAATTCTTTGTAAAAAGGACAGAAAAATCGTCCAGGCTTGCGGATCCATCCGCATTCAGCTGCATCAGTTTTTGTTTCACCTTGTTCTCTGTAAAGGGTGACACAAGGTCCTCAGATTGGGCTGGAGCTATTGCTTATTACCCCACATCCGCGCCAACCCCAACCTATGCAAGAAACCCTTCTAGAGAAAATAACAAAATGTGATCTAAGAGCCAAACCAACCTCCACCTCTACACATGCCACAGCACCGTCCACAGTAATGCTTTGGATATAGTTCATGCGCCTTTCTATTGTTGGTCATGGAGTGAAAGACATGAGCGGTGTTATCTCCATCATTCAACCAACTTTGTCTAGATCTCTACAGCCAATGAATCTCCTTCTTTCGATCTTCCAACTGCACCTCCTGAACCCCACCTGGTCCTCACCGCCAACTCCTCATCTGTCACATCACGATCATATTCTAACCGATCGAATCCAACGATGTCAGTCTGCGCTGCAACTCTTCTACCACAACACCGGGCCTGAATGTTTCTATTGTAGTCCATCATGTGCATGCGCAACATACACAATTTGGTATCCAATCTCCCTGTCGTCGACCCAACCGGTTGGCACCCATGCTAGAATGCACCAACCATATCCCAGAATCCTTCCTCTAGAAGCCACAAACGCTCAAATCTAAAGAAAGATCTCGATCGTACATCCTCCGCGGTTGATCATAGGAGTGGAGTGTGGTCAGAGTGGGCCCTACGGAGTGCCCAAGTACGTGCCAAAGTGAAAAGGTGAATTGCCTATGTCGACATTAGGAATCAATATGCGGGATCGTGATCTAGAGTTTCTCCAAGTTACTGACAGTTATCAACATCTACAATAGGCATGTCGAGCTCACCAATAAGTTGGGAAAGAGCATCAAACCCACCATCCTAGCCACCTCGCAAGTGTGGTCAATCCTCCGGACAAAGCGTCACGTTGAAGTCACCTCCAAGGAAGCTCCAACAATCCATGCCTCCCCCAAATATCTTCCCCTGACCAGACAAAGTTCATCAAGCAAGGATGCAGCAATGTCCCCATTAGGAGGCTTATAGACATTGGTGACCTCCCATAGATCATCAGCCTTGCGCTAGAGCGACACCAAGATAGAGTAACTTCCCCAACTAACAACTTCCACAATACCGAATTTTTCAACATTCCAACCAACCGCAAGGCCCCCGAAGGCCCTAATCGAGTCCACAACTCTACATTCCAATGGTAGGGACCCACTAATACAGCCTCATAGCCTGCCAAAACTGTGGTAGATCTTCGTTTCCTGGAGAAAAACAATGTTTTCCTTCGTCTCCATGCATAAATCCCAGACCACCATCCTCTTCTCCGACCTCCCCAAGCCACCCACATTCTAGGTTAAAATGTTCATTTGGACACATGCTTAGAGCCTGACGACAGTATCATACCTAGACAGTCCATCAATTTACGGTTGGTCATGGGCTCCATCGGCCCCCTGACTTAAACAGTTGAAGCTCCTGCAACCACCAACTCTTACCCATGTAGACAAGCCCCACTCACATCCGCGAGGGGGACACTTCCGAGGTGCAAGGAAGTGGAGATAGAGGAAATGTTCCCCATGTCTCTCCCCGAACTCTCCAGGGCATCACATACAACCAATCGCCATCTTCTTCTCTTCTCTTTGGAAGCAAATCTGAGGTACCACTTTCCATAGAGCCATGGCAGTGAGAACCTAAGGACAGAGCCAACTGAAGGCTCGCAAACAATCTAGTGCGTGCCTCCAGAGGAGCCTCCTCCTCTGAGCTGAGAAAAAGATCCTCTGCCCCTTTACCGAAACACTAGAGGTCCGGTGTGGCCCTCGAAACACTTTTACAATGGAGATAGCCAATGATATTCTGCATTAGCACACTACGAAGGCAAGTAGGACATTCTCGCCAACACATATTCCCAGGCAAAGAATGGGACAAAGATCCTCCAGTTCCAATATAACATCATCACTACAAAACATAAGGGTCACCCTCTCCATACATGTAGCTAAGAGACATGTTCAAAAAACTTCATAGTTGCAAGCCCATGAATGCTAATCCTGAGTAGTAGATGGTATACAGGAACACTATAATGGCATATGTTTTTCTTGCAACTCTTAATCCCCGGTATGATATGTCGGCAACCAGCTTCTTATCGGTGCTTATATCCCTCTCATGGAGCAGGCTCACAGTCGTCTGAGCAGGGGCACACGCTTCTTGCTTCTACTACTTATGCATCCTCTACTATAAAAGTTGGGGAAAACGATCAATCTATTATTCAAGAGAACCCTAGGCTCTCTTATATAGGGAGAGGCCTCACGGGTAAAATACATAGTAGTCCAGAGAACAATAAGAAATTATGAAAAACAATAAGAAATTATGAAAAGATACATAACATATAATAATATCGGTCTCTACACTCCCCCTCAAGGTGGAGCATAGATGTCTATCATGCTCAGCTTGGAAGAACATCTCTGGAAGGGTCCTCTGAGCAACGGCTTGGTGTGTACGTCAGCAATCTGATCCCCTGAGCTCACGTGAGATGTAGATATCAAGACTTTCTGGATCAAATCTCTAGTGTAGTGGCAGTCAACTTCAATATGCTTTGTTCTTTCATGGAATGCTGGATTGTTGGCAATAAACAATGCTGCCAGATTGTCACACTGACGCTGCATAGGTAAAGGTACGGCCACATGTAAATCCTCTAGCACAGATCGAACATACATCATCTCCGTGCTTGCTTGCGCCATAGCCCTATATTCAGATTCAGCATTGGACCTTGCCACAATAGTTTCTTTCGTGCTTTTCCAAGAAACCAGAGAGCTCCCAACAAAGACGGCAAATCCTGAGGTCGACTTTCGATCCTTAGGGCATCCTGCATAATCGGCATCTATACATGCTGAAATAGATAAATTTGTGCCCTTTCAAAATAGCAACCCTGAACCTAGAGAAGACTTTAGATACATCAGTATCATGTATATGGCATCCATATGAACTTGTCTTGGTTGCTCCAAAAATTGACTCACCCGGCTTACTGCAAAGGCAATATCGGGTCGAGTTATGGTAATATAAAGGAGCTTACCCACCATTTCTCTATATCTCCTCTTGTCTACTTCAACAATATCATCATCATATAGCTTCATGCTTGGATCCATGGGAATACTCGATGGTCTACATCCAACCATGCATGTTTCAGTCAACAAATCTGTAATGTACTTCCTTTGGGTCATCACCAGACCATGTGCATTCCTGACAAATTCCAACCCCAAAAAGTATCTTAGGGTTCCAAGATCCTTCGTGACGAACTGACGGCCTAGAAATGCTTTTGCCATTTCTATTCCCTGAACACCATCTCCTGTAACCAGAATATCATCAACATAGACCATGATGACAACCGTACCTGCAGAAGACTTCTGAATAAACAACGAGTGGTCTGCATTCGATCTTTTGAACCCCTGTCGTTCAATCAGATGGGAAAGCTTCTGGAACCACGCCCTTGGGCTCTGTTTGAGGCCATAAATTGCCATGTGAAGTCTACACACCATATGCTTCTCCCCCTCAGCAGTGAACCCCGGTGGCTGCTGCATGTAGACTTCCTCCTGCAGATCTCCATACAAGAAGGCATTCTTGACATCAAGTTGAGATATAGTCCAGTAACGTACCACAGCAACTGATAAGAGAATGCGAAGAGTAGAGTGACGAGCCACCGGAGAAAATGTATCCATATAGTCCACTCCATAGGATTGTGTGAAACCTCGCGCGACCAACCGTGCCTTGTATCGATCTAGACTGCCATCAGCGTGGTATTTAACTGCGAATACCCATTTACAGCTAACAATGGACGCATCAGGAGCAATAACCAAGCTCCATGTGCCACGAGACTGTAAGGCGCGCGTCTCGTCTTCCAAAGCCATTCGCCAGCAATCAATCTTCATAGCTTCCTGATAGGTCCGTGGTATGTCAACGGAAGACAAAGCTGCAGCAAACCTCTGAAAGTCGCCTGTAAGGCGATGAAAAGACACCTGGGAAGCAAAGGGATAAGATGCACACGCCCGCTTTTGCTTCCTGATAGCAATAGGAATATCAAGGTCATCGTCCATTATATTGGATGGTGTAGTCTCCTCCTGCAATGAAGAATCATGCACATGTACCATATCTGACGCGTCAGTAGTAATGCCATCTGAACATACCTGAGGCGTGATGGATGTCTAACGTGTAACCTGAGCAAGACCTGACCGACGCGTATAGAGATTTGGTAAAGGTGGAATAGGAGGTTGTGGAGGTGGTGGTGGTGGAGGTGGTGGTGGTGAAGATGACGTGGTAACTGGAGCAGGAGCGGACTCAGGTGAACTCCAACTAGGAGGCGGAGGGACATACACATCATCGTTGGTAGTGGATGGTACCAGCCTGTCACCTGCAGGGGAAAAATACATAACAAACTCAAAGAACGTGACATCAGCACTGACAAAGTATTTCTTGTTGATGGAGTCATAACATCGATAGCCCTTCTGAGTCTGAGAGTAATCGACAAAGACACACTTGACAGCTTTGGGAGAAAGTTTGTCAAGTCCAGAAGTCAGGAGATGAACAAATGCAACAGTACCAAAGACACGAGGAGTAAGTGACAATAATTCCTTATCAGGAAAAATGATAGAAAGTGAAATTTTCTCACCAAGGACAGATGACGGCATACGATTGACCAGGTAGCAAGCTGTAAGAC
The DNA here is from genome assembly GCA_037367405.1 of Ottelia alismoides. Classification (NCBI taxonomy): domain Eukaryota; kingdom Viridiplantae; phylum Streptophyta; class Magnoliopsida; order Alismatales; family Hydrocharitaceae; genus Ottelia; species Ottelia alismoides. The sequence goes on along the minus strand of JAZKJV010008346.1, from coordinate 405,316 downwards.
AGCATCCCCCAGAAAGATATGTAGAGATAGTTTCTACTATTATTATATGTTTATGTACCTAGTTTCTATTTCTCTCTTCTATTTAGACATCCATGTAATTTACCCTTACGGCCTCTCCCTATATAAGAGGGCCTAGGGTTTTCTTATTATCATAACGAAGACTCCTTTCTTCTAACATGGTATCAGAGTCGCCTTAGGGCTCTCCTCCCTTCCCCACCCGCCCGCCGCCCCTCCTCTTCTCTCATCTAGCTGCACGGCGGCTCCCGGCCGCTGCACCTCCAAGCAGCCCCACCCCCCCTCCGCTGCCGCTGCACCACCCAGCGGCTCTCAGCCGCACACGTCAGCGGCCCTGCCGCCCTAACGGGGCCCCTTCTGTTGCCTCCAGCCGCCCCAGCGGCCCTTCGAGCCCCAGCCGCACCCTCCAGCAGCCCCAGCGGCACCCTCCAGCCGCTCCTGCGGCCCTTGGCGCCCTAGCGGCACCCCCTCTCTGCCGTCGTAGGGCTTCCATAGCCTCCAACAGTTCATAGGCGCCGTTTTCGAGGCGATTCAAGGGCTGTAAGCTTCTTTCGAGGCGTGCCCTAGACCCCTCTTCCTCCGGTTTATGGATTTGAGTGCGTAAAAGTCTACACACGTATTCAAATCCAATGCAGTTGGTGTAGACATTCATCACAGTGTCTATTATCCCCTCGTCTTCTCCGAGCAGCAGTATGTCAGAATCGAAAGTCGATTTGCCCTCCACAGGCGCATTCAAAGGTCCGGCGCCAATAGTGAAGATGGACGGGTCTAACTATGAGCTATGGGCTATGCAGTTCATGAGTCTCATGAAATCAAATGGTAAGAAACACATTCTTACCGAGGATGAGCCAGCGGAGAAGACAGGGATCTATGCCTCATGGGAGGCCGATGATGCTTATGCAAAAGTATGGTTGTCTGGTACGTTGACGATGGAGATAGCTAATGATGTCCTCCATCAGCCCACTGCTAAGGCGATGTGGGACATCCTTGCCACTACATATTCGCAGGTGCGAAATGAGACAAAGATGTTGCAGCTTCAACATGACATCTTTACGATGAAGCAGGCCGGCAGACCTCTCCATTCTCTATACACATCCCTAAGAGGGATGTTCGAGAAGCTTTACAGTACCATTCCTCTGACTGCTACTCCGGAGCAGCAGAAGACGTTTCGGAACGCCACCATGGTAGGCGTTCTACTTGCTGCCCTCGATCCTGAGTATGATGCTGCACGGTCACAGATTTTAGCAGATGTAGTCATTCCTCTAGTGGAGGATGTCTACAGGAGGCTCAGTCGTATTCCAGTCTCATCCAACTCTTCTACTCCACCCCCATCTGCGATGGCAGCTTCGCGGGGGAGAGGTGGACCACCTTCTGGGCGTGGTCGTGGACGTGGCCGTGGACCTCCAGGAAGAGGCGGCCGAGTCAGTCAGATGTGCTCGTATTGTCACAGAACCGGACACTCAGAGGAGACATGCTACTCAAAGCATGGGTTTCCAGCATCGGCACAGGTTGCAGAGCATTCACAGTCTCCATTACCGTCTACGGCAGATCATAGATTTGACGAACTCGTGGCCCGTCTCCGTGATATTATGCCACATTCTTCTGGTGATTCATCTGGTGGCTCTTCAGATATTGCTGCCACAGCCTCTGCCAGTTCATCCGCCGCAGCCGGTTCTTCAGGTAGATCATCAGCCCTCATACCTTCACATGATATATCTGACTGGGTTATAGATTCCGGAGCTACACATCATCTCTGTCGAGGTAGAGGAAGACTACAGACCTACAGGGCTATTCCTCCAGGTCGCTCAGTACAGATAGCAGATGGTTCCCACTCACCCCTTGTTGGCCACGGGGAGGTTTTCTTATCCTCTACTATGCAGCTACAGAATGTTTTACATGCCCCTGAGTTCTCACTGAATTTGCTGTCTATTAGTCAGATTACAAAGGATCTGAATTGTCGTGCTATATTTGACCCGTCTTCTCTCATTTTTCAGGACATACTCACGGGCAAGGTGATTGGCTGTGGCTCTGAGCAGAACGGTCTATATCGGCTGGTTCGGGAATCCTATGCTGGCATCTCCACTCACTCACATGGACCAGTCTCCCCTTACATTTGGCATCTTCGTTTTGGTCACCTTCCGCTCCAGAAGATGCGCCATCTTCTGCCCCAGATCTCTCCAAGTTCGTCGTTTCGTTGCGAAACATGTCAGTTAGGAAAGCATCACAGGTCGAGCTTTCCAGGTCGTCAGAGTCGGAGCAGTAGCTCCCCTTTTGAGTTGTTACATATAGATATATGGGGTCCGAGTCGTGTTCCCGATCACCAGGGGCACAGGTTTTATCTTGTGGTAGTAGATGATTTTTCTCGTGTCTCTTGGGTTTTTCTTCTGAAGAATAAGTCTGAAGCAGGAGATGTTATCAAAAATTTGATTAATGAAGTGCAGAATGTTTTCTCTTCATCAGTCAAATATGTTCGGACTGATAATGCCCTGGAATTTTGTACGCATTCTCTTTCTCAATTTCTGTCATTGAAGGGTATTATCCATCAAACCACCTGTGCATATACGTCCCAACAAAATGGTGTGGCGGAAAGAAAGCATCGTCATCTCTTGGATATCACTCGTACCTTGTTGATTCAAAGTTGTGCTCCTATTTCTTTCTGGGGGATGTTGTTCTTACTGCATGCTATCTGGTCAATAGAATGTCGTCCTCTGTCCTTGGAGAGAAGATACCCATTTCACTTATTTTTCCGGACAAAGAGCTATTCTCACTGCCACCACGTGTCTTTGGCGCTGTGGCGTTTGTTCATCGTCTATCTCCAAGACTTGACAAGCTCTCTCCAAGAGCAGTCAAGTGCGTCTTCGTTGGGTATTCCAGAACCCAGAAAGAATACTGGTGTTATGATCCTACAACCAACAGGTACTTTGTTAGTGCGGATGTCACTTTCTTCGAGTCGGTTATGTATTTCTCACCAGCTGGGGACAGAATGGAACCATCCACCACCACTGATGATATTTTGGTTCCACCACCACCTACTTGTCTGTCACCTGACTCGTCTCCTGTGTCAGTTCCCATGCCAGCACCACCGCCACCACCACCTCCACCTCCACCCATTCCACGGCAAATCATATCACCATTTCCTAACCACTATACGCGTCGGTCAGGTCCTGCTCAGGCAACTCATGAGCCAATCACTACGCCTCAGGTATGTTCAGATGATGTTACTAATGACGGGTCAGGTGTGGTACGTATGCAGGATGACTCCTCACAGGCGGACCCAGATGATGATCTTGATGTTCCGATTGCTATTCGGAAACAGAGACGACAGTGTGCATCCTATCCACTTGCTTCACAGGTTTCCTTTCACCGGCTCACAGGTGATTTCCAGAAGTTTGCCACAGCTTTGTCTTCCGTGGACATACCACGGACATACCAGGAAGCCTTGAAGAGTGAATGATGGAGATTAGCTATGGAAGAAGAAATGGGGGCCTTGCAGTCCCGTGGCACATGGTCTTTGGTCCCTGTACCTCCAGATGCATCCGTTGTGAGTTGCAAATGGGTCTTCACAGTCAAATATCACGCAGATGGCACATTGGATAGGTACAAAGCACGCTTGGTCGCCCGTGGATTTACACAGACATATGGCGTTGATTACATGGATACATTCTCTCCCGTGGCGAGACACTCGACTCTCCGTATCCTCCTGTCTGTTGCAGTGGTTCGTGACTGGAGCATTTCTCAGCTAGATGTCAAGAATGCATTTCTGTACGGGGACTTACAGGAGGAAGTCTACATGCAGCAGCCACCCGGGTTTACTGCTGAGGGGGAGAAGCATATGGTCTGTAGACTTCACAAGGCTATATATGGCCTTAAACAGAGTCCACGAGCGTGGTTCCAGAAGCTGTCCAACCTAATTGAACACCAGGGATTCAAGAGGTCCAATGCTGATCATTCGTTGTTCGTCCAGAAGTCCTCGGGAGGTACGGTTGTCATAATGGTCTATGTGGATGATATTCTAGTTACAGGAGACGATATTCAGGGCATAGCGAGGGCGAAGGCATTCCTAGGTCGTCAGTTTGTTACAAAGGATCTTGGAACCCTAAGATATTTTCTGGGGTTGGAATTTGCAAGGAATGCACATGGTTTGGTGATGACACAAAGGAAGTACATTACAGACTTCCTGGTTGAGACTGGTATGGATGGTTGCAAACCATCAAGCATCCCCATGGATCCCAGCATGAAGTTATATGAAGGTGATACTGATGAAGTAGATAAGAGGAGATATAGAGAGATGGTGGGCAAACTCCTCTACATCACCATAACTCGCCCAGACATTCAATTTGCAGTTAGCAGGGTGAGTCAATTTATGGAGCAGCCGAGGCAGGTTCACATGGATGCTATACACATGATACTGAGGTATCTGAAGTCTACTCCTGGATTAGGGCTACTATTCAGAAAGGGTGCAGACTTATCCATCTCAGCGTGTGCAGACGCAGATTATGCAGGATGCCCTAAGGATAGAAAATCAACCTCAGGGTTTGCAGTCTTTGTTGGAGGCTCTCTGGTTTCTTGGAAAAGCAAGAAACAAACGGTGGTGGCAAGATCCAGTGCGGAATCCGAATACAGGGCAATGGCCCAAGCCAGCACGGAAATGATGTGGGTTCGCTCCGTATTAGAAGATCTACATGTAGCAGTACCTCTACCTATGAAGCTTCAGTGTGACAATCAGGCAGCATTGTTCATTGCCAACAATCCAGCTTTTCATGAGAGGACCAAGCATATTGAAGTTGACTGCCATTACACTAGGGACCTGATCCAGAGAGGATTGATATCCACGGCCCATGTTAGCTCAGGAGATCAGACTGCCGATGTATTCACCAAGCCATTGCTCAGAGGACCATTCCAGAGATGTTCATCCAAGCTGAGCATGATCAACATCTATGCTCCACCTTGAGGGGGAGTGTAGAGATAGTTTCTACTATTATTATATGTTTATGTACCTAGTTTCTATTTCTCTCTTCTATTTAGACATCCATGTAATTTACCCATACGGCCTCTCCCTATATAAGAGGGCCTAGGGTTTTCTTATTATCATAACGAAGACTCCTTTCTTCTAACAAGATATAGGAGCACAACTCTGAATAAGGAGAGTTCGAGTAATGTCAAGAAGGTGACGGTGCTTTCTTTCTGCCACGCCATTCTGCTGAGATATGTAAGCACAGCTAGTATGGTGAATAATGCCCTTGGACGAGAGAAACTGAGAGAGAGACCGTGTGCAGAGTTCGAGAGCATTATCTGTACGAACATATTTGACAATAGAAGAAAAAACATTCTGCACTTCATTAATCAAATTTTTAATCACATTTCCTGCTTCAGATTTATTCTTTAAAAGAAAGACACAAGATATACGATACACGACTCGGACCCCAAATATCAATGTGAAACAACTCGAACGGGGAGCTACTGCTCCGACTCTGACGACTAGGAAAGCTAGATTGTTGATGCTTTCGCAACTGACACGCTTCACAGCGAAAGGAAGACCTGGGAGAGATCTGAGGCAGAAGATGTCGCATTTTCTGGAGTGAGAGATGATCAAAGCGAAGATGCCAGATGTACGGAGATACTGGTCTAGCGGAATGAGAAGAGATGCCAGCATAAGAATTCCGGACCAGCCGATACAGATTATTCTGCTCAGAGCCAGAGCCAATCACCCTGTCCGTTAGTATGTCCTGAAAAATAAGAGAAAAGGGGTCAAATATAGCACGACAGTGCAAATCCTTCGTAATATGACTAATAGACAACAGATTCATGGAGAGCTGAGGAGCATGTAGAACATTCTGTAGACTCATAGAAGGAGATAGGAAGACCCTCCCCCTCCAACAAGGGGGGAATGAGTACCATCTGCGATCTGTACTGAACGGCCATGGGAAATGTCCCTGTAGGACTCAAGTCTCTCTCGATCTCGGCAGAGGTGATGTGTGGCACCAGAATCTATAATCCAATCAGATATATCAAGACAAGACGTAAATACAGTAGTAATACCTGAGGTACTAGCAGCAGTAGAGGAACTGGCAGAAGCTGTAGCAGCAACATCTAAAGGTCCACCAGAAGAATCAGCAGATGATTGTGGCATAATATCACGTAGACGTGCCACAAGCTCCTCGAAACGATTGTCTGCATTGGATGCTAACTGGGGCAGAGCATGCTCGGCTACACGCGCCGATGCTGGGAACCCATGCTTAGAGTAGCATGTATCCTCCGAGTGGTCTGTGCGGTGACAGTATGAACATGGTTGACGAAAGCGACCACCCCTACAACGGGGTCCACGTCCACGACCAGAAAACTGACCACCTCTCCCACGCGATACTGTCATTGCCGATGGGGGTGGAGTAGATGAGCTGGAAGAAACTGATATGCGACTAATCCTCCGGTAAACGTCCTCCATTAAAGGAATAACTGCATCGGCCAAAATCTGAGAGCGGGCTGCCTCGTACTCAGGATCTAGGGCTGCAAGTAGAACGCCCACCATGGTGGCATTCCGAAATGTCTTCTGCTGCTCATGAGTCGCTGTGAGTGGAATGGTATTGTATAACTTCTCAAACATCCCTCTCAGGGACTTGTACGAGGAGTAAAGTGGTCTGTCGTTCTGCTTCATCATGAATATATCATGTTGAAGTTGTAACATGTTTGTCTCATTCCGCACTTGGGAATACGTTGCAGCCAAAATATCCTGCATTGCCTTGGCATTGGGCTGATGGAGGACATCATTGGCAATCTCCATTGACAGTGTGCCTGACAGACAAACCTTGGCATACGAATCATCAGCCTCCCACGAGGCATATATCCCTGTCTTCTCTGCCGGCTCTTCTTCGGTAAGAATATGCTTCTTACCGTTTGACTTCATGAGGCTCATGAACTGCATCGCCTAGAGCTCATAATTCGTCCCATCCATCTTCACTATCGGCGCGGGACCTTTGAACGCGCCTATGGAGGGCATATCAACCTTGGAGTCTGACATAACGCCAAAGATGAAGTACTAGGGTTTGTAGATAAAGAGACAGGTGTCTACACGAACTGCATAGGATTTGAGTGTGTATGTAGACGTTACACACCCAAATCCATGGATACGACGAAGGAGGCGGCTACGGCTGAAGCGGCAGGAGGTGGCTGACGCCAGCTAGGGCTAAGCCGGCGAGATGGTGGCGCTTGGAGCAAGGGCTGGGACCGGCACTGATAGGCGGTGGCCGGGAGATGGGGCCGGACCCGGAGGCGGAGACGGGGGCCTGGACCGGAACTGACCGAGAGGCGGTGGCGGAGCCGAGGGGCTGGGGCGGTGTCGAGGGGTCGGATGCGAGACCGGGCCAGCAGCGACGAGAGAGGGAAAAAAACGGAGGAGGGGGCGGCGGGTAGATGAGCCTAGGGTTTTGGCTCTGATGCCAAGTTGGGATAAATGAACAATCTATTATTCAAGGGAACCCTAGGCTCTCTTATATAGGGAGAGGCCTCATGGGTAAAATACATAATAGTCCAGAGAACAATAAGAAATTATGAAAAGGTACATAACATATAATAATATCGGTCTCTACAATAGCAACATGCCAAGGTTGCAGAAATCGGTAGTCGATACTCGGTCGGCGGGGTAACTGACTAAGGATTAATCGGCAGTCGGGTGACTAATCGGATTTAGTTGGCCATTAGTCGGTTTAGATTTTTTTAATTATTTTAAATATATAAATCATTTTTTATACATATATTCTTATATATTTCCAATATAAATCATTTTTATACATATATTTTTATATATTTGCATAAATTTGTACATTTTCTATACTATCATAATGAAACAAAATGAGTAATTGACTTTAAATACAATATTAAGCATATTGGAATAAGTTTGATTTAAAAAAACAAAAACAAAACCTCTATGTAAAAGTCGACCGAGTAGTCGGCCCAATTAGTCGGGTTGACCGACTAGGCCTAGTCTGTTCGGCTACCCCCCGACTCTACTAGTCGGACCGACTGGTCGGCCTAGTCGGCCAACTTTTACAACAGTGCTCACAGTAGAGGGGATCTAGCTCAGTCTAAAGGATGTGGTATCCGCGACAGATGAAGTGATCCTTCGTGTCCTCAATGCACATAATGCACTATATAAGGCACTCTAAGGATACATGCCACCAAAAGCATGGCCATCCTGCATCCACTCGCGCTACCAAGTAGTTTGAGCCTATTTATACTACTATTGATTAAAAGTATAATGATCTCATCTCACTTTTGGGCCCTTCTGGTCGGTACTATCAATGCTTCCTGATATTGTCTGGCATAACTACCTCCACAAGCACCTCAGGTATTGATCATGATCTTAACATGTACCACAATGCTGATATTTCAAAGTGGATCATAGAATCTGAAGCATCTTATCATATATACGATAGCAAAGAATAGCTCACATCCCACAACACCATTTCCAGGTCGATGTGTAGTTAATAACAATGGAAAATATAATCATATTACAGGATAGGGAGAAGTTTGGTTGATGCCTTGTATGCATCTGCAAAATTTGTAACATGGACTTGCATTTTTTATGAATTTATCATCTATCAATGAGATTACCAAGGACATGAACTCTCGTGTCATTTTTCACCCTTCTCTTATGTATCACGTTATGCGCACGAGCGAGAGATTAGATATGGGCATGAGCAAAGGAGTCTCTACATACTAGTTCAGCCTTCTTATGCTGGCAGATCTTCCATTTCTAATGGACTAGTCTCCTCATATATGTGATATCTTCGGTTATGGCATCTTCCTCTGTAGAAGTTGTGTAGAGTTCTCCCTGAGATCTCGTCTTAGTCTAGTTTTCAGTGTGAGGTTTGCCAGCCAGGTGAGCAACATCGTACCAGTTTTCCCAATCGTCAGAGTAAGAGCGGTACAAGCAGTGCTTCTTCATTCGAGTTGTTGCATTTTGATATTTGGGATCCTGGTCATGTCACTGAATACTATGGGCACATGTTTTATTTAGTTGTAGTTGATGATTTTTCCATACTGTCTTAGATATTTCCATTGAAAAATAAGTCTAAGGCTAATTCTACTATAAAAAAATTTGTAATTGAATAAAGATTTTCTTTTTATACTATTGTCAAATATGTTTTCTTTAACAATGCCTTGGGATTATGTACCGATCAATTATCTCAATTTTTCAATTTTTTTGGGATACTCCATTAAAAACGTTGTGGGTCTATACTCCCTAACAGAATGGTGTCCCGGAGCACAAACATTGTCATCTCTTAGATGTTACCAGGACTCTCCTGATATAGAGCCATGCATCTTGTTGTAGTATTAGGTTATGCGCCAAATGCGTTGTCAGAGGGTAAATGGATCTCTCCAGATTCCATTTACCCCATCCATATGTTTAGTCCCACGTCTACCAGTGATGAGACTTGGAGGCTCTGTGGAGTCTATATAAGGAGCCCCAGATCTCTTGTATCCATTGAGAAAAAAGGAATGCAACATATACCCCATTGAGGGCTTCTCCCGTGGTTTCATCCCGCTCCTTAGGGAGTAGGGTTCCACGTAAAAATCTTCTTGTTCTTTCATGTTTATCATTCTAGATTATGTTCTATTTATCATTCTGCTTCCGCATTCTCTATTTTCTAACATAGTACCAGAGCGGATTCTCGAGGATTTCAAGTTCTTAGTTCTGTTCGAGATTCGATTTTTTTGGTGTTTTATTCGTGAGAATTATTGTTCGTGATATGAGAGAGGAGCTTTTGAAATTTCTGCATTTGAAGATTTTTTTCCTGGGATTCTGCAAACAAGGGTTCCTGTTCTGGAACCTTAATCTTGGTTCTCCAAGCTCCAGGAACTGAAGGCGTAGTATCTCCTTCGACCTCACAACCAGCCCTCCAAGCAGACTCCCAAGCGGCTCCTGGCAAGCCCCGTAGTCATAGGTCTTCTCCATGGAACGATCCTCGCCCAGACGGCACCCTCCGGCGCGCGCCACGAAGACACCCAGATCGGCACCACACAATGTCGCAGTTTCCCACTCGCAAGCAGAGCCCGCACCCCATCTCGCCTTCTCCCTCCTCGATCAGGCGGCGACGCTATCTCCAAGATCCAGTCCTCACACATGGTTAAACTCCTCATGACGGCACTTCTCCATTCCTGGCGACGCACCTGGTGGCGCCCTCTTCCAACAACTTCCAAGCTCCGCGCTCCTCTGCTCCGAGCTCCTTCCATCAGCATGCTTCGGCTTCTCTCCAGTAGCAACATCTCGCGACGCAATGCCTCTCTTTCCTGATCTCTATCAGTTCCCTCCAGGCGTGAGGCGGCGCAAAAGCGAGCAAGTCCCAGTCGGGGCGAAGGTGAATCTTCTCGCGTGAACCTTCCAGGAAGAGTGAGTGACGATCATACACAACGGTTCCCCTCCAGGCGACGAGCACTCCAGATCGCACCACCTCGATGCTCTTGCCGCCCTCCAGGACTCGCGCAGGCAACACGCTCCAGGCACCGCACCCTCTCCATCACGCTGGCGGTGCCGCTCCTCCTCCCCGAGATCTTCCATACGGCGACGGTCAAGGCACACCCCCCCATTCACGTACATCTGTCTAGATCCGCCCAGGCAACGGCGGCGATAAGAAGACCCCAATCGGGGGGTCCAGAAGAAAACCCAATATTAAATAGGGAGTCATTTGATGTTTGGGCCCATTGATGGGGTGTATAAAAAAACAAAAAAAAAAAGAGCAAAAGGAAAGCCCATGTGGGTTGTCAATCAAAAAAAGCTGCAAGATTTTTTTTAAAAAAGGAGGCGGCATTTGTTTGGACCCTATTTGGGTGAAGTATCAAAAAAAGAAAAAAAAGGTACGTACAAAAAAAACGTACGCAATTTAAAAAAATGAAAAGTCGTAAAAAATAATGATTGAAACGACTTTAAAAAAATCAAAAAAAAAGATTTGAGAAGCTGAAAAAAATGAAATCGGCATTTTTGATGGCTTATTTTCTCCCCATATTTATGTATTATCTTGTTTTCTCCCAACTTTGTTGATGTCATTTTCCGACAAGTATGGGAGAAAGGGGGAGTATTGTGTAAAATCACAGGTCTTCTTCAGATGTCATATTCTCTAGACCAGCCAGTTTCCAGACTCTACAGATGATCGATTGTTCAGACACAACGATTGGTTCTGAGTCTTCATTTCAGACACGTACATGTGTACGGTCTTTTCAGATGAGCACATGTTTGCCATCATATTTGTCACGGTCACCATCATTCTTGTGTTTTTTTGGCCAGTGTTTTCATGTGAGCCATAAGGAGTCCAGAGTAGAGGATCATTCCCTATTGCCATGTAGGCAAGAGTTTTCATGTGGTTTCATAGGGACTCCAAAGTAGAGTACCATTCTCTGTGCCAGAAGGGAGATACCTAGGGTCCTAGAGTACTCCGATGAGGAGACTCATTTTCAGTTGCAGAGACTATGACAGGTGCAGTACAGAGCACCTGCCCTCCGATGAGGAGATTCAGTTGACTCACACTCCAGCACGTTCGTCCTCCTCACCTGCACAGCATGAGAAGCAACGTCCCTGATAACAGCCGACAGTTGTGTGCGTTGAGCTGATATTGTCCGTAGTGTCATGTAGCGTGAGTTGAGTTTCTTTTCGTTTGTCCAAACTGAGCATTGCATGTTCCAGATTGAGGCGGAGTGTTGGAGTATTTGGTTGCGCACCATATGAGTTGTAGGAGGGTAAATGGATCTCTCTAGGATCCACTTACTTCATCCATGTGTTTAGTCCCATATCTACCAGTGGTCGGACTTGGAGGCTCCGTGGAGGCTATATAAAGAGCCCCAGACCTCTTGTATCTATTGAGAAAAGAGGAATGCAACATATGCCCCTTGAGGGCTTCTCCCGTGGTTTCATCTCGCTCCTTAGGGAGTAGGGTACCACGTAAAAATCTTCTTGTTCTTTCATGTTTATCATTCTAGAGTATGCTATGTTTATCATTCTGCTTCTGCATTCTCTATTTTCTAACACATCTCACTCCTACTACAGATATGCCGACTCCACATTGCTTGCAATCTCATCAATTGTATGCCATGTTCAGCGTTAGTAGAAAGGGTTTCTAATTCGATTGTATTTCCCCGAAAGAACTTGTTCTCTCTAACATCGTGTTATCTTTGGTTGTATTTCAGTTGTCCATCATTTGATTCATGGACGTGACAAGTTCTCTCCCAGATTTGTCAAATGCTTCTTTATTGGCTACTTCCAAGCCTAAAAAGGATATTGGTGCAGCGGTGCTTTCAACTTATTTGGCAGAAGTACTATGTCGATGCTGACATCACGTTATTTGAGTCTGTCATGTATTTTTTTCCTACAGGTGACAAGATGACACCTTTTGAGTCTGATAAGGAGGCCTCCTCCTAGCCTTTGCCTCTTGCTCCTACTATGTCTTATGTGGTACAAACTTTACATAGTGTGTATATTAAAAGAGTTATTACCAATCGACAACATGCTTTTCCTCAATGTTATTTGAGTATGTCATATATGTTTTCATACATGTGACCGGATGACACCGTTTAAGTCTGATAAGGAGGCTTCCTTCTAGATTTTGCATCATGCTCCTACTATGGACCATGCGGTACAAACTTTGAACAGTGTGTATATTAAAAGAGCTATTAGACTATTACCAATGATCATGGGCTTTTGCTCAACATCCAGAATGCCCCAGGTAAATTCCGAACACTAAGTTTTCATTGATGGCATTGTTATGTTCCCGTACATCAAAAGAGACACTATAAGATGAGAGTACAGGTACTTACTAAAAAGATTGTTAAATAGAACGTTGATCCTTCAGAGGATCTGTACCATACTAATGCGCTTTTAAGTAGAGGCATACATGTGCTATGTCCCCTCTCTCAAGACATGTTCGCTAGGGCATCTATCACAGAACTTCAGGAATTTTGAAGTGGAACTTTCAGATGTTACAATCTCGAGTGCAAACCGCGAGGCTATGTAGGATGGTTAGTAGCGTTTGGCTATGGAGTATGGAGGATGAAATGGTTGCACTATAGTCAAGAGGCACATGGGGCCTAATTACATCATAAGCAAGTACCACTATGGCAGGCTGCAAATGGATCTTTACAGTGAAGCATATAGCAGACGGTTATGTCGACTGCTACAAGGCCAAACTAGTGGCATGTAGGTATACTCAGACAAATGGGGTGGACTGCCATGACATTCTCTCATGTGATGTGGCAAGTCACTCCACCCTATGGATCCTCCTTTCTAGTGCAGGTGTGAGACATTGTACGCTCTCCAAACTTGATGTCAAGAATGCCTTTCAATATTGAGACATGCAGGAGGAAGTCTAAATTCTAATATGCAGCAACCACCTAAGTTCGTTGTTGAGTGGAAGTGTCAGAAGATATGTAGACTCCATAAGGATATTTATGATCTTATAAGCCAAACCCGAAAGCATGGTTCTAGAGCTCTGGAACATGATAGAGCAACAGAGCTTCAAGGGATTAGATACACGACACTCACTCTTTGTATGCAAGACATCACAAGGTATTGTCATTATTTTGGTTTATATTAACGGCATTATCACTAAAAGAGATGACTTAGAGGGGATCGGTGAGGCGAAAGCATTCATTAGACAACAGTTTGTCACCAAAGGACCTTGAAGAACTGTGACACTTTCTTGGGCTTGAATTTGCTAGGAATCAAATATAATTAGTGATGACTTATATAAGTATGTCACTAATCTTCCTCTCAAGTGGGATAGGCAGATTGAGACCTGCTACTACTCCTACGTAAGGCCCTAAATGTCAGTTTCGGTCACCATTTCGGTATCGACCAAAATAGAATTTCGATGGAATTTCGACCAGAATTTCGGTCATTTCGGTCATTTTTTGTAGTAGGACTCCCATATTTCGGTCATTTCGATCGTTTCGGTCGAATTTCGACTTCGATTGGATATCGATATTTGACAGATATTCGATCGAATTTCGCTGAAATTTGAGGCCATGCTCCTACGGATCCTACTATGATACTATATAATGAAGATATTGTTAGAAACTAAGAATGCGGAAGAGAATATCAGAGTTAGAAAATAAACAAGGAAGAACATCGGGACTTTTACGTGGAACCCTACTCCCTAAGGAGCAGTATGAAACCACAGGAGAAAACCTCAACGGGCCATATGTTGCATTGCACTTTCTCATTGTTACAACTTACAAGAGGGTGAGGGGCTTCTTATATAGTCCTCACAGAGTCTCCACATCCCACAAATGGTCGATGTGGGACTAAACAACTGGATGTGGTAAATGGATCCTGGAGGGATCCATTTACCCATCAACCACATAAGTGACACAAATACTAACATACTCCAACACTCCCCCTCAAGTTGAAGTATGCAATGCTCAACTTGGAAAAATAGAAAGAAATCTCAAACTCGCCATACAAGATACTACAGACGATATCAACTCGACGCAAACACACTGTCGGTTGATGTTGAGGACGTTGCTTCTCAAGTCGTGCAGGTGAGGAGAAACAAACGGGCTAGAGTGTGAATCAAACTGGGACTCCTCGTCGGATAACGAGCTTTCTTTATTGCGTCTGTCAAAGTTACTACAACTGGAAATGAGTCTACACTGGGAGAACTCTAGCCCGCCACATGTAGAAGATTGTGAATCATGTGGACAACTACTCCATCTCTCTAAAGAGCCGAACTGGAAAAAGTCGTGGAGACATCCTCATCGGAGTCCGCAGTCGTTGGATAATAGAGTCGAAAAAGTCTCCTCATCGAAGAATTGGGTCTCTCCCATATTGGCTCAGAGAATGGGATCTCTACTCTGGAGTCCCAATGAAACAACATGAAAACCCTAGCCCACATGGCATAGGGAATGGGATCTCTACTCTGGAGTCCATATGGATCACATGAAAACTCCGAGATCAAAAATCAGAAAGATGGGGACCTCTGAATTGATGATCGCGAACATGCGCAGATCAAACTGGAGACTCGAAATCTGATCGTCGAGTCTGAACATCTAGAGTCTGAAAAATCTGGCCTGGAGAATCTGAATCTAAAACAGACATGTAACTCTACACAATACTCCCCTTCCTCCCATATTTATCGGAACACGACATCGGCAAAGTTAAGAGAAGACAAGAAATGGGGAAAATAAAACAAAACATAAGCCGTCACATTTTTCTCGATTTTTCTTAATCAATTTTCAAATCATTTTTTCCGGCTATTTTGATTTTTCTAATAGCCATCACACTCATTTTTTTGTAAATAAGTTGTTTCATTTTTTCGATTTTTCTCGCAAAATTTATTCTGCGTACGGCTTTTCTTTTGTACGTGCCTTTTCTCAAAAAAAATTCAAATGAGGCCCATCCTTTTTCAGCCTTTCTCCCTTTTTTAAGACACATGGCCCAGCTTTGGGCCCAAAATATGCAGCAAATCACTGTGTTGGGCTAAACCTGGAATTTTTTTGTTTTCCTTTCTCTCCTCCCTTTTCTTCTTTCTTTTTTTACAGCAGTAGCCCACGTGGGGCTTTATTTAGGGTTCCCACTTGGGAACCCTCCTTCGAACAATCGTGCCCCCAACGGGGCTTCTTCTAGTGTTGTTGCATGGGAGAGGATCACATCGCTGGAGGTGTGCGCGATCGAAGGCGCAACGCGATGAGGCTCCGCTGCCTGAAGGTACGCATGGCGAGAGACCGGCGATCTGCAGATCGCTTGGAATTGGACATGTTCGTCGCATGGACTTGAAGGGAGGAGTGGCATCGCCTAGGGTTTGATTTGGAGCAACCTGGGAGGAGGCGTCCTCGCAGGTGGGAGGGGGGGCTTTCAGAGGAACCCACGTGAAGGGGGTCTCAGAAAGGGGTCGATCGCCACCGCATGGGAGGTGCTCAAAAGGGGGTCGAAGATACCCTCAATAGGGTTCCGTCGCCGCCTCTTGGGTCCCATCATCGTTGCCTGGAGCGGAGGATGAGAGGACATGCAATTGCCGCTACTGTTGGACCTATGTCGCAATAGGATGGGGTATATCCCCTTCGCGGTTATGGGTAACGCTGCCTAGGCTGAAGATGCGACCGCTAGGGATGCTGAGGTAGGCGCTAGAGCGCCACAGCCAATGACTTGGAGAACCAACTTTACCGTTGAGATTAGGGTTCCTATTCGGGAACCTAGTTTCCTTCGTATTGCATGATCTCAAGAAATAAAAGCAATCTTCAATGCAGAAATTCCAAGAACAATTCTCTCATAACATGAACAATAACCTGCAAGAATACAACACAAAAAAATCGAATCTCGAACAAATGATGAATGAACATAAAATCCTCGAGCATTGAACACACTCTGATACCATGTTAGAAATTAAGAATGTAGAAGTGGATATTAGAGATAGAAAATAAAGAAGGAAGAATAACAGGACTTTTACGTGGAACCCTACTCCCCAAGAAGCGGGATGAAACCACGGGAGAAGGCCTCAAAGGGCCATATGTTGCATTGCACTTTCTCATTGTTACAAGAGGGTGAGGATTTTCTTATATAGCCCTCACTGAGTCTCCACATCCCACAGACGGTCGATGTGGATTAAACAACTGGATGTGGTAAATGGATCCCGAAAACACATCAACCACATAAGTGGTGTGTATACTAACATTCTCCAATAGATACAAATGATGTTGACAAGAGGGGATATAATGAGCTATTGAGAGGCTCCTATATGTAACTGTCACAAAAGCATATATCTCCTTTGTTGGAGCAAAGTCAGTTAGTTTATGAAGCAACCACGTCAAGCACATATGTATGTAGTCGCCATGATCTTAAGGTACTTAAAGTCTCCACCAGGTGCAGGTTACTCTTCAGCAAGCACAAATTTCTTAGATCCTATAACATGCTCTGTTGTTAAGTTGTTTGAATGTTTCAGAGAATTTTGGAAGAGCGACACAGGAATCATGAGATTATACTAACAGCGGTCCTTGACAAATGACAATCGATCAGGGTCTAAGTCTTCTTAACCTAGAAGTATAATTCAGTGACGCGCAGTGAAACCCAAAGCCACCAAGGAGTTAATTAGTCCCCTCTCCAGGAGGAAAGATGAACCCCACCTTTTCATCACGATGTGCTATCTCAGTCTCAAACTTGATAAACCGCTTTTATGACACTGGGGGTCGATAAAATATGCACGTCAAATGGCCCTTCATTCACACTTCACTCTTGGCGGGATTAGGAGTAAGGCAAAGGGCATAGACTACCAACACATTGAGACCTCTATGAGGAGATTGATCAATCATTCATAGGAAAGGCCATTTCAAAGGGGAATTAATGGGTCCCGCCAATAGTCTCATTCTTTAAATCAAGCCACTCAATAATTATCCGACCATCAATCAGTTGATGGTTCGATCCTTAACAATCATTAAGATGGATGACCTCGAAAGGGACATTTTCCTTGAAATCGTAGCTTGTGTAGATGCTGATTAGGCAAGATGTTCAAAAGACAGGAAGTCAATGTATGGACTTGCAGTGTGCATTGCAAGCTCACTGCGCTTATGCAGAAGCAAAAAACAAATTGTGGTTGCTAGATTAAGTGTTGAATCTAAATTCATATCCATGGCATAAGGTAGCACTGAGAAAATGTGGGTTTCTAACTGACATAGCCATTGACAAACATCTTCTCATGCAATTGTTACGTGACAATGAGGTGGTATTATCTATTGCCAACAATCCAAACTTCCATGAAAGATCAAACACATCGAAGTGGATTACCACTACATAAGAGACATGATTAGAAGGGATTCACTATATTCCATATCAGCTCAACAAAGCAAACTGTAGGCATATTTACTAAGGCTATAGCCAAGGGACCACTCCAGAAGTGTTCTTTCAAGCTAAGCACGATAGATATCTATGATCCAGCTTGAGGGGGACAGTTACAAGAAATAGTAATTATGTTGCATGTTATTTCCTTTTTATGTAAATTTCCATTTCGTCATTTTCCCTCTATGATTTCGCATCTATATAAAGGATCCCTATGGCTTCTGAGTAAACAACCCATTCTTTTCTTTACACGGTAGTCGAATGACTTTAGTCCTCAGATCTTTCGAACTCATTGAGCTCCTGCCTCATAACCATCAACTTCTAAATCAAATCTATGATTGTCTACCCCCCAACCTGACAATTACCCCCAAAACATGCTACCAAAGTATATGAACCCATTCTTCATCAACCAAGCTCGCTCAAACCGGAATATCAAAGAAGGATGATAACCTTTGGTGAATCCGAAGCGGGAGGAGTGTGATACAACCAAGATCTAGGTAGAGACTTCGATGTGACCAGCCAAAACAACTGGAACATCTCAAAGAAGATAAAAACAACCAACATGCATTCTAAAGGAAGAGGTCTTCCACATATATCTGCATTATGAAGCATCCAAAATGGCTAACTGAAGATCATCGACTAGAATTTTGAACTTTCATGACCAAAGATCCTAGCCACTCCCGGTAACCTCATTCGGACCACAAACACATGTAAATCTGAAGGCTCATGAAGGTTCCAAACAAGGAAATTACAATTATCCATCAGAAAACTCCAATAATGTGATAGAGTAGATGATTTTCTCAACTCAAGGTCGTGTAGACCTAAACACAACCATGTTTTATATTAACCAAATCAGTAAATCACAGCAAACAAGTTCAACCATCTTGAAGCAATTTGCTTAATAGTTAGTTCCCGGATTCCTTTTCAAAAACTTCTATATGTAGGAAGAATTGTAAACTCACATATTTACTCGTTTGAGGAAAATAAAAAAATAAATATATGTTTACTACTCACCAGTCTCATGACCTGTTCCATCCCTGCTGTACCAAAGGAATGCCCACATGCTAATATCATTGCATCATCCATGAGGGTGCCACTGGAAAAATGTGTTTCACCAAAAACCCTCATCAAAATGGTGATCCATCTCACATCATTTAACACATGCATTTAAAACAATAAATCATACGCGAATTAAAATGGAAGAGCAAATCTGAATGCTATAATATGTTATCAGAAAAACAAATGTATAGAATAAGGAACAACATGCAGGGAAAAACCGGGACCGTTCCCAGTAGCTGTATCCACATATATCAAGTAAAACAATTAAATCGGTTAAATTTTTCATTCTTGTATTACTATACAACGTCTCAAAAAAAAGAAAAATCAGAACAAAAGTTATGAGCACAAAGCGTGACTAATTTTCAGAGAAGCCACGTACATGGTTTAAAAAGCAAGGCATCAAATTTCTCCGAAATTCCACTGAATTTCTCCGAAATTTCCATTTCTTTAAGTCATCGAAATCAAAACTAATTTTTTTCCAGGATTTCAACGAAATATCACCGAAATGTCAACGACATTTTATCAAAATTGCATATCGTTTCAGCGAAACAACAAAAATAAGAGAATCTACCATTCGCTTTCATCGAAATTTGCATATATTAATTAATTTTCACTTATTTAGTCATCGATGTTGAGTTGTTAGAGTGCTTTATGTTATTTGAAGAAGTTTCTTTAGTTAGTTTCTAAATTTTAGATCTAAATCCAAACCAGATCAATTAGCCACAAGATTTAAGAGTTAAATTCAAGTTTTTAATTGTAGAGCCTTATTTTTTATTTTAATATGTGTGTGTGTGTGTGTTTTAATTAGTAGTTATTATATGTATCATCTCATTCTTATTGACAAGGGATTTTTACCAGGCAGACCCAATAATCTTTGTCAATTACTACCACGACCTTTGAAATAACCTAATTCCCCCCTCGACCTCGTAAACTTGCTCCGTCTTACCCCACAGACCCTGCTCTTAATGTTAACTTTGCTGATTTCTTGAGTTAACCTTGAGTTAATCTAACAAAGAAAAAGAGATGTTGCATCTTTCATCTACCTCTCTCTCCTTCCTTCTCCTCCCCCTCAGTTCTTCGACTGCAACGACGTCGAGGTGTACATGGAGGTCATCGCGCTCATGTACTCCGATGATTTGAGGGTGCGTCTCGCCGGGAAAAACGTCAGACTTTGCTAAAGGTGCTGCTTTGGAGATTGGAACCCACTGGATCATCGATCCCATCTCCCGGTTGCCACCATCGATCCCATCTCCTCGTCATCCCCGCCACAGCGATGGATCAGTGTCGCCCTAGCGCTCCTCCTACATTGCATCCTCCTCTACTGGATCGTCATGCGGCAAATCCCTGCAGGAAGGCGAACCACCGTCGTGAAGAGGAGGTTGAAGAGGCCACATGGGAAGCAACAGCAGCACACGACCATGCCCTTCGTCGTGCCCTCGGCGACCTCGGAGTAGCGAGGCATGCGTGGCGTCCAGATTTCCACGGCGATCACATTCGAGGAAGGGGTGGAATCGTGTCTGGAGCATTGTGTGGTTGGGGTGTTTGTAAGAGGAGCAGGAGGAATTAGGTAAAGGGGTTGGGGTGTTCACGAGGGGATGAGGCTTGGGTAGGGACGGAGGGGAGGTCCGGCAAAGGCGAGGTCAGGAGGAGGGGAGGTCGGGCGAAGGGGGAGAGGGGAGGTCGGGCGGAGGCGAGCTCAGGTAGGACGCTTGTGCGGGGGCGGAAGGAAGGTCAGGTGGAGGCGAGGTCAGGCGGAGGGGAGGTCAAGCAGAGGGGAGGTCGGGCAGAGGCGAGGTCGGGTGGAGGGGAGGGGATGTCGTGGAGGAAGCATGGAGGCGTGAGGGAGAAGGGGCATTTTGTTGTAATTTTGAGAAATAAAATGGGTATTATGAAAAAGAAATTCACAGAACCGGCTAGTTTTAACGGGCAAATGGATGGGGGTTAACTATAGGTCTATGAGGTAAGGGTTAGCAAGTTTACAGGGTCGAAAGAGGAATAAGGTTCAAAGGTCATAGAGGTAATTGGCAAAGATTATAGGGTCTGCCGGGTAAAAATCCCTATTGACAACGTGATTATCATGACTTTCGCTTACAGTTTAGCAAACGGCTCTGACTCTAGGCAACACGTGGCTCTTCATGTCAACATGGATGATGATTATGATAATAATGTAATTCAAAACTTATATTTATAATTATATTTTACAAA
Source organism: Ottelia alismoides (assembly GCA_037367405.1). Lineage (NCBI taxonomy): Eukaryota > Viridiplantae > Streptophyta > Magnoliopsida > Alismatales > Hydrocharitaceae > Ottelia > Ottelia alismoides. The sequence goes on along the minus strand of JAZKJV010008346.1, from coordinate 384,228 downwards.
TAAGTGTGAATTTCTATTTTATTTATTGACTTAGGAATACTAAAAATCTTAATATTTGAGAAAAAAATCCAATTTAGAGACACTTCCAATATTTCCGACGATTTCACCAAAACTTCTCTGTCCTGACATGAAGAAATGAAACCGAAATCTGAAATTTAAGGCTTTTCTTTCTTGTGGCTTCTCTCTACTACAAGGAGCATGTACGGTTGTGTGAGGACTTGGTTGTTAGTAACCTTCAAAATCTTGTGGTTGTAAGTATTTGCCTACTATCAAGTTGGATATAGATTGTGTTTGTAAATGTTATGCAGTTACTTTGTGTTAGTTGGTTTGTTTGTGTCTTGTATAGTATATATTTTACTGTCATAATCTATACGATGCATCTATTAGACATACATGTTACAACAATTTGTGTTTGTGAGTGTATGTGTGTGCCTTATTTTATTCCTAGAAGTAAATATTTTTCTATGTTGAAAGTATTTTAGTTAGATACAAGTTCTAACCTATCATTTCAATATTTGATTTCTTACATAAGATATCATTTTGCTAGTACTCTTTGTTGGCACGTGTTTTTCTCTGTTATTATTGCACATGTCACCATTCTCTTCGTATTCAAGAGGTGAAACTAATGGCTTCTAATTTTGGTTCCAAATCTGATTTTGATTTTGAGCAGTATACTACATTTTTTACTATTGGAGCGATTTGATGGAAATTTAATGTAACATATCATGTTAATACCTTACTATTAGAAAAAAATGTGTATTTCTATCACATTTATTGAGTTAAAGAATTTTAAAAATCTTAAATTTAGAAAAATGAGTTTTAAAGTAATTTCTTTAATTTCCAACCAATTCACTGAAATTTTATCAAAATTCTACTGAATTTCTCTTTCAAGGCTTATCGAAATGCAATCAAAATCCGATATTTAAGGCCTTGTTAAAAAGTATCCTCGAGGTGAGGCAGTAGATGCAAACCTCAAGGCTTAATTCTAAGTCTAGTTTCTCAAGAAATAAATCACAGACATCAGAGGCAAGCCTCGAGAGATTCACACATAAACAAGGTATAAGCATCAATCTTAGTGCCTTGGTTTCTAGCTAATTACTTACATACCATTGTGCTCACTTGATCAAAATTAATAATATCGATCACTTTACAATGCTTTAATAACCAAGGTTCGAAAAAACTAAAGGCAGAACGAGATCTTTTCCCTGGAAGCGAGGCGAGGCGTAGCCTCGAGGCGGTCGAGGCGTAAGCCTTAGTTTTGTATAGAAAAATAATTATAAAATATATAATAAATATACTTATTGATGAAATAATATAATCTGACAAACATATATTATATAACAATGTAACTATATGATAATATTACGAAGATAACAGAAGGGGACGATGAAGAGAACAGGTGGAGCGAGTGGAGCGAGTGGCCGCGGGTCTCTACAAGGTGGTGTGCGAAGCCGGAACTTCGTGGCGGGCTTCCGTAGTGCGAACCTCTCCAAGGCGCCATCGACTGGTTCGAGGACGGTGCTTATCGCCTCGGAGGTTCACGTCAACGGCGCGAGGGTGGCGTCTAGCAGTTCAGTGGGTGCGGACAGGACTTCGGCGGGTGGGATGGACGCTGCCTCTTCCCATTCGGCTTCGGAGGCGGGCTGGATTACGGTTTCTCGTCGGAAGGCTGGGAGGCGATGCTTCAGGTGCGGGGAGCGGGGCCATATTGCTCCTGTCTGCCCTCAGCCTCCCCGCTGCTTTGCATGCGGGGATGTTGGACATCGCCGAGCTTCTTGCGATTGGCTTCGTCGGCGCGGTGCTCTCAGGCCTGAGAGATCTTCCTTCTCGGTGTGGGCGGTGGCGGATCCTCCTCCCCGCCCCTCCATTCGGGGGCGCTCTTTTGCCCAGGTGGTGGCTCCTCCTCCGCCTCACCTTCCTCTCGGGGTGACGTCGGAGCCTCCACACCTGCTGGTTGATGCTTCTAACGCTGGCGGTGTCTCGGGCGGTGGCCCCTCTTCTGTTCTTATTGGGGTCGCTCGCCACCCGGTCGTTGGTTGGGAAGCGGTGAAGGACATGGTCTTGCGCGTGCTCGGCTCTTCGTTCATGGGGGACTTCTGCCTTCTGGATGCCTCCCACTGCTGCCTCTGTGGCCTATCGCCGCAGCTGCGGGATTTCATGCTATCGCACGGCTCCTCCGGTGCGGTCCTTTGGCGTCCGCCGCGGGTTGCTGACGGTGCATCGCTCTCTTCCGAGGTCTGTGTTGCTTCCATCTCGGGGGTCCCTTTTCTCTCAAGAACTATTCCAGTGCTCAACAGGGTCTTCCGCCGGTGGGGATCGATTCTCTCTATCTTCGACGATGGTCTCTCCCCCGGCGCCGACTGGCATTCCGTCAAGGTGCTGTTCGAATGCTCCCCGGTCTTCCTCCGTGAGTCCAGCGACCGCTCCATCTTCGGCTCTCTCAAGGTTGGCTCCTGGAGCTTTCGCCCGATCCTCACTGTTCTTCCGCCTCCTTCGTCGGACTCCGATGCTCAATCGCCGCCTGATGTCCCCTCTCCGCCCCCCGCGGCTGACGACGTCTTGCCGGAGCTTGTTGTCGTTTCGTCTTCGCCGAGCCACGTGGCATGTGGCGCTCCCTCTTCTGGTGGCGCTTCGTCTTCGGGTGGCCACGTGGCGCGCGGCGCTTCATCTCCTGGGGGCCACGTGGATTCGAAGCCGCTCTTCTCCGTAGTGACGACGCTCTCGAATGATGTCGGCGCCTATTCCGAGACGCCCCTTCGTTTCTCTCGCCTGGCACGCGAATCTTCTGTTTCTGCAGGGAGGGAGGGCTTCGATAACGATTCGCCTTCTTTTCTCATTAGATTCGGTTCGTCGCCTGTGGTTCGGGTCGGTTGTTCGGACCCACTTGCGGATCTCTCTCTTATTCGGAGCGACAACGCGTCCTTTGGCGGATCGTGGCCGCGGTCATCGGGTTCGGGGCCTCGCTTGCCCCATCAACCCCCCTTGGTATTTCAGGTGGAGCCTCTTCGTCTGCAGGTCTGCCCCTCGGTGTTGAATTCGTCCCCAGCTCGCACCCCCTCTCTCCCCTCGCTGGCCCCTTCTCCCCTGGCTTTGGGAGCCTCTCTCACTGGTGCAGGGACGGACTCCGCTTTCAGACGTTTCGGGGCCTCGTACTCCAGGCGATGCTCGTCCTCCTTCTCGCCTGCGTTGATTTCCTCTTGCGCGACCCTCCGCCAGGCTGTGGCTGTCGCTGCGGGTGTGCGCGCAATCTCGGCGGACTCGGACTCCGTGGACGAACAGGTGCAGGAGGCGGTCCCTCCGGGCTCGGCTGGCTCCGATTGATGCTGCTGGTTTCTGCTGACCGTCTATCCTCTCGGGCCTTTCTTATTGTTTTCTTAATGAAGCTCCTCTCCTGGAATGTACGTGGTTTGGGTGATGTGGTTAAGCGTCGAACTCTGGCCTCCCGGCTCTCGGAATGGGAGTGTGAGGTTGCATGTATCCAAGAAACTAAGCTCGCAACTCTTGACGACTTCTCATGGCGTTCCTTTGGTGCTGGCTCTTTCTCTGAATTCCGTACGATCGATGCGGTTGGTGCTGCGGGCGGGCTGCTAATTACGTGGCAATCACGGTTGTTCTCTTTCCGCTCAATGCTTACGGGACGCCATGTTCTCTCGGTTGTGCTGGATAACGTCCGCTCGGGCTCTCCTATCGCTATCTCCTGCGTCTACGCTCCCTCCTGCCACACTTTGCGTCGGGAAGTTTGGGAGGACCTTCGCTCCGCGGATGAATCTTTCAACAGAATCCCTTGGATCATAGGCGGGGATTTCAATGTTACAATTGACTCTTCTGATCGACCTCGTGGTCGGGGAGGTCGTGACCCGGACTCCCAAGAATTTCGGGATTTAATTCATGATTTGGCGCTTACTAGTTTGGTCCCCAATGATATCTCATACACGTGGCGGAACAATTCCTCTCGATCCAGGATCGACCATTTTCTCGGTAATGGCGCGGCTTTGGATTCTTTCCCCCTCTGCTCTGTTGCCTCCCGCCCGCGTGCCTTCTCGGACCACTCCCCTATCATTTGGGATGACGGATCTGGCCTCTCCCCTCGTGGCCTCTTCCGCTATGAAAAAAGCTGGCTCCTCGAACCATCTTTCAAGGACATCGTTACTAATCATTGGACCCACTTCCCGACCTCGGGATCGGCGGCGGCAATTTTATCTCAGAAGCTCTCTTCTCTTCGCAGGGTTCTTGTCGACTTCAAGGCCTCCATTAGGCATTCGCGCAAGGCTATTCGCTCCGAGGCCGAGAATATTATCATGCGCATGGACTCCTTGGAGAGTGATCGCGATCTTACTTTGGATGAGCTTTTTCTCCGCTCAAATGCTAGTGCCAAGGTTCAGGCTGAGGATAAGAAGAGATGTATCGAGTGGCGCCAAAGATCTAAGATTAAATGGCTAAAGGAGGGCGACGCCAACACTTCTTTTTTTCATCGGGCGGCTAGCAACCGGCGACGTTTTAATTTTATCAGGTCTATCTCCATCAACGACCATGTCTTCTCGGATGATCGTGCGTTGGGCGTTGCCATCTCGGAGCAATTCCGTCATTCTTCTACTGCCCTCCCCCCGCGGTGTTGGCGTTGGCTTGGGGAGGGGGCCTCCCGGATCTCGGATGCGGACTCCTCTCTCCTCACTCGCCCTTTTTCTTTGTCCGAGCTTAAATCCGCTGTGTGGAGCTTGAATGGTGACTCTTCCCCGGGGCCGGATGGCTTTCCGGTCTCCTTCTACAAGGATTTTTGGGAGGTGGTTTCGGGCGACGTCCTCGCGGTGGCTTCTGACTTCTACTCGGGCAACCTTGGCTTTGATCGTATCAACCGGGCGCACATCGTTCTTATCCCGAAGAAATCTCCCGCCCTCTGTCTCGACGACTTCCGCCCTATTGCCGTCTCCAACGCCATCTACCTTATTATCGCTAAAACCTTGGCCAACCGTCTTTCGACCGTTCTCCACGGTCTCATCTCGCCGGTCCAAGGTGCGTTTATCAAAGGTCGCCATATTGCGGATTGCATCCTTGTCGCTTCTGAAATTGTGGCTGATTGGAAACGTGAGAAAAAGAAAGGTATCCTTTGGAAGATCGACTTTTCTAAAGCTTATGATTCGCTTGACTGGAAATTCCTATGGGTTGTTCTTCATCGGCGGGGCTTCCCAAGCGCTTGGATATCTTGGATGCGCAGATGTATCTCCACGGCCTCCCTTTCCGTGCTTGTTAACGGACGTCCGGCTGGCGGTCTCTTCCAACCTCGTAGGGGGGTTCGGCAGGGCTGCCCTTTAGCCCCTATGCTTTTTGTCCTCGCCTCGGATGTCTTGCCCAGGATGGTGCAAGGCGTCATTGACGCTGGCCTCACTGCGGGATTTCAGAAAGAGGGCCTATGTGTGCCTATTATTCAGTTCGCGGACGACACCATGTGCTTCATTGAGGGGTCCTCTGACGCGGTGGCTGGGATGGCACATGTGATCTCCCTATTCGGTGAACTATCGGGGTTGACGATTAACTTCGACAAATGCTGCCTCGTGCCCTTTGGCTTGTCTGCGCCTGAGGTGGCCGAGTGCAGCCGTATCCTCGGTTCGCGGATTGGGGCGCTCCCTCTCACCTACCTCGGTGTCCCTATTTCGTCGGGTCATAACCGCTTGAATGACTGGAGGTTGATCCTGGACCGGGTGGACTCGCGTTTGGCTGGCTGGAAGGCTTCCTTACTTTCCCGTGGAGGTCGCCTCGTTCTTCTTAAGTCGGTTCTCTCCGCGATTCCCATCTACTTTCTTTCGGTTCGCAAGTTACCTGTGGGCGTTCGCCTCCGGCTGGAAAAATGCATGCGAAGATTTTTATGGGGGCGGGCGGTTGGCAGCGGCCGCGGGATTCACTTGATTGCTTGGGATGTGGTTACTCGGCCCAAGAGAGCGGGGGGCCTTGGTGTTCGGCCCTTGGAGCGGGTCAATGACGCCTTGCTTTTAAAATGGGTGCACAAGGTTTGGGGCAAGGATGAATCATTTTTTGGCAGCGTCCTGCGTGCAATTTTGGGCATGGACTGGATTTCCTTCATCCGTGGGAGATGCCCGGCCCACTCTTCCCCCTTTTGGCGTTACATTTTTGAAATTTATCAAAAGAACCGCTCTCTATTTTCCCCGGTGTTGGGATCGGGTGCTATCTTCAAGTTCTGGATCGACGACTGGACGGGGAGTGGCGCTCTCCGGTCTCGCTTCCCGCGGCTCTTCTCCTTGGCGTCTAACCGCTTCGCCACCGTTGCTGACTACTGGACACACGGCGGCTGGTGCCCCGCCTTCTCGGGGTCCCTATCTGACCAGCGCGTCAACGACTTCGCCTCTCTGTTGGAGGCTCTCTCATCTTCCTCCTCCCCTGCTGGCGGGCGGGATCACTGGGCTTGGACGAATGGTCCGTTCTCCTCCCGCAAGGCCTTTCTTGCCCTGCTCCCTCCTCCTCCATCTCTGGATGCCGCCCTGGCCCGTGACTGCGCTTTCCTTTGGGGGCTCCGCTTACCGGCTAGGATCACCTTCTTCTTCTGGGTTTTTCGACATCGAAGACTGATGACCCGCGATCGATGCGCCTCCCTTCTTCACTCCTCCAACACTCTTTGTCAGCTCTGTGGGTTGTCTGATGAATCGGCGGACCACCTTTTCTTCCTTTGCTCTTCGGTCTCCCGGATTTGGGATGAGGTCGCTTGGGCTCGATCAGCCAAAACGGTGGACTTCTGCGACATCCTCTGGGCCAACAGAAGAAGACCCCGCTCGCATCTGCTTGGCCCTCTAGCGCGCCTTTGGTCGATCTGGAGGGCCCGCAATGACACTATCTTCTCGGGTGCGCGCTTCTACGTGGAGAACGTCAATACCGCGGCTTCCATATTAATCGCTGACTGGTCTACGTAGTTGGGCCTTGGGGCCGGTTGCCGTTTTTTTATTATTATTCTGACCCCTTTCTCTTCCTTCTTTCTCTCCCCCTCCTCAGTGTGTAAGTATCTCGCACTATTCTTTATTTATAATATTATTTTGGGGTGAACACCATCGCGTGTCTCCCCCTTTTTCGAACTTTCAAAAAAAAAATATTACGAAGATAAGAACATGAAAAAGGATATGTCAATGACTCAATGCCATAAATCTTTCTAAATTTCTACCTAATCAAAAGGAAATCATTGGTTATAACTTATAACTTTCACTAAAAAATTATCAAAAAGGGATTGGCTATAGTTGTCATTATAAATATCCAAGTTGTTGATATGAATCATATAATTTGAATCCTAACTATATGTTCTACTATACCCAGATGAAGAACGGTTGTATGCATCCCCCCTGTTGCACCATACCCTACCAGAACAGGGGTCTGCTAGGGGGTGCTAGTTGCACCATACCCTATCAGCGAGCCTGGGGGGCTAGGGGGGCTAGGTTGGCCCCCCCTTGCGGAGGTGCAGGGGGCAGCGCCCCCGTCCCAAATTTTTTTTCTTATATGAGTATTCGAATTCGTATATACATTTTTATATGTTTAAGGATGTAATAGTAAGCGCTCACTAAAATAATTTGGCATGTTAATGGTAAATATGAATATGAAAGAGGTCAAATTCAAGCATATGAATATGAAAGAGGTCAAATTTAAGCATTCATTTTGCATAAATTAATAGTTAGACATAATTAATAGTAAATATGAAGTAGTTTGCTGAAATAGTTGCACATAATTAATAGTAAATATGGAGTTATGGGTATGAAAAAAACATCAGATTTAGGCATTTAACTCGTATAATCATTATCCTAAACAAGTATATATTAATAAGCTTCTTAAACCACCATGTAAACTATTAAACTCATACAAAAAATCTTCAAAAAAGTAAAAACGCCTAGGAAAACGCCTCCACCGCCTTAAGGCGGAACGCCTCGAGGCTACGCCTCAGCCACTCGAGGCGCACGCCTCACTGGACAAGGCCGAGGCGCACGCCTCGAGGCTAAAAAGGCCCGCCTCGTCTCGAGGCGCGCCTTTTAATACCATGTAATAACAATTGAACACAAAAATCAATATGATATTTTCTTCTTCAACAAGTACATATATTTATATAAAAAAGGTACTAGGCCTTCTCCCACTATAAGTAGGGTCGGCTACATGGATTCTTGCAAAGTACATATATTTATATAATATACAAATTATATGATGCATGAAGAATGGTGGAGAAGAATCATGATACCTCACTATAAGAATAAAGGAGACATACAAAATTGTTCGATTTATATAGGTATTAAACTGATGAGTCCACTATGAAAATTTTAAAACTAGTTATCGAAAGAAGGTTAAGGCAAGTTTCCAAAGTAGAAGAAAATTATATGAGTATTCGAATTCATGCCAGGTCGCTCAACTATTGCAGCTCTACACTTATTGAGGAGAACAATGGAGATTTATAGAGCTAAAAGGAAGAACCACCATACGATTTTCATTGATTTGGAGATGGCCTATGACTCTATCCCATAGGAGATATTGTGGAGAGTTTTGGAGAAGAGACAAGTACATGTCCTATACATTAACCATATAAAGAATATATATGATGGGGCTTCATCTTTAGTAAGGATCCAGTCTGGGAAGACTGATTTTTTTGACATTAGCATTGGTATGCATCAAGGTTCAGCTTTGAGTCCATTCCTTTTTACTTTGATTATAGACGAGTTGACTAGTCACATTCAGGATGAGATACCTTGGTGTATGTTATTCTTTGATGATATTGTGTTGACTAATGAGACTAGAGTTGGAGTAAATGAGAAGCTTGAGGCTTGTAGACATGTCTTAGATACTAAAGGATATCACATTAGTAGGGCTAAGACGGAATATATGGAGTGTGCATTTGAGGGAAGTAGTAAAGGAATTGAGGTAAAGATTGGTGAAAATAACATTCAGAAGAAAGATTCTTTTAGATACTAGAGATCTATTTTCCATTATGATGCACAAATCGATGGAGATGCTCATAGAATAAATGCAAGTTGGCTAAAGTAGAGGGGAGTATCTATTGTTCTATGTGATAAGAAATTTTCTTTGAAAATCAAAGGAAAGATTTACAAAGCAACCATGAGACATGTTATGTCCTATGGATCTGAATGTTAACATGTGAACCATAGACATGTGTAGAGAATGACAGTAGCAAAAATAAAAATACTAAGGTAAATGAGTGTATACATGTAAAGATCGGATTCGAAATGATGTGATCATAAGGAAAGTTGGTGTAGCTCCGATAGAGGATAAGATGGGAGAAAACCACTTAAGATAATTTGACCATTTGCAAATGAGGTCAGGTGATACACCAGTTCGAAAATGTGAATTTGGGGATGTTGAGCCAACTAAGAGGAGTGTAAAGCCCGAGAAAAGTTGGAGTGAGACTATCCAAAGGGATCTTAGTTTTTTGGATCTAAGTCCAAGAGGGACCCAATATAGTTCTGAACGAAGCCAAGGAGTCCATGAAGCTGGCCCTGCTTAATATGGGAAAAGTCTTTGTTGTTGTTATATACAAAATTAAAAGGAGTAATCATTTTTGTTTTTGAATTTACATATGAGGGCAAACTTCTTCCACAGCATGCCCTGGCTTAAGCCATTCAATAGAAGTCAACATATTAGTCATGTTGGAATATTATATATATGAAGCATTTGCATACTAGTTTCATCATTGACGACTTGGCTCATATTATTTATGATATATTATTTATTTATGTAATTATTTTCCTATGCAGCTATTTTACCTGAAACTGAACCTCCTTTGTCATGATTTTATTACTTTATATTTATTCGAAAATAATATATTATTAAAAGATGTGTTTAAATTACTTTCCCCATAGAAACAATACTTGTATATAGTTACTTCTATCTATTGTAACAGATCTTATAAAAAAAGTTGAGGCATACACCTCAATCGCCTCAATACCTCAACCAATTTAAAATCCTAATGGTAACAATTCATGTGAAACTAAGAGTCGGCATTGTTTCTTGGTGATGGCTATGGGGCTCTCCCTGTTGCACTGAGGTAGCCCATAAAAAGGACACCTCAAGGAGGAGGATGAAGAGACAATATAGGAAGGGTGTGAATCGCCAAGCAAGATGGAGTGATGACGAGAGGGTTCAAGAGAGCAGCGGAGAAGGGCAAAGAGAGAAAAAGGCAGCAATGAAGGAAGGTCATGAGGTTCCAGTGGTGATATGTTCCAATAGAAAAAGTGTGGCAATAGCCCAGTTAACAATTGTAACGACCCGATAGTGGAAACTCTCTTCGCAATCATCGGGTCGGGTCGGGTTTGACTGAGACCAGTCCAAGCCCATTTTTATTATATGGGCTAACGGGTCGAGCCTAGACCCATTTTTTTCCGATTTCAGGCCCAAGCTCAACCCCGGCCTAAACAAAATGGGTTGGTTCGAATCGGACCAGCCCAATTTAACACATATAGATGCTATTGTTGTCACACAAACTCACCATATCTCTCGATGCAACAATAGCAATGCAACTCATATAACTCAAATTCTTGAAATCCTTGAAGAATAGTCAAATGTAATGAAAGATATTAATAAATTATTGTTTCCACTTGAATCCAACGTAGAGAGGAAGAGATAAATTGGATCCCCGATATTCCTCTTTATTCCACTCCCTCTATAGATGGTCAATGTTTTGGTCCTTGAGTCAAAATAAGGGATAAGATTTCCCTTCTTATTCCTCTATAATAAGCCTTTCCTGTCAAAAAAATACAAATAACCACTTAATTAACAATCTTATCTAATATAACTCTCTTATCCATCATTATCCTCTCCCTCCTACCGAACAGAGAATAGCAAATAACTACCACTTATCCCTTCTTATTGCTTATCATCTCCCTCCAAACGAATAGAAACAGTATCTCATCAATCATTATCACTCCTTATTCATCTACCTAACGGCCCCTTAGGACATGGCTGGAGAGAGAACGGTAAGCTGTGAACAACAATGAAGGCAAGTCCCTTTTAATCAAAATGCTAATCACGGAGGAACTATACCACACATGTACACACGAATGCATTGAGTCATCTTAATCTTTTCACGCACAACATTGGATCAAAACAACAGGCTCAGTCTCTGTTCCTTTTATCTAAAGTGACATGTGCATCCTCTGATTATTTTTCCAATGCAACAATCCTCAAGTAATCCCTTAGTTAATTCCCACATATTAGATCATCCTTCCTAGTATCATTTCTCGCAGTAATCCCAACAATGTTATTTCACAGAGTCAAGAAAGATTTGTGAATTAAATTCAGATTTGAAGCTTATACTGAACATTCAGCTATGACTTAAAGTCAAGAGAAACCAATTAGATTTTATGGTGCAGTGGGAAACGAGAAAGGGGGAAAAGGAGCATCTGAGCATCGGCCTATTATTTTAGTGGGCAGGGGAATCTGCGGTAGTGTCAGATTCGGGCCCTAAATTGGGCTGACTATTGGGCATTAACGAATCTTATAATGGAGAGGGTTGCCGGGCTTTCGGGTGTGGGCTTTCTCAAGCCCAGACCCAGCCCGATAACCATATGAGATCATTTTTGAGCCCACAGCCCGCCCAATTAGTTTCGGGTTTTGGCTTTTAACCGAGTTATGTGGATCGGGTTTCGGGTTGGGTCTCATGTCGGATTAGGTCAGCCAAGCCCAATACTTAACCCTAGCAGTCACCCAATTAAGTGTCATCAGTGTGGGGAGATGGCCATCTCACCCGGAGATGTAGCACGAAGGATGCCATTTTTTCAGATGTCATTTGCTCAGTCATTAGAGGAAAGAATGTGAGTCAAAGATGTAAGGCGCAAAAGTGAAAGAGAGCACGTTAGGTCGGCTATGAAGTCTGATTAGGTTACTCTTAGATTTGTGTGTGGGGCATAAGGAGGAGATAGCATTATTCTTGGTGGTGGTGGTGGGGGGGGGGGGGTTTCCCTACGGCATTGAGGCAAAAATGGCCCTCCTTTCTGGTAGAAGCTACAAACCTTAGTCCTTGGTGGTTAGTCTCCATCAAAGGGATGCCATTGAAATGTTGAGATTTGGAGTCAATCTAGGCGCTAATGGCCTCGATTAGAGAAGTAGAGTTGTTTTGAGAAGTGGCTTAAGGACAGGCGAACAAATGGAGGTCTTAGAGGTGATGAATGCAACCTCGAGGCGAGTACCATTGATAATGATCAATAGCGTGGGTCGTACGTCCTTCGAGGCTGATCTCAAGCTCATGTCTGAAGATGGTGACCATCATAAGGATCTTGCGGCAGTGAAGGCGGAGCGCTTGTGATGGGAAACGAAGACCAATATGTGGCCATCTCGTAAATATCGAAAGCTTTCACTTACAAAGAAGCAAAGAATGTGGGCGGTCACCTCCATAATTCGGGGTTAGCGTTTAGGTTACTATCCTTCAAGGACGACGTGGCCTAAACGATAAAACCTACCAACTTTGTCATTGGAGGCGGATCGGGAAGGATGGAGATCGGGTGTTGACTAGTTATGGATCTGAGTTCTAACGTACGTGTAGTTATTGAGCTCTCTAACCTACATCAGGTGGTTGGGAGCTCCTTTGTTTTGGTGAAGCCCATGTCCTACAACAACTCCTTCAGCATTGCCCCAACTTTGCTTGCTGGAATGGAGGGAGAAAATCGCTATATTGTGAGTACAGAGGTACAGCACCTTGTGGATCCAATTGTGACGGACCGATGGTTACATCTAGGGTAGAGGAATCATCCAAGGGCATTGATGGGAAGGTTGGGGTGCATCGTAGGGGATCTCATACGAGTTGTTCAGATCAATGTAGGCAACGACAAGGAGCTTGACAGCCTCAAATGCTATAGTTCTAAGTGATGATGATGTTTTCCCAAATACGAAAAAGGCCAGCCACTGGCATATAGATGAAATCTTGGAATTGTGTCAATTGTGATTAAAATCAACTAATTTCGAGATAATAAAGTTTCTACTAGTTCCTGAATACATATGATGTAATTCTATTATCATTTTACATTTTGAGTCAAACGAAAATTGAATCACGAATTCTACTTTTATTATATTAGAATCATTGTATTAACACATTAAATATAATTTCACATATTAAAAACCCTTGGATTCATATACCTGAGATGTATTTTGCAACAAGATGAGGAAATCGATGAAGATGTTACTCATAAAATAAATGCATGTTCGCTAAAGTGGACATTAAATATAATTTCACATATTAAAAACCCTTGGATTCATATACCTGAGATGTATTTTGCAACAAGATGAGGAAATCGATGAAGATGTTACTCATAAAATAAATGCATGTTCGCTAAAGTGGAGAGGAGCCTTTACGGTTCTTTGTGATAAGAAAATTCCTTCGAAAATCAAATGAAAGTATTACAAAGCAGTTGTGAGACATGTTATCCTCTATGGATCTGAATGTTGGCATGTGAACCATAGACATGTGCGAAGAATGACAGTAGCAGAAATGAAAATGCTAAGGTTGATGTGTAGTCAAAAGGAAAGTTGGTGCAACTCCGCTATAGAATAAGATGAGAGAAAACCTATTAATAAGGTTTGACCATTTGCAAAGAAGGTAGACCGGTGCACCAGTTAGAATATGTGAGATTTGAAACGTTAAGCCTGCTAAGAGAGGGTGAAGAAGGCCCATGACATGTTGGAATGAGACCATCCGAAAGTATCTTAGCTATTTGGATCTAAGCCCGAGAATGACCCACGATAGATCGGAATGGAGGCAAAGAAAACATGTAGACGACCCTATTTAATATGGTAAAAGACTTTGTTGTTGGTGGTGATGTATATCAAAACATGTGATACTTAATTAATAATTATTACATTATTTAACGAGAAATGAGTAGTAATAAAAGCTAAAGATTGCATAATGAAAGCAAGAAAAATCAAATATCATCTAAAAAGAGAAAATTGTTAGAAAATAGAGAATAAGGAAGCAGAATGATAAACAGAGCATAAGAATAGAAATATGAAACATGGAAGAACACAAAGGATTTTTACGTGGAACCCTAATCCCTAAGGAGCGAGATGAAACGACGGGAGAACGCCTCAAAGGACTGATAGTCTATTGAACTTTCTCACATGACTACAGGGGTGTGGGGCTCTATATATAGCACCCACAGAATCTCGACATCTCTGAATAGAGGTAAAGAATCCATGTAGTCGATCCTACTTTATGGGGGAAAAGGCTGTGTTGTTGTTGCAGTATTGTTGTTAACTAAAAGAATACAAACTGCATAATCCGCATATACTTCTACATATATTTATTCCTATCCGCTTACTCGCTCAAGACCGCTTGACCGATTAAATACCACATATCAACTTTTCGCACCTTGGTATATACAATAAACTGGGGTTTAAATATTATTTCATATTTTTTCAATAATAAAAGAAGATCAAAAATAACAAAAATATTTTCTAAAAATAACAAAACTTTTTCAAAAATTACAAAAAAAATACTATAGCATATTATTAACATATAGTTGTAACAAAAAATTTCGACCAAAAATATATACATTTAGACCCTTAAAAATTAAAACACTGTAAAAATTGATGAATCCATATGTTGAGATAGTTGTATCTCTCAGTGTTTTATGTTTTCTTCATGTATCACTTGTGTAATTAACCCAGGGATTTTCTCCTATATAAGAGAGCCCTTGGGACTCCTTTTATGATATGAACTTTTTTCCCTCAACATGGTATCGGAGCAACGGTCCTAGACCGGGGTTCTCGCATCCCACCCTAACCCTACACCTCTAAGCCCCCCCCTGTCGCCGTCATCGGACCCCTCCAGCACATCCAGCCCTCCCGTGCCGCCTAGGCCTCTGGCACCGCCCCCTCCCAGGGCTTCCAGCCCTCGCGTGGCGCGTCGCCAGGGCTCCCAACCCTGCTGCATGCACCCGGGGTTTCCAGCCCTCTCGTTCAGTGCCGCCCAGCAATCTTCGCGCGGCTGGTGGCTCCTTCCGATCGACGATGCCGAGTCCCGCATCTTCTTCTTGCCGCTGTGCGTCTCGTGCGGTCGGTTATGCGTTTCGAGGTTTGATTTGAGTCTAAACACGTGATTTTGTCCATCTAAATCATGCTCTAAGACTGTAACCTTCACAAAGAGGCTATGAGGATGGTTATATGAGTCTACAGATACAACCATTCCTCCTTATGATTGTGCAGACATTATACAATCCGCCTACTCCTCAGCTTATCCGTGGTTCTACTCACTGATATCATGTCCGACGTCAAGAGTGGCGTGTTTTCCTCTTCAAGGGCCTTCAAGGGCCCGGCTCCCATAGTAAAGATGGATGGGATCAACTATGAGTTATGGTCCATGCAGTTTCATACTCTTATGCAATGTCATAATAAGGAGCACATTCTTACGGAATCAGAACCAACGGACAAGACTGGGATGAATGCATCTTGGAAGCAAGATGATGTATATGCCCGCATCTGGCTCTCTAGGACACTTACCACGGAGATTGCCAACGATATTGTTAATCATCCCACGACCAAGGCTATGTGGGACATATTAGCAGACACCGATGGGTAGGCAAAGAATGAAGCAAGATCCTCCAACTACAGTTTGACATCTTTTCATCCAAACAGAATGGTCGACCACTCCACACGCACTTCTCCCATCTGCGAGGCATGTTTGAGCGACTACACAGCTCCATGCCGATTATCACCAGCATTGAGCAGCAACAACAGTATCGGAATGCTACAATGACGAGAGTCTTCCTATCGTCCTTTGACTCTGAGTACGATGCAACACGTATTCAACTTCTAACAGGTGACACGATACCACCGATGGAGGATGTCTATAAATGATTGAGCACGATCACTACCACGCCTACCACTACGCCATAGACAACTTCCTCAGCTATGGCAGTTTCTCGAAGACGCAGAGGTTCTTCCCATCTTCATGGTCGTGGACCGTGTGGTCGAGATGGAGGATGTCAGCGTGGTCCATGTTCCTATTGCCATCGTCCTAGTCATTCGGAGGAGAAATGCTTTCAGAAGCATGGATATCCAGCATCTGCACGTGTTGCTGAGCAGATTGATTCTTCTCCTGTACCTACTACAGATGCACGCTTTGATGATTTTGTCTCGAGACTTCGAGAGATGATGACCACCCCTACAACTCCGGTTGCAGGTCCCTCAGATGCAGCAGCTACCGCCAGAGCATCGTCCAGTTCATCAGGTATTTACTATATGTTTACCAGTTATAGCAGTTACGATGCGACAGATTGGATTACAAGGCCTTAAATGTCGATTTCGGTCACCATTTCGGTACCGACCAAAACAGAATTTCGATGGAATTTCGGTGGAATTTCGACCGAAATTTCGGTCATTTCGGTCATTTTTTGTACTAGGACCCCCATATTTCGGTCATTTCGGTCATTTCGGTCGAATTTCGATTTCGACTAGATATCGATATTCGACAGAAATTCGACCGAATTTCGCTGAAATTTGAGGCCATGTTGGATTATGGACTCTGGAGCGTCTCATCATATGTGTGGAGATCGGACGCAGTTTACCTCTTACAAGTTTATCCCCCCTGGACGATCTGTGGTCATTGCCAATGGGGTTCGACTACCTATTGTTGGTCAGGGAGAGACTGTGTTAGCTCCTTCTATGCATCTTCAGAACGTCCTATATGCTCCTGATTTTCATATGAACCTTTTGTCTATTAGCCAAATTACAAAATATTTACATTGACGTGCCATCTTTAACCCCTCTTCTCTTGTGTTTCAGGATATACTGACTGGCAGGGTGATTGGTCACGACCATGAGCAGAGAGGATTGTATAAGCTTGTCATTTCATTATATGCTGGAGTGGCCTCTATTCCTTCTGGATCTGTTTCTCCTTCATGTGGCATCTTCACTTTGGCCACCTTCCTCTTCAAAAGATGATTCATGTGCTTCCACAGATATCTACTCGTACAGCTTTGGATTGTGAAGCCTGTCAACTTGGGAAACATCAGCGCTCCTTGTTTCCGAGTAGTTCGAGTCGTCATACTAGTCGATCTTTCGAGTTGTTTCGTTTCGATATTTGGGGTCCGAGTCGTGTTCCTGATCACTAGGGACATCGTTTTTATATGGTTGTTGTGGATGATTATTCTAGACTATCTTGGGTGTTCTTGTTAAAACATAAGTCTGAAGCTGGTCTATCCTTAAAACTTTTCTTATTGAAATCAACAATATCTTCTCTACTAATGTCAAATTCATTCTTACAGATAATGCTTTAGAATTTTCCACTTTACATTTAGCAGAATTTCTCAGGTCTCTTGGTATAGTTCATCAAACTTCTTGCAATTATACATCCCAGCAAAATGGTGTGGCAGAACGTAAACATCGTCACCTTCTTGATGTCATGAGGACTTTGTTGATTCAAAGTCGTACACCTCACTCCTTCTGGGGGGATGTGGTTCTAACCGCTTGCTACTTAGTGAATCGCATGCCATCCACTACTCTTGGAGAGAAGATTCCCTTCTTAACTGTGTTTCTCGAGACAGGATTATTCTCTCTCACCCCCAGAGTCTTCGAATCAGTGGCCTTCGTCCACAACTTCACCCTGACTGTGACAAGCTCTCACCTAGAGCTATCAAATGTGTCTTTGTTGGTTATACCCGTACCCAAAAAGGGTATCGGAGTTTTGATCCTGTTGGGAGAAAATACTATGTGAGTGCTGACGTCACATTTTTTGAGTCCATTATGTATTTTTCTCCTACAGGTGACAGGTTGTCTGATACTAATGCTGGAGAGGATGTTGTGGTTCATCCACCTCCATATTCTTCGTCTTATACTCCTCGGCCTTCACTACCTCCACCAGCATCTCCACCTCCACCTCCACCTCCTGCAATCAAGTCCATGTTTTTACCACATGTTTATACTCGCAGGTCTTCTACTCGCGCCTCTACTCATGCGCCATCCACATCATCCATCACGCCTCAAGTACGTCAAGAACATACTATTTCTACTGATGGCACTGGAGCTTTGAATGATACACAGGAAGAATTGATTCGAGAGGACAGAGAAGCAGATGATATGGAGATACATATTGCTCTAAGGAAGCCTCATCGCCGATGCGTTACGTATCCTCTTGCTGCGCATGTCTCCTTAGATCATCTTTCAGAGGATTACAGGAAGTTCGTAGTGGGACTATCTTCTATTACTATCCCACGTACATATCAGGAGGCACTTCAGGACAGTAGGTGGCGACTTGCAATGGAGAAGGAGATGGCAGCCCTACGGTCGCGTGGTACATGGAGTATTGTCTCTGTTGCGCCTGGTGCATCTGTTGTGAGCTGCAAATGGATATTTACAGTAAAGCAAAGGGCAGATGGTAGTGTAGACCGCTATAAGGCAAGGCTTGTGGTCCGGGGGTTTACCCAAACCTATGGGATGGACTATCAGGACACCTTCTCACTAGTAGCAAGACACTCGGCACTCAGCATTCTTCTATCGGTTGCAGTTTCCAAGGACTGGCCTCTTTAAAAGCTTGATGTGAAGAATGATTTTCTCTATAGAGATCTACAGGAGGAAGTATATATACAACAACCACCAGGGTTTGCTGCTGAGGGGGAGTCCCAGAAGGTGTGCAGACTTCATAAGGCGATTTATGGCCTGAAGCAGAGTCCAAGAGCTTGGTACCAGAAGCTATCGGAGTTGATAGAGCGACAAGGGTTTGTGTGGTCTACTGCGGATCATTCTTTCTTTGTTCAGAGGACACAAAAAGGTGCAGTGGCTATTCTTGTTTATGTAGATGATATTGTCATTACGGGAGATGATGAAAAGGGCATTCATGATGCCAAGGAATTCCTAACCCAACAGTTTGGGACTAAGGACCTTGGCAATCTTCGTTACTTCCTAGGGTTGGAGTTCGCCAGGAACAAGCATGGTCTTGTGATGACTCAGAGGAAGTTTGTTATGGATTTTCTTTCTGAGATAGGTATGACATTATGCATACCTACAACTACTTCTATGGATGCAAGTATGAGATTGTATGACGAGGACACTGAGGAATTGGCAAGAGGAGATATAGAGAGCTTGTTGGGAAGCTCTTGTATGCCACCATCACCAGGCCAGATATTGTATTTGCAATAAGCAAAGTCAGTCAGTTCATGGAGCAGCCCAGGAAGGTGCACATGGATACCGTTCATATGATTTTGAGATACTTGAAGAATCCACCTGATTTGGGTTTTATATTCAGTAGGGATACATCCCTTGAGGTGACAGCATGCGCAGATGCACATTACGCAGGTTGTCCAAGAGACAAAAGGTCTACTTCTGGATTTGCTATTTTTGTCGGCAGTTCACTTGTTTCATGGAGAAGCAAGAAGCAGACAATGGTGGCTAGATCAAGTGCAGAGTCTGAATACAGGGTGATGGCACAGGGAAGTGCAGAAATGATGTGGGTTAGATCGGTGTTAACTGATCTTACTATTGAGGTTCCTCTACCTATGCAGCTTGTATGTGATAATCAAGCAGCTCTATTTATTACTAATAATCATGCCTTTCATTAACGGACAAAGCATATAGAGGTGGATTGCCATTATACTAGGGACATGATCCAGAAAGGTTCCATATCCACCTCTCATGTGTCTACTAGAGATTAGACGATCGACATCGTCACCAAAGCGCTTGCTAGAGGTCCCTTCACGGGTTATGAGCATGATAGACATATATGCTCCAGCTTGAGGGGGAGTATTGAGATAGTTGTATCTCTCAGTATTTTAATGTTTTACGTTTTCTTCATGTATCTCTTGTGTAATTAGCCCATGGTTTTTCTCTTATATAAGAGAGCCATTGGGTCTCCTTTTATGATATGAACTTATTTTTCCCTCAATACCATAAAAATTCAGAAAATAAAAAACAAAATTTCCATCTTATTTCAATTCACATATATTTTAAAGAAAATAATACTATAAATAAATCATATAAAGAATTATTTTATAGTACTACAATACTCTTTTCTCGCTTTAAACATGATTCTTTTCAAAATACACTTTTAACAATTAAATATTCAAAATGCAAAATAACCATAAAGATTGAAAACATTAAAATACACACAATAACAACAACAAAGCCTTCTTCCACACTAAATGATGTTGGTTACAAGGATTCTTCGCCATCATTCAGATCTACGTTAGGTTATTCCTGGATTTTGTCCTCGACCGGAGTTACATCAACTTTCATTCTGATTAATGAGAGGCGCAAGGTTAGGCAGGGGCAATGGAAACGTTAGTGCAGGGGTAATGGCAACCCGTTGGAGAAAAGGGAGGGTGGCGGAATGGTTCTTAAAGGAGTAGTTGCAGGGCAACAGCGTAGAGAAGTCGTGAGGCTAGACCTCCTCTCCACTTCGCTCGCGTGACTCGTGCACGAGTCGAAGAGAAACCTACCGAGAAACACTTTCAATGGGTTAGGACCACCAACAAGTAAGAAAGGGTCACCGAAACAAGGGAGGAAAAGGGCGGAGCTTGCTGGACAGTGGTTTCTCATCACCGTGAACAATCGAGGCGAGAGAGGTGCTTCAGATGTGGCTCTTTCAATCATCTGGAGGCTTCGTGTTGCGATGTCTCGTGCTACTTCATCTGTAGGGATGATGATCACCTTTAGGATTTACGTAAGTGTCAACAGGGATGTAAGGAGGTGGCGAAGTGGAAGAAGTTGTTGCAGCAGCAGCACCTCATCATCAATGGTTTTGAGGGTGGTCCCGTGGAGATGCTTCAGGGAGGTCTACGAGGCTCTCCTTTGCGGATGTCGTCCATAGACCTCTCTTTAATCAGACCAAGTACCCTTTAACTGGGAGGGGGATCTTGGTAGGGGTTGTCAGGTCAGATGAACAGACCCGAGAGGTTGCATCGGGGGCTGTTCTTGAGGTGTTGGAGGAGGACTTCAATGGCGACTTGGTGATGTTGCAGGAGAGGGGACTTTACGTGAGAGGGATGACAGATAAAGACCGTGGGAGGCTCCTTAATTTCAAGGGCTCGAAGTCCTTGGTGCTAGTGATGTGTAGCGAGCATCGCTTCAATGATGAAGGGTGGCTGGATGAGAGCATTTTGTTGCTCGTGTGATGGGGGTGCCGATGTTGTCTAGAGACTCGATCCCTGCGAGGCGCTCTCCTTGACATTAGGGAGGAGAAGGTCTTCTCTGACGATTGTACACATGGCGTAGACATTAATGTTGTAGTCTTGGAGCTTGCGAGACTGCATCCTGGATCTTCAAAGATCTTTCCTCGCATGATGGTGGGGAGGGCCACACTCTGGATCTCAATTGAGGTGTTGGAACCACCTCCGTCGACGACGTTCCCCGCGGAGGAAACGACGGAACTTGTTGTGGATAAGCCAAGTGATGGGCACTCGAAGGAGGTGGTTGTTATTGCGAATACGAAGGGGCCATATGCTAAAACAACGATCAATTTTTATCCAAACTTCCAGAAAATCATGGTGGAGCAGTTGTTGGTCGACCCCTTCCTGAGGAGGATCACTTTTGAGCGAAACCTTCCTCCCCCGTGCTTCCTAGTGGTGCTCCCAGCTCTTGATGTGACCCTGGAGACCCTGGTTGGCACGTGCTCAATCTCTTTTTATTGTCATTGGTCGAACCATGTCTTGTGCTCGTGACCTCTGTTAGTGCCTCTTCCCTTGGAGTTGGAGATCTTCCCACCAATCTCCTTTATGAAGTTGGACTGTAGTCACCTCTCAAGGTTGGGGTTAATTGGGTCGAGCCAAACGCTTGTTGCAGTCTCTAAAGCCACTCCACGGGATCAGAAGTGTATACGTACGAGGGCGCCCTCTTCTAACACAAAGGTCATCCCTAAGCATTAAAGAGAAGGATGGCATGAGGTTTCATGTCCGTAAAAGATCAAGACCATCGACAATTGGGGCATCTACCTCGGTTATTGAGCTAGTTGTTTCTTCGCCCCGTACTATGGTTCTAGTTGATATTATCATGAGAGATGCGGGGGTGGTTCCTGTTGGAGTATTTGGTTGTGCGCCCATTGAGTTGTAGCAGGGTAAATGGATCCTGGAGAAGATCCATTTACCCCACCCAGTCGTTTAGTGCCACACCGTCCAGTGGTGGGACTTGGAGGCTCTAGAGAGGCTATATAAGGAGCCCCAGACCTCCTGTACTCATTGAGAAAAAGCAATAGAGAAACACGTCCCTTAGAGGGATTCTCCCGTGGTTTCATCCCTCTCCTCACGGAGTAGGGTTCCACGTAAAATCATGGTGTTCCATGTTTGATCTTTCTTGTTTATGCTCTGTTTATCGATCGCTTCCGCATTCTTCATATTTTATAACATGGTATCAGAGCGGGTTCGGTTCTCGAGGATTTCGAGTTATTATATTTTTTTTCGAGATTCGATTTTTGTATTAATCTGATGTTCAAGTTCTGAAGTTTGATCACCGGGTTCTAGAACCCTAGATTTGATGCTCTGTTTTGTTTGTGATTCCTTGGAACCCTAACTGCGACATGGATTCGAAGCCTTATTCACTGGCCAAAGGCATCCCGCATCAGCAGCACCTTCTGTTCAAGCAGTTCGCATGATCCAAGTCCACGCGCACGCGCCTTCTCCCAGATCTGGGGCGGCGCTCTCGAGCAGGCAGCATCCTCCAAGTCCACCCGCACCCTCCTTGAAGCCGCAAATCATCCCAGGCGATCCCTCCTCCACAGCAGCAACGGCCCTTTCCACGCGACCCTGCTCCGTGCTCTTTGGCGGCACTGCACGTGAAGAACTCCAAGCGGCGCGCACGAGCCCGGATAGCGCAGCAAGCGCCATCCTCTCCAGGCGGAGCTCCAAGCGTCGGCCCCGACCCCAAGCGGCGCTTCTCCCCCTTCGGAGTCGATCCATGTCTTCACGCGCGACCTCCTACAACCGCGTGGTGACCTCCCTCATGCGCGCATCTCCCGGCGCCAACCAGTTGCGCCCTCCCGCGCGAACCCATCACGAGGCGGCGCAGCCCACGCCACCTCCGAGCTCCCGCGCGCCCACTACTTCGTCGAGATCGCGTGCGCCATCAGCCAGGGACTCCAGCCGTAAACCCATTAGGGGGGGCGGCGCCGTTTTCCAAGGGGGTCCCATCCTGGGAACCCTAACAGGGCGCCTGCGTTTTAAAAAAAAGGAGGGGAAATATTTGCTTATTTGTTTAAGAACCCTGGGGGAGTTTTAGTTTAGGCTCGATGGCCTTTGTTTACGTAAAAAAAAGGGGGGGAGAGCTAAAAAAATGAAAAAGAAAAGAGAGAAGAAAGAGAAGGGCCAAGGGACCAGTTTAAAAAAAAGAGCGAGTACAAAAAAAGGGGGGGTCAATTCTTTTGCAGCCCGATTGGGCCTTGAGTTGTAAAAAAAAAATTGAAAAAGGAGCATACAAGAAAAAGTCGTATGCAATTTTAAAAAAAAAACATTGACGGTTTAAAAAAAATGACAAAAAGAAAAAAAACCGCAAAATTCATGTTTGTTTTCCCCATTATGTTGTCTTCTCCCAACTTAGTCGATGTCTTTATTCCGACGAGTATGGGAGAAAGGGGGAGTATATGTAGAGTTACAGGTCTTCCAGCCATATTCAGATCTTCCATATTCAGATGCCAGTCTCCAGACCAGCCATATTTTCCAGACTCTACAAATGATCAGAATTTGTCAGACTCGAGGATTGATCCCGAGTCCTCAGTTTCAGACACGCGCGAGTTTGCGGTCAGTTTCAGATGAGCATATGTTGCCATCATTGTCAGAGGTCCCCATCATTCTTCTTGTTGTTAGGCCAGAGTTTTCATGTGAGCCATAGGGACTCCAGAGTAGAGGACCATTCCCTACGCCACGTTGGCAAGGGTTTTCATGTGGTATCATAGGTACACTAAAGCAGTGCACCATTCTCTGAGCCAGATGGGAGAGACCCAGTTCTCCGACGAGGAGACTATTTTCAGACTCCATTCTCCAGCGACCGTGGACTCCGACGAGGATTGCACAGCCACGGCTCTTTTTCAATTAGGCCCTTTTCAGAGATGGAGCAGTTGTCCACATTATTGTGGCGGGCCAGAGTACTCCGACGAGGAGGCTCATTTCAGTTGCAGTGACTCTGACAGGCGCAGTTCAGAGCACATGCTCTCCGACGAGGAGATTCAGCAGACTCACACTCCAACCCGTTCGTCCTCCTCACCTGCAAGACATGAGAAGCAACGTCCTCGACTGCAGCAATGTGCGCGTTAGGTTGATATTGTCCGTAGTGTCCTGTAGCGTTGAGTTGAGTTTCTTTCTGTTTGTCCAAGCTGAGCATTGCATGCTCCAGCTTGATGGGGAGTGTTGGAGTATTTGGTTGTGCGCCCATTGAGTTGTAGCAGGGTAAATGGATCCTGGAGAAGATCCATTTACCCCACCTACTTGTTTAGTCCCACATCGTCCAGTGGTGGGACTTGGAGGCTCTGGAGAGGCTATATAAGGAACCCCAGACCTCCTGTACTCATTGAGAAAAAGCAATAGAGAAACACGCCCCTTAGAGGGCTTCTCCCGTGGTTTCATCCCGCTCCTCACGGAGTAGGGTTCCAAGTAAAATCATGGTGTTCCATGTTTGATCTTTCTTGTTTATGCTCTGTTTATCAATCGCTTCCGCAACCTTCATATTTTATAACAGTTCCCCAATGAAAGTTGTCTCCTGGAACATCAGAGATACGGGTGACCTAGAGAAGCAAAGCACGAACAAAAGTATGATAGCGGATTGGCACATGAATGGCATCTTCCACCAGGAAAAAAGAGTAGTCGAGGCAGTTGTGCGCTTCCGTGGGGGGACATTTCTTTCAAAGTTTAGGGCCCTGTCATCCGTGGGCAGTAGGGGGTTTGCTAGTGGTGTGGAATGGTAATCTCTTTGATTGAGAGTCAGAGCTCTTGGTTGTCCATTTTTGCTTAGGAACATGAGGTATGGGCATAGCACGGTCTTTTCTTGTGTCAATGAACCGTTGTGGACAGACTTGAGGATGGCCAAGTTCTTTTACCATTTTGAGGCCTAGCATGTTAACGGAGATTTCAACGTTACGATCTTTTCTTCTAATTTCCCTCTCATGTGAGGTGGGCAGGATACAAGCTCTCATGAGTTTGCAAAGGTAGTGAGTCACCTCCAAATGAAGTTTCTTGATGTCGTGGATTGTCAGTTCACATGGTCTGGCTCTCTGTCCAAATAAAAATTGACCATCCTTGGCTTGATGGGCCTTTTGCCTAGATTTCCCATGGCATGTATCTCGGCCTTGCCGTGATCAAGATCGCACCATACCTGATCTTGTGGACCTCTACGGAGAACGTTGATGCATGCATTCTTCAGATTCGAGAAGTCATTGCTTCTAGAGGAGGGCTTGAGGGAGCTGGTGGAAACCTTCTGGGGTTCGCGTTCGATAAAGGTGGATGGAATGACAATGGTGTGTTTGTTTCTGTTGAGAAGAGGAACAAATGAGATGTTTATTCCATAAAGACAGGGTCTCTTATATAGAGAGAAAACCCTAGAGACTACAAGGATTACGGAACCCGAAAGATCACAGGGGGTTACGAAACTTGAAGGGTCACAGAGGGTTACAGAACCCGAAGGGTCACGGGAGGCTACGGAACCTGAAGGGTTACAAACATAAATGTAAATATAATAACTCTAACACTCCCCCTCAAGCGGGAGCTGAGAAAGCTACAGTTTGTAACAAAAAGAAAAAGTATACACCACATCTTCACATGATGCATCATAAGAACATATGTCCGTTGATGGTAAAAGACCTCGCTCGAGGATGGGTTTGCGGCTTTCAGGTCACCGGAATGTATCCCTGCCATGCCTGTAGAGTCGTTGTGATATCAGGTCACCGGAATGTATCTCTGTCGTGTCTGCAGGGCACCGGAACATATCTCTATCGAGATTGGAGAATAATCGTTGTAGAAGAAGTTCAGCGCGGAGCAGTAGTCGGGTCGTAAAAGAAGTATACGCCCTGACGAAGAAGTCGATGCTTGGTGAATATGGATGATCTGAGTAGTAGTTTGGAGCGGCGGTTTATCAGTCATGGTAGGGCAATAGACATCCTGAAGAATCATCTCTAACTCCCCCTTTCTCCCATACTTGATAGAATAAAAAGTATGGAAAATGAAGTTGGGAGAAACAAAAAGTTAGGAGAAACAAGTCATGATGAAGCATGGGTTGTTGGAGGGGGAGCTCCAGGCAGTACCGACGACGCCGGAGGAGCGGCAGGAGCTGTTGGAGCCTCGGGCAGCGCTTTAGGTGTCGTTGGACGTAGCAGCTGGTGCTGCTGGGGGTTCGGACTGACTTGTGCGAGATCATGGAATCCACAAGAGATGCAAGATGTCCAGCCCTTTCTCCTTGTCGGCGGAGAGAGGGCTGGTGGTGGCGGCGGATTTAGGGTATGAGACTTCGGTCTAAAACCGTTGCTCTGATACCATGTTGAGAAGAGGAACGAATGAGATGTTTATTCCATAGAGCTAGGGTCTCTTATATAGAGAGAAAACCCTTGAGAGTACAAGGGTTACGGAACCCGAAAGGTCACGGGGGGATACGGAACTTGAAGGGTCACAGAGGGTTACGGAACCCGAAGGGTCACGGGAGGTTACGGAACCCGAAGGGTTACAAACATAAATGTAAATCTAATAACTCTAGCAGTTTCGCAAGCTAGTAGCCTTGAGGTGGAAGCTCTGTGGTTACAAGAGGGAGGTGCAAGAGAGGTGTGTGGTGCGGCTTTCTGCGTCATGGAGGGTCGTTTCTGATCTGGATCATGTTGAGGATGGTCTGGATCATGGAAGGCCGTATCGGCGATATATCGGCGATATATCGCCGATATATCGGTATCAAGAGGTTGGAGGTATCGAAATCGGAGTGTATATCTTTTTACAGGGATATAGGTGATATATCGCCGATATATCGGCGATATATCGCCGTATCGGCCCATATCTGTCAAAAATGAATGGATTCAGTACAAAAAATACAAGATATCGACCGATATCGCCGATATTTCGTCGATATCCCTATATATGAATGCTATTATTCATGCAAGCTTGATTCCACTACATATCTAGCTACAACCTGGGCCCCCCCAAGCTCGCTGACCGGGTAGCGAGACACCCGTACTGGTAGGGTATGGTGCGACAGGAGGGTGCATACAATGGTTCTTCAACTTTGTGTATATTTATAAGTTATTTCATGTTGTAAAACTTGAATGAAATCCATTTCCAGTATCTATAAGTCAATTCTTCAAAAAAATCTATAAGTCACCAATCAACATTAGTATCGATATATTCAAAATGATCGATATATGCAATATAAACTTTATAGATGATTGATATGTGTGATCTAAGAGTATATTTGTAAGTTATTTAGTGATCTAAGAACTTGGATAAACTCCATTTTCAATATATATAGATCAACAACTAATGGTAGAGCTGTATCGATATATGCGATATAAGGTTCATAAATGAACGATATGTGTTATCTAAGAAAGTAAGAGTACATTTGTAAATTATTTAGTGATCAAAGTACTTGGATGAACTCCATTTTCAATATATATAGTATGTCAACAACTAACAATATCAGCGATATGTTCGATATGACCGATATGTGCACTATAAGGATCACAGTTCTCTATCTATATGTATTTTCTAGGTGTATATTTGTAGTACTTCATGTTATAAGAACTTGAATGAAATCCATTTCCAATATTTATAAGTCAAGAATCAATATTAATATCGTTATGTTCGATATGACCCATATGTGTGATACCGATATGTGCGATATATGGTCTATAAGTGGATCGATATGTGTGATATAAGTGTGTATTTGTATATTATTTGTTGTTTTAATATCTTGGATGACCTTAATTTCTGAAAAAAATGTCAAAAAAATTGGCTTTTTTGCGCCACTTTCGACATTTCCACCGAAATCATCGATATATCCCGATATATCCATTTCCGGGCGGACCGAAACGATATCGATGTCGATACGGCCTTCCATGGTCTGGATCTCTCACCGAGGAAATTGGTGAAGAGGGAGGTTGGTCAGCATATTCTTCTTGAGGATAGGAAGCATGAGGTGGAGTGGAGGCAAAGATCCAAGCAGCGGTGCATAAAAGAAGGGAACGCTAACACCGGGTTTTTCCATACGGTGACTAGTGGGAGGCATCGTCGTAATTTCATTCAAACCTCTCGGTTGAAGAGGGCCAGGAAAAGGGGGACTATGAAGTGGGCAAGGCGGTTGTTGGTTACTTCCATCGTTTGTCATGTCAATCCCCGAACGGAGTTGGCAGCTACAACGTAGGGGGGCTCCTCCCTCTCGCTTGGCCAGTAGTCTGCTCTCATTATAGACTTTTACATGGACGAGATGAAGGCTTTGCAATTTTAACAATTTTGATTGTCGCCTTTATTATTGTAAATGGGCATTACGATTCTTTTCCTCCATTCTTTGGGCATTTTCTTGCTTCATCAAATAACAATGAATAACTTTGCAAGCCAAGTCATGTCAAGTTCACTTAAAACTCTTCAAACTTATATAGGAATATCATCAGGTCCTAAACCCTTCCTCGATTTCATAGCATTTAAAGCCTCATCTACTTCATTCCTTTGTATTTGTCCATAGCTTGCACAATTCAGGTAACTTTCACTACTAGTTAGATCTCCCGAAATGATCTAGTTATTCACTTGCCTAATCAAGAACTTGTGGAAGTATTGCTTTCATCTAGTCTTTACTCATTCAGAGTAACAAGCACATGTCCATCACCATCCTTAATGCATCTCACTTGAGTAAGATATTTGATCTTTCTTTCTCTTGCTTTGGTCAATCTGAATGTATCCTTCTGGCCATGCTTAGAGTCATGCTTTTGTACAAAAGTTCATAGGCTTTTGTCTTAGCTTTACTTACAGCCTTTTTTGCTTGCTTCATTGTAATTTTGTAGTTTGTAACCATTTCCTATGTTCTATCCTTATAAATAGCTTTAAAGCAAGCTTTGCTAATTATAAGCATCTCTCGTACCCATTCACTCCACCACCAAGCCTCCTTTTGGCCTAGAACGCCTCATTTGGAATAGCTTAACATCTCGTCGATTACTATATCGCCTCCCACATTGTATTTGCACTTTCAATACATTCCCAAGATACGTCTTCTAAAACCTTCTCCGTGAAGCGTGCTTGCTTTATTGGAAGATTCCACTACCTAGTTGCATTGGTCTTGGGAACCTTTCTTTTCTTTTCCAGCTATTTATTTACACATCTATGACTAGCAAGTGATGTTGAGATGTCAAACTCTCTCTTGGGTTTACTTCGCAGTCTTTACAGCACGATCAATCTCCTTCCCTTATTGCAAAGTAATATATCAGTGTTTCACTTGGGCCACTCTTATAAGTGACTAAATACTCCTCCCTCTTCTTGAAGAGAGTGTTATGAAAAGGTCATAATTTGTCCCAAAATCCAAAATGAGTTTTCCCTCTTACACAGAAGCATCTTTCTCTACATGTCAATTGAAATCTCCACCTATGCAAATCATCTTTTTGTGGGATTCTTTGCATAATCTTATCTAAATCCACCCACGGATCTTGTATAATCCTTTCCTCTAAACCAATTTGTGGTGCATAAACTGAGATGATATTCAAATTTCTCCTTCAAGAATCGATTTTAGCAAAATAATCAAATCCCCATATCTTTGCACCGCTATATTATCCTTCAATTATGATCAACCACTCCAACACCATTTCTACTCTTTTCTTAAATAAAACACCATAGTTTAAAGCATGTCTTCTCAATCTCCCTTGCTTTCTCTCCAACTCATTTTATCTCTTGAAGACACGTCCTTCTCCGTCAATTTACCAGCCAAAGTGTTGATATTCTGCCTACCTATCCGAAACTTCTTTTGCAACCACGTTTGGAATAACTTCTTTACTCGTATGTGTCCATCATACGAGAATCCTAGCAAATTTTGGAATGCATCCGATCTGTGGTGCAACAGAACTAGCTTATTTACTCGCATGCACTCCTCATGTGAGAACCTTTGCAAATTTTAAACTACATCCGGGCAGCGATGTAGTGGCCCTTGCCAACTTCTCATTGCATTCGGGTAATACAATGCATCACTAGTAGGAAATGCCACAACGAAATCCAAATGATTGCTTAAATCCATGTTGAAAAGATCCGATTGTTTTATGCCGACGACTACCTAACACAACCCTCCTCATTTATCCGAACTTGGGACCAGCAATGGTTAGTTTAAAAAACCAACAACCATAGGTTTGAGTTTGAAAATAAAAAAAGAGATAAAACAACATAAGAATCGAAACCAATTAAAAATTCTTGAAAACAAAACACATCAAAAAGACTTATAAATTTAAAAAAGCAACCTAGAGTAAAACTAACTACACATAATACCCACCTACCCCAAACTTCAATACCTACTTATCTATAGCATCTCCTCGAGTGAATATCACTTCCATTATTTGCAGCAATACCTATATTTAATGTGGGGATAGTATGGCCCTTAATGAGTAAAAAGTGTTAACTGAGGTTTGGAGAAATTGAATGGGCCGTTGATTTCCTAGCTTCGAAAGAAGGAAATGTCTCTAAGGATTAAGGACTTTCGGCTCATTTCTATGTCAAATGCCACTTACCTCATAGTAACTAAGGTATTAGCCAATCACCTTATATTGGTTCTAGAATCTAATGCATCATGGACACTAACACTCATTGAGGATTTTGCCAATAACTTAGGTCTTATTCTAAATAGCTTTCACATGCGGCAAGTGCCACGACTCCCCTTTTTAAGAGGATGGAGCAGAAGCCTTCAGGTTGGAAGGCAGCATGCCTCTCCAGGGGGTCCCATCATACTTCTCAAGGCAAGCTTGAAGCAATGTCCATTTTCTTCATTTCCACTAGACTTCTTCATTCACCAGCATCTAGAGGGTATTTGCATCTAATTGATTGGGATACGATCACTTTAATTGTGGAGCATGGTGGATTTGGAGTCATATGGATTGAGGAGATGAATGGGACTCTTTTACTAAGTAGGTGGCTCAGTCAGGGGCATTGGTGAATGTCAGTTTCATAGAGGAATCTATGGCGTACATGCTTAGCGTGTCATTTCTCCTCGGATGTGTCACCTTTCATCTGCATTCTAGTAGAAGGTATGCTCGATTATGCATGAGTTACCCACGCACATGACCTCATGTTGGATGATGGATGTTTGTTCGGATTTTATAAAAATGAATGGACAGGGAGACAAGGCCTAATCGATTCCCTCTTGGGATTTTTCAAATAAAAAGGAAACTGAAAATGTTTGATTTAGATAGTTAATTGAAATTTTAATAAAAGATCTTAATGAATAAGAATAAGCTACTAAATACATAGGTATTCTTGCATGGCCTCATTGCCTCCTTGTGACCGACCCGTATACTTCACAATATGGAAAAAAATATAATGAAAACTATGGCGTAGTTTATGAATAGTAGGACATAAAATTAGTTAATTAACTAAAACCAATGTTTTTGAAACAGAACCGGACATCGAACTGGAAACTTTACTGAAATGCTTGGATCGGGTTGAACCATGTAATCAAACTGGTTCAACCGGATGATGATGTCATCATTATTTAAAACCGGATTAAACCGGACCGACGAGAAAAAAGTGGTTGAACCGGATAATCAGCCGAAATGAAATAAAAATTATATAAAATATATACTTAAATATGCTTGAAATATAAATAAAATACATAGACAATGTATATATTTCACATTCAAAAAATATTCTTTAGTATGCACCAGCAAATGGCATGCATATCATATACATTACTTGGACTGGTTGCTTTATAGCATAATAGTAGTGTAATAATATTTAGGGATTTTTACACCCATAACCCTGAGTAATTTCGCAATAACATTCATAACCCTGTATAATCACGAATTACATGAGACCCTGGATAGTCATTCTGTTTCACACCCATAACCCTCCGTTAGTTTAACACGTTAACTCAACCATAGGAGGGAGTTAATATAACCACTCTACACCTAACGACTAGAATTGATCAAAAAGAAAAAAAGAGGGTGCACTGGACATGCTCTTTGTCTCCACATTGACCAATCCCCAGGACGTGGACGTGCTCATCGTGAACAGCTCCCTCCTTCAACCCGACGTCGTCCCTATCAGCAATGATCGTGAACAAGTACAAGATGCGCAGTAGCATCCGGTCATTCAACCTCGGTGGGATGGGATGCTCGGTGGGGGTCCTCTCGTGGACCTTGCCAAGGTCCTGTTGCAAGTCCACCGCAGCTCCCTCACTGTAGTCGTGAGCACGAATCTTTACCACGTGGGTGTCATCGCCGTCATCCTCTCGAACCAACAATCCGACCGGGGGCGATCCAAATACAAGTTTTACTACGTGGTGCACACGCACCTCGGCGCGGAGGACTTCGCCTATGGTTGCGTTTACCAGATGCAGGACAATGAGGGGAAGATCGTCGTATTGCTCTAGACGGAGCTCATGGACGTGGCCACCGGGCGGGGGCGCGGCGAGGGGGAGGGCTTCGTCTAGGCAGGGCGCGAGGGGGTTGCTTCCGCTGGGGGGGAGGCGAGGGGGGTGCAGGGTCGATTGCGCGCAAGGGGAGGAGGGGTGTGGGTCGATCGCGCACAAGGGGGGAGGTGTGGGTCGATCACGCGCAGGGGGGGGTGCGACGAGGGGAAGGGCTTCCTCTAGGCAGGGCGCGAAGGGGTTGCTTCCACTGGGCGGGGGCGAGGAAGGTCAGTGCCAGGCAGAACAGAGCTTTTGGGAGGCCGGGGGGCGCGTCGATCGTGTGCAGGGGGGATGCGGGCGGTTGCACTTCGGTCGCCGGGGGGTGGGGGGTATGGGAGGCGAAGGCTTGTTGCTTGCAGGTCGATCCATGCACTCTCCTCCTGCGCTCGAGCTCCCCTCACCCTCCTTGCAGCTCAACTCCTCCGGCACGGTCGACGAACTGGATGCCCCATTGCCCACTTCCCCTGCTTGCTGGACCACTTCCTCCATCTCCCTGATCAATAACTCCAACCCACTTTGTCCGACCACATTGCTCTCGCCAGCAGTGGTGACAGGTATCTCCTTACGGGCCTTTTTCTTCGTCTTCTTCTCCTTGCTGGAACCGGTGTTGGGCTTCTGCTTTCCAAGTTCCAGTAGTTCTTGATGTCGTTGTCTGTTCGACTTGAGAAGTGGTCGGCTATGACGGGCCACCTGAATGGAGGTGGTGCTCGGCAAGGGGAAGGGGTGGATTTCGTTGTGTGCAAGTTTTGCAAATAAGAATGAAGATTAGGGGCAATTGGGTCTTTTTTTAACAAAAACCGTAAAATATAACAGTCATCCCAAACGGTACGTAACACAGGGTTATGTCATGTAAGAGTTAAGCAATACTCGAGGTCTCTCATGTAATTCACAATTATGTAGGGTTATGAATGTTATTGCAAAATTACTCAAGGTTATGGGTGTAAAAATCCCTAATATTTAAAATCCATTGCATGCAAAAAATTTATTTTAGAGTAGTTGGTTAGAAGTTTGAAATTGGTAACCAAACTTCATGGGTTTAACTCCCACTATCATCATTATTTTTAAATAAATTAAAATTTAAATGTGGTTCAACTTTGGTTGGATCTGGTTAAACCGGGTTAAAAATAATAGGTTGAACCGGACGAATTGTTTAAAATTTGAAATTCTGACCGAACCAGCAAAAACCGGTTAACCAGACCGGTCCAAGCCTAGTTCACTGGTCGGACCGGTCAAACCAGCCGGTTCAGTCCGGTTTCAAAAACACTAACTAAAACCAGATTATATGCATCTGATGACAGCTTGCACAGGTCTGTGAGTGGCTCACAGCTGTCTGGAATGAGCATCTTTTTACTTGGAGGAAGAGATGGTCAATCGCCATGTTTTATAGTTGTTCTTAGGAGAATTGCGGACAGGGTTCTGTTGGCCTTCTCTTGTGTTTATGGCATGTGGGTGCTACTTGTCAAGATGATCCGTTGTAGTGCTGATTTTTCATAATTCCTTAGCTAAGTGGGATTGACTTAGTCGCCCATTTCCTGAGTGATGGATCATGACTTCACGATGGTTAGGACTGTGGTTCCGAATCCTGATTGGACAGTTTTTGCTGTCCGTGGAGCTTTTACGCCTTCAAGTGGCCTCTATCAGGTCATAAGCGCATTTCGATTCGGAAGTCAGGAGAGGAGATTCAGCGTAGATTGTTCTTCAAATTTGAGCAGTCTTGGCCACTCCTGGTTATTGGAAGAGAGGTTTAGGGAATTAGTGACTGACCGTTGGATGAGTTTTTAATGTGAGGTGTTAAATAAATATCATATCATGTATGGCTTAGTATAATTTCTTCTTTCCCAGTGTACTTATCATGTAATTTACCCAGGGCTATTCTCCTATATAAGAGAGCCCTCGGGTACGTTTAATATATCGATCTTTCTTTTCTCTCATCATGGTATCGGAGCAACGGTCCTAGACCGGGGTCTCAGTATCCCACCCATACCCTAATCTCAACACCCCCTCCCCGCGTCCCTCTCGTCGTTCCGCGTATCGCAAGCCCTCTCCGGAATCGCAACGCCTCTCCAGGCGCACCGCAGGCGCGGGACCTCTCTCTGGCCGCATCGCCTTTTCCAGGCGAGTCGCCTCTCTGGGCGCGTCGCCGCCTCACCACGCGCCTCTCCAGGCTGCGCTCGCCGCCTCTGCCTGGCTCCCAGGTTGCTGCGCGTCATCTCCTGCGGCCATCCCTGAAGTGCTGAAGCCCTAAAGCGCCATCTCCTGCATCATCTGCTGCAAAACAGGTGCCGCCAGCGGCTATCCCTGAAGACCTAGGCTGCCAAGAGCCCGCCTGACCCCGCCCAGCAACCAGCTATCTCTCCTGTGGTGACCTAACATCGTGCCAGGAACCGGCTATCTCTTCGCAGCCCTGACAGCGGCATAGCGGGTATCCACGGTGCCTGTTGCAGCACCATCCTGCGTGCGTACTGCTGCAAAGAGTCTCCAGAGGATTCATCGGTGAAGATTGGTTGATAGCATACGCACCTCAACGGAGATTAGGGATGGTTGTATGAGTCTACACATACAACCTATTCCTCATATGATAGTGTAGACAAACCAGTGGTTTATCTCCGTCGATCTGCGGCTCTTATTCAATCATGTCAGACAACAAGGGTGACGTTTTTACATCTTTTTTTTTTTTTAATCAGAACGGTTCGGGGAGACACATGGAGGTGTTCGCCCCAAAATTTTATTAAAACGAGAAGAGGGAGAGGAGAAGAGAGGTACAAAGTGATACAAACACCAGGGATCGAGAAGATCCCTGTCAATACCCCAGTCCACAACCCAAACATCCACATGCGACAACAGCATTACCGCAGCATCCAATCATTCAGAATTAACTCCACATGCTCTAAAACGTTTTCCCTGTAGAATCTTTGGCCCCTGAAGATCTTGGCGTTCCTAGCGAGCCATAAAGCCCAGGTGCAAGCGAGTGGGCGGAGCAACTCCCTCCTTGGCCGATCAGCACAAGAGCGCAAAGAGATCCAGAACGAGTCGGCCGAAGAAGCGTCCAACCAGGGCACATTGAGGCCCTCCCAAATGGAGGTCGAGCACGGACAACAGAAGAAAAGATGTTGCAAAGTCTCCAGCTCGCCGGAGCACAGCACACAATCCATGGAGCCAACCCCCGATAGAAACATAGCACATCTATCGCGGGCCAATACCCTACCGCGGCGCAAAAGCCACAGGAAAAAGGCCACCTTTTCTGGCAAATTTAAAGTCCACAACCACCCCAAATCGTTGCAAAGGGGGGTACGATCAGAGGTAGGTTGATGTGAGATCACCTTGAAAGCCCGCCCCGAAGAGAAGGCGCCGTCACGCCAGATCCAGTGATCCCTGCCACTGGATGGCGATGGCGCATCCCTAAGCTGCTGCAGGAGGCATAAGAGGTCATCGAAGCGCTCGTCGGAGAGGTTGGCCGCAAAGGAAGGGAACCAGCTGCCCCCGCCCCAAGCGGAAGCCACCGAAGCACCAGAGTTGGACGCCAAGGCACAGAGACGAGGGAAGGAGCTACCGAGAGTGGCGTCCCCCGCCCAAGCGTCGTGCCAAAAAAGAAACGAGTTGCCATCACCCAGAACCTGCTTGAACAGATGAGAGAACCGCCTAGCCGCCGAGGCGATCCCCCTCCAAAAAGGCGTCCCAGAACGCGAAGCGTCGGCGTCTCGCAGCAAGTCCGCACCGATGGAGAGAATATCACGCAGCATAGAGGGAAAGAAGCCGGAGGCGCTACCCCAAAGCTTGTTGACCCATTTAAGCATCAGTGCATCGTTGACCAGATCCAGGCTACGAATGCCGAGCCCACCATCGCACTTCCTTTTCGCCACATCCTTCCAGGCCACCAGATGGATGCCCCGCGACGCGGAGCCCCTTCTTCCCCATAGAAATGTCCGCATAAGGCCCTCAAGCCTCCTCTTAACCCCCACCGGAATAGCCCAGTTGGACAAAAAATAGATTGGAATAGCCGCCAAAATCGACCTGATGAGCACAAGACGCCCACCCCTGGAAAGCATCGCCGCACTCCACCCAGCAAGCCTTCTTTCCGCCCTCTCCATGACCCTGTTCCAATGGGACAATCTCGTCCTTCTCGCGCCCAGCGGAAGACCCAGGTAATCGATTGGAAGGGCAGAGGGGGAGCACCCCAGAATCGCGCCACAAGCCGCCGCAGACCGATCATCCGACGCGAAAGGAATCAACTTGGACTTGGAATGGTTGATTCGCAACCCCGAGAGCTCGGAAAAGATGGCGAAAGTGACCGCCATACCTCTAACCTCCTCCAGACCCCCCTCTATGAAGGCGATTGTGTCGTCCGCATACTGGAGGGTTGGAGAGTTGTTGTAGTTACACGAGAAGCCGGAGGAGAGGCCCCTCGCGATCACCCTATCCGCCATTCTCGGGAGCACGTCGGCGGCAATGACGAAGAGCATGGGTGCCAGAGGGCACCCCTGCCGAACACCCCTCCTTGGCTGAAACCGGCTACCAACGACACGGCCATTCAACATGATTGAAAAGGATGCCGTAGAAACGCATCAGCGCATCCAGGAGATCCATAAATTTGGGAACCCGCGAGCACGCAGCACAGACCAGAGGAAGCTCCAGTCCAAGGAGTCATACGCCTTTGCGAAGTCCACCTTCCAAAGAAAGCCCTGCTTCCCCCGCCTCAGCCAGCTGTCAACCATCTCAGAGGCAAGGGCCGACACATCGGAGATCGAACGGCCGGGGATGAAGGCCACC
The DNA here is from genome assembly GCA_037367405.1 of Ottelia alismoides. NCBI lineage: Eukaryota > Viridiplantae > Streptophyta > Magnoliopsida > Alismatales > Hydrocharitaceae > Ottelia > Ottelia alismoides. The sequence goes on along the minus strand of JAZKJV010008346.1, from coordinate 346,950 downwards.
TGAGAGGGATGGATCAGACCATCCAAAACCACCGCCAGCCTCCTCGCAAGCACTTTCGCAACAATCAAGTACAGAGCATTGGAGATTGCAATAGGGCGATAGTCATCAATAGCAATTGGAGATTGAGATTTCGGGATAAGAACAATAAGAGCCCTGTTAATCCCATCGAAGCCAAAGTTCCCCGAAGAGAATTCCACGATAACCTCCCAAACCTCATGTCCCACCACGTCCCAAAAATCCTTGTAGAAAGCAATAGGGAAGCCATCGGGGCCCGGCGAGGCATCGATATTGAGATCCCACACAGCATCCTTTATCTCAGCGATGGAGAAGCCACGAGACAACTCCGCACATTGCGCGGAGCGAAGGGTAGGAACCTCCTCCCCCAGCCAGCGCCAGCGCCTAGGCAAAGGAACCGAAGAGAAGTCCCTGAAGTAGTCCGCCACCGCATTCCCAATCGCGTCCTCGCCCACTACCTCGCGCCCCCCAAACGACATCGAGCGAACCAGATTTGACCGCCTCCTGTTTGAAGCCGCTCTGTGAAAGAAGGAGGAATTTGCGTCTCCTTCTTTGATCCACCTCAACATCGCGCTGTTTGAAGCCGCACGTTTTTACATCTTCAGGTGCCTTCAAAGGTCCGGCACCTATAGTGAAGATGGACGGGACCAACTATGAACTATGGTCCATGCAGTTTCGAACCCTGATGCAGTGCTACAATAAGGAGCACATACTGACAGAACCCGAGCCGGAAGACAAGATTGGAGCGAAAGCGACGTGGAAGCAAGACGATGCATATGCTCGTATATGGCTTTCTGGGACGTAGACTACAGAGATTGCTAATGACATTGTGAACAAACCCACAGCAAAGGCTATGTGGGACATACTGGCAGCTACATATGGACAGGCGAAGAATGAGAGCAAAATCCTGCAGTTGCAATTTGACATCTTTTCCACCAAGCAGAATGGAAAACCACTCCATGCACATTTCTCTCATCTGCGGGGCATGTTCGAGAGATTGCATAGCTTCATGCCGACCACTACAAGTACGGAGCAACAACAGGCTTACAGAAATGCTACAATGACTGGTGTCTTTCTGTCTTCCCTTTTGATTCAGAGTACGATGCTGCACGTACTCAACTTCTGACTGGCGAGTCTATCCCACCAATGGAGGAGGTTTATAAAAGATTGAGCAGGATTCCTACTACATCGACGTCTACAACACAGACTACTCCTACAGTTATGGCTGCCACTCGTGGCAGAGGAGGAGCGTCACATTTTCGAGGTCGTGGACCTCGTGGCAGAGGGGGAGGACGACACCGTGGCCCTTGCACTCACTGCCATCGACCAAGCCACTCTGAGGAGACGTGCTTTCATAAGCATGGGTATCCCACCACTGCACGGGTGGCAGAGCAGACTGAGGCTACAGCTGCACCTCCTCCTGCTGCTCGCTTTGATGATCTCGTCTCACGCCTTCGAGATATGATTGTTACACCCTCGTCTTCGTCTCCAGGTTCAACGGATGCTGCAGCCTCAGCCAGAGCGTCCTCTAGCTCATCAGGTACCCCATATGCACATACTAGTACTACTTGCTCGGATCTGACTGACTGGATTATGGATTCCGGAGCCTCTCATCATATGTGCGGCAACAGACAGTAGTTTTCTACCTACAAAGCACTTGCACCAGGATGATCCGTGGTCATTGCCAATGGGGTCTGATTGCCCATTATTGGTCAGGGGGAGATCACCCTGACATCTTCGTTTACTCTTCAGAATGTCTTACATGCACCAGATTTTCAAATGAACCTGTTATCAATTAGCCAACTTACAAAAGATTTACACTGTCGTGTCATCTTTGACTCGTCTACCTTTGTGTTTCAGGACATACTGACTGGCAGGAAGATTGTTGGTGGCCATGAGCAGAAAGGCTTGTACAAGCTTGCAATATCACCATATGTTGGCGCCGCTACTACTCTCTCAGGATCCACTTCTCCCTTTGGCATCTCCTCTTTGGACATCTGCCTTTGCAGAAAATGTGTCATGTCTTCCCACAGCTATCTACTCGCACTGCATTGGATTGTGAAGCTTGTCAGCTTGGGAAACACCATAGGTCCTCGTTTCCTGGTCGTCCGAGTCGTCACAGTAGTCAGTCTTTGAACTATTTCACTTTGATATGGGGTCCGAGTCGTATACCTAATATTCAGGGACATCGGTATTATATGGTTGCAGTTGATGATTATTCTAGATTATCTTGGGTATTCTTGTTAAAACAAAAGTCTGAAGCAGGTGCTATTATTCGAAAATTCATTCTGGAAGTTAATAACATTTTTTCTACCAATATCAAAGTCATCCGAACAGACAATGCATTGGAGTTTTCAACACTGCACTTATCAGATTTCCTCAGCTCAAAGGGAATCATTCATCAAACCTCCTGTAGTTATACGTCACAACAGAATGGAGTGGCAGAATGCAAACATCGTTATCTTCTAGATATCACCCGGACACTATTAATCCATAGTCATGCCCCTCACTCTTTTTGGGAGGATGCGGTTCTCACTGCATACTACTTGGTGAATCGCATGTCGTCTACTATTCTAGGAGAAAAGGTCCCTTTCTTGATTGTGTTTTCCGAGAAGGATCTTTTCTCCCCTAACACCTCGTGTATTTGGGTCTGTCGCGCTTGTGCATAATTGTACTCCTGGTCGTGATAAGCTCTCTCCTAGGACTATCAAATGTGTGTTTGTTGGGTACTCTCGTTCTCAAAAAGGGTATCGCTGCTATGATCCGACGAATGAGAGATACTATGTGAGTGCGGATGTCACTTTCTTTGAGTCTATCATATATTTTTCTCCTACATGTGACAGGTTATCCAATGACAATGCATACGATATTGTGGTTCCTCCACCTCCATCTACCACATCGGACAACCTACTACCACCAATGCCACCACCACCACCACCACCTTCTAGCACTTCTGCTTATCAGTCGTCAAGGCCTTAAATGTCGGTTTCGGTCACCATTTCGGTACCGACCAAAACAGAATTTCGATGGAATTTCGGTGGAATTTCGACCGAAATTTCGGTCATTTCGGTCATTTTTTGTACTAGGACCCCCATATTTCGGTCATTTCGGTCGAATTTCGATTTCGACTGGATATCGATATTCGACAGAAATTCGACCGAATTTCGCTGAAATTTGAGGCCATGTCAGTCGTCCACATCTTCCAGCTTGCCTGAGGTATGTTATGATAACACTGTTTCTACTGATGGCACTGGAGTTTTACAGGATGACTCTGCGGTAGAAGATAATGTGGAGGACGATCTAGATATTCCTATTGCGCTGAGGAAGCCACGGCGTCAATGTGCTAAATACCCAATTACAGTGCATGTCTCTTTGGATCATCTTTCAAATGAGTACAAGAAGTTTATTGTTGGTCTATCCGTGATCACTATACCCAGAACATATATGGAGGCATTACAGGACTGCAAGTAGCGTCAGGCAATGGAAGAGGAAATGGCAGCCTTAACAGCTCGTGGGACATGGTCTATTGTCCCTCCTCCGCAGGGTGCGTCCATAGTAAGCTGGAAATGGATATTTTCTATTAAGCATAACGCGGATGGGAGCGTGGATTGCTACAAGGCAAGGTTGGTGGCCCGCGGCTTCACCCAGACATATGGGGTAGATTATCAGGAAACGTTCTCTCCAGTGGCGAGACACTCTACACTCCGGATTTTACTAGCAGTTGTTGTTTCACGCGGTTGGTCGTTATTCCATCTTGATGTGAAGAATGGATTCCTATACGGGGATCTTCACGAGGAGGTTTACATGCAAACAGCCACCTAGGTTTACTGCTGAGGGGGAGTCACAGAAGGTATGCCAGCTACATAAGGCCATATATGGACTCAAGCAAAGTCCTAGAGTCTGGTATCAAAAGCTATCAGAATTGATTAAGCAACAAGGATTCAAGAGGTCCACTGCGGACCACTCTCTATTTGTTCAGAAGACAAAGCGAGGTACAGTTGCCATTCTTGTTTATGTAGATGATATTATTGTAACAGGAGATGATACTCAAGGCATTCAGATAGCCAAGAAGTTCCTAGGAAAAGAATTTGTGACCAAGGATCTTGGCACCATTCGTTACTTCCTGGGGTTAGAATTTGCCAGGAATCATCGGGGGTTAGTAATGACCCAGAGGAAGTTTGTCATGGATCTCCTGTCCGAGACAGGCATAACTGGGTGCAAGCCAGCTATGACGCCTATGGATCCAAATATGAAACTGTATGATGAATTGATGATGACACTGAGGAAGTCGATAGCAGGATGTATAGGGAGCTAGTGGGGAAACTCCTATATATGACTATCACCAGACCAGATATTATGTTTGCTGTAAGCAAGGTTAGCCAATTTATGGAGTGTCCCATAAAGACTCATATGGATGTTATCTATATGATCTTAAGATATCTGAAGAACTCACCTGGTTCAGGACTCCTATTCAGTAGGGGCAGTTCATTGGAGGTAACAGCATGTGCAGACGTTGACTATGCAGGATGCCCCCACGGACAGAAAGTCTACTTCAGGATTTGATCTTGTTGTCGGTCACTCCCTTGTCTCATGGAAAAGCAAGAAGTAGACTGTTGTTGCAAGATCAAGTGCTGAATCTGAATACAAAGCCATGGCTCAAGGGAGTACAGAAATGATGTGGGTTAGATCAGTGTTAACCGATCTCTCTATAGACATTCCTCTTCCTATGCAGCTATTATGTGATAATCAAGCCGCATTATTCATTGCAAATAATCATGCTTTCCATGAACGAACGAAGCATATTGAGGTGGATTGTCATTAAACTCGAGATCTGATCCAGAAGGGGCTCATATCTACAGCTCACGTGCCTACAGGAGATCAGACAGCCGATATCTTCACCAAGGCTCTAGCACGAAGCCCGTTTCAGAAGTGTCGGTCCAAGCTGAGCATGATAGATATATATGCTCCAGCTTGAGGGGGGTGTTAAATAAAATATCATATCATGTATGACTTAGTATAATTTCTTCTTTCCCAGTGTACTTATCATGTAATTTACCCAGGCCTATTCTCCTATATAAGAAAGTCCTCGGGTACGTCTAATATATCGATTTTTCTTTTCTCCCATCATGATGGGTAGGCCACAGCTCATGTGATTCTGAAGCTGGTTGCACTCAAGAAGAACTTGATGGATTACAAGAAGCATATGAGTGTTGGCTGCAATCAGAAGTGCCATATTGCACAGAAGCCGATTTTCAAACTAAATAGACTTGACGATGTAAGAGATCTAGTCAAAGAAGAGCTTGGGGAACGGTCGGCTCAGCAAAAAGTTGCGACAGCGAACAAACACTGTTAGGTCAAATGAAGGCAGAGATTAATGAAGAAATGGCATAGGTAGGGGTGCTAATCGAATCGAATACATTCGAATCCACCTAGATTCATATTCAATTCATTATAAAATTTTTGAATCCGAATCCGAATCGAATGTTAAACGAATTTCTAATCTATATTCAAATTCAATTCATTTGGAGTTTCGAATATTCAAATTCGATTCATTTTATATCGAATTAGAATTTTATTTAATAATGTAACTAATAGTAAAAATTTTATATTGATAATATTTTAAGTTTAAAAGAATTGAATAGACTTTGTGATACTTTGTAAAAAAAATAATTAAGATAAGTAAAAAACTTTTAACATTATGGTGAAATTCAATAAATGATATAGATTGCATTAAAATACCTAACTTTTATCGTTCATGTATGTCTCTTGCAATCCTCATTTATTTGTTTTGTACCTATGGTGAATTGAATATATAAAGAAAAATTAATTATTGACATCTTGATAAACCATTGATCTTTTCTTTTTGTACCTATGATGGAAATTTAATCAATGCATCTCCACCTTTTAACAAACACTCCACCAACTTTCTCATTCTCTTTGGTAAACTATTCACAAACCATTGATCTTTTCTTTCTATCAATCTTGTTAGTTATTTCAGGATTCAATTTTCTATTTCTTCACCCTCTTCTTCCACTTTTCATTAATGTCATCATCATGCCCAATAATCCTCTCATGGATACTATCTTGAGAAGATGGTATGTTTGAATAAGACTTCTAAAAATTAAATGAAAACACATACTCAACTATATTTTAAATTCCATACCAATATAGAAATACAAAACATAGATTAATTGATATACATTTCCAAAACAATAACCAGAAGATTGTGTCCCACGTTACTCTGAGAATCTTCCATATATTTCCCCCCATTGTGACCTACCTCCATGATATCTACGAAAAAAGAATCACTAAATTCTATTAGAATCATAAAAGGTCGACATGAAATGACTTATGTAGTTGAATCCCGCATCTAAGATGTATAAAAATCGGCAGATCTGACTAAGAACTCAATTGGTATGGCTCTAATCTTCAATTTTCTATTATGTAGCATTTTTTCTGCATCAATCATGAATAGTTCATGCTTACCTCATTTCGCAATCTTATGGGGGCATAGTTGGGCTTATTAAAGATTATGATGATATTTCTTTCTTGATAATTTAGTCTCCTTGTAATCTTGATGAGAAATGGAATTTAGTTGTAGTTATGATCTTTTGCACATTTAGTCATTTAAGCAAAGCTCGAAATCCATGAAATCTGTTCATACCTTAATTGTCTCTAAGATATTATTTGTATTCAAATGCTTGGTCCTTATCATAAGATCTGGATAGTATGATAGATGGCAAGATTGAGAGTGTAATTAAGGAAAACATTATTAGAAATTTGAAACCTATGACATCAGGATGGTTTTTAAAAATTTAGTATGTATTTGTTTGCAGACGATGTATTTAATAACATAAATTATTTGGATAGAATCTAAATCTTAAGTTTTTAAGGTAAAAGGGTATGTGTGGTAATACTAGTAGTTGCGGGGGTGATGGAAAGATGACGGCGACATTGGTGAGTCTAAAACTGGTGTCGTTGTCGATGATGGGGAAGAGTGGGACCTGGTGGTGAGGCTGGCGATTGGGAGGGTGGCGTTGTCAGTGGTGGGAGCAGGAGCGGGAGACTAGAGCCGATGACATTGGAGAGAGCGAGAAGAAGCGGGATGCCAGAGCCGACGATGTTGGAGAGGACGAGCAGTAGCGGGGGATTGGAGCTAGCAACGTTGGAGAGAGCGAGCAGGAACGGGAGGTTGGAGATGGCGGCGTTGGAGAGCAGAAGCAAATGTTAGGGTTTTTTTTCGTGAGTGACGAGGGGAGAGAGAGAATTTGGGGGAATAAAGAGGGGGTATGGTTATGTAATAGGCATCCCAAAATTGGGATGTTTAGACTAAGATGATAAATTTTTTTATTTAGTATATTAAGTTGTGTATCATTTATGGGGATTTTACAAAATATATACTACACAGATTTACATATATATAATGCTTCATACCATATTATGTGTGTGTTTATCGAATCGAATTGTTATCGAACGAATCCTAGTAAATTCAGATTCGATTCATTTGGGAATCGAATCCACAAGTTAAATTCAAATTTAGTTCATTTGATTTCGAATCGAACTTTTTTCAAATTTTTATCGAATGAATCCTAATCGAATTCGAATGATTCAATTCAATTAGCAGCCCTAGGCATAGGGAGAGTGGGGCAAATATGGTGTTCTTCCATACAATTACTAGCAGAAGGCAGAGACAGAACCCTGACCACCCACTTATGGTGGATCGCAACAGAAATCAGGGAGATCATGAGATTGAAAGTTTGCTGGTGAATCACTTCCGTCATTTGAGCAGAAGGGCAAGGGGTGGTTGGAGGTAGTTGGGAGTGGGGCAATGCCCCTCAACATGAACGGGTGGAAAGGCTGATTCAAGACTTTGGTAGGGATGAGCTTAGGACTGTGATTCTCAACTTGAATACAAATGGTTAGCCAAGTCCGTATGGATTCCGGTGCTTCTTTTTAGAAAATTCTAGGAGGTTGTGCAAAATGATGTCATGAAGCTGATTTTGGAATTTTCTAAGGGGACTCTGGTTTTACTCATGTAAACAAGGTGTTGATCTTATTGTTTCTAAAGAAGGATGTATTTGAAAGTGTGGGGGACTTCACATTCATAGTGCTTTCTGAAGCCATTTACCTTATCGTGGTGAAGGTGCTCGCTAGTAGACTTTAGATAGCTATGAGTGATGCTATCTCTCCAACGAAGAAGACGTTTATACATGACATGCAGATGACAGACGGTCTGGTGATGGTCACAAAAAATTTGAACAATTGGAAGCGCCAAAAGGTCAAGAGCATGCTATGAAAATTTGATTCTCTAAAGCGTATGATTGCATAGATTACATTTCATGTAGCCTTGCTTGCCAAGAAAGGTTTCTGGGACATTTAAACCGCTTGGATGAATAGATGTCATTATTGCATCTTATTCGCTTTGGTGAATGGTCGTCCAAATGGAGGCTTCTCTCAACTGCTCAAGGGCATCCAGCAAGGGTGCCTTCTTATCCTTTTTTTTAGGTAAGGTGGTTCTTAGAAAAAAGGGCATTTACTCTGGCTATTTACAAATAACATCCCATTCATGATTTTTTAGTATGATGATGATACTATATTTTTCATTACGGGTGGTGTGGAAAAAGAAATATCCATTATTCCTGATATATTTAGTGAGTTGTCTGGCATCTATGTCAAGTGAACGAAATTGACCCTCATCCCCATCAGCCTTTTGACCTCTTTGATGGGGAGGTGGATGAATGTATATACACCCAATAGGAGTTTACATTCGCCTCATCTGGAGCTTCACTTGACTTATGGCGACTTAAGAAAGTGGAGCAGGTGCCTTTGGTGGATAAGCTAGAAAGCAAACTTCGTTGCTGGAATGCTTCATGTGTTTCTCGTGATGGTCATCGGGTGTTATCGAAAGTGGTTCTTTAGGATATTCCAATGTTCTTCAATTCCATTAGTGTGTTTCTGAGTGGTGCGTTGTCATTGCGACAATGACAAGGAGATTCCTTTATGCTACATCAAGAAGTGAAATGCGTGGTGTTTGGATTGGGAGTTAATCATGTTTCCTATGGATGAGGGAAGCTTTGGGTGTTGAGGCTTGAATAGATGAACAAGGCTTTTCTTACGAAATAGGTTTCTTGGATTTAGGGATACGGTGAAGGCTTGCTTTCTAGGTGGCAAGAGGAGGTTTTTTTAGTCAAAAAAGGGGAAGCACTCTGGAAGTGTCCACTCCAAGCTTTATTAAAAAAAGGAAGGGTTACATGAAAACTTACAGCGACCAGGTCTGGAGGAGAGATCTAGCTAGATAGACAACAATATCAATATAAAACATACGTGAACGAAAAATTAGCCCAGTACGAGAGAGCCAGACCACCCAAATCGTGGTGAATGGTCACAACAACTCTGACATCGGTCTAAACCAATTGGCCACAAGGGAGTCCCAAAAGCTTGCATGAGAAGAAGGGCCCACCCATGAAATGTTCATCTCTGACCAACTCTCGCGAACCTGAGCACATGAATAGAAAAGATGGAGACCAAATCTACCTCTTCGACAGCATACATAGAGCACAAAGTATCAACTCCTAGATGAAGGAGGATCTCCTCACCTTAGTCAGTAACCGTCCAAGCCTATGGTGCCAAAGGAAGACTTTGATTTTCACCGACGCCTTAAGAGTCTATATCAAATTGCGATAGCTCTCCCTATCCCCCATATCCGCGTCGCCACCATCTGTGAGGGTCTTGTATGCCTTCCTCATGGAGAAGAAGTCATCTCATCAAATCCAGTGGTCTCGTCCACCTATTAGGCCCAGTGTAAGCGCCATCACCTCAATTATCTTCATAAATTCATCGAACAATGGCTCGGATAGAAGAGAGGAAAAGCAAAGCATCCACTGTCCATTCAAACACACATCCCTTACGTACATAACACCATCCCCGTCAAGAAAAAAACAGTGAGGGAAGCGCTCTAGAAGAGGTCCTTCCCCACACCAATTATTCTTAAAGAACAGAAAGGGTTTTCTGTCACCAACCATCGGGCGCATCTGCGTCGAGATCTCCTGCAACACCGGGTAAATAACATTCCAAAAGGATGAGTGGTTGTGCAGAAATGAAGCCTCCAATCGTGGTTGCGTCTGAATGGCATAAATGTCACGAAGAAGTCTACAATTGAGGTCCTCAACCTGTCCACAAAGGCTTGCCACACACTTCAACAGCAAAACTTTATTCATATCCTCCATCTTGAGAACACCCAAATCACCCTACTCCTTTGGCAAGGTGACCACCTCCCAATTCACCATATAAAGCCCTCTCGATTGCCCATTGGAAGGACTATAGAAGAATCAATGCATACACAACTCCCGACAATTCCAAATCCACAACAAGAGGATCCGTGAAGAATAAAGAAGATCGAGATTGCCGCCAACACCACCTTAAGAAGCACAAGGCTCCTCCTACGCGAGAGATAGGAGGCCTTCCACCTAACCAGCTTCCGCTCCAACTTCCCAATCATCGACAACCAATCGGACTGCCTCATGCGCCTACAAGTCAGGGGTAAACCAAGGTAGTTAATGTAAAGACCTATGTGGAGTCTCCAAGATCCATGTGCACTCGTCAATCTCTGACTCCAAAGGCAAATGCACGAAGGCAGGCTTAGATCTGTTCGCAATCAGCCCATATAACTCACCAAAGATGTCGAGCATGGTACTCATGGCCATGGCCTTGTCGCAGCCTCCCTCAATTTAGAAAATGGTTTAATTCGCATACTGGATCAAGGGGATAGGGAAGTCCCCTTCGAGTACCGTGATGTCCTCCCATGATGCACCACTTGGCTGGTCATAATGGGAAGGACATCCACAGCAAGAACAAACAACATCGGAACGACATCCCTGGCGAACTCTCTGTTAAGGCTAGAAAAAAACCCCTCTAGGCGCTGATTGACCAAAATCACGAAGGAAGATGCAGCTATACACGTCTGCATGCAAGAGGTCCACGTCTCTAAAAAGCCACGTTTCACCAGCGTGGACCAGAGGAGAGTCCACCTTTTAGAGAAGACCCTTCACACATCTATTCTTTCAGTCGCCAACCATCTCAGAAGCCATGACCACAATGTCCATCATCAGCCGGTCAGGGATGAAAGCAGACTGAGACGAAGCAATCAGATCCTCAAGGATGAGGCTCAAATGATTAGCCAACACCTTAGCTACAATTAGATAAACCACATTCGAAATGGCAATTGGACAGAGGTCCTCAATTCCGTTAGCCTCCTTTTTCTTAGGGAGGAAGGAAAGAAGAGCCTTGTTACTCTTGTCAAAGCCATGGTTCCCTGTAGCAAACTCACCCAGCATCGCCAACGAGTCCATTTGGAGCACATCCCAAAAATCCTTAAAGAATAGCATAGGAAAACCATCAGGGCTCGGTGTATCATCCGTGTTGAGCTCCCATATAGCTGCTTTCAGCTCATCCATGTGAAAGTCCCTAACAAAAGCAGCTTCCTGGCCAAACGAGAGGAGGAGGGCACCCCTACCAAGCCAAACCAACCCTCGTTCGAAGCTCGACATGACACCCGACAAAAGAAATCAATTGTCGCCTTGCGGCCTTACCCACCTCCTGGCACCCCTCAACCTAAACCACGCCAATTGTAAGGTTTTGAATGAAATTCAGACGGCGCCTCCAACTAACCACTACATGAAAGAACCTTGTGGTAGCATCCCCCCTCCTTGATCCATCTCCGCCCCCATTCCACCTTCAGCTTTATATCTTCCTCAAGAAGAATCTACTGACCAGCCTCCCTCTCCACCAATTCTAACACGAAGAGGTCCAGAGTATCCTCAACACAATCCAGATTTGAAACGGCCCTCTGAGCCTCAACTCGATATGTTGCACCAAATGACTTTCATGCACCTCTCTCTTGTACTTTCGGAGCTTCTTCTTTAGTGCCACCAGCTTGCGGAACAAACGAACGGTTGTCGTTCTACCCACCTCCAACGATCCCCAGAAGGTCTCCACCAACTCCCCAAGGCCATCCGTAAGAAGCCAGGACTTCTCAAACCTGAAGAAGGCGTACGGAATTGAGTTCTCCCCCAAGGCCCATAAGATCGGGGAGTGGTCCGATCTCGAGCAGGGAAGGCCAAGACATCGACCCAAGAATCTAGACATAAGATCTATTTCTGCAGCATCTGCTTCGCTTCAATAGTGATCTTCTCCAATATCCTTCTATAATGTTACTACTTTTGCTTTTCCTGAGATATCTATGATGCATCCTGTGCTAGGGGATGGTACCTTATTCAAGTACTGGATAGGATACTGTTGTCGGAATGCTGTTCACTGTGATCTTTTCCCAATGCCCTTCGCTTTAGCAGTGAGTCGTGACAAAGCGTTCTGGAGGCCAAGGATGATAGAACACAATGTCCTAGATTTTGTTATGGGTTTACAAAATAAACACTAGGATTTTCAGGAGGTGGTTGATGAAATTGGTTCCACAAAGGGATCCTCAAAGAGCAGGAATCAATAGTGTTGGGACCAGAAATTGGTATCCAATATTCGGTAAGAGGGGTCATTAAAATAAAGAATATTCAATTATTCATGAGAATATTTGAAATTATTCGAGTATGTATTTTTTTATTTTATTTTAAATATAAAAAATATGTCTAATATAGATATATATTTTGATATATTTATATATATGGTCATCAATCAATAAGAGTACAAGATAAAAGTACCAAACAAGTTACATATATGGAACTTTAACATTTGTAATGATACCGGGATAATGGAAACCTTTAAAAAACAAAAAAAAAATAGTTGTTTGTTGCAATAGTCAGTTGAATATTGGATCGAATACCCAAATATTCGAGAATATTCAGTTAAACCGAATATTGATCGAATAACAATATTATATTCAGTCACCCCACAGAATAAGAATATTCGGTCGAATATCCGATCCATTCGACCAAATATTGCAATAGTGGTTTGGAGGACGGAGACTCTTTGGTCAAGAAGACCTATAAAATTATTATTTCTACCACTTTCCTTAATCATGGTGATTTACAACATGATTGCAGACTAACTGAAGCTTTGTAAATTCCCCTCATAGTATAAGTTTTCCTTTACATGTTGAGGTATGGTCGAATTATGAGGAAGAACCTTAGAACAAATTTACCATGGAACAGATGTCGTGTACCCTTTACGTGATAATTCCTCAAAATATTAAACATGTATTCCTTACATGTTATCAGGATAAAAAGGTTTGGACGGAGGTTACTATTGGGAGACCTTTTTAGTAAAAAAGAGAGAAACACTTCGGAAGTGTCCACCCCAAAATATATTAAAATGCAACAGGCGACAGGAAAACCTACAACAGCCTAGTTTTGAGAAGAGATCTAGCGAGGACAATTACATTATCAATATAAAATCAATCAAAATGGAATATGATCATATTACGTGAGAGACAGACCGCCCAGATCGTTGCGATCGGGCACAATAACTTCAACATATGCCTAATTGGTTGGTCATAAGGGAGCCCCAAAAGCTGGTGTGGGAAGACAGATCCACCCACCGAATATCCATCACCTGCCAGATCTCTCGAACTTGATTCACGAATAGAACAGATGGTCCAAGTCCTCTACTGACACAACACGCATGGTGCAAGAGGTGTCATCCCCCTAAAAGAAGGATGCTCTTCTTACCATAGTTAGCAACAGCTCAAGCCTATGAATCCATAGAAAAACCTTGATCTTCATCGAAACCCTCAAAGTCCATACCAATTGCATTCCCACACCTTGACCTCAGTATCAGACTCAGCACTCAAAATCTCCTCCAAACCCAACCGGTCGTGAGGGCCTTGTAGGCCTTCTTCACAAAAAAGGAGCCATCACAACAAATCCAATGGTCTCGACCCCTGGTCAGTCCTGGAACACTCGAAATCTCCTCCAACATCGGTAAAAAATCTTAAAAATGTCATTCAGAGAGGGGAGAGGAGAAGCAAGGCATCCACTGCCCATCCACCCATGTGTCCTTTGGCTTTACCTGCATCCCCTGATCCTTCACAAGTGTAAAAAGACAAGGGAAGCAACCATGAAGTGGCCCACTCCTGGTCCAGCGATCCTTCCAGAACAAAAAGGATTCCCCGTCTCCCACCATCAGGCGCACCTGCAATGTAATCTCTTGCAGTTGAGGACTGACGCTGAGATGACTGACGCTGAGATGAAACATCCATGCACGGTTGTGTTCAAATATCGTAAATATCACGAATAAGCCTGTAAGTGAGGTCCACACACGATGTCCAAAGACTCGCCACCCTCTTCAACAATAGGGCTTTATTCATCCTCCAGTCTGAGAATACCTAAACCACCCATCTCCGTGGACGAAGTGATCGCCTCCCAGTTAATCAGATGAAGCCCCCTCGACCGCACATTCGAGGGGCTCCAGAAGAAGCGACACATGCAAGATTCCATGCAGTTGTGAATCTCAACGGGGAGGATCCCTGTTCAAATGAAAAAGATGGAGATGATCGCCAACACCGCCGTAAGCATGGTTTCAGATTTTGTGAAATATCGACGAAATTTCGTCGAAATTTTGATTTCGACATGGGACCAATTTCGAGCGAAATGCCGATATAAAAGCATTCCTTCACAAAAGTTTCTCGATTTGGGTGAAATGTCATCGAAATTTCGATAAAATTTTGCTGAAATTTTGTTTCGGCATGGTATCGATGCGATACCCGATATCAAATTTTAAAACCTTGGCCTTAAGCAAAACAAGTCTCCCACCACACGAGAGGCAGGAAGCCTTCCTTCCAACCAGCTTCTGCTCCAATCTCTCAATCACCGTACAGCCAATCGACATGTCTCAAGCATACATAGGTCAAGGGCAATGATGGGGAGAGAACTCCGTGAGGTATGCAAGATGTCTGTCTACTCCTCGACCTCAAGAATGAAAAGTCCGAATGGCACAAAAAATGGACTTGGCCTTGTTTACCATCAATCTGGAAAGCTTCTCAAAAATGTCAAGCAAGGTACTCAAAGCCCCAACGGGAGATGAGAGAGCAAGGTTCAGAAAGTCGGTATGCGGTATTCGTCAAGCGGTCTGAAGCGAGCAGTGTTCACGAAAGCGGCCCGTGCGGCCGCTTATGCGGCCGCATATGCGTATGCGGTGCCCTCAGCGCACCGCTTTCCTGAAGCCCCCCATTATGCGCCCTGTGCGCTTATGCGGGCCGCATATGCGGTCTGTGCGGCCGCATATGCGGTCTGTGCGGCCGCATACCCATTATTTTTTTATTTCTTTATTTTTTAATTTGTGCCATGTTTTGTTGTGTTATTTATGCCATGTCTTCCTTACTTTTGCATGTATGCCAACCAAACATTCCATGATTATTTAAATCCATCATTAAAGTAGTTGTACCGCGAGATGGAAGTAAACATGCAAGGAAGAAAAAGAATAATATACTAATAATTTAGCAAACTAATTTAGTCAACTAATAGTTATTATGAATGCAATATATTATATGTAAATTTTGGTACTCTTGATGGAGGATCAATTATAAATATAACAACAGAGATAAATGACATTATATTCAACAATAGAGGCATTTTGTGCACTAACTTTTTTTTATTTTGTTGATTGTTATCAATTATTTTGTGAACTAACCTTTCTAGTGAAGTATTGATATTTGATTGATAGAGATTGTTTTGAACTCTATATGAAAGTTATTTTTCTTAGATCTTCTGTTGGACCACAATTATACATAAGTTTGGTTCTGTTATAGTCACTTTTGTATATATTTATTTATTTTTAAATAAAAAATTAGGAAACCGCATAGAACCGCATATACCCCGCATATGCCCCCGCATACCGCTTAAGCGCTATTCAGTGACCTGTCCGAACGCATACGCATACCGCTTTCCTGAACCTTGGAAGCGAGTAAGCAGGTATGCAGAAGTATATGCGGATTATGCGGTTAATATTATTTTAATTTAAAAATAATTAAAGTAATAAATTGTGTTCAAATATTAGAGATTTATGTTTCAAAAAAATAACAATAGATGAAATAAATGCATAGACTTTTTAGTACGACATGATTTCAGAGAAAGCTTTTTAAAAAATGACCATTTTAGATAAAAGAATGTATCATAAAAAAATAAAAGTGAAATTTGTTGGCATACTTACTATAGGAATGAAAATATAAGAAAAAAAAAGTTGAGATATAACAATAATAAATCATAGAAGCATTTGTTAAGTTTCTATAGGAATTAACTAAATGAAAATTGGATTGTGAATCAATATATTTCAATTGATTAAATAATTGGATTTCCTTTTATCTAGCACTAACAAGATGGCAGCTTGCTAGGGGGATTTAACGTAATTTTCTATTACAAAATTTCTTAACAATTGAGAAAAGTATTGACAGAAGAAAGCAAACAACTCATAAATACATTTTTCACAAAAGAAGATGTATTTGATTCTAAAATAAAAATATATTGAATATAAACTAAACAAATGCATGAAACGACATTCATAGAAATTAAATAAAAATCTTCTATTTAGATAAAAAATGAAAATTTATTTTTTTACAAACAACAACATAAAAATCTTTTCTAATAAATAATTAGTAACATTTATTTTAAATAAAAAATGAAAAATTATTTTTTATAAACAACATAAAAATCTTTTCTAATAAACAATTAGTAACATTTATTTTTTACTGCAGTAGGAGTAGCTATCAGTTCCTGCAACTAAAAGATGAAGCATGTATGAAAGGGTTCTATACAAAAAGCGACGAGTATGCGGCCGCATATGCGGTTTACTCGGCCGCGTACTCGCCCAAACCGCATATGGACCGAATACTGGATATGCGGTTCGGTCCAGTGCCCGACTACGCATATGCGGCCGCCTGGGCCGCCTCTCTGGACACTGTGAGAGAGCGTGGAGGGGGAGCACGGAGAGCGAGCTTCTCCATCGTCGGGGTAAAGTAAGGCGGGAGTCCCTCCGCTGGGAAGTGCGTAAAGGCTTGCGTGCTTGGAATTATGGAGTCGTGGGTAGGGAGAGTCAGATCGCCATCTTTCATGGAGATGTGAGAGGGGAAGAGGGATGGTCGGTAGTCTCCCATCGCAAGAGAGGAAGGTGGTGTTTTCCTTGTGGGGTGTATGGGCATTTGGCGGTAGAATGCTTTGAGCCTCCGATGTGCTTTATCTGCGAGGCTCTTGGCCATCGTTGGGATAATTGCCCCGGCAGGGCTGCTGACATTACTCCCATGTTTCCTTCTCTCATGGTCGGGGTGAGCACTATGGGCATCGCCAAGACCTCAGCAACCTCCTCTGTTCTGAGCTCTCTAGTGATCGGTGTTCTGGCGAGTGGTTCTCTTAATTTGGCATTGCTTCACGTAGAGGTTGGCCGGATTTTGGGCCCCTCCTTTGGAGGAGACATTGTTTCATTGGACAGCAAGCATGTCTGAGATAGAGGTCTATCAAGGAAAGATTCAAAAAAACTCCTAGCGGGAGTGGAGTGGTCAAAAGCCTCCTTTCCGACGGATTGGCGCATGGTTCTGATCCGAGGGTGGCGGTTGTCCTCTTCGAAGAAAAAGTGCCACTCACTTTCGACTCTTCTTGTTGCTTGCAAGTGGGATGTGTGAGTTTCCAGCTCCTTGTGGAGGTAGTGCCACCGTCGTCGCCACCGCCTTTGCCTTTCAGTCAGGTGATCCCCTTCGGGAACCGGTCCGCCTTTTCAACCTCGTCTTTGAGTTCACTGGGAGCGTTTCGGCTCCCACTCCATCTGACGGTTCGGTTCCATTCTCTGTTGGAATCCCAACCGTTTCGGCCCGTTCAAAATCCTATGTTGGCGCGCCTTGCAATCCAAGTGATCCGCTCCAGCTGAGCATGGAGCAGAGCATGGAGCAGAACCCCCCGGTTATTTCGACAATTTCCTTCCCTCTGATCGACCCGGTTCCAAAGTTCCTCGCCCTGCCTTGGAGACTCGAACCCTCTGGACCCTATTCGAGTGTTACCTATTGCTTCCCGGACATGATGATCTTCTCATTCAGTAGGATCCAATCCGATTGGACCAGATTTTGTTGGATCATGAACCTCTGAGCCTGATATGTTCTGTAGGCGACGCAAATGCTCCTTTCATCAGCCTTGTCGTCGTATCCTCTGCGGTCCTCTTTTCGGCAGCTATCTCTGCTCGTCCCCTTGCTTTGGAGCTTGCAGGGGTCGGGTTGGTAGGCGGTTTGATGTTGGGGCCTTTGGGGGAGGCACCCCTGTCGCCTCTTGCCCTCTCTGAGGGATCCCCGTCAGGGCCTTGTCCTGAAGTCAGTTTGGGGGCACCTTCCTTCTCAACCTGGGGGTTGGAGCTAAATGATGTGATCGCATCCCTAGAGCTCTGTGTTAGCAGCATTGGTGCACTCTAGCCAGTGTCTTCGACCTCCTGCTCGGTGCAGCTCGATGAAGGTCGAATTCGGAAACTAAAACGCTATCGGCCAAGGAAGAAACACTCCAGGGCCCCTCCTCCTAATGCTTTGATCCAGGAAGATTTGGATTTGATTGTGTCTACTACGGGGGTGGTGCAGACCTCGGGCAATCTTGAAGTACCCCAATGAAAGTGCTAACGTGGAATGTGCGGGGTCTGGGTGACCCGGATAAGCGACAGATCGTGTGCAGTCGTTGCATCGAGTGGGGTTGTGACATCGTTGTTTTGCAGGAAACTAAGCTTGTGTCTTGTTCAGGGGTGACTTGGAATTCCTTTGGGGTTGGGATGATCACTGGTTTTTGTGCCCTGGACGCAGTTGGTTCGGCGGGTGGAATAATTATCGGTGGGAAGGAGTTGATTTTCACGTTCAGGTCAGAGCTCAGGGCTAGGCACATCGTCATGGTTCTCTTGGAGAATATTGCTTAGGGATCGTTGCCCGCAGTCTCTTGCATCTATGGGCCCTGCTCACCAGCTTTGAGGGGAGAATTGTGAGCAGATATTAGGGCAGCTAGATTGACTTTGGCCTGGCTCGTGGGTGGTGATTTCAACGTCACTCGTTTCTCGCCGGATATGCTCCATTATCGGGGAGCAAGACCCGGATTCCTTAGATTTTGCGAAGATGATCGATTAACTTGAATTAGAAGTGATTGATGCTTGCGATACTAGATATACATGACGAAACTCTGGCTCCCATTCCTGTATAGATAGATTCTTGGCCTCCTGTGAGCTTATGAATTTGTTTCCGCTCTCTACCTGCTCTTCAAAGCCTCGCTCGGGTTCAGATCACTTACCGTTACTGTGGATTTCTCGTGAGGAGGTGGTCCACCGAGATTTCCTTCAGTTCGAACGTGCATGGTTACCAGAGGACTCCTTCAGGGAGCGGGTCCACTATATCTGGCCCACTCTTATTTCTACTGATTCCATCGCTTCCAGGTTCTCGCATAAGCTGACCTTACTACGAAAGCATCTTTGTGATTACAAGAGGGAGATCTGAGAAGCCGGTTTGGCTCGACGCCTTCTCACGGAGGCGGAGGTCAATAGATTCGATGCCCTCGAAGATGCTGGTGACTTGAGTGCCTCGGACCGTTTGGCTAGGAATGTGGTGCAGAAAGTTAAACTGCAGGAGGACAGGAAGCATGTTGTCACTTGGAAGCAGTGATCCAGGCAAAATGGCTTAAACAGGGGGACGCAAACACGGCCTATTTTCACCGGGTTACGAGCTGGGGTCGTCGTAACAATACATTCCGCTTTGTGATGGTTAATGGCGAGCTTGTGGAGGGTGAGCATCAGATGGGAAGGGGCATTGATGGGTATTTCAATGATTTCTCCAGGTGCAAGGAGTCCATCCAATGGAGATGGACAGGTGCAGGATCTTCCAGAATCTCTGTGGAGCATGTGAGAAGTCTTGAGGTGGGCCTCACGTTGGAGGAGGTTAAAAATGCAGTGTGGAATCTATATGTCGATGGTGCCCCTGATACGGACGATTTCCCAGTGTTTTTCTTTCGGAGGTTCTGGTCATTTGTGGGACCAGATGTCCTTGAAATTTTAAACGAAATTGCTGAAGGTAGCTATGGCTTCAATAGATTAAACAAGGCTCTTATTTTCCTCCTTCCGAAGAAGGACGTGGTTGAAAGGGTTGAAGACTTCTGATCTATTGCCCATGTCCAATGCTATATACCTAATTGTGGCGAAGGTGCTTGCCACTCGTATGGGCAGGATTATAGACCACTTTGCCTTCATTCCCTTAAGGTAGATTGGTGGCAGCATCACTATGGCTAAATAAATTGTTAATGATTGACGGAGATGTAAGACGAAGGGTTTGCTCTGGAAGGTGGACTTCTCCAAGGCTTATGACTCAGTCGACTTGCACTTTCTCTAGGCGGCCCTTAGCAAGCGTGGATTTCCGACTAAGTGGATTAGCTGGATGAAGAGATGCGTCGTCACAACCTCCTATTCTGTGTTGATAGACGGTCGCCCGAAGGGGGGGTTTCTTTCATCCTAAGCGAGGCGTCCGGCGGGGTTGCCCGCTTGCCCCTTTGCTTTTCACAATTACCGCTAACGTCTTGTCTTGTATTGTGCGTCGTGTGGTTGAGAATGGCCTTTCCAAGGGCTACATGAATGGTGATTTGTCTATTCCTCTGTTGCAGTACGCGGATAACACCATCTTCTTCATCGAGGGCACCAAGGAGGAGGCTAGGGCCATGGCTTTAACTCTGGAACTCTACATTGAGATGTCCAGCCTTACTCTGAACTTGGGGAAATCTTCTTTTGTGACTTTTGGCCTGTCGAACAAGGAGATTGGAGATTGTGTTGGGGCCCTTGGTACGAATGGTGGTTCCCTACCTCTTTCATATCTGGGGGTCCCACAAGTTGTAGGAAGGGTTCGGATCACGGACTGCCTCCCTCTGGTGGAGAAAATGGAGATAAAACTGGCGGGCTGGAAGGCGGGGTTACTTTCTCGTAGGGGGAGACCTGGTTATGGTCAAGGCGGTCCTGTCATCCCTACCAGTCTTTTTTATGTCATCTTGCTTGCTGCTGGTTGGCATCTGGAGCAGACTTGAGAAGCTTATGCGTCGTTTTTTTGTGGGGAAAGTCGGCGCATCAGAATGCAGGGATGCACGTGGTGGACTGAGAGATTAACTATATGCCAAAGGCGAAGGGTGACCTTGGGGTAAGAAACCTGAAGACTATGAACAAAGCTTTGATGTTGAAATGAGCGAGCCGTATTTGGGGCAACAATGACGGAATTTGATGTCGTCTTCTTCGTCTAATTTATTAGGTTGGGGACCGTAATATCCGCATTCAGTTCTCTCTCATGCTCTTTCCTCTGCCTTCTGGAAGGGTATTTACCCAGTCATGCCTCAGTTTCACCACGTGTTTCGCGCGGCGGTTGGTGACGAAAACTCCTACTCCTTCTGGAAAGATAACTGGTCAGGTGAAGGGGTGCTAGCAGATCAATTTTCGAGATTGTCTGCTTTGATTGCGGACCACAATGCGCGGGTTTCGGAGTGTTGACTGACGATAACTGGATGCCCTCTTTATTTCTGATTTTTCTTACCAGCATCTTGAAGATTTCCTTTTACTGCTTGACTTCATTCGGTCTAGCAGTAGACCATCCTTGGGGTTTGACCATTGGGTCTGGCATCACAACTCTTTTACTGTGAGAAGGGCTTACCAAGCCATAGCCAGACAGTCACCTGCTAGAAATGACTCTCTGATTCAAGATTGGAATATTATTTGGGAATTGCGCCTTCCGAGAAGGATTGGCTTTTTTATGTGGTTGCTGAGAAGAAGACGAATCATGACTAGAGACCGTTGTGCAAGACTTTTCCATGAAATCTCGGGCAGGTGTCCTCTTTGTGTTTTGTATTGAAACCGTGGAACATCTTTCTTCATATGCGAGAAAGTCGTACAACTATGGGAGGAAAGTGACTTGCGTTGGGTTAATATTCACGACCTGGACAACTTTTGGTATTCATTATACTGCGGAAAGAACCGCCCATGATAGGTCGTTCTCCATCCATTGTCTTTGATTTGATCTATCTGGTTGGAAAGGAATGGGGCCCTTTTCTCAAACGAGCATTTTATTGTGAGAATGTTGCTTTTTTGGCGAAGTATTTCGTGGGTTCCTAGACCTTGTAAGTTGTTCTATAAGTCCTCTCTGTTTCTTTAATATATTGAGACGAGCACCATTGTGTGTATCCCCCATTTTGTGACCTCAAAAAAAAGGTACTCAAAGACCTCCCTCTCACGAGTATCCCGATGTGCTCCCATGAAGCACCAACTAGGTGGTCAGGGATTAGGGTGGGTGGAGGTTCGAGGGGTGAGGAAGAATAGGGGGTTAGGAAGTCATCCAGCGGCGAGAGCAGTGGGCAAAGGTGTGGAGGTCAGGCAGGAGCCAGTGTTGTCCATGCAGGTCCCATGTTTCCATTGCAGTGGCTGGAGCCATCAAGCGGTAAGTTGCCACAACCTGATTATCTGCTTCCATCGTGGGAAAACTACACATCAGTCAGTTACGTGCTCATCCCAAGGGGTTTGGAAGAGACTGTGTCGACCTCTTCAAACAGGCATGCACTTAATGGGATCTTGATAAGATTGTCTAGAAAAATAATATCTGCCTGCAACAGGGTATCCCAGTTCCATTCATGGGAGACAGAGGATGGTCTATGTCGATGAAAGCGTTCCAAAGAACTCCCGACTCTACTGTGGTCACGTTTGATAGGGAAAGAATGCACATGACAATATGAATTCTACATACAGGCACATATTCCCAATTACTTTCTAGGGCTACTGATCCTAAGTAGTTACCACAAAACATGATTATAATTTAGTTTATATTTGTCATCTCCCATACGGCCGAAAAATCCAGGATGCTTTTACCAACATTCTCTCACTCAACAAGGCATAAATTTCTGCATTCTTTTGGCTACATCACAGCAAAGAGCATAAACAGACCTAACCTTATTGGATCAGAGAGGTGCTTTCTTAGAGACTCCCCAAGATCAACCAAAACTGGGCCATCCCTTCTCCTGCTCTGGCCACCACATTCGTTTTCTCGTCTCGCATCCTTCTGGGCCAGTGGTGCCACGTCTCCTCCTTGCAGAATCTGTACATATTGTGTCTCGGGTGCCATGATAGCCAGCGCATTCCCATAGGGCGATGCCCTCACTTGCTGCCTCTGCTGATCCCCCATACTGCCCTCGCAGTTGATCCCATCCTTCTCCAACCCTCCGCCGCTCGATCCTGCATTCCCAGATTCATATCCATATATATCAGAAACTTCCACAAAGACATCCAACAACAGTAAAGCAGTAGCAATGTCGTCAAATCACCAAAAGAAGACTGATCCTCCTGAGATATGACTTTAGTGCGGTACATCTTCTCTGAGCTGCTCTGTGCGCTCCCGCTGCTATTGTGTGGATACTTGAGGCTCCCATTGTCGGTGGAAACCAGTCCATCGATCTCTCCATCTCCCTCCTCCGCATCGTCGTCATACTCCTCCTCTTCATCCTCGCTTCCCGACGCCTCCGCACTCTGAACGCCGTTGCTCGCATTCCACTGCCGCGGCCCCGGGTCGTGCTCGCGGCCCGGGGCGGCGGCGGCGGCGGTGGCGGGGTCGAAGATGCCGTGGGGGAGGTCACCCCTCATGGGAAGGAAGAAACGGTTTTCACGACGAAGGAAGAACATCTTCTCGGTGTCGGCGACGGGGGTTTGGACGACGAGGCGGGAGGCCATGGCGGGGTGATCTGAGCGGGTGGGCGGGGCGTAGTCCATGTCTCCTCCGGAACCCATCACCGATGGGAAAGGATTGAGAACATGGGAAGCGAGATGGGGAGTTGGAGGAGGGAGGAGGTAATGACCCCAGTGGGGGAGGGATTGAGTGCTCGACAAGATCGGGGAGCGACGATCGAGGAAAACGAGGAATTTGCTCGGCGTTGTAGAGGAAATATGCACTTGCCCTTGGGTGGTTGTGTTTTGCTTTGTAATTGCAAGACCATGTCTAACCTTTCAAAGGCGTACTCACCAGTGGGAGGGGCACTCACCGTCGGATCCTTTGAACAGATAGTGGCACGATCAAAGCTGCTCGATCAAGATTAAACGGTTAAAATCCAGTCACTTGAATGTCATGCGACTCAATTAGGTTCAGATAGCCCATACGTGACACACTCTTCACTGCACGCTGTTTAAATCAATTCCACACCTTGCCTCTGCTCAACCCCCTCCTCCATACACTCCAAAATTCTTTTTTTTTCACTTTAAGCTCATTCTCTAGCTCAAGAATTGATGGAAAGAGTGACAGAAACGATGAATTATTGTATGATTGGCAAACAATTTGTCCTCGATAAAAAAGCTCTGATGACATTTGATGAAGGCGATATCTCACGCATCATGGATTTATACGTAAAAATGATCAAGTATGTAAAGAAGAACCCATCATTCATAAGAGCATAAACCTTTGATTAACATAGATCGGCATAAGATATAACTTTTCTATATCATTTCGTAAACCAAAATAGATAGATATGTACCTTTAGATGTGCTTGAACTTCTAATGGAAGATGCCTCCTATCGTGGGTCTAATCCTAAACTTGCCGCATGTAGGTGCTTTAATGAATCATGGAGTTCACATATCTTCAAGAACTCCTCTTCTACTTCTTGTTGTACATGCCCAAGGATATCCTTTAAGGATCTTCTTCTTGCTTGATCTTGCATACAACATCACATGTAGTCCTTTCATTGGTGTGGAAACAAAGCACACACATGCTTGCTTCTCCACAGAGATGCTTCCGCGCCAACATTGTAAGAGGAAGGGGGAAGGATAAGGTGAAGGGGGAGATGGACTTGAGGGGCCGACTGTGGTTTCTAATGAACTGTATGCGTTCGACCACCCTCTCAAATAGGGAGGGTGGGTGACACTTATGTGATCAGGGTCCAACATTGACTACTTAAGTTCAATCAACTCATATCAAATTACTAAACCAATTTCACAAATTAATATATGAAGCTTCTAATAATCAAATCCTCATATTAAAACATACATCAATGATACATGGACATTCTATTATCATGATTCATATTTCTTATATAGTGTTAACTATGGATAAATATATACCAATCATATTGGATATCCTGCTCGTGCAACAAATATGGATATTTGAAGATATTAATATGAAGATAATATACCCATGTTTGGTGGTTTAATATCAGACCAAATATGATGTTAGGGATATTGGCTATCAAATTATCGTAATTTCTATGTTGGATATCGAACCAGATCGCTAATCAATCATATCCCTTTCAAATTAATCTCTAAACCATTTGAAATTAGATTAGGTTAGTTGAACTAATATTTAATGGAATCAGATCTCATTCAATTTATCTTTAAAAAAGCCACTATAATCCATCATGTTTCATTACTTCTTTAGAATAGAAGCATAATTGATTCCAATTTATTTCGATCGCGCCAGCCTAGAATACTTCCAATACACTTGCAGCCTATATTGGAAAAAATAGATAGCTCAAAAGTATGTGTTCCCATATTTTACGCTTCCTACCAAAATTAATCAGAAGATGTCCAATTTGATCATAATATAACAATATCAATCGCATGTGTTTAAAAAGTGTATACTAATATTCTTGAGTGTTTATGGTGTTTTCATGAGTTCGTATGATATTTCCTAAACAAGATGTCCACATGTTGTATTTGATTTTCCCAAAAAAACTCATGAACTCTATCTCCCACTTTATTATATATAAACACATACAATCTCTTTGAGAGATCGTATACTTCGTATATCTTTAAATGTACACAAACTCATTGACGTATAGATGTTGTCATGTTATTTACTTGGTTGTGTGTCGACTTAACAAGCTTATAATTTGTATGTATATATGTATGTATGTGTGTGTATGTATATCTTTGATCAAAGGATAATTCTCAATTTCGTTAAAATATACAACATGAGACTTCATCTATCTTGATTTCATCATGTTAACTTTTTTAACTTGACTAATTTGACAGTTCTAAATCGTTATGCCCATGTCGAGAATCAGCATCAAGAGTATTGGAAGAACACCTGTCAATGGAGAAGATTGCCATCTTTGAGACTATAGAACACTTTATTGAATAACGTAATTTAATGTTAGTTGTATCCCCGATATAACTCTTTAGATCATTAATTAAACATAAAGTCATTCTTTTTTGACCTTTTAGATCATTAACTATATAGTATCCAAAGTGTTAATGACTTAGATTTTGCTAATGATCTTGTTGCATATTTGTGTTTGTTGCAGATGAATTCAGATTTCATCACCTATATTCTTTCATTTTGTCCTTATATACTTACTTAAATGCATGTAAATAGCATGAAATTGTACAAAGTAACATTCATTATTTGACTTATAGATATTGTGTAAATATATATATATATATTTATATTTAATTCCAAAATAAAAGAATAAAGGAAAGAAAAGAAAGATAGAATGAAGTATTGAAAATACTGAATGACCCTAAACCCCGAAACCAAGTCAATATTGATGTGGTCGACCATGAATAAAGTAGAGGGAAATATGGTCAAATAATTTTACAAAGAGCACTCGAAACCCTAATTCAATTCATCAATAAATAATCATTTTACCCTATTTTATTTCTATTTTATGTCCATCAAGTAATAAACGCTCAACATGAACATTATACATAAAAATGTATATAAAAATACAAAAATAATTGCACATAAAAATAATATAAAGTGTGAGTAGGATACACAGAAGAAAGTGCAGCAAATAAAACTTCACATGACAATAAATCCACCAAACAAACTCAAAATTGTCCAAACTCACCTTTATTGTTTATACATTAAATTATTTATCTAATGAAAATGATCCATATACCTTCTTTAAAGTTGGATTTTTCACCCATGAGCAGCATTCTCCTCGCCTCTCCTCTTCCATGCTCTGTCTTCCATCCTTTCACGATGTCCTCTCTCTCCTCTCGAAACCTATCCACTCGCTCACTCCCTCCCTCTTTCATTCTCGCCCACTCTTTCCCTCCACCAGCTTCCAACACGTCGATTTTCCCAGCTCTTTCTCGGTTGCTGCCACATGGATCCCTACCCGGCTCTCCATTTCTCGGTCGCGCCCTCCCTCTTTGAATATAACATCTCTATGTGGTGCTTCAACTTCCAAAGCCTTCTGGATTTTCGCGTTCCCATCCTCTTTCCCATTCTGTCCTCTCCTCCTCTGCTTTCTCTTTCTCCGATTTTGGTGAGGGTGGCTCTCTTTCTTGCACTCTCTTTCTCGAGGTTTTCCATATCTGCATCTCATTCTTTGTTGGTTGTTTCTTTATCCATTCGGTGCAGCATCTTCAGCATCAATCAATGGAGATCTGTTCCCCATCACCTCCATCCGCCCCGCATCAAACCACCAACAAGATGGAGGATATCGCTATCATCACCTCCCAGCGTCTTAGAAACAAGATCGACGTATGTTCCACACACCATATGAAACACATCCGTACTCAGAAAGCAAGACCTCCCTAGCATCGTCAGGCAGGAAAAGTCCGCTACCGGAGCAGCGCCCCTTCTTAGTGGCAGTGCTCGTGTGGGCGGACACATCCGGTAGGAGCTTCACCGTTGCTCCGTTGGGTTTCAGTAGGGAGGAGAAAGAGAAAGATGTGGTCACGGCGGATATGAATATCATTTTCACTTTATTTTCCATTTTCCATCTGGTTTCATAGTGTACATTTGAGTTTCAGTTTGTTTGTTTTAATTCATCGTGTGATTTCAACCAGTATTCATATCACAATCCTATTTCCATCTCCAAATCAAACAAATCAGATATCTTCTCAAAACACTCAAGTTTCTATTTCCCCTATTTTTCTTTTGCTCGTCGTGTACCTCTGATTGTTGGATTCTAAAGACTTGATCCGTGATAGGTATTGCCATAACAAATGTAGATAATTCATAACAAAAGTATGACTTTCATTTTTCTATTTGTTTACACATACATGTCTAGATCAACAATGTAATTATGAGATTCTCATAATATCAAAGCTACTAATAAAAAAATGATCAAGTATTTAAGATGACAATAAAGGCAACATGCTGAAAATTATAAGAGAGTATATGAATGAAAAGAAAGTGCAATAATATGAACGAGAATGCCATGTATAAGAAGGGTACAATATATAACTGCATTTAAAACCATGCATGCCATGCACTTTTAATGAATAAAAGTTTCCATGTTTTGTCCATAGAAACAATAAAACGAATCTACCAAAAGCATACAAGAGAAGGGAACACATGTAGAATATACTAACCAGATTGAAGGGAAGCCATTAAACAAAAAAAAGGGTCGGGTCTTCCAAAGGAGAAGCCAAACCTCCAACCTTTAATCTTCCTAACCTCTCTGTACCTCTCTCTGAGGAGAAAGCTCAACCTTTTAAAAGAGGGATATCCCGTAACTTCCCTTTTTGAGATGGGGATTCAAAAAGAGATGTGCGTTGGGATGGTTTCCTTTGGGGACCATGACCCATTCTCAAACTACCTTGATAATTTTCAACTCTACCCATCATAGATCTGAAATTATCCCTTAGGTCTCTACATATTGAAATCCCATGCAACCAAAATACACTTATACCCAAAAAGAATTCCTGAACTTTATTTGTTCACTTCTTTATAATTGGTCATAATTAAAGTTGACAGTATAACTAATTACAAATATATACATGTATAAGTCCATCGTTGGATGTTAATTCCAACAATCTCCCACTTGGACTATACGTGTAAATATTATAATTACATAATATCCGAATGAGCTCAACCTTTCTGTCATCACTTTAAAGTGTATCCACAAATCATGTCTACAAGTTGTATCAATCATAGGATCAAAATGGCTATGTTACATTCATAGTAACTTAACCTTTAATG
The DNA here is from genome assembly GCA_037367405.1 of Ottelia alismoides. Classification (NCBI taxonomy): domain Eukaryota; kingdom Viridiplantae; phylum Streptophyta; class Magnoliopsida; order Alismatales; family Hydrocharitaceae; genus Ottelia; species Ottelia alismoides. Next base: position 318,061 of record JAZKJV010008346.1, on the reverse strand, counting down.
GTCACATATGTTAATACAACTTAATAACGAGGATAAGAACATGGGTATGTAGCATGGAAATCATATGTAATGTGATCTTAACATATCAATTTCCAACTGGTCCACTGAATTGAGATCATACTTGATGACTAATATAGTGAATATAAAAAAGTTGTTTAACAAAACAATAACCACAATGTCCAAACTGAAAAATACTGAGATACCAAATAGAACTGTTTACAAGCATTTTCAAAAATTACAAACTCTCACTAAAACTGAATATCCTTAACTGAAACGACACCCATATTCATGGTATGATCATGAAATACTTTGGGTTCCAATCCTTTAGTAAGCGGATCCGCAATCATGGAGTTTGTATCGATATGCTCAATAGATAATTGTCCACTTTGTACTCTTTCTTTAACAACCAGGAATTTGATGTCTATATGCTTAGATTTTGTCGAACTCATGTTGTTATTGGAATATAAGACTGTTGATTTGTTGTCACAAAATAACTTTAATGGTCTTTCAATACCATCAACTATACGCAGCCCAGTGACAAAATTACGCAGCCAAATTCCATGATTGGATGCCTCATAACAAGCTATGAATTCTGCTGCCATAGTGGAAAAGGCTATAAGAGACTGCATAGCACTCTTCCAAGAAATAGCACCTCCAGCAAGTAGATAGATGTAGCCTGACGTAGACTTCATACTATATTGACATCCAGCAAAATCGGAGTCGCTATAACCAATGATCTCAGTTGGTCCGACCTCCTATATGTGAGCATATATTCTTTTGTTCTTTGTAGATATCTCAGGACCCTTTTAGCTGCTTTCCAATGATCCTGTCCTGGATTGCTCAAATATCTGCCCAACATCCCTGTAATATATGCCAAGTCTGGACGAGTAAAAATTGCGCATACATTAGACTTCCAACTGCTGATGCATAAGGTATTCTTTGCATCTGCCTTTTCTCAAAATCATTATTAGGTCACTGATTTAAACTGAACTTGTCTCCCTTAGCCACAGGGGTATCAGATGGTCTACAATCTTGCATGCCATATCTTTTGAGAACCTTTTCAATATAGCTCTTTTGAGATAAACCAAGGATATGCTGAGAACGATCCCGATATATCTCAATACCCAAAATAAAAAAAGCATCACCAGGATCTTTCATATCAAAATTCTTTGAAAGAAATTTCTTGGTATCATGTAAAAGGTTCATATCATTGCTAGCAAGTAAGATGTCGTCAACATATAATACTAAGAAAATATGTTTACTCCCACTAAATTTATGGTATATGCATTCATCAGCCAAATTCATCTCAAAACCAAAAGAGATGATCACATGATGAAATTTGAAATACCATTGTCTTGAAGCATGTTTGAGTCCGTAGATGGATTTCTTGAGTTTACAAACCATATTCTTTGGGTCTCCCGATACAAAGTTTTCTGGTTGCACCATATATATTGTTTCGTCAACGTCACCATTGAGAAATGTTGTCTTTACATCTATCTGATGCAATTCTAAATTAAAGAATGCAACTAATGCTATTATAATCCCGAAAGAGTCTTTCGAAGAAACTGGAGAGAAAGCCTCTTTATAATCAATGTCTTCTATTTGTGTAAATCCTTTTGCAACAAGGCGGGCTTTGTACCTTTCCACGTCACCTTTTGAATCCCTCTTGGTTTTAAATATCCATTTGCAACCAATGGGTTTCACACCTTCAGGTAATGGGACAAGTTCCCACACATTGTTATCCTTCATGGATTTAATTTCCTCATTCATGGCATCTATCCACTTTAGAGAGTTAACACTTTGTGTGGCTTGATGAAAGGTGATTGAATCATCTTCCATCACTCCAATGTCTACATCTTGTTCTTGGAGAAATATAATATACTCACCTGATATTGCACTTCTTCTCTCTCTGGTAGATCTTCTTAATGGCAAAGATTTATGAGGTGTTGACGTTTGTTCATCTATAATTTCATTTTGGGTTGATTCAGTAACATTGTCTTGAATATTTGTGTCATCAGAAATGATAGGAATGTGATCCCTATCAATTCTAACAGCACCTGAGGGAATGTCAACATATTCCTCTTCAAAGACAAAGTCTTTATCTTTATCTCCTCTCGTAAACTCAACATCCTCAAAAAATCTAGCATTACCAGATTTAAAAATGGACTTAATTGTGGGATCATAAAATTTGTACCCCCTTGATCTTTCAGAGTATCCAATAAAGTAACAACTAATTGTTCTTGCATCCAATTTCTTTTCATTTGGCTTGTAAGGCCTCACCTCAGCTGGACATCCCCAAACATGAAAATGGTTTAGACTGGGCTTCCTGCCCGTCCAAAGTTCATATGGGGTTTTATTAGTTGCCTTAGTTGGAACTCTATTTAGGATATATGCTGCAGTCTTGAGTGCTTCTCCCCAAAGAGACTCTGGTAAGGTAGAATGACAAATCATACTCCTCACCATATCCTTAAGTGTTCTGTCTTTCAGCTACACCGTCGGTGACCCTGAAATGGTATACTGTGGGACGATACTGCATTCTTCGAGGTATCTTGCAAAAGGTCCTGTACGTTGTTCACCTGAACCGTCATATCTGCCATAGTATTCACCACCACGGTCAGATCTAACGCTTTTAATTCTTTTACCAAGTTGATTCCCAACTTCGGCCTTAAAATTTTTGAACACATCCAAGGATTGAGATTTTTCTTGAATGAGATATATGTAGCCATATCTAGAAAAATCGTCTATTAACGTTATAAAATATTGTTGTCCATTCCAAGCAATCATAGGGAATGGACCACAAATATCTGTATGTATAAGTTCTAAGACGTTTAATGACCTATTGGCTTCAAATCTCCTTTTATTGGTTTGTTTTCCTTTTATGCAGTTCACGCATATATCAAAATCTGTGAAATCTAAGGAACTTAGAATTTCAGTTGACACAAGCCTTTCTATCCTTCACCTGGATATGTTCCCTAATCGTTTGTGCCATAATGATGCTGAATATGAATCTGTAGATTTTCTTTTCATACCTCGTGTTGTAGTAAGAAATGATTCACTATAAGAGGCAAACGTATTCAAGCAATAAAGACGATCAAATTCAGATAAGAAACCAAAATCAATGAGGATAGAATTTTGAAATAGGCTAAGTTTTCCATCACCAAAAGAAATAGAATAACCAGCTTTGTCCAAAAGATAAACTGAAATTAAATTTCTACGAAAAGAAGGAGCAACAAAAGTTCCATCTAGATCAAGATAAAAGTCACTCTTCAGCAATAATATGAATTTTCCTATTGCTTCGATATCTACTGATTCACCATTCCCCACGTAGAGGTACTTTTCAGCTTCATTGGGTTTTCGGTAGCTCAGACAGCCCTGCATGGAGACACTAACAAGAGTAATAGCTCTAGAATCTAGCCACCAAGTGTACTGTGGTACCGAAGTTAAATTAATTTCTGAACAAACCAAACTATGAAGCATACTTTTCTTAGGACGCCAAGCGTGATAATTTGTGCACTGCTTCTTCCTGTGTCCTTCAGCTCCACAAAAGAAACAACCCGTAGCAGATGGTTCCTTATTTTGTTGTTTCTTATGAGGTACTGTGATTGCAGCTTCCTTTTCCTGCTTCCTTTTCTTGCCCTTTCCCTTAGAGGTGGAGGCAAGATGAGCACTTTCTGTCTTATCTTGCTTCAGCCTTTCCTCTTCCTGAACACAGTATGAGATGAGCTCATTCAGAGACCAAGTCTCTTTCTGATAGTTGTAGCTCATCTTAAACTGGTTGAATGAAGGAGGAAGAGATATCAGAATTAAATGCACCAACAAGTCCCCAGAGAGTTCAAGTTTGAGTGTTTTTAACTTAGAAGCAAGATGAGACATCTCCATGATGTACTCCCTGATGTTACCTTTTCCCTTATACCGCATTGAAATCAGACTAGCCAAGTGTACCAATTTCAGCCTTTTCATTCTTAGCAAATCATTTTTCAATATCGGAAAGGAATTCTTTAGCAGTACTTATTTTCTCAGACATAGTGCCCCTGAATGCTTCCGGAATGGCTCTTTTCATTATCATCATGCACATGCGATTTGATCTCTCCCACTTTTCTTTATCCCTCTTTTCATCAGAGGTACTCTTATCCGTAAGTGGTGGAGGAGAGTCAATCCTTATCGTAAGGTCAAGATCCATGACCCTGAGAACTATCAACAAGTTCTCCTGCCATGACTTAAAAATGGAATCGAATTGATGGTAGCAGTTATATTGGAGGAATTCATATCTGAAAAAGATAACAAAAAAGCTCACATAACTGCAATAAAAAAATATTGAATATAGGTAAAATCCCATCTCAAGATATCTACCACTCCATTGCAATTTTATCTTTGGATAAAAATATAACTTGTGAGCGATATCTTGACGTAGTAATAAATATTGATGATAATAACGTGCCAAATAGAAATCTACCTTTGGACGGATTTAATATTTGCACAGTAACCAAACAATCATCACATATTCAAAACTACAACTGCATACATAATTTTTATGGATAATAACTTTCCTTTGGGTAAATATTTATCCATAGGAATTAATGATGTATATCCATTTATATTTCATCACACACTAATTTGAACAACATCGGCCACTTTGGTGACATATTGTTTAAATAAATGTATATCGAAATATGTAAATATCCATCCCTATATTCAAAACCGTTGTTAAAATTTTAACAACAAAAATGCCTTAATGGGAAACTGTGGGCCCATAACCCATTGTTGGATTCTAAAGACTTGATCCTTGATGGGTATTGCCATAACAAATGTAGATAATTCATAACAAAAGTATGACTTTCAGTTTTCTATTTGTTTACACATACATGTCTAGATCAACAAGGTAATTATGAGATTCTCATAATATCAAAGCTACTAATAAAAGACAATGATCAAGTATTTAAGATGACAATAAAGGCAACATGCTGAAAATTATAAGAGAGTATATGAATGAAAAGAAAGTGCAATAATATGAACGAGAATGACATGTATAAGTTAAACTACCTTAATAATTTTAAGGCCTACCCATCATAGATCTGAAATTATCCCTTAGATCTCTACATATTGAAATCCCATGCAACCAAAATACACTTATACCCAAAAAGAATTCCTGAACTTTATTTGACCACTTCTTTATAATTGGTCATAATTAAAGTTGGCAGTATAACTAATTACAAATATATACATATATAAGTCCATCGTTGGATGTTAATTCCAACACTGATCACACTTCAGTTTTACATTGTATTACTTCAGCAAATTCAATTCACCTTTGCACATGACGAGATGGGTTGTCTTCCTATTCTCTAACACCTTGGATACACTTGTGTCTCTATGTTATGCCTTCATATCTGTAATTCTAATGCCATTCATTCCTGTTTTGAGAATTTCGAAACCCCAATAAAATCACATTACAAACCACATCTCTCTGCAGAATCATCAATCGATTGATCAAAGCATGAAGAACCTCTTCGCCGCTACGTCTTCGTCGCTTTCTTCCTCCTCCCATTCGCTTTATGCCGGACATCTCCTCCAGTTGTTCAAAGTCCTCCTTCAGGTGAATGATGTTGAATAAACTGAATATAATTCGTATGGTCTTGCATTTATGTTTGTTCCCCTCCAAATGCCGAGTTTTCAATCTCTATTTACGTGTTGTATAATTAATTACTATTATATCAAGGGTATGTGGTGTATATATTGCAGGTATTCACGTCGTTCCAGAGTCCATGAGGTCCCGCATACTGTACAAAATGTTCGGCAAGTGCGACGACAATACATGTTACATACTGTGCAAGATGAGGCAGGGGAAATCGACGACCAGGGGGGCGTGCGAGGACGAGCACCTGTGCGACTGCACGTACTTCTGTTGATGAAGGTGAGATTCAGATGTCTCCACCCGAGAAAGACTTGTTATTGCTGAAGTGAATATTTCAGCAGCGTCATGAACTCGTTGATCATTGTCTCCCATTTTTTATCCGAAACTTCTCTGTCTTTCTCTAAGATGAATGCTTATTGTTCGGAGGGAATTAGTATGAATGTATTTCCTTCGCTGTTAGATGAAATTACTAATGATATGATTAAATCGATAGAAACTATTAACAAGCCATTAAGTACGATTACGAATACAATCACTTTGATTTTCAAGTTCATGGTGGTGATGACTTCCATAATCTTACGAAGATTTCGCAGAACCGTTCTATTCAACGCTAGAATGCAATCGTGCTTGATTATTTCTGTCTCTTGAATGGGATCTGCAGCTCAAATACAGTTTAAGAAACAAGTGTATTGTAAGATTGTTTATACGACAACTAATCCTCTGTGTTTCTTTTATTATATGACAACTCACATGCCTAGTAGATGCATGTCAAACTACGTACATCCTCTGTTTTTGTGATTGAGCAGCAACAAAGGAATTAGGGACGTACTGTATTGTTAGATTGTTTTTATGGTCGGTCTTTGAAGCGACCTATGTATTTTTTTAGTTTGTTTTGATAGTTTGGGTCAGAGACAGAACCAACACTGTAATATGTGAGACAATGATGCTAAAAAATGAAGAAGTACACAATTACTCTATTGATAAGATATTAACAAGATTTCTTGCATACAAAAAGCTACAAATAAAAAGATTTATATCACGATGGTTTTCTTATTTTTCACTATAAGTGCATCAATCGTGGTTAATTTCGCAATATTCCATGAAAACTTCTTTAATCCATGAAAACTTCTTTAAGAATATATCTAGAGGAGGTATAAGAAATAAGGCGGGGACAAGACACAAGTAGGGGTTATCCATCATTTTCATTTGTTTGGTTTGAATTATAGGGAAGAGATAATTATTGTGGAAAAAGACATAATGAATGGTGTAATCGCAATTTGTGCATTATGATAGCTTATCGTGTGTGTAGGGAGGGAGGGGGCCTCAGGGGGCCATGCATGTGCCCCGTGTCATGCATATTTAGGTCCGCCCATGCACGCAACCATAGGTACAATGGCATTATTTGAAATATGGTAAAATACTTTGAAGAATTAGAAGTATACAAGAGTAAGTAAGATTAAAATATTTTATTTATCTATATAATTTATGCACAAAGCAATAATTAACTTTGATTGAGATCAACAAAACAAATAAGTTATTTATTCATTAAATGATAAAAAATTACAGGTGGGATATTTGTAATGAAAAATCCAATAGTTCATAGTTGTATCCAGAATAACTAAAAATAGGAACAAGATAGATAGAACTTGATCTTAATGAGATGTTATTCTATATTCAAAGTGAACTATTGGATTCAAAATCATTGTAGACCGTACCATCATGAGTTCCCCCTAAACATGAAACGAGTCAGACCTCTTCCAAATTCAAATCCACCACTTCACTATTACATCACTCTAATAACATGACCCAGTCAGTTTTCCTTTCAACAATGCAAACGAATCACATACAATCGCCCATATTATCAAGCCATTCACATCAGTAACCTATTTCTTAACAAAATGATTAGAATGAGAACCGTTCTGATGTATAAGCGTTAATTGAAATTATGGATTGATCAATTTGGAAAGTCTAGTTGTCTGAGTGCTTCATATATAGTTGCGGGATGGATTTGCTAAATGATGATGACTGCACAATCTTTTACCAAAGGGGAACGTTGTGGCTGAGCCCTAAGCCGCAACCCGCCACTACTGGCTTCAGGGTTGACAGAAGTCAGTGGTTGGAGACCAGGTGAGAGGCAGATGCATCTGAGTACCATGACTGTATCGAAGCTGTTGAGGCCGGATTTGATCGACCAAATTCTCAAATGCAATACTGTAGTAAATCACCCTGTTTGGTGATAGATATTCCTCAACATCAAAGGGATTGTCTGATATCTAAAATTCAAATTCGTGCTCTGATTCTGCATCAAATCGAGAAGGAACTTTTTTTGCAGATGAAAACTTATCAAGAGAGTCGAGCTCTCTCAGGCCTCTACTTGGAGACAATCATTAGCCATTACTATAACTTCCCAGCATCTAGAGAGGTCTATGTTACTTGGAGATTGAAGACTTTTGCTGGTGATCCGAGATCACTTGGAGATCTGAGCACAACCGAAGAAGAGGATTTGGGAAGAACATTATTCATACACGCGGTTGTACATATATTGTCAGATCAAATAGAGAGAGAATAATCAACGGAATATCTTATTCAAGTGGATGACTCTGCAATTAGATCTAATCTTCATCCAGCATATAGATGCAAGCAACGTGTATGCATCGTGAGCCATCCAATATGGTACAAATTAAAATATTTCTACTGTCCACTACCGAAGGAGTAATCATATGCATCATGCACATGATCAATGATCTTAACAAAGAATTGAGCTTTGTAATTTTGCGAACTATTCTTAAACTGCTCAATCATGACTCATGAGCATGTGATACCTTGGTGTTTTTGAGCTTTGTGATCTAATTCTTTTCGGTACTAGCATGCATATTAGTTTTTATAATTACTGGATAGTCCCTATACTATAAAATAAATAAATAAATAACTCCTAATTCTATATTAATAATATTACATAAAATATAATAAAATTAAATACGTGCCTCGAGGAGCAGGTATGAAATTTATATCTAATATTCTACGTAACATAGAATTAAGGTATGTTGCTGCTAATTTTATCTCAATTTGTTTCCATCTCTGAGATAATGTTTGGAATTAATATATACTTTTCAAAATTCACATAATACCCGTTTACATGTAAAGCATGCGACTAATTTCAATTTATAATCAAAGGGCCAATAAGGATTCCCTATATCTTAAAAAATATCCCTACATTATGTTGGTTTGAGTTTTGACGCAGATGATATATAAACTTACATTTGAATTCAAATATTAATTCAATTTCTATTGAATTTTCCCACATACATTTATCTTTTGTCATTGTAGCAGATGACCCCTGTTTCAGGTCTAGAGTCTCCATGGATAAAACATTTTCTCAATTGATTTTACTATTAAATTAAAGGATTTACTTTCTCTACATCTGTTTAATTCATTTTGTTGCATTTTGATTTATATTATTGATACTTTCACTTTATATTCCTAGGAATTGATTTATCTTATCTTATATATCTCACATTACTTTATGCAATCACAATTACGTAACAAAAATGAAATTTGCAAGTATGATAGATTTAGGCGTAAAGAAATAATGAAAAGAAGAAAGGAAAAAACATTTGGTAAAATTGATGCATTAGTTCAAGGAAATTTGCCTACAAATAATAAGATAATTAACCATGTAAGTAATACCACAAATATGACAATAAGAAATATTTTTTTATAAATAATAGATGTCATCGTATGAATGTAATTAATGAAAAGAAGAGAAAGAGAACTTCTATAGCTTCTTGTACATCATATGTTGGTCAAAATTCCTATAAAAACATTCCAACACTGTTAGAATATGTGAATATTCATCTAATATCAAATCGTCCTGTGGAGATTTCAATCGAAATGATAACATTGATATAGATGTGGCTAATATAGCACAATGTTCTCATCGCTCACAGATTGAAGATATAGAAGGTTAGTCTTTAATAAACATGTACTAATTTCTGAATTATTTAGACAAATATAGGAAAAAAGTGATTATCTTTTTTAATGTTGTAGTTTTGGATCTTAGTTCTCCAGATTGCATATGTGCATATTGTGGGGTATGTTTTTAGAGTGACGAATGTTTTAAAAAGACTAAATACAAGAACACTCTGGTTTCCCCAATGTGTTGCAATAAAGGAAAGATTAGACTTAATAATTTGCATCATACACTTTTTTATTTTGATATGTTACTTGATAGAAATAAAGGAAATATTTCTACACACTTAACATATAAGATAGAGTGTACAACTCACTGTTTGAGAAAATGAATTGGTTGAAATGTTGTAGCAATTTAGGATGCCTGGGAAGGAATCAAGTTGTAGATTTGTTGGGTATACATATACTAGCAATTTATGAATCCTTATAAGGAACCAATTTGTAGACTTTCAAGCATATCATTATGAGTTGATTTACAAATTTTGTGAATATGAGCCTCAACTAAATTTACATTTTTCAAATTTCATTTACCCGTTTTAGCATGCCCGCGTATCTCTGTTTTGTAGATTCATGTTTATATTTATGATGACGTGTACGCTCCTGCGGTACAAATTCCATCCTCATATTTCCCACCATTTTCCTATTGATTGGGAGTATTTATATTTGTTCTTGGGTTCCGTTGTGCCCTCTACCAAGAATATGTTGGGTCTTCACTCAGGATTCTCTGAAGGTTTGTTACTCTTTCACATTTTTCTGAAATTTTGATTTTATTACCTTTGGTTTTGAAATGATGGTGCATCATAATTTCTTCCTTTCAGCTTGTTAAATGCTTTTTCCCAATCACTATCTTCCTCCTGCAGATTTGGATACCCATTATTGTTGTATGCATCCTTTTAGACGAGCATACTTTTTATTACTAATGATATAATGTATGCCAATCTAGCATGTTGCACTATTATCCAATATATGTAGGATCAATTTTACTATTTTCCCCATTGTCAAAAAAAATACCCGCTATTCCTGCAGTACAAATTCCACCCTCATATTTCCCACCATTTTCCTATTGATTGCGAGTATTTATCTTTGTTCTGTGGTTCCGTTGTGCCCTCTACTTAGGACATATTAGGCCTTCACTCAGGATTCTCTGAATGTTTGTTACTCTTTCACATTTTCAGAAATTTTGATTTTATTACTTTCGATATTGAAATGATGATGCATCATAATTTCTTCCTTTCAGTTTGTTAAATGTTTTTTCCCAATCATTATCTTCCTCCTTTTGATTTGGATACCCATTATTGTTGTATGCATCCTTTTAGACAAGCATACTTTTTATTACTAATGGTATAATGTATGCCAATCCAACATGTTGCAGTATGTTATTGATGTTCTTGCACTATTATCCAATATATGTATGATCAATTTTACTATTTTCCCCGTTGTCAAGAAAATTACCCCTTATTTTTTTAACCTAATATTTCTATAATTTAATATTCCAGAATTTAGTGATATTTTTTCTCTACTCTATGGTGAAATGCAATTTTAAAACTATATAATTTAAGAATTTTGATTTCTAAATTTTAGAATTTATTATCACAAGGTAAAATAACAATACAGATGTTCCTCAAAGTATTGTTTCATCAAATAAAGAATGTTTGCACTTTATATACTTGAATTTTAACTTATTTCAGCTATAACTTTCTAGGGGAAAATATTCACAATAATTTGACCTTCTCACAATTAACTACAACTGATCATTTTTCTTTACATATAATCACCAAAATTCACTTCCGTTGCGAAGCGCGGGTATGTTCCTAGTTTCATTAAAAATAGAGCCAAAATGTGAAAACTAGCTTTCTAAGGTCTCATTATCCCACACACCTGTATATTTTATTCATTATTATTCTTGGTATTTTTTAAACATTATTTGAAATATATTAAAAGAATAAACATAAAATAAAAGTATTAAAATGCATTAAAATAAATAACGTATTGAAATATATAGGTATACTATACATATATTATATATACCCCTTTTTATATCAATATATAAAAATAATTAGAAAAATAAAATAAAAATATGTATTTAAATATACTATGAATATATAAAATATCTACGTATAATAATAAAATCTAGAATACAAAATAAAAATAAAATACTTGAAATATAGATAAATATACCTATATATACATGTAAATGTTAGCACCTAATAAATAAGCGTGTAAAAATAAATAAACATGCCCATAAAATTGTACAAAAAATATGGAACATTTTTCATGATTTGACTTTTATTTAATAAATTTATTATCGATTTAATAAGGGATTTATTCCCCACATTTTTTTGGTTGGTCCACGTGGACCAACCAGAGCGTGTGGACTGTTGACCCTAGGGTCAACTATCATGTCCCCTTAGCCTCTTGTGCCAAACTCACCGACCACCCTCTTTTCTCGAATTTTTTTGGCGTTGAACCACTTCTTGAGGCTCCTTAAGTTCTTTAGCAAACCTCTCTGCCTCACTCTCCTCCATCTCGATACACCCTTCGAACATGTGTACAAACATGCCATCGCTCGCCATCCCATGATCTTCAGACTCCATAGCGATGTATATAAATAAATCTCCTCACCCCTGTTTTGATTTTTTGATCCCATTTTCCCCTCTTAACCCCAATAGGAAGCCTCTGAGTCTGGTTTCTACTGACAGGAGAAGCTCTTCAAACCATGTCGGCGTAGGTAAAAGGCGTGATTTGGTGATCCGCCATGGCTGAATCCTCTTCCAATTGAGGACTTCTCTGCTCCATGTTCATCAAGTATGAGATGTTGTCTTAGGTTTTATTTCACACATTTTCCTATCCTTAGCATATATTAGATCTTAGTTAGTTAACTAATTGATAGATTAGTATAATATTAGAGATCTTTGTTAGCCAGAGCTTCAAGATCAAGTTTGAATTCACTCTGAACTCCTCCGTTTCGACCCGTCATTCCAAACTCATCGTCACTCCCATTCGTTTCTCCATCATAGCCCCCCCTTCCCCCAGATCAAGGTGAATCGAAGATCAACTTCCTCAATCTCCAAGTGCCTAACCTCCTTTCACATCCATGTGTTGTACATCTTCAACATTTAGGTCGAGAGCATCACTCTCAAGCCTCTTTATCTTTTTGGTGCAGGAACCAGGCTTAAAGGAGCATATGAAGTTTGAATCGAGGATTTGAGAGGTGCTCTTGGTCGTTGGAGCGAACAAGCCTCTAGGTACCCGTCCGTGGGACATGGACCCTACTAATGACAACCTACAGATGCGGAGATGCCTCAGGGAACTTTTGGGCTAATCGAGAGCGAGGGTGAAGGCCGTGTAAGGAGAAACATCAAATCGAAGTTCTCCGCAGACCATGTTCCTGACCTTTCTTCCGGACGGTCTCTCAGCCGTTGGATTATACGTGAGGTCCAGATCTAATATGGGCCCTTGAAGCAAAGGCGAAATGATGCCCCCACTCCATCGTTCGATCTCGTTAAGTGACAGATTGAGCATCGTTGGATGGCGACTTAAGTGGGGTAAATTACATAGCCCTTTTGCTCGACTTTTGTATTAATTAAATATTCCTGTAAATATTTAGTGAAGTTTAAATACTTTTGTAAAACTTGCAAGGACCCCTGAACTTTATTTTATTTGTTATTAGGTCCTATGTCAAGTCACCTCACATGAAGTCATAACCATTTTGCATATAAGCCCTCACGCCTTTAGATGTTTCGATTTAGTTCCATGTTTTGTAAATATAGTGTTTACGTTCTAGAAAATCTGCATGATTTGATTGGTCCTGACTTTTTAATCAATTGAGTTTATACCCTTGCTAGAAGTATATTACATGCAAAATTAATTAGATAAATTGCTTGTTTACCTCTAGACTTTAGTTTTATGGATATCAAACGCATTTAAAGTTCTTTCAAATTGCAAAATAGACCTTGCCAGCTTCAAAAATTTATTTAGTGTATATTTATTACTAAAAATAACATTTAATTTCTAAAAATCAAAGGAAAATTACCTAAGGTAGCTGCTAGTCATATTTATCACATACAATTTTTTGCTAGGCACTTTAAGATGAATTCTCATTTATAAAAAAAATTAAAATAGATTATTAAAATTCCAAAAAATACCAAAACATCTTGAAAACTTCCAAAAAAAATAGAGTAGCCATGTTATCATATATTCTACCTTCAAACCAAAAATCAGTAAGAAAATACAAAAGAACCCCTAAAAATGATACAATCATAAAAATTTTGCAAAAATATTTAAAAATACAATAGTGTTTTTTATTTCTTAATTTTCTTTATTATATATAGTATAGATTAAAAATTGTTCGAGAATTTTGAACCTATTATATATTTTTAAAACTTGAGATAATTCGGTACATTTATTTTATTCACTTTTTTTGTACAATTTAATACTTTAAAATATCTAAAAATTAGCAAAAATCCTACAAAAATCTCAAAAATATAGGAAAATATTTAAAACATAAACAAATTTAATTTTCTAAAATTTCAGTATATTCATATATATTTAAAATAATAAAACCCTAGGCATCATATATATACTTTATATTACTTATATAATACATATATCATTATTCTTATATACAAATACAAATTATAATGTAAAAATAAAAAACTAAAAACTTACAAAATAAAAAGAATTAACAATTAGATAATAAAGTATAAAAACATTAAAATATATAAAAATTAAATAAAAATATAAAAATCCATAAAAATTATAAAAAGTAGAAAATACACAAAAAATAGATATTGGTAATTATCTTAATTACTAATATTTACTACTATTCTTAGTTTGCTTTTATTAATAATTACACTTCCGACTACATACACACTTTATAAGGTATAATAAATTTCACAATGCATGATTATATTTTATTTTATATATCGTGGATTGATTGTTGACTTATTCCGATTGATTGGGTACCGAGAGCCAAGAGATGAATGATACATCGATTGTCGAATCCGACTTCTCGGATATGACTTATCGGATACCACAGGCTCCTCCAAGACGGATGTTAAGTATCCCTCATCGATCTCAAATAATCAATAGCTTGATGAAGGATATGGTAAGATCCTTAAGCGCATCACAGAAGCATGAGGATCGCATCGTATGCGATCGGGAGCGACTAGTCGCACTAGTTGCTTGAGGAAGCGAAATTTTAAAATTTTGATCCAATAAAGATACAATAATAAGAACTCTTCTTGGATTGTTTCATCTAAACCACAAACAAGTATTAGGGTTAACTCTTGAAGCGTGGTTGCAATTGAATCTCTAAAAGAAGAGACCTCCTGTCTCAAGTCCGATCTGACGGAGGAGACGCTTGAGAACGTGTTGATGAAACACGCAATCCTCGCAATCGATGTTGATGGTCCAAACGGCGAAACTCTTGATCTCATCACACAGGATCCGATGCCTTCTTCACGAGCGATGTGCATCCAAGGTGATGAAGATTCACGAGCAAACAATCTGGCAGCGTAACGGTGACGCTACGAAGATGGCGACTCCCTCTAGGGCTCCATGGTGGATGACCACAATGAGAGAGAGAGAGATAGAGTATGCATGAAGAGAATGAAAGAGAGAGAAAGAGAGAGCATGTTGTTCTCTTGCTGTTTTGTAACTAGAAGAGCAAGGGGTGTCACTTCTTACATAGTATTTTGGGAGTCCATGGATCACAGTCCATAGACTATACAAAATCAATGGATGAAATTGATTTGTGTTTCTTTCAATGGCCAAGATTTTGTTGTAAAAATACAACAAAAATTAATTTAATTTAGATTATATATATATTGATAAATCAATATAAAATAATCTTAAAATTATATCAATCAAGCATGAGATCATGGAATGGAGATTACATCCTTCCATGGGATTTAGAGTGGACGACCACCCTTTCTTAATGGGATTGGCTGGCCGCCCACCCTCCCATTATTGTAGGGTATAATCTCATGTAATCCCGTGATATTACATCGTTCCATGGAAATCTCCAAAATTTACAACAACACTTATTGTAAATTAATCTACAAAAATGATTCATAATTATTTTGTAAATATTACAATCTTACCATTGGAAAAATTACGAATCACATTCACAACTCAAAATAAAATGTGATTTACATTTTCAATTAATTATCTAATGTGAATCCAATTCACATCAATAATTAATCAACAAATATAAATCATAATATGCTCTGTCTAATATATTATAAATCACATTTATAATTTATTTGATTAATATGGATAGAGATATCTATATTATTCATATCCATGATAATTAAATCACAATTAATCATCTTGGATCTTTATTCTCGTGTACTCAAATAACATGAATCACATACACATTATTCACATCTTTGATAATGAAATCACATTTAATTATATCATGTAACTCTCCTTATAATATGAATCAAATTCATATTGTTCATGATAATTAAATCACATTTAATCATCAATTTTTTCAATGCTCTGATATACAATATCAACAATGAAATTATCCATGAACTCTTTCAAGGATAATGTGTTTTCTCTACGAATACTTGGAGATAAGGACATGATGATCGTATTGTTCCAGGTATATTGAATGGATATTGAGATCACATCTCAAATCCAGATCTTTCGGACCTTTCATAGATGCTTGATTAAATTAAGACGCAAATCTAATCTTCTCATTGCATCCGAATCACATTCATATTAATGTTAGAATCTTTGACTCATTCTTCGTTGGGGAATATGTGGCGACGAGAATGTCCCACATAGCCTTTATTGTGGGCTGACTCAAGATGTCATTGGTTATCTCCATGGATACTGTTCCGGACAACCATACCCGTGCATACGCGTTGTCTGCCTCCCAGGAGGCGTTAGCCCCAATCTTGTCAATCGGTTCAACCTGTGTAAGAATGTGCTTCTAGCCATTACATTACATTAGACCCATGAACTGCATAGCCCATAGTTCATAATTAGTTCCATCGATCTTTACAATGGGTGATAGACCTTTGAATGCACCCAGAGATGGAATATCTGCTTTGTTGTCTGACATGATGACATCAAACTTTCAAGACTGGGGTTGCAAACTTGAATAGAGATTGTCTACATATACATATAGGAAGATGGTTGTGGGTGTAGACTCATACTACAACCACTTCCATTCACTGAAGGCTCCTTCAGAAGGCTAGGGCGTGTCTAGACTATCGAGTCACACCCTAGAATATCAGGACAGCAATGGGCTTGCTGTGGTGCATGTGAATTGCATCCTAGACGTGCGCGTGAATCGCACAAAATGTGCGCGCAAGAAGCATGTATGCGAGCAACACACATGGACTTATGGGGGCACACATAGACGTGCACAGATGTGCACGCTGGCGCAGAGGCGATGAGTAGAGGTTGTACGCAGGCGCACAGTCGATGCACGAGCGATGTGCGCGCAGGCGCACAGGCGATGTGCGTACAAACCACACGCGCATGCAACAGCACGAGGATGTGCAATGCTCGTAGGCGTGCTGGAGTGCGCAGGAGAGAGCGATGATGTGCAACGTGCGGCGGCGGCCTAGGGCTTTCAGTGGGGGCTAGGTTTTGGGTACATGCTCCGGTCTAGGACCGTCACTCTGATACCATGTGGAAATAGGAAAAGAGAACTTGTTTATTCATCGTGGCCCTAGAGCTCTCTTATATAAGAGAAAAGCCCTAGGGACAAATTACATAAATAATCAAAAGAAAACGACAATTACATGATAATACCTAAAGAGACAAATATCTCGACAAAAACGATACACTATCACATAGAGATGGAGTCCTCTTCTTCCTCGTGGTGTCTCATTAGCATTGCTTTGCCATCATATCCTTCTTCATGCATGCATTACTTGCATACTAGTCCTCTAGACGTCTTTTGTGGATGGCAATTCTTGTCTCTCACAACACCTACCTTCAACACACCACCCATTTTTGACAATATTATACGGGCTTCAAGAAAAATAACTCTCAAAATGGATCCAAAACAACTTGCTCCAATACCATGTATAAATATAAAATATTTACAACATCACAATCAAGGACAATATATGTTAGTTATAAGTGGTCATGGAGACTACTACCCTACTCCATGAGAGAAAGCACCCAACAAAGCCAAATCTTCATTATGTTCTCAAACATTACTACTATTGTTGGATCCTATATATTTAAAGATACACCAAGTTACACAAGTCCAAATACTACACAATGCAGGTTCAACAAGAGAGTACTGCAAATATTATAACTGTTGCAGGATCGCACAAGTCCAAGCGCTAAGCAACGTAGGATCAACAAGAGAGTACTGTAATTAAACAGATCCAATTACCCATCTTAATACATAACTCTAACAAAAAAATGATGCATTTACTGCTTGCATGAGTCTCTATGCTCAACATTACAAGTTATGGGTTTAATTGGATAACAGCAGTAACATGAATCTTTCCTGAACTCCTGCTCACTTCCACTTCATATGCAGCTATCTACCACCTCATATAGTTAAGTGTGCTCGTTCCTGACCTAACTTGTAACATCGTAATCATTCTTGCGACATGCAAGGGGAAATTTTTAATCCACCTAGAACTTTTTTCAAACCAAAAGCCCACACATGACACAACATTCTTCACAACCTTAAAAAATGGATGAAGGCACTATAACATGTTTGGAGCGCCTCTGTTTTTTCCCTTGTGCATGACACTATGTGTGACATGTACAGACCACAAGGAATGAAAATAATTTGTCTCCTACCTCAGGAAAATAAAAACAGAAAATGACTCCGATATACTATAGCTTCAAAATTCAATCATCCCAATCTTCCCATTCATCTCTTACCGAAGGCTTCAATGAGATGGCAGTGGTACCATTTTCCGATACACCACCCCTAGCTAACGTCTCCTTTATCCTCGATCCAGCTTCTTCTTCATCTTCATCTTGCCAGCTGTCCTCCCAACCCTCATCCCAGCCCTCTCCTACATGTGTGTCAACCGCAGAAGTAGACTCCCGAACCCCCATCTCCAGCTGTTGATAGAGTATCCCTGAGTCACCCATCCTCGATCTTTTCCGGCACTTGCAACAAGTCCATGCACCTCCCGTTACGAGCACAGACAAAAAGAGAGCATACGCACCATATTCAGGAGTTGCGTAAGAAGGAAGCTGCTGGAAGAAGCTCACGGCGAGGACTGGTTGCTTTGATTTGAGAAGGCAAATGCTTCCCCCAACTTTGAGAATGGTGGGGGTCCCAATGGCATCTGAAGGGAGCTTGATCTGGAATAAAGAGACATCAAAAACAATGTAAGATGTTCATGTTGATAGACAAGTGAATTAAAACAAATCAAAGGTCATGGGTGAAATGAAGTTTTAGATGCATTACGGTAGCATGTTGTTGAGTTGAATGCAATGTAATTATTGCCATTATTGAATTTACAGTTTTGTACCCACTTAAATGCTTAAATGGTATGGTGGTAGTGCAGTGTGCCTACAGCCCAAAAGATTATGGTTCAAATCCTCCATTGTGAAGGTTGTGTTAGGTAGTAAATAATAACGTAAAAAATAGTCGAATCTTTCAACATGGATTTGAGCAAGAATCCACGAAGCTGACCATACTTATAGTGAGAGAAGGCTTCATCATTTTTATTGAATTTACAGTTTTGTTATGTTTTAAATTGCAATACATAAGATAATATGACAATATATGTAGTTAGATTACCCTAAAGCAAGGAAATCCAAAGCGTTCGAAGATGACAACCATCCATAGATAGCTAGCTGACCTTGGCCTTGTGGTTTTCAAATTCATTTACTGTCATTTCCTCTTCGGTCAACTGATGCCATTAAGAAAGCTCTCCCTCTTATCCCAGTCATATAAGAGCCACATACAGCTTATACATCATTTTACCTGTTTAATCACGATGTTTGTTTCAGTACATATTCCAGAAGCAGTGTGATTTTTCTCCTCCTTTGCAACTGTTCAAGAAGACTGTTCATGTTCATGTTCATGTTCATATGCATCGTGCAGTTGATCTCTGTGTGTGCTGAAACTAGATCTACATTTAGGTTACTCCAGTGATAAATTCCACATCAAGGCCAATAGGATATTCCTGCATTAATATACAACTACGAACAGTGGTTTTTAATGTTTCTCTGGCTTTTAACATGAATACCAACTCTTCTGTCTTTTAACATACATTCTGAATTCCCTTTATTTTAAGAAGTATGCCAGTCGAACTGCTTTCAATCTAATGAGATTCTGACATCTAAAGCTTCAAAAAAAAAGAGATTCTGACATCTAGGGAGCATTCTATTTGTACAAGAACTAACTTTGTTCTAATACTTAGCATTATCAAGAATATGTAGAGGGAATTAAATTGCTTTTAGGTGAATCAAATCAGGTTAATGCATGATACAAACATTTAAGGTCGCACCAACAATCTCACCTTTCTGATATCATTCTTGGCTATGGTAATAGGATCAATCGCAGGCGGTGCAGAGATCTCTACATACACTGAATCATTTCTTTTGTTTTGAACCAAGATGAAAAGTTCATTGGCACCTGAAGTGTAAGAACCATGATAACAGTTACATACCTAATAATCCAGAAAATAAGGAATAAAAAAGGTTATGAGAAACATTATAACTTTTTCAATGCCAAAATAAAAAGTCCTTTGGCTTATTGCATATGACCAAAGTCTCCTTCATAGTAGAGTTTTGTCATTCTATTGCTAATTCCAAGCTTAGGCACATGGCTGCACTAAGCAGGTGCCAGCCAACCAAAATTCTTTTAAAATGGATAATTGCATATATTCAGAACCGGATGGGTGATCCCTTCACTGCATTGTTGGAACACGGTGAAAAGTTGGCACGGCCACTTCATTGTCCAATTAGTGCAAAGTTTGCAAGAGTTCTTGCATGGGGGTATGCGAGTAAAGAAACTAGCCCGCTACATCAATGTTTGCATATAACTCGAATCAGTAGAGGGTCTTTACATCTAGGTAAACAGATGTGGGAGGTATGAAAGTTAGTCTAAGAAAACAAGTTGCAAATAGAGACTTGTGATATTAATATTCTCATTGGCATACTATCGGAGGCAATAGACACAAAGATATAGACGGGAGACATCTTATTGTAAGATACGAGAATGGTGTGGGAAAATGCTCAAGAGATCGAAGGGACTAGTTTAAGTTACCAAATCCAGGAAGAAATGCCAGAAATGGGTTGCCGTTATTATGCATACTCAAAGGAGTATGGTAGAAGTAAATAGATTAAAAGATCAAAGTATAAAGACTGAGGTGGTTTTGGGATGAGATTCTTAGTGTCATTTGCGCACGTTTACTTCATGTTTGCCCGGATGGAAGTATAAAAAGAGAGTTCTAGAGGGGTTGGGCATGATTTTTTAAGGAATCCTTTTAAGAGAAAGGATTTGTTTGGCTTTGGATGGACCTTAGATGCTTTGGGGTCTTCAATTATATATGGTGGTCGTGGTTATGGTGATATAAACAAAGGAAATATTTTATTTATTTTGAATTATCACTTCACCTTGTTGTAGCAAGTACTTTTCTCAGAAAAGAGACCAATAATCCATTACCTCTAAGAACGGTTTGACAAAGATACGGATTTAACTATTTTGCATGGACAGGAGATTGATCGTGTTAAAAAGACTCCCAATTGTATTCCACGTGGAAATTTAAGATCCATGATCACTCTTAATATTGAACATGCTAATAAAAAAGTACAAAATATATGAATGGTGTATAAAAAATACACTAACTAATTGTTGGAATCTAGAAAATTAAAAACAAAGTTCCAAGAAGATGCTAAAAGAAGCTGATTGGGATATTGTTTGGCTACGGGCATTTGGATTAACATTGGAGTGCCACCCCTTCTAAGTATTTACGTATTTGGCTTTTGTCGGTGTTCATCCTAAACATAGCCTCTCTTTATTTAAAGAAGTCTAGGGCACACTATTTAATAAAAATCAAGTATTGCATTCCACACACTATCAAAGCCACGCTATCAGAGCCCTGTAGTTCAAAGTCTACCATCAACATCATATTGCGGTCCAAGTCAAATTCCGAACTATCATGGTCGTAGGTACTGTCTGATCTTGGTCGATAATTAACCGTTTATGTTTGATTTTTCTTTTGAAAAAATTGAACATCTGATTTGAAATGAAATAAAGATGTAGTCAAGTGCCGTTAAAAAATTGTCAAATTTGATAATGCTGAAGAACTTTTCTCATCTCAATTGTGTGATTTTTACAGTTTTCGTAGCATTGTTCTTTAAACATCTTGTGCATACTTACCAGCAGAACGATGCTGTCATGATGCAAACACCGTCATATTCTTGTGGTAGCCAGGACCATGTTTATTCAGGAAAGTGCCTCATCATCTTATTGGGCTAACATGATTCTTACAATCTCTTATCTTATGCACCATATATTTCATCAACAACTGACAAGTTTTTATCGAGGTTTTGTCCTATAATCACCATGTTTTTACCGGTTCACTTTATATGTTTGTCAATGTTGCCTTTGTACATTATTACCCCTTAGCATTTCTCCTCTATATATAGAGAAGGCCTATGGTCATCAAAATAAAGATCTTTGTTGAGATATTTGTTATTTTTGCTTCTTTTATATATTCTCTATTCTCTCCGTCATCTTTATGTAATTTGCTCAACCGTATCTCCTCTATATAAGAGAACCTTAGGGCCTTGTCAATAAGCAAGTTATTGTTTTCTCCCAACATGGTATCAGAGTGACGGTCCTACATCGGAGTTCTTGTACCCCACCATGTGCCCTCGCCCCCACCTACCGCCCTCGCATGGACCGCGTGCTGCAGCCACCCATCGCATGCGGCTCCTGCGCGGCATCCGACATCCACCGGCACCCCCACGCGGCCCCCAGCTGCAGCAACAACCTTTCGTGCGCCTCCCCCAGGCGTCGTCAAACCCTCAGTGTCGCCCCCAGGCATTGCTAGGACCCTCCACGCGACCCCCAGCCGTCATCAGACCCCTCTGCGCATAGCCACGTGCCTCTACGAGTTTCTGAGCGTCGTTGCAACGTCTCCTATGGGCCCCAAGCCAGTTTCTCTCCTCTTCGTGATCTGATTTTGACAGAAAAACGTGATTTCAAACTATAAAACTCGTTTTCCGATCCTAACGTGGATCGAGGATTGATGAGTCTACACATACAACCAATCCTCTATATGATCGTGTAGATTCACTCGGAACGGTCTACTTCCCCATTCGAGTTCAGTTCAGAGTTTTTTTTATCATGTCAAAAAAACAAGGATGATGTCCTCTTCCTCCGATGCTTTCAAGGGCCCGACTCCCATCGTGAAGATGGATGTGACCAACTATGAGTTGCGGTCCATGCAGTTTATGACCCTTATGCGGTGCAATAACATGGAGCGCATTCTCATAGAGTCTGAGCCGACGAACAAGACAGGTTCAATGCTTCGTGGAAGAAAGATGACATGTATGCACGTGTTCAGCTCTATGGGACTATCAATACAGAGATTGCCGATAATATTGTGAACCAACCCACCACCAAGGCAATGTGCGATATTTCTGGCAGCCGTGATTTAAAAAACGTGAGGCGAATCGAAGCAGTTTTCCCTTTGACAATGTGAGGCGTACGCCTCAAGGCAGTCTATGTGTAAGCCTCAATTTATATAGAAAAATATACATAAAATACAATTAAGCATAATTATATCTATTTATAAAAATCATAAATTTAGATATTCCCCAACATATTCACCATATATGCTATGAACATGAGAATATATAATATTCTTTGCATGATTTACTTTGAATGCTAATTCGTATTATCATCCATATATAATGCAAAGCTTATTATGACCACCCCTAATGTTGGCGGAGTGAAGTTATTGTCGATATACAACACTTCCCTTATGTGCATGGGTGAAGCAAAATTATGTGACTAACATATATTATTAACATACACAACATACAATATGTTTATGTTGTTTCATGTGTTATATGACTAACATATATATATATTGATATGATTTCAATTCTAACCATCCAATTTACTAAACACAATTGAAGAATCATTGTATGCACCCCCCTGCCGCACCATATCCAACCAACATAGGGGTCTCGTTACCCGGTCAACAAGCCTGAGGGGGGCTATGGGAAAGCATGTGTGCTCCACCTGTGGGGGTTGCAGGGGGCAGCGCCCCTGTCTCGAAATGATTTTTTAATATGACTAACACAAAATTTTATGAATATAGAATAAATATAAAATACTAATAGAGAGCTGGGAGCCTACACCCGAGGGTGTAGGTAACTACTACACCCGGCTTTCTTTTTCATTATTTTTGGATTTTTTAAGGAAACCTTAGGGGATTTGCTTAATATATTGAGGGGAATATGTGTTTTTCAAGTTTCATGCAAAACAATCATTCCTAACACGTTCACCTAGAAGGGGACAATTTCAGCAATTATGAGACCGTTAAAAATTGGTAGTCTTGATGGAGATGATAGAAGTTTCGAATTAAGTTGAATTTGGAATGAAATCATGGTGATATGTGATGATATAATTTCTCAAAAGTTTCATTTCAAAAAAAATGAAAAAAAGAGCCAGGTGTAGGCTCCCTTCTCTCTTGTTAATAATCAATATTATACTTAAGATATCATAAAAATTAATATAAAAATATAAATAATTGGATACCAAATATAAGCAGCTCAAGGTGGTGCCTCGAGACCGCCTCAACGTCTCGAGGACCACCTCAATGCCTCGAGCCACACGCCTCACTTGGGTTGCTTGAGGTGGGCACCTTGAGACGCATTTTTTAAAATCATGTCGGTAGCTATGTATACCCAAGTGAAGGATGATGCCAAGATTCTTCAGCTCCAGTATGATATATACATGACAAGGCAGAATGGTTGTCCTCTACATACCTTCTATTCTTCGCTTCAAGCAGTGTTCACAAAGTCGGCCTAGGCGGTCGCATATGCGGAGGTGGCCCACCTACCGCACCGAGTATGCTATACTCGGTCAATATGCGGGTCATGGGGTATACTCGGGTGAGTAATCCGCATATACGGCCGCATATGCGACCGCATATGTAATAGAGGTATCTCTTTCTTCTCTGCCACCTTCTTAACTTCTACATGGGATGCTCCTCCACCATCTTTTTCTCCTCAATTAAGGTTTGTTAATTGATCTAAATCTCTCTATTTTTTAGATTCAACAACGATTTTATTTTTTTAGATTCTCCAACGACAGCTCTAACTTTTACATTATTGCATGAATATAGAATAAATTGTGTTTATCTTAGATCTTTTTTAGGATAAAATGAATATAGATGTCAGATTTGCGTGGAATTTTTAACTG
This sequence comes from Ottelia alismoides, assembly GCA_037367405.1. NCBI lineage: Eukaryota > Viridiplantae > Streptophyta > Magnoliopsida > Alismatales > Hydrocharitaceae > Ottelia > Ottelia alismoides. Next base: position 293,066 of record JAZKJV010008346.1, on the reverse strand, counting down.
CACATAACAAATTACATATTTTTAATTTAAATGGTTGATTTTTTTAATATTTGACTTTGAGTAGACAAATACACCATTTACTAAAATGCGAAGGTTCATGGTTGTGTTTACTGACAATATTACACTTCCAAAAAAGGTTACCTTCCAATTTAGTCAAGGATATCCACCATTTTTTTCTATCTTCAATGAATTTAAAACATTTTTTACTCTCTCCACCATTAACATATTTGTCTTTGGAAAATGAATGACATTTGAAAATGTTTTGGTTGATACATATTGTAAAAAAAAGTCTTCACCTCATATTTATTCCATGTTATATTTTTTAAAACGTAAATATCTAATGTTTGAAATTATTATTATATTTTTAATTGATTTTAATTAAAATAATAGAAACCGCATAATCCGCATATACTTCCGCCTACCTGCTTACTTGCTCCAGACCGCCTGACCGAACGAATACCACATGCCGACTTTGTGAACCTTGGCTTCGAGGCATGTTTGAGAAGCTTCACAGCTTCATGCATGTTACCACTTCCACGGAGCAACAGATGGCATACAGAAACTCTACGATGGTTAGAGCTTTCTTGGCAACGTGGATCCAGAATACGAAGCGGCACGCGCACAACTTCTTACATGTGCGATCATACCTCCCATGGAGGAGGACTACAGTCGCCTCAACGGGCTTCTTATCCCACCCGTTGCCACCACACATACATCCTTAGCAATGGTTGCATCTTGCAACAAAAGAGGTACTACTCAACTCCGAGGGTGTGGTGCTTATGGCAAAGGAGGTGGGCGTCAGGTTGGCCTCTGCACCTAATATCCTCGTCCATGTCACTATGAGAACACATGTTATCATAACTATGGATACCCTGCATATGTTCATGTGGCAAAGCATATTGAGCCTCCAGATACTTCGGCTCAGGCAGATCAACACCTTGATGAAATGTCTCCTGTCTGAGGAAGATAAATACCAATGTTGCTAGCACTTTTATAGGTACCTCAGATGTCACAGCAACTACTAGAGCCTCTTCGAGCTACTCGGGTATAGCATATGCTTTTACTAGTTGGAACATGGTAGATATGACAGAGCAGATCATGGACTTAGTGCTTCTCACCATATGTGTGGAGACATAGCACAGTTCCGCTCTTACAAATCTATACCCCCTGGTAGATGGGTTGCCATTGCGAACATAGTTTATTTACCCATCACAGGATAGGGGGAGGTGCATTTGATGCCATCCATGCGCTTACAAAATGTTTTATATGCTCCTGACTTTCAGATGAAATTACATCTAATAGTCAGATTGCGAAGGATCTGCATTGTCGTGCTATTTTTGACCCCTTTTCTCTTGTGTTTCACGGCATACTCATGGGCTATGAAAGAAGATGCCTTAGCTCTGCTCGGTTTGGCTACTTTGGTAGCCTCACCGTTGTAGTTGTTGATTTGTTGCTATCTGGAGCGATGGCATACCTCTAACCAATCTCTCCACTGTCAAACTGATTATCAGAACCATCAGATTCCGAACGGGAATGTGAACCCATGATGTTCCTGAAATTTGCAAAGAAAATATACAACAAAACATTCGTGAGAAATGTAAGAAAAACAATCAATTATTTGCTAATTAATTTTAGTTTTAATTTTCGGATTTATTATATTTATTATTTATAGTATACTTAATATACACAAAGTCTAAGATATTTAATGTTTTGACATACTATCAACATAATATCTATATTTAGATATTTCAATTTCTAAGAAAATACATCTTAGACCTAGAGTTGTGATGACCAATTTCATGGCGAACCATGCATGTGACACAAAACATGAAAATAAATTATAGATCTAATTTTTTGTTAACGGAATTCATGATTAATTTTCAGCTAACATAAATTAAGGTTTAAAATCTCGATTTCGATTTCGTTTCGGTCACCCTTAATACCGAAATTTCGCCAATATTTCGGGAAATTTCGACGATTTCGGTGAAAATGGCCTAAAAAGCCATTTTTCAATTTTATTGTAAATTATGACCTTCCAAGTTATTAGAACAATAAATAACTTATAAATACACAATTACTTCACACATATATTGCACATCTATACCCTTTATATCGTACATATCGATCATATCGGCCATATCAGTCACATTGTATGATATGTTAGATATTGCAAATGGAGGTAATCTGAGTACTTCAAATAATGAAACAATAGATATACACTTATAGGCTTATAGCATACATATATATTATGTTATCGTCTATGACTATTACGGTATGTCACACACCATATCGAACATATTATTGTTAATACTTAATACTTGATAATAGAGTAACAATTTTACAATAAGTGGAAATTCGCGTAGAATAAATAAGAACATGCACATTAATGATTAATGCAATAAAAGATTAAAATATATTACTTGGTGATATGTTTGGTTCAGAACCAAGAGTCCCGCGGTGGATCTGAATCACCCCCTCTTCCTTGTTGTCTTTCAGAAGGCATCGCAGATTCAATGAACTCGTAGTAGTTCTCCCATGTCATGTACGAGTACATGGCCTTGTAATCCATCACATACTGCATGGATTGGTGGTCACCGATGCCTATAAGTATCCCGAGATGCGGATAAGCAACACTAGATCCGGTATCACGAGTGGTACGACGAGGCTGCGAAGTACGGACTTGAGATCCTCGGGACGACGACGACGGAGTAGGAGAAGATCTCTATGGAGGAGGAGAAGGAACTGGCATGTACTCAAGGAAGAAACCACAACTGTCACCGCTCAAGTTGGCTACCTTGGTAGCTCTTACCGTTGTAGCCACTATATCCCCCATGCCCACTATAACCGTATGAATATGATGGAGGTACATATGCTTGAGGAGGAGGAGGTCCTGGAGGGAAAATATTCCAGGAAGACGCCAAATGATCTGTCATCGTGCGAAGATCCATATTCGCCTAAGGGACTTGGTGTTCCTCCACGATATGGGCTATTAATGTCCATACAGCTCAAGGAACCTACGGATGATATTAAATCATCCATTTAGTTGTCGGTTGGATGATGGCCACAAATGTACTCGTAATCCATAGGCCCTGGACTCGGACTTGGAACAAACTGTCCATGTGTGTTCCTTTGTCGCTCTATATATTCACGCCTTGCATGGAGTCCTTCCTCAAATCTTGTATCTTATGGTTGTGGTCTACGATCACCCCCTCCTGACCCACCTGAATACGTTTTCCCACCATTACCAGATCCACCACGACCGCCAAGATCATCATCACCATCACCATCTCCACTGTCATCTTTTGACTTAGATTTCGATTTGGAGCTAGTGGAGAGAATTTCATCAACTGCTGCATCAACTTTGGCCTTCAACCCTCTACGATATGGGCTGTCAATGTCCATACAACTCAAGGAATCTACGGATGATATTAAATCATCCATGTAGCTGTCGGTTGGACGATAGCCACGACCGTACTCGTAATCCATAGGTCCTAGACTCGGACTTGGAACAAACTGTCCATATGTCACTCCATATATTCATGCCATGCATGGAGCCCTTCCTTAAATCTTGTATCTTGTGGTTGTGATCATCATCATCACCACCACCATCTCCACTGTCATATTTTGACTTAGATTTGGATTTGGAGCTAGTGAAGAGAATTTCATCAACTGTTGCATCAACTTTGGCCTTCAACCCTCCACGATATGGGATGTCAATGTCCATGCAGCTCAAGGAACCTACGGATGATATTAAATCGTCTATGTAGCTGTCGGGTGGACGATGGCCACGACCGTACTCGTAATCCATAGGTCCTAGACTCGGACTTGGAACAAACTGTCCATGTGTGTTCCTCTGTCACTCCATATATTCACGCCCTACATGGAGCCCTTCCTTAAATCTTGTATCTGGTGGTTGTGGTCCACGACCACCTCTTCTTGACCTACCTGAATATGTTTCCCCACCATCATTAGATCCACCACGACCACCAACATCATCATCACCATCATCATCATCTCCACTATCATCTTTTGACTTAGATTTGGATTTAAAGCCAGTGGAGAGAATTTCATCAACTGCTGCATCAACCTCGGCCTCCAACCCTCCAAGAGGGTCTGTAGTCTCCCCGGATATTGCCAGATAGTCACCTACATCGAATCCCATTTGCTGGCTTATATTCTCATTTGGTCTTCCACCCAGTTGATCGAGCACGGGAGCACCATTGGAATCCATCCACCTCTGGAGAACATCTTCATCAACATCATCATCATGCATCTTGAAAATGTACGCAAGATCAATAGGGTCTGTGTAATCCTCTTTGTCCTGACCCTCTCTTGCATATTTCATCTTCAACCTCAAGTTGTAATGCACGTAGACAAGATCACGGAGCCTCTGTTCTCCCAACTTGTTCCGTCTCTTTAAATGTATCAAGTTGAATGTGCTCCAGTTCCTCTCACAGCCACTAGCAGATGCAGTTTGAGACAACACTCACAACCACGTTTCGTAGGTGGGAGCCTCCATCCCATACAGTAACCACCAACCATTCGGCTGCGAAAAAATCAAGTGGAGATAAATCAATAGTAGTAATACATCACTACACATTCAATGTACTTTTCTATCTTCGTCCTTACCAGGAAGAGTACCGCCCCATTCATTTACCGCAGTAATTCTACCAACGGAACCGAAGGCATCCCTGAAGTACTGCACATGCATATAGGTTGAAGCTATAAATTGTTATATAATACTCTTAAAGAATATTTTGTCAGTCCCACTCTCAATCTACCTCCAAAATCAAGATTACATCGTTCATGCACAAGGTCTGTGTCTTCTCGTCCTTGACGAGCTTCTCCACCACAATTTGTACAGCTGCTAGAAGGTCAGCATTTGTACCAAGTCCATTCTTACACTGGCACTTAGGACTAAAGTGATAAGCTGGACACAAACAAGCACAATTCTCATACTCTATAGTGATATAAAAAATTGAAAAATAAATTAGGTTATTACATACCAACCTTGTGAAGATGATGGGAGAGCATCTTGGACCATCGCTCGTCAATAATGTCCAACCATGCCTTGAATCCTTTTCCAATTGCTTCTCTGACCTTCTCTCTCATGCAGCGTATTGCCTCGTAGATCACTCCCATGGTGGACTTCTTATCGCCATCTACGATCCGCAATGCAGAAACAACTGGATTCATGATCTTTGTGACCCAAGTCACGTCATCCCAAAAGTGGAGATCATTGATCAATGTCTCCACTTTTCGTCCTCCTTCAGTTCAAGCTTCAGGTATCTCGAACCATTCACCTTGGCAACACATGGTTTTCAACCATGTCTTGTGTTGTTTCAAGCTTTGCAACGTTATAAAATTGATTGCAAAACGTGTGATGCCATGCCTCACCAACTCACCATTGCACATCCGCCTCATCAACGACAACACTTTGGAGTGGTTGTAAATGAATGTGGTGACCATCCGTGCTTGCTCCACCACCCTTGAGACGAGCTTCCTCTCGCCGAAGTCCTTTAGAATTAAATCAATACAATGTGCAGCACGCGGTGTCCAGAAAATGTCGTAGCTGCTGGACTTTATGATTGTTTCACCTGCTTTCTTGAAGTTGCTTCCATTATTCGTGAAAAATCTGAACAATGTTTTCTTTCCCAACATCGTTGATGATGTCCTTCATCAACTTCAGCAGGTACTTGTGGTCCTTTACATGTACGGATGCATTAACATATTTAAAAAAACGGTCTTTCCGTCACAGTAAACAAGGAAGTTGATGTTTTGCTTCCTCGTGTAGCTCGTCCACCCATCGCACATCAACGTAACCCCATACTTAGGCCATTTCCTCCTCAGCTCAGCAATGTCCTCATTCATCTCCTCCTCCATCCCAAGATATTTGTTCATTATCTCGTAGGATGTGGGAGCCTTCACTCTCGTTCCTGCTGCAGCGATCTCATCAGTGGCATGTTGGAGGAATGACCCACTAGCAACGTTGACAGGAATGCTCTCCCCAAAGAAGAGCTTGCTGATGGCCATTCCCACCCTCTCCCGTACATTGTTGAACATGCCATTTACCGTCTTCTGCCTCGGATCCTTACTTGGTTTGTATTTGCATGGATCTGCTCCTTGTCAAGAAGGGCTCAATTCCCTTTCCCTTATGTTTTTTGGTGGGTGGTGGTACTGGTGCACCTCCAGAACCACTCCCACTATCACTTGCACCATAGAAGTTGCTTCGTGCACCACCGAGTTCTCTTCTCTCCTCTCGAACTTGCTCCTCATTGATTCTTTTGCTGCCCTCCTTTAAGCCCTCCTCTCAGTTGTAGTTTGAATGTCAGCGGGTAGACAAAGTCATTGTCGTCTGAATCTAAAAGGATGTTGAATTCTTTGTCAAACATGAACTCTTTAAATTGTTCATCCCTCCTTGTCCTCTATGTTTCCCTATCCTTCTTCTCTTCTAAACTGGCCTTCACCTTGTCTATCACATCTTTGGGACAACGCGTGCACTTGACAACATTTTTTGTTGTGGCCAACAAGATGTTGCTTCATCCTTGTGATCCCCCCTCCACCCAACTTCTTCCCACAAAAATTGCATTGTGGTTTCGCTTTGTTGCCATTAGGAGCGAAGCCATACTTCCAACCAATGTCCTCACTGAAATCTTCCCTCTGATCATCAGAACTATCAGATCCTGATCTGGAATGTGCCATTATGATGATCACTGAAGCCTACGAGAAAATTGAAGAACAATCATTTACAAGCCATACGATGCGAACAATTAAGAATTGGCTATTTAATTTATGTTTTAATTTTCGGATTTAATATATTTTAATTTTTCTAATATCTAATATTCACAAAGTCGTAAAATATTGGTGTTTGAAATTGAAAGTATACTCTTAATATTCAGATTTGCACCAAAAAAACACCTTACATCTATACATTAGGGTCTTAGATCTAACAATTAGGGGACTATTTTCGGAAAAAAAATCACCTAAGAGACACAAAACATGTAAAATAACGCATAGATCTAAGGTTTTATTTTCGGAATTACTCTATTTTAATATTTCATTCACTAAAAAAAATCTGAAACATATTTTCTACGTCCAAAACTTAAGATCCGAGTTCATCCTTGAAGAACTCATCATGATTCCACATAAAAACATAAAAGCCCCAATTTTCTCTTCCACAGATCTCACAAATTATTTTCAAAGTATGCTTTACTACATGTTATACATTAGATCCGAGTAAATACATTCATAACACATCATTATTGTGTATTAAAACACAAAATCCCTAATTTTGATCTCCAAAAATCAAGCTACATATTCAAAATCTCTAAAAAACACCACACCAAAAAAGAACAACATCTTAGGAACAAAAACCCTAAAAAAATCAAAGAAATTTATGAACATTTGATCAATTTTGGTTTACCTTGATGAAAAGGGTGGAACAAGGACTTGGAGAAGCTTGGAGAACCAAAGGAGTTGACTGTCTGTCGAAATGGGTTGATTTCGACCAACATATCGGTCCATATCGACAACTTGCAGATTTTTAATACAAGATTCCTTTTTTTGGGCAAGATAGCGAGATGGCCCGAAATATCGACGATATTTTGCGAGATTTCATTCGAAATCCGAGAAATCGACATGTATATAGATTTCGATATACCGAGTCCATAGAAACCGAAATTTCACGAGATTTAGTACCCTGACCTATATAACCATAAAATCTTGTTTTCTATGACTAGGATATGAGATCCGACTTTATTCTTTAATAACTTAACTTCATTTCACAACATAACTCAAAAAATCCAAATTAGTTCCCAAAATATCTCACTAAACTATATATTTGATTTTTAATTCACAGAATTAATTAATTACTAATTTTAGTTAATATAAAGCACCATAAAATCTTGTTTTCTATGTCTACAACACAAGATACGACTTTATTCTTCCATAACTTAATTTCACAATATAACTCAAAAACTCCAAATTAGTTCCCCAAATAACTCACTAATACTTCAAATCTGACCAAAATAATCAAGAATATGCATTACCTAATAAATAGGAACAAAACCCCTAACAAATTTCACAATTACAACAAAAAATGGAGTTAATCAAGAGGTTACCTCAATGAAGGAAGGAAGAGCTTGGAGATGCATTTGGAGCAAGATATGGGCAAAATGGCTGAAACTGGACAACAGGGGACGATATGGGACAAATTTTGGGCGAAATCTAGACTGACAGATTCTCTCTCTCGACGATATATCGCTGACACACGATATATTGCTCATATATCAGCCATATATCATCAACATCGGGTTACTATAAATAATCTACCCAGCCGATATTAGTATGATCTTCTCACCAATCATGATATATTGCCTACCATGCTCCAATCTGCCATCAATAACAAGCAACATGGATATTTACATAAAATGGATATCTCCGTAAATTTCTAACTCATATTTATGAGATGATAAAATACGAAAAAAACCTATATTAAGAATTGGTTCAAGTGGGAATGGACGTATTGGTTCACGTAAAATGGACATAGAATAATCTCATATCAATCAAATAGAATATATCAAAGAAAATCGCAAAGGTACCATTTCAGGATGCCAAAAGCAGGAAGTCACATTATTCACACATAGCTGAGGAATTGCACAGCATTTCTCAATATCAACAACCTCCTACTCGTTCCCGTTTGGTTTTCCATGCCCTCCACCCTTCAGTCCATCGGGAGACATGGCCTCAAATTTTAGCGAAATTCGGTCGAATTTCTGTCGAATATCGATATCTAGTCGAAATCGAAATTCGACCGAAATGACAGAAATATGGGGGTCCTAGTACAAAAAATGACCGAAATTCCGGTCGAAATTCCACCGAAATTCTGTTTTGGTCGATACCGAAATGGTGACCGAAACCGACATTTAGGGCCTTGCCAGGAGATGCCTTACCCCCTTCGTCACTTGGTGTTGATGGGACAACAACAAGGTAATTATCAAATCCCGGTGTCGAGGGAAATCTTTCTGATGAAGAAGACTTTGGAGTCTTCGGTCGTTGTAGTGCATGGAATTAAACAACAAGCCTCGAGGCGGTCGAGGCATATGCCTCGAGGGGAGGGCGGTCCTTTTTAGCCTCGAGGCGTGCGCCTCGACCCTGTCCAGTAAGGCGTACGCCTCACGGGGGGGGGGGCAAACAAGGGTGTCTACTTGCTCTGTTGCTTTTTGTTATCCTCGTTGAAGCTTTGTCTGCGATGGTCAATCTGGTTGTGTGCAACGAATGCTCTTAACTATACAACTGAGAGAAGATTTCAATCTTGATCCTGCAATATGCTAATGATACAACCTTCTTGTGGAAAGCATGGTCACGAACTTCAAGGGGATAGTGACGTTGCAAGACACTTTTGGCAACATCATTGGGCTTCGCGAGAACTACGAGATATCCTCTATTGTTCCTTTTGAAACAACGATGGAAGAGGTGATTGCATGAGAGGCATTTACGTGGACCTTGGGAGCTACTTTACGCATTTTCTACTTAGACCTTCCCATGCTCAATGGCAGGCTTCATCAGACAGATTGATCAATGGCGGAGAAGCTTGAAAAAAAGCTTGTTGGCTGGAAGGCAACTTGAATGTCAAGGGGCGGAAGAGTTGTACTAATAAAGATGGTTCTTGTGCTATCCCAGTCTTTTTCCCATCTCTCTAGTTGTCCAAGGGGGTGCAGAACCACATGGACTCTTTGGTGAAATGAGTTTTTTGGTCTTCGTTTAGAGAATCTATAGGTACCCCTCTAATGGAGTGGACGGTGGTTATGCATAGTGTTATTGATGGAAGTCTGAGTGTGTCGAGATTAAAAGAAATGATCGAAATGCTACTGGCCAAGTACGTATTGCATATTTGGGGAGATGGGGATGACTTGCTATGTAGGTTGGTGTGGTATGAAATCTGGATCTGTTGGTATATAGATCAACATTTTGAAAGGAGATGTGTTCTGTTTTACCTGAAATTATGCCCTTCAAGTGGCCTGTTGCTAGGAATGAAGGTGGTTTTAGTTTTTGGAGAGATGATTGGATTGAAGTGGGGGCTCTATGCGATCGGAAACCCACACTGGCTAATAACCAGGATGGCTCAGGTGGCAAGTGTTTGAGTAAGTGGTGTTTGGACTCTGTTGTTTCATGTTTCATTCCAGGCTTTCAAATTAAAGGGTGGAGGATTTAAGAAAATGTTTGAGTATTTAGATGAAGTGGAGAGACCTTCAGGGATCGTGATTGTTGGAAGTGGTTTTATAGCCAATTTTCGGTCACGAAGGCATATGAGGTTGAAAAGTTTTATTATGGAACGACAGTTTTTTATTCCAAGATCTATGCACAAGATTGCAAGCGGATTTGGAGTTGAAAGGTGCTAATGAGAGTTAAGATATTTCTTTGGTTAAGACGAGGTTGAGTAATGATTGGCAACAAAAGGGCAAGGTGTTTTGAAGGAGGGGGGATAGCTATTGTTTATGTCATTTTGATGAGCATGAAAACATGGAATCTCTTCTTTTTCTATGATACCTCGCACAGGAAGGCGATCACAAGGTTGGGCTACACCAGTGCCACGTTTTTGTAGAAGGCTATCAACTATACCTGACAAGTCTCAAAGAGTGATAGATTACGAGCATTGTCTCTGGTATGGATTATTTGGATGGCATGAACCAGTGTGATCTTTAGTCATAAAAGATTCGATGTGTAAATCAGAAGTGGACCTTTTGGGTCCCCACCCTTTTTCCCCTGCAAAAAATCAGATTCTGATTTTAATTCACACTCTGTTCATAAGCGCCTATGGAGAGGGGCAATGCTGATGATCACGCAACAAGACCTCCATTTTCAGACGAGGATCTTCATCTCCACTTCTACGGAGGAGATGTAACATCTCCGCAACCAATAGGTTAGGGTTCTGTCTACAACACAAGAATGCAACCAATTCTATGCCATTCATATCCTTCACAGAGCACCTGCTTGATGCAGAAAACTGTTAATCCCTTGTAATGAAGAAGATTCTAGAGAAGCTACCGAAAAAAGCTTTAAAAACTTGGTCATAAGCCTTGTTTTGGAAGACCTAAATCTCCTAAATCATTCCCATATAATATTCAACTCCAATCTACTATCAATAACAAGCAACATGGATAAGAACATGAAATGGATATCTCTGTATATTTCTGACTCATATTTAGGAGATGATATAATACAACAAAGCTTATATTAAAAATTGGTTCGTATTCACATAAAAATGGAGGCAGGATAATCTCAAACCAATCAAATAAGATATATCAAAGAAAATCGCAATGGTACCATTTTCAGGATGCCAAAAGCAGGCAGTCACATTATCCGCACACAGCTGAGGAACTCCATAGCATGTCTCAACAACCTCCTGCCCGTTCTCGTTTGGTTTTCCATCCCCTCCACCCTTCGGTCCACCCGGAGGTGCCTTACCCCCTTCGTCACTCGGCATTGATGGGACAACAGCAGGGTAACTATGAAAGCCCGGTGCCGATGGAAATCTCTCCGATGAAGAGGACTTCGGAGTTTTCGGCCGCTGCAGCGGCGGCGGAGACCTCAAAGGTGGGACCAAAGAAGCAGTCGAGTTGGTCCCGGATGAAAAATTCAGGCCACCACCAGGAGGCGGGGGCGGCGGATCACCGACGACCGATCCCTCCTTCGTCACATTCGAGGTCTTATCATCCACCGTAGGAGGTGGCGAAATCTACAGGTAAAGATAACAGCAACGTATCGGGGATTGGTGTCGTTCATATCTAACAGTGAAAGCAAGCCCTAGAATATACCTGCCCCTGCTCATCCGCGTCCGCTTCCAGGCTGCGGGACCTCAACCAGAGGCGTGCATTAGGCGATCCGACAGCAGCAGATGCGAGTAACACGGCGGTAAGGACCGCGGCGAGAGCGCCACGATCCATAACAGAGATCTAGAGAGGGAATCCGAGCTGCAGCGCCGGAGAGATGGAGAAGGTGAGATCGGGAGTCATGCCGTCCGTGGTGCAAGATCGGAGTTGAGATCGTGGAGATCTGGGATCTCGACGGAGATGCTGCAGCCGGTCGCTACTCGGGGAGAAACTGGAGTGGGAGTGGGCAATCTGAGCTGCTCAGTGTGCGGTGCCGTTCTGCAAGTTCAAATAGAGAGAATGGATCGCTGCCAAATGGAGGTGGTGCAACGAGTTGCCTCCAATGGCGTGGACGACTTATGGGGATTTATTTACGACTCTACCCCTAGTTTATCGTAATTATACGTAGGTTCAATTGGGCTGCTGCGACGAGTTGCCTCCAACGGCGAATTTTTTTATTTTTCAAAAATAACATGATATATTTTCATGATTATATCTCTCTAACATGTCATTCTAATTTCATCAGAAACAACAGAGAATCATATACTTTCCATTTAGAACAAGTAATTTTAATGATCTTAGAATTGTTGTAATTGCTTTGCTTTGGATGAAGGACATATGAGTCTCTGTTTCTGATGAAATTGTAATGATGTATTAGAAGAATATAATAATGAAATTACATGACGGTATTGTCCATAAAAATAAAAAACTCACTGAGATATGAGACGAGGGCTGTCCCATTGAACTCTATAGACAAGAGGGATATCCAAGTTGTATTCATATCTGTTTTAAAATATATCTCATTACGAATGCAAGTCTATATGCATGGATGTATGCATACATGGACAAAATGGATATGTAGCAGAATTGGAGAAAACTTACCTTGTTATACACACCATCTACCATGGGATTTATCACATCCATCAAAGCTTCTATCTCATGAAAATGTGTAGATTGGAATCGTGAGACAAAAAGAGTCGTTGTGTAATTTTTTTGTTTTTTGAAAATATTGTTATATATTTTCATCACTATATTCCTCTATTATGTCATTCCAATTTCATTAGAAACAGACTCTTATGTCCTCCATCTAAACATGTAATTTTAACAGTCTCGATATTGTTGTAATCGACCTGTTCTAGTTAGATGCCCTACGAGTCTTTATTTCTAACGAAACTGGAATATCATATTAGAGAGATATAGTGACGAAAACACAGAGATATTTTTCAAAAAAAATACTGAAAAATGAGCAGGAGCGTTTCTCTGACCAAAAGAGTAACCACATTTTTCTCACATATGTGTATGTAATTTAATGTGGCTAACTCCAGGGGGAGCCAACTTGACTAACTCCATCCTTATTTCTTGTGTTTCTTAAGGTATTTTCTAGAAACACCTATGAGGATTTAGTCTACTAGATAATAACATATTATCATTTAACTTTTGTGTGATACATTTCTAACCCACCCATCTAAAATTGGTCGATTTCAACAATTCTAAAATCATTAAAATTTTACAATTTGATGGATGGGAAAGGAGTCTCGAATTGCGTCGAAATTTGAATGAGAGAATGGTATCATATAGTGATCTAAACTCTCCCATGTGCTTTCAGAAAATCCTCTATGAAATAAAAAAATAAGGGTGGGAATAGCCAAGTTGGCACTCCCTTGGGGTAGCTCGGTTAAACCCATATGCACACACACGCACGCACACGCACACACACACGTATGTATGTGTGTGTGTATGCACGTGTGTGTATTTTAATATTCGATTTATTTATAATAATGTGCACCTTTCCCGGTGCATGGAAAGCCCGTCATCTCATCCGTATGTAATTAATCCAATGGGTCTCGTTCAAAAATAGAAGATGACAACCCACATTCTATTTTCGTATTCTTCTTTGGCAGAATCCTTGTTAGGGTTTTCTCCTCCAAAAACAAGCGACATCGGTGATGGTAATCTCGAGGGCATGACACACGAAGAGAGGGAGGGCGATGACACTCGAGATCGTGCACGGGGATGGCATCTCAAAGTATTTTGCATACATATCCATCCCAAAAAGTAATTATAAAAATAGTCCTCTCTTTTATACTATCAAATAGAGGTATATTTTATCATAGTTTTTAATGGATGCATGACTTTCACATCATAAGGGAATTTTGTTATTTGCTACTCTTATTATTACAATAAAGCGAATTAATGTTTTGAATAAAACTGGTTATTCCCTTGATATACATTTATTTTGGTGCATATGTATGATGATAAGGAAATAAGCTTCATTTTTTTTGCAATATGGATATAAGTATGGGCATAGTTTCATTTTAAAAAAAGGATACAAACACAATTATACAACTTTTTTGTGGATATGGATATCTATTATCCAGTTACATCACTATGATAGGGGTTAACATACATAAACAAAACTAAAACTTATATTTGTATCCTTGTATCTAAAAAGATGAAAGAATGTTTGTATTTGTATTTGCAAAAGTAATTGAAATCCACTATTCTTTTCCATATCAATTACATAAAATTGATAATATAATTATGTTGATAATACGATGTTTCAATTATAATGTTTCAAATATAAATACTTTTTTATGTAATTTTAATTTGATGGATATTGATATGGAAAAGTGAATTTCAATTATTTTTACAAATACCAATACAAGCATTCTTTCATTCTTTAGATACATGGATACAAAGCTAACTTTTACTTTTAGTTTTGTTTATGCATGTTAACTCCTATCATAGTGATGCAATCGGATAGTCTGTATATATTCACTATCACATTTGTTTTTATGTCGATATGGATGCATAATCTAGTTTGTGGATATTAATATATAAGTCTATTTTACGGATACAGATGCGGAAAATAAAATGATGTTTCAATTATAATGTTTGAATACAAATACAAAAACGGACATCGTTTTCATCTTTTCGAAATAATATGCCTATACATATAATAATATGTCTTTAAAATGTATATAAATTAATTGAGTATAATAGATATTTATATCCATAAAAAAAGTTGTAGGATTGTATCCTTATTTTAGAAATGAAACTAGATCCATATATCCATATCGCAAATAAATTGAAGCTTATTTCCTTATCGATATTTTTGTATGCACTAAAATAAATGTAGATCAAGAGAATAATCAGTTTATTCAAAGCATTAATTCGTTATATCGTAATCGTGAAATTAACAATTATAAAATTTCCTTTACGATTGTGAAAGTCATGCATCAGTTAAAAACTATAATAAAATATGCCTTTATTTGATAGTATAGAAGAGTGGATTATTTGTATAATTACTTTTTGGGATGGATATGTATGCAAAATACTTGAACAAAAGTGAAAATTTCCCCTCCCAAATCTCCACTTGAGGTGTCATTTTGGACTTTCTTCCCAATTCGACAACTAAGTGTTGATAGGTAGCTAAAATTTTAAAATTTGAATGTTCATGATTATTTAATTAATTTTGATTAAATTAGTAATTATTTATAAAAAAAATTCTACCATGGTTGTTCTTTGGATATAGCCCGTGCCTAGGGCATATCAAACATTTTGATAGAGGTGACATCCTCCTCCTTGATCTTGATCGATGTGGATGGAAAATTGTAAATGAGAACATGTAAGAGATAGTTAAGGAGTATGTTTCTCGTCAAAGAACTAGAAGTTGAGCTCCAAATCGAGCAAAAATATCTTCATTTACATTTAATATCATGTTTATACATTTTTCTTATGTATTTTTAATATTGTGTAATTGACATATAAAATCCAAAAATAATACGAAAAATCAAAAAGCAGGAAGGATGCATTGGTATATACATACCAAAAAATAAGAAATACGTGGGCTACAAGTCCAAGTTTTTCACCTAACCTCGGAGATTTAGTCGACATGACTTAGTCCACGAATAAAAATTAGAAACCGATGAAAATCTATAAAAAAATAAATTTTTATGTATAAATTGTGTACATATATGTGTATAAAGTATAAGCTTTACTGATTTTTTAATAGTTTCTTCTTAACTCCGATTAACGTGAAACCTATTCTTTTATGTACATATAAGGAATAAACCCACACTGAAAAAGTCACGTAAAAAAAGTGAAACTTTGTAAATGAACTCCAAATAACCAAAATTCACTTCCATTGTTCTCAAACTACAATTTTCTTTAAATGAAGGTGGTTTCATTAAAATCGGAATTAAGATGTGAAAGTTCGATTTTGAGGGTATTTTTGTAAATAGTACAATTGTACATTTAGAGTTGTGTTATATCATGTATAAAGTATCCTTTTTTATTTATTCCTTTTTGCTTCCATTTCTTTGTGTTGTAATATAACTAACTACAAAGGAATTAAAACCTAAAAAATAATATAAAAATCATCAAAAACAAACTGAAAAGAACAAGTAATTTCATATATATACACACACACTCACAATCTATTATCTTTTATTTCTATGTTTTCCTTAATTATAAAAAAAACCATTCTTTGATAATGTGTAAATATTATAATTTAATATATAATATGCATATATCAATATATATTGAATAAAAAACAAAGAAAAATAATACAAAAACCATTAAAATAGTATTTTACAGCCATTAAAAATGAACTTCTCTGTGTAAATTATGTTTCTACCTTTTGAGTCAATCATTAAAGATCATTGAGATATGTGATTTAACCAAAATTCACGGGGTCTAATTATCTCACACAAGGCGGAGACAACCGTGTCGTTGTGGCGACCCTCAATGAATCCTAGCTAAAGTCAATAATGAACCCACAATAATAAATCAAGCAATGAAAACTAATGTGGAGTCAAATTTATTTTTAACTCTACATAAATGATGTATAGATGCAAGTACGTAAAGAGTTCGAACACAGGGAGCAAGGCAGGATAGATCAACAATTGATGCACAAAATGTGAATGTGATGTGTTGTCTACACTATGCAAATGTTTTTGTGGGTTTTTAATTTTTATAATTTTTTTATATTTTAATTTTGTATTTTGATTTTTGAATTTTCTGATTTTATATTTTCTTTTTATCTTTTATATTTTTGTATTTTCTTTTTCAATAATGGAATATATACAATATAAGAAATGAAGGGTTAGGGGATTTATAAAAATAGGTAAAAATACTCAAATTAGGAAATAAAATCTTTTTGGCTTTTTTATATTCTTATACTATTTTTATGATTTTTGGGGACTTTTCAGAATGTTTTTGGTATTTTTAAAAGATAAAATATAAGAAAACAGTGAATCAAGGTTCTGACCGAAATCAAAATGGGAATGAAAAATATATAACAGTAACAAAATTTTCCCAAATCAATTTTAAACTAAAGGTAATTAAATAAGGAAGCTACAGAACCTGAGTTTATATTTTTAGGATTTTTTTTTATTTTTATGAAGATTTTGAGGGTTTTCTAATTTTTAAGGTTTTTGTTTTAAAATTTTTAGTGGTTTTTGGACTGACACTAGTAGATGATAAAACACACAAAATATAATTTTTTGGAATTTTTTAAACGTTTTTATAATTTTAATGGATTTTCTAATGCAAACAATGCTGAAAATACATGTTTTTGATTTTTAATAAATATGAAAATTCAATAAAAATGCAATGCAAAAATATGGCGTGAATGAGCAAGTAAACATGAGCTTAAATAATTTTTTGTGGAATTTTTGGGGTTTCATCAATGCATGGAAAATAGACAAAGCATACAAAAATACACAGCTTGGTAGGGGTGTTTTGGTAATATTCAAAAAGTTCCAGGGTTAGATAACAATATTCCCAAAAATATATATAACTGAAATACAAACTTCTTGTACCAAATTTCAATCACAAAAACAACAGGGATATGCTCGCAAAAAGGCCACCAACGCGCGTGCGACGCGCGCGCCTGGGAGGACTAAAAAGCAAATCACTAAAAGCTTGGGGGCTATAGTGCAAAATATGCCAGAACCTTTATAGCGGCAACTGAAAGTTTTGGAATTGAAAACAAATATGCAAAACAACCAGGGGCCCCTATGCAAAATCGCCAAGGCGCGCGTGACTTGCACGCGTCGAGTGGGGACCTCGATGCAAAGAGCTAAAAGTGCAGGGGTTCGACTATAAATATTACAAAAGTTATAGAAGGCAAATGAAAGTTTTACTATTTAATATGAAATACAAAAATGCCAAGGGGGGTAATCGCAAAATACCCAAGGCTAAGGGCGTTGGCGGACGGTCAGATCGGCTTCACTTATCCACGTGTCAAACCCGCATGCCCCGATGCCCCTTCGTGGATGCACGGCCCAGATTAGAGGATCGGCGAGTGATCGAACGATCTGGGCTCGAGCGGATCCAACGACGGATGTGCTTCAGGAAGAACGAGGGTTGATCGGACGGCAAGGAGGGGTCGATGAAGAACAGGGATGAACCCACCGCGAGGCGCGTTTCCCAGGTCCCGATCGTTCGCCTCCGCCGCGAGTTGATGCTCCAAAATGCCTAGGAAGCTTCCTGGAAGATCCGTGCTTCGACTGGAAGCCTCAAAAAGACCGGAGGAGCTCTGGTGTTCACCAGCGAGGGCGAAGGACGGGAGGTCCTCCGGGTACCTCCGGTAGACGGTCAAAATGCTCCCAGCCACGCGTGAAGGCTCGAATACCTGTGATAAGGTTAGATGTGGCTGCGGGCAAAGTGCCGCAAGCCACCAGGGGATGGAAAGGTGTCGGAGCTGTGTAAGATGGGGCTCGCCGGAGCTTGCTCCGGCGAGGTGTTGGCGTTGATGATTAGGTAGGTTTCGATCGAAATGGGGAGTTACTTCTAATTCTTAAAGCTATTGCGAAGTTACTAAAGCAAAAAATGAACAAAAACGGACCTTAAGGGCTGGAAGCCCAAGGTGGGACCTCACGGCCAGGAGGCCGGAGATGGAGGTTGGAACGCGATTTCAGGTGCTCATCGCACCTCGACTGAAGCGTGGGGAGACTCCCCTGTCACCGGAGCTCAGCTCGACCCACACCCGAAGGGTTTTGGCACCCCAAAATCGGTTCAAAGAGAGAAGGAAGGTGCAGGTGCGGTTTTGAATGGTGGATGAGGGGGCGCACAAATCAAGGGTCAACGGGAAAAGCAGTGATGCTCTCCTCGAAAAAATCATCTGGTGAGTAGAGGGATCATAGGGGAGCAAGATTGCAGAAGGAACTATCGTGAAAAGATGAAAGGAGCGGCCTCGATAAATCCTCAAAGGCGGGCAAAAAATGAGGATAGACAGGGTCTACAGGACCTAGGGCAGACAGTTGACCGAGGTCAACTGTGACTGCCACCTGGTTGGTCTACGTGGACCAACCAGGATCAAGGCCCTAAAAAGATTTGAAAATGAATTTAAAAATAGTAAATGATATTATTAATTTTAGGTTATTTAATAAAAAATAATTATTTTTTTGTAAAGTATTTTATGGTAATTTTAATTATTTTTATGAGGTATATTTTTACAAGTTCCCTTTTATACCCTTTATAGGTATATTACCTATATATTTTATTAATTTATTTTTATTTTGTGTTTTTTTAATTTCTTTAATTCTATTTATTATTTTATAAAATTATAAAATACTTTTATACACTTAAATATATTTTTATTTTATTTTTCTGAATTATTTTGGATAGTTAATAAAATATAAGTATGTATTATACATGTATGTATATAGGTATTTTACCTATGTGTACTATATACAAGTATTTTTATTTTGTATTTATTTTGTGTTTTTATTCTGATTTTAATGTACATATATTTATAAAAATATAAAATTATGAAAATAATGAATTAATAATAAATTGAATATTTTAATCTATACAAGTATACAAGTAGGGTCCAAAACTCAACTTTCAACCGTAGCTCCGCCAAATACGAAACCATTGTCATTAAATAGCTTATTTTAACTATATACAATTAAAGGTGTGTTTGATGCATTTGGAATTTTTATTTGTGAAATACGGGTCTGGGAAGTTGGGATTCTGGATTTTTATTCAAATCATAACTTTTTATCTATACATTATTTTCGAATGAAATCAATTTTATATTTTTCTTTATTTAATTATCTACAACTTTCATGTACAAAGTTTCTTTATTTGAGGTGTAAAAAGTGGAACGAAAAATAGGTCCCATAATGAATAAAGAATGAATAAAAACAAAGATAATTTTATTGTGTTTTGACCCTTATCTCCCCCTACTTTATTCCTTTGTCGATCTATTCATCGAGATGCCTAGGTCTCGGGGTTTTGGGTCATAAAATATTTACAATATTTTTTTTCTTTTTCTTTTCTTTTATTTATTCTATAATTTTGGCTTTAATTACAGTGTTTTATACACTATTTAGATGCACATGCATGGATGCTAAGATGCATAAATTAAGGGAACTTACATGCATTTACTAGGGTTTTTTATGCCAAAATGATATAAAAAGATGATGAAATGTGGATTCATCATCCCCCTATACTTTACCTTTGCTAGTCCCTAGCAAACACTTATGCAATAAGTGCAGAAAGAAAAAGAAAGAAAGAAAAGAAAAAGAAGAAAGTGGATTAAATTTGATTATCAAACTTGTCTTCACAAAATCAAAGTTTGGAGCTTAACTTAGACCCTTGAAATTTTAGTGCGAGCGGAACCTTAAGAACCGGATTTGAAATCCAACAGTCCCTGAGAATCCCAAGACTCTGCTCAAGTCTCCTCAATAGCCAGGTCAGAAATACTTCAACTCATACGCAAACCCTTACGACTATGAATCAGACTCGTACAGTGTATGTGATAGTGGCTCTTCCCCAAATGAAATGACAAAGAGACTGACTTCTCCAGTATGACAACCCAATGATTCCCCAATCCAACAACTCATTCCTCAAAGAGCAGGGTATTCCCTTCTAAGTTCAAGTGGCAACCAGCCCAAGAGGAGGGGGTGAAGAGAAGAATGGACGGTAGCTAGTGTAGCTACCTATCCTAGGATGCAAGACTAGTGTAGTCAAGTCATCCAGCTACAGGCTCACATGATTTGACTTTGAAGCTCAAGCTTGCTTATTTGACTTTACACATACGTACACTCTGGCAGGCATTTTTATTTTTGTACAAGACTGTCCACTTTTTTTTGGAGTTTTTGCTTTTGCATTTTTTTAATACTATACAACAGCATTTACATAAGGAGTTTTTCCTCTTGAGCCAGTAGACTATCCCTCTTTTGAAGCTTTATTGCAACCCACGGTCTCCTATCCTCGAAACTCATCATTACTGGACGGGTTGGGGCGCACTTCCCTCCCTAGAGGAGGACAAGCGTTTCTACCTGTGTGCGTCTCATACCGGCAAATCCAACCTCCTCACCACTCCAACTGAGTTGAGCCAAGTGAAAGGTGCAGGTGTCCGAGTTAGGTCATTATCAACAAGAGTCGTGCGTGTGCTCCGAAATACTCTACTTAGGTAGTCAAGAATCCATTGAACCAAGTCTCGTGATCCTCAAAGAATTAAGTCAACTAAACCTGAAGTACCTCAATCCCAGTTCCTATAAGGTTCCTATTAATTAGGTAGATTTAAGGTCCAACCAAGATCTAATCTTCGGATTTTACTTAGACTTGTTCAACTATCAAACTCAATCCGAAAATGCTCATGCTATGCAATGCGATGCAGAAAATATTTTTGTGATGCAATTTTCAAGATTTTGAACTTTTATGGATTTTTGAAAAGATGATGCATATGCATTTTTTTTAGATTTTTGAAAAAGTTTTTCAAATGTTTTTGGATTTTAATTTTGCAAATATTTTTGGACTTTTTTTGAAAACAAAAAGATTTTGGCTGAAAACTAGGTGAAAAATATGTACACGGGAGTGCTTCTTATATATACAACAAGTGGATTTTAAGGATTCACAGGGTAAGTGGTCAATTTTATAGGTATATATATAGTGGATTTTTGGTGTGATGTATGTATTCCTCAAACTTATTTGACACAGGTTTTTCAAACAATTTTGAAAACTATAGTCCAAAATAATTTTTACAAACAATTTTTACAAACATGTACACACATTTGAAAATCATTTTGCAAAGGTCTTCCAAACAGTATGTATAGATTTTTCAAATATTTTTGCAACCATTTTTCAAACCATTTGCAAATCATTTTTCAAACATTTTATTTCACACAAAGAAAATAAAATTTACAATCAAAATATTTGTACAAAGGTTGAAAACATGTAACAAAATGTTTTCAAAATAGTTTTCAAAAGATTTTTCACAAGGATTTTCAAACTATTTTTCAAACATTTTGCAAAAAAATATTTTCACCTGATTTATTAATCAGTAAATACACAAAGAATTTGAGGAATGGTAACATCTTTTTATTAAGGTTTTTAATGATTTTTAAAGAATTATTAGCCATATTATTAAGAAAATACGAAAGTACGAGTTATGGCTAAAGTATATACACCGTATATACGACCCCCCATACTTAGCTTGAGCTATGTCCTTATAGATCGGAGAGAAAAGAGAAGACTTAACTCGTACTTAGTATAGAAAAGTCAAAAAAATAAAGGGATAAGAGATGAATGAATGAATGAATGAGAAGTTGACCGTCCCCCCTATACTTAGGATCAAATAATCCTAAGTATAGCAGACTGTACACAATGCAGGGAGGGTCAAGGGTGGGAAAGAACATATCGTACTCAGACTGTCTCCCCCTATACTTAGGGTAAGATATCCCTAAGTATAGACAAGAAGAGGAGACAATGGAGAGGATTAAAGAATAAAACACTCGGGGTGCACGCCCCCCTATACTTAGGACAAAGTACGTCCTAAGTATAGAAAACTGTCTACAAGGGGTGACACCTTTTTGATAGATACATAAGATAGAGGAGGAAAAGAAGAAAAGAAGAAAAGATATCAACAGATGGAAGAGGATAGAGAAGAATGTACGCATCACTCGCCCTATACTTAGGGTAAAAGAAGCCCTAAGTATATGCAACAACAGGAGCGATGAGACTAAACGATGAATGAACACTCGGCTCGTCCACCCCCCCTATACTTAGGACAAAGTACGTCCTAAGCAAGGCAAACACGAGAATGGGTGGTCGAGCAATATGGGGGAGAGAACAAAGGTACACAAGGGAATGTACAACGGAGATGGATATACACAGGATCAAGAAGGTCGAAAGCTAACCTTCTTGCAAGACCGCTGAGGGATAGGTCTAGTGTGGTGCAGGTCGACATCGGGGTCCACAGTGGACGGAAGCCGATCAGGGTCGACAGGGTGAAGGCCCTCACTGGAATCAAATCGAAAAGGGACGAACTGGTCAATGGAAGTAGTATGGCTAGGTTCGCCCTTGGTGGTCCTATGGTGTGAAGGCGCAGACGGACGAGTGGAAGAAGTACAACTAGGTCTGGCCTTGGGGGTCTCGCTGATATCAAAGTGGAATGGGACAAACTCATCATCCTCGGAAGAAGTGTAATTGGAGTCGTCCTGCGAGGGATCGTCCAGGTCAAAATCAAAAGGCACGAAATCATCAGTGGAAGTATATGAACTCTGTTCGTCCTCAAGAATCTCTCCCGAATCATCTTTTTCATCAAGAGGCCAGAAATTTTTAATATTCGCATCATAACCGACCTCAATCATCATCACTTTAGAGTGACCAGGAACAGACTTATTAGTGGAAGTAGTCAAATCAGGTATGTCCTTTCTAATCTTGGTATCTGCCCTCCACTCAATGGGATCAATCACGTAGATACTTTGGATTTCATCAACACATCGCCACACACCAAAAGGAGGAACCGTGAGGTCTATGCTTTCCGATTTCCTTCCCTTTTGGGGAATCCATCGAGTCTTTTCAGTGATCGCTAAGCAAACATCTCTAATATCATCAGATCGGTCACCGGCCTCGGTGTCAGCTAGAATCGGTGAAGATGCATCAGGTGCAGGCTCTGGTCAACTATAGGTTCGGTGATCGACACTTCGCTCTTGTCAACAGGACGGAAGAGAATCTCTCTTAATCCATAATCAATAACGACCCTTGCAGAGGCGAGGAATGGTCGTCCCAGGATGATTGGAGAGGGCTCCCCTGTGGAGGTCTCTATGGGAAACACGACAAAATCAACATGGTGGCTCGTGCCCTGAATAGAAATGACGGCGTTTTCAAGGACACTCTTCGGCCTCTTGATAGATCCATCAGCAAATTGTACAATCATCCTGGTTTTCTTGAGAGGCCCTAAGTGAAGAGACTGTACCAGCTAGAAGGGTAATATACTAATCGAAGCACCGCCGTCTAGGAGAGTGTGATCACATGTATGGTCAGAGATGGTGCAAGTGATGAAAGGAGTAGTTGTATTCTTCTTTCTAGGGATGGGACGGTGTGTGATGGCGTGGGCAGTGGCCATGGTCAGAATGTGACGCTCAGATCTGCTCCTCCGCTTTCTCTTCTTGGGAGGAGGAGCAGATAATTGGGTCATGGCCCGTTGAAGTGGGGCTTGGATGATCTCATGAATAGTGGCCACCACTTCGGGTTCGGTCAACATTTTTTGAAATTTTTGACTTCCTCCATACAAGGGAGGAAGTTGGAATCAGCATATACACGAGGCATGCCAAGAGCAGTCTGTACAACGGCATCCTCGGAGTCAAAGGTGGAACAGTGTGTGAATGGATGTGTGGGTGAATGATCTGGCAAGTGGACCCTCTCCTCACGGTCTGAATCAACCAACAATCTCCCGAACTCTTTTTGTGTTTTTAAGTTTTTCTCATTTTTCGTATTTTTGGCGATTGCAAGCTCCCATGATCTCCCACAAGTAAATCTGTATCCCCGACGAAAGGAGCATTAATCTGATTCTTCCTCAAGAAAGCAAGATCATCATTCATCAAATCAATGCGCTTTGTCATCCGATTCAAGATATCACTCACAGAGATCAAGGGAGGTGACTCCAACAAGTCAGACTCGGGTGTATGTGAAGGTGGAGGTGGATAATATACAGGTGGAGGTGGAGGTGGGTAGAAATCCGAGTCGTGATACTGTGGCTGAGGCGGATATGTACAGAAATCAGAAAAAAATAGGAGGAGGATCCTCCTGATAAAAGGGAGGTGGACCGACTGGAGGGTACGAGGAATCCGCAAAATCCGGATAAAAATCGCTCCAGGGATCCATCTCGAAACAAGAGAAAATGATCGAGAGAACATGAAGGTCAAGTCAAGAGAAGTGAGAAGAAAGGCGCAAATACGCAGAGAAGATCTAGAATGCACACAAGCGAAAACAAGCAAAAATCATACAATACAAACCCTCAATTCACCTACTCAACTCGATAGAGACCAAAAATTCGGTCTTTTTATCTTGTTTGTTTTAGAGTTAGGTAAGAAATCAAGAAGTTGCACAAACACTTAGGGGCTCAATGGGATTTGGGCACTAACCTTAGTGTGTGCGCGAGCAAGTAGAAGCGAAGACAATGAGGGATTACTCGCCCCAATACAAATTTTTCTTTTTGGTGGTTTTTAGGGTCAAGTAATATTAACAGTCCCAATTTTATTGGTTATCATTTTTTTGGATTTTTTTAATAAGAAATGCACGAACCTATCGAGGAGTCAATTTTACTTAGCACCTAGGTGATCAAAATCAGAGGTAGAGAGTCGGAAAAGCAATGCAAGCGGCAAAACGATGATGTATGCTAAAGCGTAAATGCTCACCTTGCCTCCAGCACTCTACATGCAGAGATGCTCAGCAGAATTGAAACCTATCTATATGCAAATAAAAAGCCGATGAAATCGCCCTAAGTTTAAGAAATTGTTATTATCGTGAAGAACCACAAGTCGGTCACCGATCCTCAATCCAAGAGTCCGGTCTAGGCTCACCCCTCCTCTTCTCGACACATTGAGTTCAGGAGTAGCGCTTGACAGGGTGGGCTCGCGGCGCGGAGGCTCGAAGATGATGAAACGACTGTTTAAATTTGACTAAGTCCAAACGAGTCTATAGGTACTTGCAAATATATTAGGTGTTTGGCCTTAATCTATCGCAAGCAATCCTAAAACTAAGGGCTCAATCACACAAAGTAAGGAAAACGAAACAGGAAAACAAAATGAAAAAGGCGGTGAAAACCGTAAAAACCGTAGTGAGCCCCCAAGTGAACAAACACTTGGGAATTGGGCCCGAAAGTCCAAAGTCCTATGTAACTGTATTATTACAAATATAGAGTCTCTCTCTCACACACAAAAATTACACAAATAAATGCAAGGAAATAAATGCTTCAACTAAAGTAGAGCTCGGTCTTCAAAATTCTCTTCTCGTCTCCTCGGTGTTAGGCTGGCTAAAGCCGGCTTCATGTGGGTGCGTCGGTGCCTCGGGTGAAGCGCCTCCCTCGATCCGCGATTCCTCACACAAAGTCAACAAAGAAGAGAGGTTAGACAGCTCAAAAGATATATCAAATAAAAAGCAAATAAATAAAGCCGCAAAAGTAGACAAGCAATCACAAACACGAACAAAAAACCGAACTATGTGTTGTTGCTCCCCGGCAATGGTGCTATTTGATTTAACCAAAATTCACGGGGTCTAATTATCTCACACAAGGCGGAGACAACCGTGTCGCTGTGGCGACCCTCAATGAATCCCAGCTAAAGTCAACAATGAACCCACAATAATAAATCAAGCAATGAAAACTAATGTGGAGTCAAATTTATTTTTAACTCTACATAAATGATGTATAGATGCAAGTACGTAGAGAGTTCGAACACAGGGAGCAAGGTAGGATAGATCAACAATTGATGCACAAAACGTGAATGTGATATGTTGTCTACACTATGCAAATGTTTTCGTGGGTTTTTAATTTTTATAATTTTTTTTATCTTTTAATTTTGTATTTTGATTTTTGAATTTTCTGATTTTATATTTTCTTTTTATCTTTTATATTTTTGTATTTTCTTTTTCAATAATGGAATATATATACAATATAAAAAATGAACGGTTAGGGGATTTATAAAAATAGGTAAAAATACTCAAAAATTAGGAAATAAAATCTTTTTGGCTTTTTTATATTCTTCTACTATTTTTGTGATTTTAGGGGATTTTTCAGAATGTTTTTGGTATTTTTAAAAGACAAACTATAAGAAAACAGTGAATCAAGGTTCTGGCCGAAATCAAAATGGAAATGAAAAATATAAAACGGTAACAAAATTTTCACAAATCAATTTTAAACTAAAGATAATTAAATAAGGAAGCTACAGAACCTGAGTTTATATTTTTAGGATTTTTCTAGGAGTTTTTTGATTTTTATGAAGATTTTGAGGGTTTTCTAATTTTTAAGGTTTTTGTTTTGAAATTTTTAGTGGTTTTTGGATTGACACTAGTAGATGATAGAACACACAAAATATAATTTTTTTGGAATTTTTCAAAACATTTTTATAATTTGTATGGATTTTCTAATGCAAACAATGCTGAAAATACATATTTTTTATTTTTAATAAATATAAAAATGTAATAAAATTGCAATGCAAAAATATCGTGAATGAGCAAGTAAACCGGAGCTTAAATAAATTTTTGTGGAAGTTTTGGGGTTTTATCAATGCATGGAATAAATAGACAAAGCATACAAAAATACATAGCCTGGCAGGGGTGTTTTGGTAATATTCAAAAATTTCCAAGGTCAGATAACAATATTCCCAAAAAAATATATAACTGAAATACAAACTTCCTGGACCAAATATCAATCACAAAAACCGCAGGGATATGCTCGCAAAAAGGCCACCCACGCGCGTGCGACGCACGCACCTGGGAGGACTAAAAAGCAAATTACCAAAAGCTCAGGGGCTATAGTGCAAAATGTGCCAAAACCTTTTATAGCGGCAACTGAAAGTTTTGGAATTGAAAACAAAAATGCAAACAACCAGGGGACCTGACGACACGAAAATCACACTAACAACTGAGGTAGAAAATAAATCACAATGTCGTTGTCCTCAATCGCTCAGAATGTGTCAATCAAGAAAAATGAACCACAGATGAAGATAAATCAATAAAATACAGAGAAGTGGTCCTGCTATAAGATTAACCTGGTATAGCTCCCAGGGTCGAACACAAGGAGCACAGATTGGCCTTGCGGCCTACGATGTAGTCAAATTGAATTAAAACACAGAGAACATATTTTTGTGGTTTTTTAATGATTTTTAGATTTTTCAAATTATAAAGAAAATGAAAGAAAGGAAAGACAAGGCAACTTCAACAATTTATTCAACACTCCAAAAATAATGCAAAAATTAAGGAAAAATGGTTTTTATGTTTTTTAAGTTTTTTACTGTTTTTGGTAAATTTTTGGGATTTTTTCTAATGAGTAAATTATTTACTAAAAATCAACAAGGCAGAAACACCAAGGTACTGTCCAGCAAGGTTAGAAACTCAACAATAAAATATTTAAGAGTTTCAATCAACCTTGGAGGTAATTTTCCTGTAATCTATGAAGAATAAGGAAAATTTAGGCACCCTAATTATTATTTTTGGATTTTTGCTTTAATTATTATAATTTTTATGGGTTTTTAGGGGTTTTTCAATTTTTAAGGTTTTTAGATGATGAAAAATAGCCCCAAATTGGCTAGAAAATCAAACAGCAAGCAAACTACAATACCTAATTTTTTTAGAATTTTTGGTGGAGTTTTTATATTTTTTTGGTATTTTTAAAGTCAAACAGTGGCAAAAATATGTGTTTTTGAATTTTTAAAAATAATAAATGAAATCAAAAATGTCCCCAAAAATCATAGAAATTCCTACACCATGGCAGGAGCCATGTGTCAAAATCTCATTGGATTTGGAGGTCGTTTGATATTTTATTCAAAAATAAAGGTGGGGCACTGTGCACAGGGACCTATGTGCAAATACCCAAAAGTTCTGGGGTCCTGGTGCAAAATACCCAAGAAGTCACGTGCCAAGCACGTGCCTGGGGCACTCAAGGACCTAAATGTAATAAAAATAAGTTCCAAGGACCTATTGATAACTCGTATCAAAAGTCCAGGGGCTTATATGCAATTTACCCAAAATAAAACGCACATGCGCATAATCAATGCTCACAGGGGTATATATGCAAATAAACAACACTTTTTATTCAATAAATAACAACCAGAACTACAAGGGGTCCTATGCAAATATCCCAAAGTAACACGTGACGAAGCACGTGGTTCACTACTGGCAGGGGTATAAATGCAAATAAAATAAATAGCAGGGTCCCACATGCAAATATCCCAGAAAATAAACAACTTGACTTAAAGATTACAGGACTAAAATGAAATAAGACAAACAGAGGGGTCTAGGAGAAATTTACCCCTTTTATTATTATCGACGGCCCGATGTTGACGCGTGGCAGATCTAACGGTGGAGAACAAACGCGCTTTTAACCATGGAAGCGCTGGCCTGATCCGACGGCTGGTGTGAGTCCACGTGGATGATTGGACGGTGGAGATGCAACGTGGTTCTTCGAAGGAGACCAAGCTCAGATCGGATGGTCGAGGTGCAGCCACGTGGATGATCTAACGGTGCTGGGCTCCTGCGCCTCTCTCCTCGGCTGCGACGGTTCAGATGAGATCCTCAGATGGATCGACGGCTGCCTGGAGCGGATGCCTCATCGGACGGCTCTGGAAGATGGAGGAAGAACTCGACGCCGGCGAACTTCGCCGACGTCCTGCGTGAACTCCGATCCTCCTCAGTTGCTGCTAATGATCTGAACACGTTCCTGGTGGCTGCCCGCAGCTGACGGTGACGGCCGATGACTCAGCCGAGCCCTGGCGGGGCTCCGGCGAGGCCTGGCGGCGCGAAGCTCCGGTCTGAACTGTAGGGGGGCTCAGATGCCTCCCTTGGGACCTGCAAAGTAGACACGAAGGTTCGCGGGTCGAGGGCAAAGTGCCTCGACCCCAGAAAGCGAGGTGAAGATGGTCTGTGCGGTGGGGCGAGCGAGCTCCGGCGAGGTGGAGACGATGGAGCTCGATTCCCAGATCCTGTGCGATCTGGGTTGAGTGAAAGGGCGTAGAAGGTGCGTGAAGGTCTGGCGAAGATGATGGTAGGGTCGGATGGTCGAGATGTTACGCGAGGTGGTCGGAATCGGAGAAATGCGTCGATGGGTCGATTTGGGCGTAATCTAAAATTACACTAAATGGAAGATCTATTCGGATACCTGATGGATGCTGGAGACTATGCTGGAGCTGCTCTTGCTCCTGGTCGTAGCTTCGAAGGGCGTCAAGGCCTGAAGCTCGATGCTCAACGCCGGTGGCGGAGCAAGGCGGCGGGAAACGCCGGATCGATGGTAGGGACACCCTCACCTCACTGCAACAGGGGCAAACGCGAGCTGTCACCTCGGGCTTCGCTCTGGAGGTCACGGGAAGAAGGATGGCGATCCAAAGATGGGGCACGGAGGCGGCGGAGGTGAAAATATATAAGGTGACAGCGTCGATTAGGGTTGAGGCTTGACGGTGATGGAAAGCGTGGATTTGATGGCGGAAGATCCGGCGAGGGAGAGGGATGAACGGCGAAGAATCCGAGCACGGGGGTTGAGTGGGTGACAGCCTGGAGACGCGTGGGAAATTCGGAGAATATGGGGCGGAGCGCGTCTTCCAGAAAAGGAAGGAGTCCGCGGGGGAGTTGACCGGGGTCAACAATCCCCCGTGGACCAATCAGGAGCGGCCACGTGTATCCGATTTTTATTTATTTATTTTAGGGTAGAAATAGGCCGAATTAAAGAAAACTCAAAACATGAAATATTTTTCTTTTATTTTTTTCTATTTTTTGGTGATTTTTATTTAATTTTTGGAAATAAAAATAGGGTAGCTCTATATATAGGTATATGTACACTATATGGATTTTTATTTTTGATTTTTTTATTTGTTCTTTTTATGTATTTTATGCTCATTTTGTATTTTATTTATTTACAAGATAAAATATGGAATAGAAGAATATTTTTATTTTATTTTTATTATATATATACAAGGGTGAAGTAAATAGATATATACATTTATATACATGGTATTTATACAATGTATTTTTGTATTTTAATTTTGTAATTTTTATTTGATTTTTGTTTTGTTTCTTTTTATTTATTTTATTTACAAAATGTATCATAGAATATTTACAAAAAGTTTAGAAAATAATTGAATCTATTTACAAGGTTAAATAAATACAATGGTGTGGTTTATGCACATGGTGAAGGAAGGGTATTTTTGATCTTTTTGCTTTTCATCTTTTTATTTTGTTTTCAATAGTTTCTAAATATACATATAATATGTACAAGCATATTTTTGGGTGAGGAAAATATATAGTTTTATTTATTTGCAAAAGTATGTACACATGTGTGAGCCCCTATCTCCCTCTACTTGGCTTTTATGCGGTCAGGCCCATGCTGAGCCCTCCCTTGGGTTAGGTTGCTCAATATTTATTCTAAATATTTCCCTCTTTTTCTTTTTGCTCTTTATTCTTTTATTTTGTGCACAAAAACATGCTAATTATAGGATTTTACACAATGCATGCTTTAGGTAATTATTTGTATTTACACATATCTACATGTATTTGCAAAGGTTTTTGTAGCTAAAATAATAGAATAAAGAGTGATGAATGGGTATTCATCACCCCCTATGCTTTAACTTTGCTAGTCCCTTAGCAAACACTTATTTGAAAAAGAAGTGAAAAAGAAAGAAAAAGAAAAAGAAAAAGAGGATGTACATGGATCAAGGTTGACTGATTAAATTTTCCTTCATTAAATTGAAATATGGAGCTCGATCAGATCTTTGGATTATTAATGTGTCGGAACCTTATTTGGACTTAAGCCTAAAACTCAACAGCCTCTAAGTTCCACCAGTCTATGGACAAGACTCCTCAATAAACCAGATCAGAACAAGTCTTCATACACAAACTCTAATGACCGTGAATCTTTCCTTGCGGTGTAAGTGATATGTGGCTCCCCACCTCAGAAGTAACAAAGAAACAACCTCCTTCAACCTGGTAACTCTAATGCCTCAGTCTAGCAACTCTTTCCTCGAGAAGCGGGGTATTCCCTTCTAAGTTCAAGTGCAACCGGCTCAAGAAGAGGGGGTAGAAGTATAGAGTTTTGGAAGCTTAGCCAGTGTAGCTAAGTCTCCTGCTGCAAGCTTCATGAGATGTAACATGATACCATAAGCTTTTGCTTTTCACTCCGGTGGGGTTATTAAATTTTCAATCCGACCCACCATTTTTTTTTTTGGAGTTCTTTTTGCATTTTTTTTTTCAAGACTTCTGTACACATATCTACATGGTGCAGCATATAAGAAATTTCTCCTTGAGCCAGTAGACTATCCCTCTTTTGAAGCTTTATTGCAACCCACAGCTTCTGTCTTTAGCTTTCAACACCACTAGACCAAGTTGAGGTGCACTTCCTTCACTATAAGAAGAAGAGAGGTTCCGCCTAGAAGTACTACCCTCATATGCTACCCCAAGCCAAAGGAAACTGCCTCCTCACCACCTCATCCGTGGAGAGCCATGTGTAAAGTGCAGGTGCAAGTTAAGTCATTGTCTCTGAGAGTCATGCGTGTGTTGTTAAGTGCTCTACGTAGGCTCATCAAGATGACATATGCTCATAGCCTAGTGGACTCAAAGAATTAAGTCCTTATGGACCTGAAAAGTTTTAACCCTAAGTCCTACAAGGTTCCTCTTGAAGTTAAGTGGATTAAGATCTTGTTCAAGCTCCATTTCTCAATTTAATTCCAGGCTTAGTTTAAATGTCAACTCTCATCCAGGAAAAACTATATACATATATGTACAAAAGATGCTATTTACAAATATTTTACAATCATGCAAAAATTTTTGAAAAATGTTTTGAAATCATGAATGATGCATGAGGTGCAAGTTTTGCAAAATGATATTTACACACATTTACACAAGATTTTTGCAAACTTTTGATTTTCAAAACATTTTGAAAAAATTTGTACTATATACATAATTTTGATACAAAATATTTACACAAGCTTTACACAAAAGATTTTTGAAATCATTTTTACAAAAATACTTTGTACACTAGCTATGTATGTGCAAGAATAAAAGAGGTTTATGTTCATGAAAAATTTTTAATTTTTGTGATTTTTAGCCATTTTATTTATTAACACACTCACACAAAGTACGAGTTATGGCTAAAGTATATATGAAATATATACACACCCCCCCTATACTTAGCTTGAACGATGTCCTCAGAGTGATCAAGAGCGATGAAGAAGACATAACTCGTGCTTAGTAAAAGGGAAGTGAAAAGGAATGGCTAAGTACAGGAACGAATAAATGAATGAAAGGAACTCGGTGGTTTCCCCCTATACTTAGGATTAACTAATCCTAAGTATAGAAAGCTGTGCATGAAGGGAAAGCCGAGTGAAGAAGAATATACAGAATCTGCCCCCCCCCTATACTTAGGGTGAAATATCCCTAAGTATAGGCAGCAAAAACAGGAGCAGAAAGAATGAAAAGAATACTCGCAGGTCCGACATCCCCCCTATACTTAGGGTAAAGTACACCCTAAGTATAGCATAATCATAAGATGAGAGATGGGATGTGGGGCTAAAGAATAGAATGATATGGACAACTGGATCTATACAGGCGGAGGAACAGTGAAAATCAGGCGTGAGATGTAAAAGATGTGAGTCAAAAGACTACATCTCACGCAAAATGAATAGCGGCAATAATAACGTCCCGCGGCTCATGATCTAGAAATGGTTTGAGCCGCTGGCCGTTCACTCGGAAGGTACTCTCAGAAGATAACTCAGATATATCAATGCTACCGTTATCGTGTACCTTTCTGACCAAATAGGGTCCTTTCCATTTGCTCTGTAGCTTCCCTGGAAATAATCTAAGCCTTGCATCAAACAGCCATACTTTCTGTCCAATCTCAAAATGCTTGTGGCTGATATGAGAATCATACCACTCTTTGACTTTCTCCTTATAATGTAGGCTGTTTGAGAAAGCTGTATCTCTAAGCTCTTCCAAGGCGGCTAACTCTGCCCTCCTCTGGTCTCCTATACCATCTGGATCCATAAGAATATCTGTGACTGCCCAAAGTGACTTGTGCCTCAGTTCAACTGGTAGATGGCATGGCTTGCCATAAACGAGGCGAAAGGGAGATGTACCCAATGGAGTCTTGAAAGACGTCCGATATGCCCACAAGACCGAGTCCAAAAGCTGTGACCAATTCTTTCGGTCAGGGCGGACGACTTTCTGCAAAATATTCTTGATCTCCCTATTCGACACTTCAGCTAGACCATTTGTCTGTGGATGGTATGGAGTGGCAACACGATGGTCTATACTGAACTCTCTAGCAAGTGCCTTCACCTGGTCGTTGATGAAATGAGATCCCCCATCAGAAATCAGAACTCGTGGAACCCCAAACCGCATGATAATGTGCTTCTTCAAAAATCTGCAAACTGTCTTTGCATCTGCGGCTCGGGCGGGGATAGCCTCAACCCAACGACTAACATAATCTACGGCCAACAGAATGTACTCAAATCCCTGACTCTTAGGGAATGGACCCATGAAATCGATGCCCCATGCGTCAAAAACCTCACAGAAGTGAATGGGCTGCATCGGCATCATATCACGCTGTCCACAAGTGCCCATCCTCTGACAGTCAGTACATCTCTTCACGAACTCATCCGAGTCCTTGAAGAGTGTAGGCCACCACAAGCCGGATTGGAGCACTTTCTGTGCCGTTCTCCTCCCAGAATGATGTCCTCCTGCCTCAAGCTTGTGGCAGTAAGTGAGGACACTATGATGCTCCTCCTGAGGAATACACCGACGCCAGATGCTATCCCCTCCTTCGTGGTAAAGGATGGGATCCTCCCAGTGGTAGGACTTGGCCTTCGCAAAGAAGGTCTCAAGCTTCTGCCTGGGCCAATCTTGTGGGACTTTCCCAGCAACGAGAAAGTTCACAATATCGGCATACCACGGGAGTGAGGCGATAGCAAGGATCGCCTCATCTGGGAAGGTATCACAAATGGGATCAATCTGTTCAGAATCCTCAGGCTGCTCTAGTCGGGAAAGATGATCCGCCACCACATTCTTGACTCCAGGCTTATCCTTGATCTCAATGTCGAACTCCTGGAGTAGAAGGATCCATCTAGTAAGTCTGGCCTTGGCATCCTTCTTTGACATGAGGTACCTGATGGCGGTGTGATCTGTGTACAAGGTCACTCGGGATCCAATGATATATGATCTGAATTTATCTAGGGCAAACACTACTGCTAGCATCTCCTTCTCTGTGACCGTATAATTCCGCTGGGCGGAATCCAATGTGCGGCTAGCATAGTGTATCGCAAATGGTACTCCATCCCTCCTCTGTCCTAGCACGGCCCCTACGGCAAAATCGGAGGCGTCCGTCATGATCTCAAATGGGAGAGACCAATCGGGTGGCTGAAGGACAGGAGCCTCAATAACACACTGTTGGAGAGTTTCAAAGGACGAAAGACACTTGTCATCAACAAGGAACTCGGTGTCTTTCGTCAAGAGATCAGTCAACGGTCGGGCAATCTTGCTGAAATCATGAATGAATCTCCTATAAAAACCAACGTGCCCCAGGAATGACCGTAGCTGCTTCAAATTGGACGGTGGTGTGAGTTTCCTAATGACATCGACCTTGGCCGGATCAACCTCCATGCCTCTGTTGGAGATGATGTGGCCAAGCACCGTCCCTTGAGTCACCATGAAGTGACTCTTCTCCCAAGACAGAACCAAGCGGGTAGCAATACATCGCTGGAGCACTCGGTCTAGGCAGTCAAGACAGGAATCGAATCCGTCGCCGTAAACCGAGAAGTCGTCCATGAAGACCTCCAAACACTCCCCTACCATGTCCGAAAATATCGACAGCATGCATCTCTGAAAAGTCGCAGGGGCGTTACATAACCCAAATGGCATGCGTCGAAAAGCGTATGTACCAAAGGGACAGGTAAAGGTGGTCTTCTCCTGATCCTCAGGAGCGATGGCCACCTGGTTGTAGCCCGAGTACCCATCTAGGAAGCAGTAATGGCTCTTCCCTGCCAGTCTCTCTATGATCTGATCAATAAAAGGCAGGGGGAAATGGTCCTTCTTGGTGGCCTGGTTGAGTCTCCTGTAGTCAACGCAGACCCGCCAAGAGGTGGGTACTCGTGTAGCGATCTCCTCTCCCGACTCACTGATCACAGTCGTGATGCCCGTCTTCTTGGGCACCACATGCAAGGGGCTCACCCACTTGGAGTCGGAAATGGGATAAATAAAATCTGCACTCCACCATTTTGATATTTCCTTCATGACAACCTCTCTTAGGTTGGGGTTCAGTCGCCGCTGGAACTCACGCGACGGCTTCGCCCCTTCCTCGAGATAGATATGGTGGGAGCACAATGAAGGACTAATCCCATGGAGATCTGCTACGCTCCATCCAATTGCCTTGCGGTTCTTTTCAAGAACCTCCATCAGACGGGATTCTTGTTCTCCAGTCAGATCGGCAGAGATGATGACTGGGTACATCTCAGACTCTCCCGCAAGGAATCTATACTTCAGCGAAGTAGGGAGCGGCTTCAGCTCTGGACAGCTGGGTGCTGGCAGATCTGGCTTCTGAAGAAGATGTGTGTATGCAGACAATTCTGCCAAATTTGCCTGGGAAAATGATAACGAACTCTCACAAACTGGATCTGGAGAAGGCGGGTCCTCTACATTGTCTCTGGTCTGCTCTGCCTCTACCTCCTCCTCATCTATAGGCTCAGGTGGATCCAAATCTGGCATCTGATCATCACAATCTGCCCAATCAGATTCTGAATCCGAGGGATCTGTATCAGACTCGGTGGCATCAGTACCACCGGAGATCAAGGTGGCATCAGCACCACCATCACTGGAAATCGTGTCGCGATCAAGGTCTGACTCTGCTGACTCAATAGTATCCTGAACCAGGGCTGTGCTCTCCAGACTATCCTCTGCTATCATCTCTGCATCAGCTGTAGCTGAATATGAGAGGATGGTCTGTGCTGCAGGATCTGCCCAAGCTGCCTCATCATCTGTGATCACAAAATCACAGTCCTGGTGGATGTCTGGCTCTGCGTCTGTCAGCTGCTCTGAATCCGTACTGCCATGTGAGCGGGATCTGGATCTGGCTCTGTAGTCCTTAACCGTCTTTATTTGTATACTCTCGCCCTGGACGCGAAAGAATACCTTCCCACTGTCATGGTCAGTCACCGCTTTGGCTGTGGCCAAGAACGGGCGACCGAGGATAATGGGGGAATCGGTCAACGAGTCAGGGGTCTCCATGTCCAGCACTACGAAGTCCACGGGGAATTGCAAACCCTGAATTGTGACGACGACGTCTCGCAACAACCCCTTTGGCCTCTTGACAGACCGATCAGCAAACTGAAGGTATGTCCTGCTCTGTCTAAGAGTGCCCAACTCTAAGTGGTCGAGAAGGGCTGCCGGAAGAAGGTTGATCGACGATCCGCTATCTAATAGAGTACGGTTGAACCTCTGCTCACTAATCTGACATCTGACATACGGGGCCCCTAAATCTGGCCTCTTAGTCGGCAGATGGTTCTGGATCGCGTAACACGTGGCTTTGGTCAACACATGAATTTCTGCGGTCTTGTGCCTCTTCGTCCTTCTGACTGTGGTCTTTTCTCTCAAGGATCGCTGAAGAAGAGGGATGTGTTGCAAAGCCTCATTGAGGGTCAGCTGGATGTGAAATCGGTCTATCATGCTCTGGCTGAACTCCTCCTGCTCTCTCTTTTTTGGATCTTTTTCTTTTTTCTTCCCCTTCCCCAACTCAAGGGCTCTAGGAAAGGGGATCACAGGGTCCTTCTCAGATGAAGGACTAGGAATAGGCCTAGACGGTTTGATGACCGGATCCTCACAAACATCATTCATCACAGTGGGATCAGAAGAAACTAAACCTTTTCCTTTATTCAAATTAGAATTCTGAGATACATTCATGCGAGGAAAGACAACATTTCTATCAGAATAAATGTTGGTGGCGTCAGTACCACCTCTAGCTGGCTCTACAACTAGACGTCTTGCGGCCTCAGTACCGCGGGCTGGCTCGGCTCTGCTGGTGGCGTCAGTACCACCTCCTCTATGTGGTGAAACGGCGGCCTCAGTACCGCCGGTGGGATCAGCATCTCGGGTGGCATCAGTACCACTGTCATCATGATGTGCGGCTTCAGTACCGCTCTCCTCTTCCTCATCTGGCGCTCTAGATGGATCCTCGTGTTGTCGCTCAGATGAGGCGCCTCCTGCTGGTCTTCTACCGCTCCTAAGTGTGACAAAATCAGCATCAAATAAATCCGATGACATATCATCAAATGAGTTACTAGGAGTGGTAGGCTCAGTGGGAACTACCTGCTCAGATTTCCTCTTCAAGCTATTCGGATTAGGCTCGATCTGTGCAGGGATGGCGGCCTTCCCTCTCATCAGGTCCCGCATCTCCTGGCGGAACTCGTCCATCTCCCGTCTAAATGTAGCCTGCTGCTCTGTGAAGAGGCGGGCTAGATCATCCATGGCGGGGCTCTCGTGGGAACCCGACGGGTTGCCTCTCTGGTAATGAGGCTGCTGGACCTGCTGCTGCTGTGGCTGAGAGGGGTAAGAGGAAGGATGCTGCTGCTGGTGAGCTTGCTGCTCACGTCTCCAATTCTGTCCCTGCTGCTGGTAGGGACGAGGTACGAAGGATGATGGCTGATGTGGCTGATATGCAGGGGGCTGCTGGTGATCTCTCTGCTGGGAGTACTGCCCTCCCTGACCGGCTGGCTGTTGTTGGGACTGGTTACCCCCATTCCCCCACCTGAATCCGGGATGGTCTCGTCGGATTCCAGGTTGAGGACGGTCATACCAAATCCCGTTGACATCCATCAATGGCTCAGCATCGTAAGGGGCTGGTGGGAGTACATCCAGAGGCTGATCCGGCTGATATACCACCATCTGTAAGTCTGGAGATGGTGGTGACTGGTAAGAGGGCTGCTGCTGCTGGTACGGCTCCGCCTGTACAAGGTGAACTTGTCTAGGCTGCTGCAAGGAGCTGGAGCGCTGGGACGAGCTGCGGCTGCCGCCGGGATCGCCTCGCGACAGAAGACGGGGCTGAGGAGCCGTCTGTGCCTCCTGAAGACACAAGAGCTGGGTCTTCATGTCGCTCAGAGTTTGTGTCATTTGCTCCATCTGAGTTATGCCCTGGCACTGCTTCTTCTCTATTATCTCCATGCGGTCCAACTTCTCGCTGATAATCCCCATGTCCGCAGTGGCCGACTCTGCCTGCGCGGCCGCGACTGTGGACGAGCTGGATGGACCTGCATCAACCCGTGCTATCCGCTGATACTGCACGGGTCCTGGCGGCTGCTGAGATCTCTGAGTGTACAACCGAGTCTGGGACATCACCATGTAATTTTCTGCCATCTCCTCGTAGATGGCCCAGACTTGGTTGTGGTCCTTGGCAAAGTAGGACCCGCCGCAAGAAGCATTCACCAGACCCTGAAGCTCTGGCGTCATCCCACTAAAGAAGCTCTGAACTAGGTTCGGCTTCGAGATGTCGTGATGTGGGCATCTATCCAGAAGCTCTCTGAACCTCTCCCATGCTTCGTGAAATTGCTCATTAGGGAGCATGGAGAAGTTGTTGATCAGGGCCCTCGCTGCATTCGTCCGCCCGAGTGGATAGTACTTGTTCAAGTACTCGGTGCGGAGCTGATCCCAGGTGTAAACAAACTTCCCTAGATGTTTCAGCCAGGCGGCTGCTCTATCTGCCAGTGAAAAAGGGAAGGCCATCATTCGAATCGTATCTTGGTCCACATGACGGTCGTGGACAGTACTGCAGATCATCAAAAACTCCTGGAGATGGAGATGGGGTTCCTCAGTGGCAAGCCCGTGAAAATGAGGGAGCATCTGCAGGGTGTTCGGAGGGAACTTGAAATCCCCCACGATAGCAGGTACCACCACCCAATGATGCATCAGTGTAGATCCGGGGTTGTGTAGCTCCCGCATCGTTCTCGGTGGTCCTCCTCCGGCGGCGGCTGCCGCTGCGGCAGCTGCTGCTGCGGCTGCTGCCTCTGCATCAACGTCAGGAATGTCCTCAGGCTCGCTCGGCTCGTCTCGCTCTCTTCGGAGTCTCTCCAACTCCCTTCTCATCTCAATCATAAATGCCCCTTGATCGCGTAACTGTTGCTGAACTGTCTCTAATGACGCGATCAGGGTGGAGTTAATCGCTCCCTGGTCTAAGACAAAATGTTCGGGCTGGCGATCGTCTGAACTTCCGGCTCCAGCCATAGGGACGTCTGCAAAATCAGATGAGCCCAACTCAGGTTCTGTTAAATCAATTCGTCTTTCCTCGGGCTCATGTCTCTCAGTAGGAAAAGAAAGGGGATCGAGGGGGAACAGGGTGGAATCGAACTCGGGCCCGGAGAGCTGGTCTCGACTCTCACGGGCCAACCTAGATGATGGAGTAGCCGCGCCTGAAAGCGGTGCAGCCAGAGGCTGCCTAAGAGATCGTCTACCCATCATCTTGATCTGGCGAGTTGGGCGGATTGGATCTGGAGAAAATATGATCACAAAGCAAACCCCTTGTTCACCAACTCAACACAATCTGAAGACCGTGAAAGCTCGGTCAATTTATCTTGTCAATTTTATTTGGTGAACACACAAGATATCAGAGCGATTACGTGACCTGCTGGGATACCCGAT
Source organism: Ottelia alismoides (assembly GCA_037367405.1). NCBI lineage: Eukaryota > Viridiplantae > Streptophyta > Magnoliopsida > Alismatales > Hydrocharitaceae > Ottelia > Ottelia alismoides. The sequence goes on along the minus strand of JAZKJV010008346.1, from coordinate 252,579 downwards.
ACTCTCTCAACCGACTGTCCCGCACAGAAGAGTCGGTAATCAGTCAAGATGAGCACCGGAGGGCTTTACCTAGTGTTCGGGTCACTCTCTCGCACAATCAAACCAAACAATGAGGGGGTTGCTCTCCCCAAGACAAATTTTTAATGTGAGTGTCTTTTAGGGCCAATAGTGTTATCCAGTCCCAATTTTTATTGTTTTTCTTTTTAATTTTTTTCAAAATAAATACAAGCGGCTTATCGATTTTTCCGATTCTCCTGATGATTAAGCCAAACACAGGGGGAGAAGACGAAAAAGCCGATGCGCGAGAAAATCAATGATGCATGCAGAGAAAGAAAATGCGTACCTTGTCTCCAGCACTCTACATGCAAGTGATCCGCGCAGAATTTAAAGACAGAAATAAAACTACCTACATGATGCAACGGGAAAAACCGAGTCCTAGCTGAGCAATTTCTATTGATCGTGAAGAACAATAGTTAGCCAACGGAATCGAGTCCGGAGTCCGATCTTGGGAGTCACTCGGTGCCCGCCACAACGGGTCCTGCCAGCGCTGTATGTGACTCCTCACGGCACGTGGTCTCAAATCCAATTAAACTAACTTTTTCAGTGAATTTTATCAAGGTCCAATTACGTTCTATAGGAACAGATATTCTATTAAGTGTTGGGCCTTAGATATTTACGTCACAATCAACAGAGATTCCTAAATCTAGGGGCTCGAGAAAAACCGCGTAAACACCGGAAAAGGCAGCTAGCTATCAAAACCACGATAAAAGCCGCGAAAATCCGAATGGGTCCCCCGAGCACACCGGTGCTCGGCGAAACAGACCCGCTAAGTTACAAATGTTCACAAGTCCAAAGTTTGAGTCCTAAATTATTACAACAGTATTGTTCTCTCTCTCTCTCAGAAATGAAAACTCCTTCTTCTCTCTCTTCCTCCTGCTCTTCTTCCCGTGAGGGTCCTCAAAAAGTGTACTCCAAGTTCTCCACGCAGTACCTCGCACAAAAATTAGAAAGAGAGAGAGTGTCAGAAAACAGTTATAATTAAGAGAGACAATAAAAAAAATATGACTACAAAGCCGTGCTCCCCGGCAACGGCGCCATTCTGACGACACGAAAATCACACTAACAACTGAGGTAGAAAATAAATCACAATGTCGTTGTCCTCAATCGCTCAGAATGTGTCAATCAAGAAAAATGAACCACAGATGAAAATAAATCAATAAAATACAGAGAAGTGGTCCTGCTATAAGATTAACCTGGTATAGCTCCCAGGGTCGAACACAAGGAGCACAGATTGGCCTTGCGGCCTACGATGTAGTCAAATTGAATTAAAACACAGAGAACATATTTTTGTGGTTTTTTAATGATTTTTAGATTTTTCAAATTATAAAGAAAATGAAAGAAAGGAAAGACAAGGCAACTTCAACAATTTATTCAACACTCCAAAAATAATGCAAAAATTAAGGAAAAATGGTTTTTATGTTTTTTAAGTTTTTTACTGTTTTTGGTAAATTTTTGGGATTTTTTCTAATGAGTAAATTATTTACTAAAAATCAACAAGGCAGAAACACCAAGGTACTGTCCAGCAAGGTTAGAAACTCAAAAATAAAATATTTAAGAGTTTCAATCAACCTTGGAGGTAATTTTCCTGTAATCTATGAAGAATAAGGAAAATTTAGGCACCCTAATTATTATTTTTGGATTTTTGCTTTAATTATTATAATTTTTATGGGTTTTTAGGGGTTTTTCAATTTTTAAGGTTTTTAGATGATGAAAAATAGCCCCAAATTGGCTAGAAAATCAAACAGCAAGCAAACTACAATACCTAATTTTTTTAGAATTTTTGGTGGAGTTTTTATATTTTTTTGGTATTTTTAAAGTCAAACAGTGGCAAAAATATGTGTTTTTGAATTTTTAAAAATAATAAATGAAATCAAAAATGTCCCCAAAAATCATAGAAATTCCTACACCATGGCAGGAGCCATGTGTCAAAATCTCATTGGATTTGGAGGTCGTTTGATATTTTATTCAAAAATAAAGGTGGGGCACTGTGCACAGGGACCTATGTGCAAATACCCAAAAGTTCTGGGGTCCTGGTGCAAAATACCCAAGAAGTCACGTGCCAAGCACGTGCCTGGGGTACTCAAGGACCTAAATGTAATAAAAATAAGTTCCAAGGACCTATTGATAACTCGTATCAAAAGTCCAGGGGCTTATATGCAATTTACCCAAAATAAAACGCACATGCGCATAATCAATGCTCACAGGGGTATATATGCAAATAAACAACACTTTTTATTCAATAAATAACAACCAGAACTACAAGGGGTCCTATGCAAATATCCCAAAGTAACACGTGACGAAGCACGTGGTTCACTACTGGCAGGGGTATAAATGCAAATAAAATAAATAGCAGGGTCCCACATGCAAATATCCCAGAAAATAAACAACTTGACTTAAAGATTACAGGACTAAAATGAAATAAGACAAACAGAGGGGTCTAGGAGAAATTTACCCCTTTTATTATTATCGACGGCCCGATGTTGACGCGTGGCAGATCTAACGGTGGAGAACAAACGCGCTTTTAACCATGGAAGCGCTGGCCTGATCCGACGGCTGGTGTGAGTCCACGTGGATGATTGGACGGTGGAGATGCAACGTGGTTCTTCGAAGGAGACCAAGCTCAGATCGGATGGTCGAGGTGCAGCCACGTGGATGATCTAACGGTGCTGGGCTCCTGCGCCTCTCTCCTCGGCTGCGACGGTTCAGATGAGATCCTCAGATGGATCGACGGCTGCTGCTCCTCTACAGATCGACGGCTGGGATTAGAACTGGAGCGGATGCCTCATCGGACGGCTCTGGAAGATGGAGGAAGAACTCGACGCCGGCGAACTTCGCCGACGTCCTGCGTGAACTCCGATCCTCCTCAGTTGCTGCTAATGATCTGAACACGTTCCTGGTGGCTGCCCGCAGCTGACGGTGACGGCCGATGACTCAGCCGAGCCCTGGCGGGGCTCCGGCGAGGCCTGGCGGCGCGAAGCTCCGGTCTGAACTGTAGGGGGGCTCAGATGCCTCCCTTGGGACCTGCAAAGTAGACACGAAGGTTCGCGGGTCGAGGGCAAAGTGCCTCGACCCCAGAAAGCGAGGTGAAGATGGTCTGTGCGGTGGGGCGAGCGAGCTCCGGCGAGGTGGAGACGATGGAGCTCGATTCCCAGATCCTGTGCGATCTGGGTTGAGTGAAAGGGCGTAGAAGGTGCGTGAAGGTCTGGCGAAGATGATGGTAGGGTCGGATGGTCGAGATGTTACGCGAGGTGGTCGGAATCGGAGAAATGCGTCGATGGGTCGATTTGGGCGTAATCTAAAATTACACTAAATGGAAGATCTAATCGGATACCTGATGGATGCTGGAGACTATGCTGGAGCTGCTCTTGCTCCTGGTCGTAGCTTCGAAGGGCGTCAAGGCCTGAAGCTCGATGCTCAACGCCGGTGGCGGAGCAAGGCGGCGGGAAACGCCGGATCGATGGTAGGGACACCCTCACCTCACTGCAACAGGGGCAAACGCGAGCTGTCACCTCGGGCTTCGCTCTGGAGGTCACGGGAAGAAGGATGGCGATCCAAAGATGGGGCGCGGAGGCGGCGGAGGTGAAAATATATAAGGTGACAGCGTTGATTAGGGTTGAGGCTTGACGGTGATGGAAAGCGTGGATTTGATGGCGGAAGATCCGGCGAGGGAGAGGGATGAACGGCGAAGAATCCGAGCACGGGGGTTGAGTGGGTGACAGCCTGGAGACGCGTGGGAAATTCGGAGAATATGGGGCGGAGCGCGTCTTCCAGAAAAGGAAGGAGTCTGCGGGGGAGTTGACCGGGGTCAACAATCCCCCGTGGACCAATCAGGAGCGGCCACGTGTATCCGATTTTTATTTATTTATTTTAGGGTAGAAATAGGCCGAATTAAAGAAAACTCAAAACATGAAATATTTTTCTTTTATTTTTTTCTATTTTTTGGTGATTTTTATTTAATTTTTGGAAATAAAAATAGGGTAGCTCTATATATAGGTATATGTACACTATATGGATTTTTATTTTTGATTTTTTTATTTGTTCTTTTTATGTATTTTATGCTCATTTTGTATTTTATTTATTTACAAGATAAAATATGGAATAGAAGAATATTTTTATTTTATTTTTATTATATATATACAAGGGTGAAGTAAATAGATATATACATTTATATACATGGTATTTATACAATGTATTTTTGTATTTTAATTTTGTAATTTTTATTTGATTTTTGTTTTGTTTCTTTTTATTTATTTTATTTACAAAATGTATCATAGAATATTTACAAAAAGTTTAGAAAATAATTGAATCTATTTACAAGGTTAAATAAATACAATGGTGTGGTTTATGCACATGGTGAAGGAAGGGTATTTTTGATCTTTTTGCTTTTCATCTTTTTATTTTGTTTTCAATAGTTTCTAAATATACATATAATATGTACAAGCATATTTTTGGGTGAGGAAAATATATAGTTTTATTTATTTGCAAAAGTATGTACACATGTGTGAGCCCCTATCTCCCTCTACTTGGCTTTTATGCGGTCAGGCCCATGCTGAGCCCTCCCTTGGGTTAGGTTGCTCAATATTTATTCTAAATATTTCCCTCTTTTTCTTTTTGCTCTTTATTCTTTTATTTTGTGCACAAAAACATGCTAATTATAGGATTTTACACAATGCATGCTTTAGGTAATTATTTGTATTTACACATATCTACATGTATTTGCAAAGGTTTTTGTAGCTAAAATAATAGAATAAAGAGTGATGAATGGGTATTCATCAGGACCCTATGCAAAATCGCCAAGGCGCGCGTGACTTGCACGCACCGAGCGGGGACCTCGATGCAAAGAGCTAAAAGTGTGGGGGTTCGATTATAAATATTACAAAAGTTATAGAAGGCAAATGAAAGTTTTAGTATTTAATATGAAATACAAAAATGCCAAGGTTGGTAATCGCAAAATACCCAAGGCTAAGGGCGTTGGCGGACAGTCAGATCGGCTTCACTTATCCACGTGTCAAACCCGCATGCCCCGATGCCCCTTCGTGGATGCACGACCCAGATTAGAGGATCGGCGAGTGATCGAACGGCCTGGGCTCGAGGGGATCCAACGGTGGCTGTGCTTCAGGAAGAACGAGGGCTGATCAGACGGCAAGGAGGAGTCGATGAAGAACAGGGATGAACCCATCGCGAGGCGTGTTTCCCAGGTCCCGATCATTCGCCTCCGCTGCGAGTTATCGCTCCAAAATGCCTAGGAAGCTTCCTGGAAGATCCGTGATTCGATTGGGAGCCTCAAAAAGATCGGAGGAGCTCCAGTGTTCACCAGTGAGGGCGGAGGACCGGAGGTCCTCCAGGTACCTCCGGTAGACGGTCAAAATGCTCCCAGCCACGCGAGAAGGCTCGAATACCTGCGATAAGGTTAGATGTGGCCGCGGGAAAAGTACCGCAAGCCACCAGGGGATGGAAAGGTGTCGGAGCTGTGTAAGATGGGGCTCGCCGGTGCTTGCTTCGGCGAGGTGTTGGCGTTGATGATTAGGTAGGTTTCAATCGAAATGGGGAGTTACTTCTAATTCCTAAGGCTACTGCGAAGTTACTAAAGCAAAAAAAAATGAACAAAAACAGACCTCAAGGGTTGGAAGCCCAAGGTGGGACCTCACGGCCAGGAGGCCGGAGGTGGAGGTTGGAACGCGACTTCAGGTGCTCACCGCACCTCGGCTGAAGCGTGGGGAGACTCCCCTGTCACCGGAGCTCAGCTCGACCCACACCCGGAGGGTTTTGGCACCCCAAAATCGATTCAAAGAGAGAAGGAAGGTGCAGGTGCGGTTTTGAATGGTGGGCGAGGGGGCACACAAATCAAGGGTCAACGGGAAGAGCAGTGATGCTCTCCCCGAAAAAATCATCTTGCGAGCTAGAGGGATCACAGGGGAGCAAGATTGCAGAAGGAACTATCGTGAAAAGATGAAAGGAGCGGCCTCGATAAATCCACAAAGACGGGCAAAAAATGAGGACAGACAGGGTCTACAGGACCTAGGGAAGACAGTTGACCGAGGTCAACTATGACTGCCATCTGGTTGGTCCACGTGGACCAACCAGGAAAAAGGCCCTAAAAAAGATTTGAAAATGAATTTAAAAATAGTAAATGATATTATTAATTTTAGGTTATTTAATAAAAAATATTTATTATTTTGTAAAGTATTTTATGGTAGTTTTTAATTATTTTTATGAGGTATATTTTTACAACTTCCCTTTTATACCCTTTATTGGTATATTACCTACATATTTTATTAATTTATTTTTATTTTGTGTTTTTAATTTCTTTAATTCTGTTTATTATTTTATAAAATTATAAAATAATTTTATACAATTAAATATATTTTTACTTTATTTTTCTGAAGTATTTTGGAAAGTTAATAAAATATAAGTATGTATTATACATGTATGTATATAGGTATTTTACCTATGTGTACTATATACAAGTATTTTTATTTTGTATTTCTTTTATGTTTTTATTCTGATTTTAATGTACATATATAATAAGTAATATTTACAAAATTATAAAAATATAAAATTATGAAAATAATGAATTAATAATAAATTGAATATTTTAATCTGTACAAGTATACAAGTAGGGTCCAAAACTCAACTTTCCAACCGTAGCTCCGCCAAATGTGAAACCACCGCCATTAAATAGCTTATTTTTAACTATATACAATTAAAGGTGAATTTGATGCATTTGGAGTTTTTATTTGTGAGATACGGGTCTGGGAAGGTGGGATTCTGGATTTTTATTCAGATCATAACTTTTTATCTGTACATTATTTTCGAATGAAATCACTTTTGTATTTTTCTTTATTTAATTATCTACAACTTTCATGTACAAAGTTTATTTATTTGAGGTGTAAAATTGGAACCAAAAATAGGTCCCATAATGAATAAAGAATGAATAAAAACAAAGGGAATTTTATTGTGCTTTGACCCTTATCTCCCCCTACTTTATTCCTTGTCGACCTATTCATCAAGATGCCTAGGTCTCGGGGTTTTGGGTCATAAAATATTTACAATATTTTATTATTTTTCTTTTCTTTTATTTATTCTATAATTTTGGCTTTAATTATAGTGTTTTATACACTATTTAGATGCACATGCATGGATGCTAAGATGCATAAATTAAGGGAATTTACATGCATTTACTAGGGTTTTTGATGCCAAAATGATAGAATAAAGATGGTGAAATGTGTATTCATCAATATGCAACTTTGATGTTGACAACTTCTTGTGATTTTACCCCTTTTTATTTTAATTTATCTTTGTTTTTCTCATTTTCTCTCTACCCCCTTTTACCACATGGCCAAAGCGGAAAATAGAGAAAATGATATACTCAAAAGCTACACACAGAATTTCATTTTTAAGGTATTTTAGCATATTATATATTAAAGATCATTGAGATATGTAACTTTGACGTTGACAATTTCTTGTGATTTTACCCCTTTTTATTTTAATTTATCTTTTTTTTCTCATTTTCTCTATTTTTCCCCTTTTGCCACTGCCACCCAAGCAACTATGCCATGTGGCCTTCTCTCATTCTCCACTTACCGATCTACAACCACCTCAGCATGTGTCAAATGACTTGCGGTCAACTTTACAACTCTAGCCTTCCTATTGGTCAGTTACTGCCAACTCAATCCATTTTGTTGACCACGCGGGTTAACTCTCCACCTCTCCTCTCCTTTCCAGCGCAGAAACCAGACCTCCTCACTCTTTCCCTGTTCTCCGTTCATCGTTGCCGTCGTTAGACTCAGCTCCACCCCTCTTGTAGTCCTGCAAACCTCCAGGAACCTCCTCAGGCCTTGTCCCTTTGATCCCCTCGAACCCTAGAGCACCCATATAAAACCCATCATTTGGGTTCATTTTGTTGAGTTGTATTGCTTAAATGGGTAAACGGATCTTTGGATGAGGGACCGTTTACCCACCGTCATATAAATTGTACTCATCCCCCCTCCTTTCCAATAACCTAGTGAAGAGAGAGCCCCTAATCTCTTGTGAGGGAGATTAGGGCTTGTGTGTGCTCCTGTGGTTTTTCCCTCATAGTAGGGTTTTCCACATAAATCCTGGTGTCAATCTTCATCTTCTCTAATCTCCATAATCAACATGGTATCAGAGCCTCGATCGAGACTCGTTTTTTTCCTAATCCCAGTGCTAGCCCTAATCTCGAGTATCCACCATCTCTGCCCCTGCCGCCTGCCTCCTGCCGCCTGGACCTGCCGCCACCACCGGACCGCGTGGTGTCTCTTGCTCTCCTGGCGCCAGAAGCTACTCCACGTGAAGCTGCTCGTGCAGCATCAACCCGCCGGCAAATCGTTGGTGCGCCTGGCGCCCCTTTCCCTTCACCGCCTCGTGAAACCCCTCCTGGCGTGAAGCCTCGTCAGCTTGAAGCCCCTCCTACCTGCAGCCCCGCCTGCGTGAAGACCCGCCTGCCTGAAGCCTCTGCCTGCGTGTGAAGCCAAGGGCTTCGTCGCCCCTTCCGTGAACTCCCTTGCGTGGAGTGGTGTTGAAGTGGCTGGGAACTCCCTTGCGTGAACTCCCTTCCGTGGAAAGACAACAAAACTTGTGTGGGGTGTTGTTCCAGCCCGTGATATCTGCGTGAACATCCTTGCGTGAAGCCAAGGGCTGTGGCGCACCTTCCGTGAAGAAAGAAAAAAAACCATGCGTGGGGTGTTGTTCAAGTGCCTGGTGACTTTCCTGAGGTCCTTGTGCCGTCTCCTGTGAGTTCTCTTTTACTTGTGGTTGTGGTGTGATTGTGCTTTTACTCAGACTCTATGGATTCAGAAAATACTGAGGATGTGATAACCATTAAATTGGACAATGTTCCGTCTCATATCACCACTGTGAAATTGACAAAAAACAATTATCTGATGTGGTCTGCGGCAATGGAGGTTGCCTTAGCTTCACGGGGTAGGGGAGGCTACATAGATGGTCGAAAAAAAATTCTTGCAGTCACTGATAAATCATATGAATAGTGGTACATCGAGGATAGTCAATGCCGAAATTGGATTATTAATGTTGTCTCATCCGATATTCAACCGCTTATCCTTCGAAAGAAGACGGCTAGGGACCAATGGCTCACTCTGGAGAGTATGTATGGGCAGAAGAAACAAGACATCCGTATGTACCAATTAAGCAGGGATGTTTATTCTATGAGACAAGGTGAATTGACTGTTGCTGGATATTATGCTTTGTTAAAGACCAAATGGGAAGAGATCGATTACTACTGTGACGATACCTGGACTAGCTCTACGGATCAAAAAAAATACTGGGATGAGACTTGGAAACAGAGAATTTTCATTTTTCTTGGAGGACTGAATGCTGAGTTTGAGGCAACCAGAAGTCAACTCTTGACTGGTGGGATTGGATCTGATATTGAAGAAATCTACCATGCTATTGAGTCCGAAGAACAACGACGTACTGTTATGAAAGATGATCATGTATCTCAGTTTGAAAGATCTGCTTTGTTGACAAAAGGGGGCAAGAGTGGGTATTGAAGGGATAAGAAATGCGGACACTGCAAGAAAACTGGCCATGGGATTGATTTTTGTTGGGAACTTCATCCTGAAAAGAAGATGAACAAAGGAAAAAAACCACTTGCAATGACTGCTGAAGGAAAGAGATTGACAACTGATCAGATCAAGGATTTGCATGCATATGTTCAGAAGATATCGATCTCTGATAAGACCAAGGGCGATGCTGATGTCATCAATGCTGCCATAGCTGCTGCAACCTACCAAGGTAAAAAAAATTTCATGATGAATGGATTATTGATAGTGGAGCATCTGACCATATGACAGGAAATTCTAAGATGTTTCACGAATATAAACTTGCTTCGGGACGAGACCGAGTTAACTTAGCGGATGGATCGTCTGTCACTGTGGCTGGCAAAGGAAGTATATCCATTATCGATAAATTTATCTTGAAGGATGCTCTTCATGTTCCCGATTTTCCAATCAGTTTATTATCTGTTTATCGTATTGCTAAAGACCTTCACTGTCGTCTAATTTTTGATGCAAACACCTGTGTTCTGCAGGACTTGGGGACGGGGAAGCAGATTGGGATTGGTTTAGTAGTTGATGGCCTCTATCGTCTTCCAGCTAGGATCATCTCTGCTTGGTTGCAGCCGCTACTGGTAGAAGAAATGAAGATGTTGGTGTGAAGAAATGGCATAATCGTCTGGGCCATCCTGGTTACTCCACCCTTTCCTTTTTATTTCCTGGCTTATGCAGTAAAGTGAACCATGATGTTTTCTCTTGTGAAGTGTGTCAGTTGTCGAAACACACTAGAACTATTTATCCCATTTCGAATAATAGAAGTATTGCTCCTTTTCAATTGATTCATTCTGATGTTTGGGGTCCATCAAGTGTGGTGAGTTTAGGAGGTCACAAATACTTTCTTACGTTCATTGATGACTTCTCCCGTTATACCTATGTGTACTTAATGAAGAGTCGCAGTGAAGTTCCTAATATTGTTAGAGACTTTGTCCTCATGGTTGAAAATCATCATGATACCAGAGTGAAAACCATACGGTCAGACAATGCTAAGGAATATTTGGAAATATCTCTTTAGACTTTTCTTCGAGAAAAAGGGATATTGCACAACACATCTTGCAGCTACACTCCTCAGCAAAATGGCGTTGCTGAGCGGAAAAACAGATCTCTTTTGGAAGTTACCCGTGCTCTTTTATTTCAACATAATGTCCCTAAGAGTTTTTGGGGGGAGGCTGTGCTTACTGCCAGTTTCCTTCTCAACAGAAGGCCCTCTATGGCTATTAAGAAGAAAGTCCCTTTCTCTGTGTTGCGTCCTGACAAATCACCCTTTGCTCTTGCTCCTCGTGTATTTGGTTGTATATGTTTTGTTCACAACTCTGGTCCTGATAGACGGAAGTTGGACCCTCAGGCCATCAAGAGCATTTTTCTTGGCTATTCTAGTACACAGAAAGGGTACAAATGTTATGATCCGTTATCAAGAAAATTATATGTGAGTAAAGATGTCACCTTTCATGAATGTGAATCATACTATGGGAAGTCTTTGTCTCAGGGGGAGTCCATGGATGCTATTACCAACACTTACTCTATGGATGAATTCCTGTATTCATATGATAGCGGTGGGAATATAATTACAGTTGGTAACAACAGTGAAAATGACAGAGGTATGGATGCTCTGAATGGAAGAGAAGAGATAACAGATGCTAGGAGAGATTCTGTGGATAATCTACTACTAAATCAACATCCCAATCAATCCCCGGATGATCCAAGAGCCGACAACTCTGTAAGTAGTTCCTCTTCTCCTATTCCTGATATTGAAAGTGCTGAACCCAATGTTATGTTTAATAATGTGAACGAGGGTGATGAAGATCTACATGATAATCGTCCTATTGCTACGCGCAAGGCTGCCAGGTCACTCAGGCCCTCTACTCGGTATCCTGTGGAGGATTTTGTCTCCTACTCTAAGGTAAGTTCGAGCTATAGAAGCTTTCTAACCCTTCTTGACTCTCATGATCCTCCAAGGAATGTGGCTGAAGCGAAAGGTGATCCGAGGTGGGTGAGTGCGATGGACGATGAATTGGCGGCTCTAAAAAGGAACGACACTTGGGATGTTGTCGACATTCCAAAAGGTGCACATCTTGTTGGTTCTAAATGGGTTTTTACGATTAAGTATAATTCTGCTGGCAAAGTGGACAGATTCAAAGCACGGTTAGTTGCAAGAGGGTATAGCCAGAAGTACGGGTTAGACTATCTTGAGACATTTGCTCCTGTGGCCAAGATGAATACGGTTCGTATTATTATCTGCCTGGCCGTGCAATTTTCTTGGAAGGTGTATCAGCTTGATGTCAAGAATGCATTCTTAAACGGCAACCTCAAAGAAGAAGTCTACATGAAAATGCCCCCTGGATACGGGGAACAGAACAAGTGTTGTAGACTGAAGAAAGCATTGTACGGTCTTAAGCAGTCACCTAGAGCTTGGTTCGAGCGACTCAGGATTGTAATGATCACCAACGGCTATCATCAAGCTAATGGAGACCATACCCTCTTCATAAAAAAAGGCGCCGACAAAATTTCTGTTCTTTTGGTCTATGTCGATGATATGATTCTGACCGGTGATGATGATGCAGAAATACTCTGCCTAAAGCAGGTTCTTGCTACAGAATTTGAACTTAAAGACCTGGGTAGGTTAAAGTACTTCCTTGGTATTGAGATGGCAAATTCCCCTGGTGGCTTGTGCTTGAATCAACGGAACTATGCTCTCAACTTACTTCAGGACTCTGGCCTGCTCGATTGCAAGCCTGTCTCTACTCCTATAGATGCTAACCATAAACTGAGCAAAACTGATGGTGAACTTCTCAATGAAGCTTTGACTGGGCGGTATCAGAAACTTGTTGGCAAATTAATTTACCTCACTCTCACAAGACCGGACATTACCTACGCTGTCAATGTGGTCAGCCAATTCATGCATGCACCCACAATTGTTCATATGAATGCTGTTAACAGAATTTTGTGCTACATCAAGAATTCTCCAGGTAGAGGCCTTTTGTTTAAAAAACAAGATAGCGTGAGCATTGAAGGCTACACCGACGCGGATTGGGTTGGATCTGTGGATGATAGACGGTCTACATCAGGGTATGTTGTTTACCTGTGTGGTAACCTGGTCATATGGCGAAGTAAGAAACAGAATGTTGTCTCCAGGTCTAGTGTTGAAGCTGAATACAGGGCCCTTGCAAATGGGGTTACTGAGGTCGTTTGGTTGAAACTTCTACTAGCCGAGTTGGGTGTTGAACCCATCATGCCAGTAAAGATGTTTTGTGATAATAAAGCTGCAATAAACTTAGCAAATAACCCGGTTATGCATGACAGAACGAAGCATGTCGAAATTGACAAGCATTTCATCCGTGAGAAGATTGATGATGGTCAGTTGTGTCTTCCTTACTTGAAATCTGGTGATCAGACTGCAGATCTCTTCACAAAGGGGTTGCCTATGGTGATTTTTGAGCAAAATGTAGGCAAGTTGGGCATGGTCGATATGTATGCCCAACTTGAGGGGGAGTGTTGAGTTGTATTGCTTAAATGGGTAAACGGATCTTTGGATGAGGGACCGCCTATGGTGATTTTTGTAAAGTATTTTATGGTAGTATTTAATTATTTTAATGAGGTATATTTTTACAAGTTCCCTTTTATACCCTTTATTGGTATATTACCTATATATTTTATTAATTTATTTTTATTTTGTGTTTTTAATTTCTTTAATTCTGTTTATTATTTTATAAAATTATAAAATACTTTTATACAATTAAATATATTTTTACTTTATTTTTCTGAAGTATTTTGGAAAGTTAATAAAATATAAGTATGTATTATACAGGTATGTATATAGGTATTTTACCTATGTGTACTATATACAAGTATTTTTATTTTGTATTTCTTTTATGTTTTTATTCTGATTTTAATGTACATATATATATATATTATAAGTAATATTTACAAAATTATAAAAATATAAAATTATGAAAATAATGAATTAATAATAAATTGAATATTTTAATCTGTACAAGTATACAAGTAGGGTCCAAAACTCAACTTTCCAACCGTAGCTCCGCCAAATGCGAAACCACCGCCATTAAATAGCTTATTTTTAACTATATACAATTAAAGGTGAGTTTGATGCATTTGGAGTTTTTATTTGTGAGATACGGGTCTGGGAAGGTGGGATTCTGGATTTTTATTCAGATCATAACTTTTTATCTGTACATTATTTTCGAATGAAATCACTTTTGTATTTTTCTTTATTTAATTATCTACAACTTTCATGTACAAAGTTTCTTTATTTGAGGTGTAAAATTGGAACCAAAAATAGGTCCCATAATGAATAAAGAATGAATAAAAACAAAGGGAATTTTATTGTGTTTTGACCCTTATCTCCCCCTACTTTATTCCTTGTCGACCTATTCATCAAGATGCCTAGGTCTCGGGGTTTTGGGTCATAAAATATTTACAATATTTTATTTTTTTTCTTTTCTTTTATTTATTCTATAATTTTGGCTTTAATTACAGTGTTTTATACACTATTTAGATGCACATGCATGGATGCTAAGATGCATAAATTAAGGGAATTTACATGCATTTACTAGGTTTTTGATGTCAAAATGATAGAATAAAGATGGTGAAATGTGTATTCATCAATATGCAACTTTGATGTTGACAACTTCTTGTGATTTTACCCCTTTTTATTTTAATTTATCTTTGTTTTTCTCATTTTCTCTCTTCCCCCTTTTACCACATGGCCAAAGCGGAAAATAGAGAAAATGATATACTCAAAAGCTACACACAGAATTTCATTTTTAAGGTATTTTAGCATATTATATATTAAAGATCATTGAGATATGTAACTTTGACGTTGACAATTTCTTGTGATTTTACCGCTTTTTAATTTAATTTATCTTTTTTCTCATTTTCTCTATTTTTTCCCTTTTGCCACTGCCACCCAAGCAACTATGCCATGTGGCCTTCTCTCATCTCCACTTACCGATCTACAACCACCTCAGCATGTGTCCAATGACTTGCGGTCAACTTCACAACTCTAGCCTTCCTATTGGTCAGTTACTGCCAACTCAATCCATTTTATTGACCACGCGGGTCAACTCTCCACCTCTCCTCTCCTTTCCAGCGCAGAAACCAGACCTCCTCACTCTTTCCCTGTTCTCCACTCATCGCTGCCGTCGTTAGACTCAGCTCCACCCCTCCTGCAGTCCTGCAAACCTCCAGGAACCTCCTCAGGCCTTGTCCCTTTGATCCCCTCGAACCCTAGAGCACCCATATAAAACCCATCATTTGGGTTCATTTAAACCCATCCGTCATTTGTGAGAGTTACTTCCAGCTTCGATCTTCGCCACCGGTGACATCGGAGCGGACCACCACTGACGCGACGACGGGAAGAGCCGACATTCTTGGCGAGATCCAAAGGTTTGTATCCTCGTAGCAGAGCTTCAAAGCTCCGGAAGCTTTGAGAGCCTGCTGTCAGCTCTCTGAGGCGACATTTAGTTGTTTGAAAGCACCTGAACCACTCTGAACGCCCCCCCTTTTCTCAGGTACTCCTTCCCCTTCTCATTCTCCTTCTTCTTTTTCTCCTTCACCTCGCCTTCCCCTTCTTTTTGTTCTCCCTGGCTGTGTGCTAAATCCTCATCCCACGCACGCCACCGTTCCTGTCTTCCCACTTCTCTTTTCTACACCCTGAAACCCCCCATCACACAGACGTCCTCTTCCCTCGCCATTTGAAGGAGCCACACCGCATTCACACTTCCAGACTACGCAAGAGAGCTCGACCCATCAAGGCTGCCTGATCACCCATTCCTAACCCCCTGCTCTGACCACCGAACCGAACAAGATGCTCGAGTCGTTTGCACGTTTCAGGTCCTCAACCTCGAAGCAGAAGATCACGCCATCTGCCATCCCTCGCAGTCTGCAGCCGTGCCTCTTGCCGGCATCCCTTCGTGCGTCTTACGGCAGCAACAAGGAAGAAGACAGGAGCTGCACACAGCAACTACCGTTGGGTCACGCTCGAACTACAGCTACAGCTGCTCCTCCCGCACCGACGCATCTCTGACGGAGTTGTGCCCTTCGAAGGAGCTCAACCACCACCGGACTTCATCGCCACCGGTACTTAAGCCGAAGAAGACGAAGGAGCAGGGACCGTCAATTCCCAGCACCAGAGCTGTTGGGTCTCCCTTTTTTGCCCCTGCAGAACTAAGACGAGGAGGAGGCCTCTGCTCGCTCGAAGTCTCCGCCACACGCCTGCAGCTGAACTAAACAAGGAAGAAGGGACACGCCCATCCGGACCGTCCATTGCAGCCGAAGGATCACGTGCTGATGGGCACGTGAGTAGAAAAACTTTCAAGAACAATCCTATTCTTCTGGAGACTTGCAAAAATATCCCCTGCTTCTGGACCGCAAGCGCGAGGCACGTGCTGTTCTGGGATAACTGTGAAGATACATCTCTAGTTCTTGGATTCTGCAGATAAGGCTCTATCTATGTGCTCAAGGCTTTGTATACCTTCAAACGTTTTGCAAGGATACGCCTCACTTTAAACTTTTATATCTTACATTCAGATGCTCTAATTTTCAGGATTTTAGTTTGGTTGGACTTTCTGAAATAATGCTCTATATCACTAGCTGTGATGGACTTATTTTGGATATAAATGGATTCAGAAATGAGTTTTTTTGAAGTTAAATTGCACTCTGAATGTTCCTATTCAATATAAAATCATCGGGATAACTTCTTGATGTCATTTTGGGATATATTGTGTATCTGGAAGATAAAATACTTTTGACAGAAATTCTGAAAAATATTGAAAATTGTGCCTGGTTTGAATTAATTTGCAAATTTCTC
Source organism: Ottelia alismoides (assembly GCA_037367405.1). Taxonomy (NCBI): domain Eukaryota; kingdom Viridiplantae; phylum Streptophyta; class Magnoliopsida; order Alismatales; family Hydrocharitaceae; genus Ottelia; species Ottelia alismoides. The sequence goes on along the minus strand of JAZKJV010008346.1, from coordinate 236,103 downwards.
AATTGATTTTTATTGGCTTCATGTTGCAATGTAATTGGAAAAAATATATCTCCTAATTGTGCCTGAATTTCTCTGCAATTGGTGATTTTAGTAGAAATTGAGAGGTCGCTTTCTTAATTTTAAAAATGGTAAAACTCCAATGGTGTTGTTTTGTGATCTTTATTTTTAATTGTTTGTTCTTATTCCAGAAGAATCTAAAATATTAGTGTAGCTCCCACATGTATAGACACATTTCCCGTATTTTTTATTTTGAGTTTTATTGCTTCTACACCATATAATCACAAAAACAGCACAAAAATTGCAAAATTCCTTAAAAAATTCACATAATTCAAAGTTTATAAAAATAGTGTTTTGGAAAGTGTGTCGTAACTTGTACGTATTTTTCAGAAAAATAGTTTGGGAAATTTTTGGAGAAATGTTGGTATTAAATGCTAATTTTGAAACTCCCTTGATTTACCCTTTGTTTTATTCTAGGTTTCAAATCTTATTTTCGTTGTAATAATTTAATATATTTTTAAAAATAACCAAAAAATATATAAAAAATAAAAACTTCAAAAATATTTTATATTTTAGCACATTCTTACCACATCCTATATAGTATAATTGTTTTCTATTTATTTTCCTTCTTAATAGATACATAGTTTTAAAAACCTTTTCATTTTGTTTTTTATATTATTAAAAACTAACAAAAAACTTGTAAATTAAAATTCATAAAGGAATATAAAATAAGTAAAAATACATATTATATATTACTATTTTCTTTTGTAATTATTAAGTAAAACATTTCCCATTTCCTTTATTTTTATTTTATTTTATTATTCTATTAAAAATTAAATTAGTTAATTAAGAATTAGATAAATAAAAATTAAAAAATAAAAAAATAAAAAAGAACTAAAAGCATAAAAATATCATAAAAGCACAAACACATACACACATTGTACACATACATCTGACTTGGTGATTAGACATTGACACACTTATAGGTCATTTCATATCGTTCACAACCAGTTCCCTGAGTTCGACCCTAGACTTAGCATCCATGTTAAAAAAAATTTATACACCTTTTCCTTATTAACTGCTAATAGTTTTGTATTACACCTGACATTATGCTTAGAGACGATTTTTTAGCGATTATCACCATTGCGTCTGCCCCTTTCTCATTATTGTTCCATCCTCCACAATCCTCCATTTCGGAACCTTGTTCGCATATGAGGAAAAAGCAAGCTAATATCATAATAAAAATATGGCTTACACATTTAAAATTAAAGATTTACATAGATGTTGATGGGAGATGGGCAACAAGATGTGCCACCAATCCCTTTTGGATGGCAAATCCAATTCTTCTAAATACAACACCCGCATGCCTAGGAACCATAATGTTACTGTGCATAATTTTTTAGACCCTCTTGAGGAGCTCTACCGCTTCAATTTCCAGGAACCCAAAGGTATCGAAATCAAAATGAATAAAAACATGTTGATTGTCAATACCAGCCTTCTCACACTTAACAATTTTAGCTAACATCCCTAATCGTACCAATAAATGGATAAATTTGAGTCAAATCAACGCATGCATGTTTCCCTCCAACTTAACTAAAATATTAAAACATCTGTTGATTTTAATGTTGATATCCCCTCTCGTGGATAAGTCAAAAAGTTCATAGGTGCCTTTTTTCTTGGAAGTGACTCCAACATGTCTAAGTACATCATAAAGGACATCCTTGACAAGATCATGTCAATATTTAAAACATGGTAGTTCACAACAATGAACTTCTTGTCCCCCAATAGTGTTTAGGTAGGATTTCCGACATAGTGAACATGCCTTATCAACTGAGAATAGAGGAATCATAAGGCGATACTTGAGAATGGTAGGATACTCAACAGGGGACATATGCATTCCAAGTCCATCAATAGGAATAACAAAAAGGAAATCTTGAGCATGGTCAGCTTGTAGACAACGAAAAACTACTTATTCTCTATCAATCATGTCAAACTCAACATCCATGTTTTTAACAATTTTACTAAAAAAGGAACTTACCAAAGCATTCTGGGATTTAGGAGGATGGTATCCTTGTTAGCAAAATAGGTAATATCGAGAGATGGGAGTGCGACACATATGCACTATATAGAAAATCAGAATACATACCATGTATCGCACTGTCCCGTAAAGTGTGATCTTAGAGCACCCAAGATTGAGCAAGCCACGAATGCATATGAAGAGGCCTCAATAGTTGAATGCAGACCTAAGCCACCGAGTTTGATGAGTAGAGATGCCATATGCCATTGAATGTCACCAAAGAGAGGGCCTCCACAAATCACAATATCCTCAATAACTCCGTGTAAGCCTTTGCCAAATCACATAGCAACACATTCCATGTAAGTGATTTGACATGTCCTTAAGCCACACATGAGCTTGGATGAACCCATACAAGACTGTAATAGAAGGAGCTTAGTTTGCTTATCATCTATTTGAGGAAGTAAATGCAACAACTTTGATGGCCCTCCTCATAGCCAGGTCTTCAACAAAGACTTTGTCTCTACTTATTGCACCTCCAAGTAATCTCACTCCTAGCACAAGCCTCCCAATATACAAGAAAACAACCCTTTGTGGATCTTATGTCCATCATAGGAAGTCCTAAAAAGGTCAGTTTTTTTAATATTAAGAATAAGCCCCATTTCTAGACTCCTGCATATCCCCAATGATGGTCCCATCATCAAGATACCAGGTAAGGATAAGGAGTTTACAGTTGCCTCTAATCTCATGAATAAGTTGATGCAATGAAGAGAAAACAGAAGTGGGCCTAGAGGATCACCTTGCTGCACTCCGATGGTTAACCATATATGATTGTCTCCAATATATAATCTGGTGGCTTGAGCACATAGGAACTCCACCAAGGCAGCCCAAGTCCACTACCTATAGGTGAAAGTCCACGATGGCGTAGGCAAGAATCACGGTACATATGTATCACAAATCACTAAGATCACCAAACCGTAGTCGGAAAAACCACTGACTACCATTTCACCTCCTTATATGAAAGAGAACCAGTACACTATCATCATCTAAGTGTTATCTCTAAGTTTGAAAGTGAAATATATAGTACAAACCATGACTACTTAGATAGCTCACTGAGTAATAGAGCACACACAGTCAGATGGATACCTCTGTGTGCCAAGCAAGATGTCCCCCAACCACAACAACTAGTTGAGCTCTCAGCCATTTTAGATTTTAACTGAGGCCCCATAGGTGTTTGTCCCTCCCATGGCTAGACTACTCCATCTACCCTCTTGCCACTTAAGGTAATCACTGCAACATGGAAAAGATATCATGGTGGGAAAATACATTCGTTGAACATGAGTACACAAAGATCACTATCAAATTTGAGATGCCAATGAAAACAAGATGCTTATGATACACTCACTTTCAGGGGATCATCGCATATTATTAATCATTTTAATTTCAGGTTGGACATATTTCCTTCCTTTATCAAATTCTTACATTTATTTATGGTATTCATCATATATCATAATGTCTTAGATGGATCAACATTTTTCATAGTCCAATTTCTCAACTAAGTCCAAATCGATCCACGGTATTAGAAAGATCGACCATACATGGTAGATCAATCAGTTCAGAACATGTGGTCGGACATTTTTCCACCACTGATCCATTAGTAGAATTGACCGATCCATCAGTAGTGAATGATCAATGAAAGCTGTCTGATTGATCAGTGCTGATTGGTCAATGAAATTGACTGATCGATCAGAACTGTAGCCGATTTGGATGATGTCATATAGAATTTCTTGGATCGACGATCTAACCACATACATGTATTCAAGATATTACCCACATTACAAAAATGTATATTTCATTCACATGCGATAAACGGATCAACAAGAATTACCCAAAAGACAACGCGATACAAAATAGAATTCGACCTAAAACACGCCTAAATGAGATAAAAACATTGTACACAGGTCATACACAATGCCCAAAACCCATGGTGTGAAATTATGAGGATCCAATAGAAAGAAAAGGTCCAAAATGTACCCCTTGCAGTGAGTGATGGTATTGTGACAATTTGCGCAAAAAGCATGCCCCCATGTCTATCCCTGTGATGAGCTCTTCGATATGAAGGTCTAAAATCTTTGATTAATCTTCAGAATTTCCCTCCAACGAAAAACCTTCAACAAGAAATGGTTCAAGTCTGGTTCGCCCCAAATGGCTAGCCCACTTGACCCTTATATAGGGGCTCAAGCCTAATCGGACCACATTCCGATCCAAATCCATCAATCGTATCCCAATCTTAAAATATATGTAACCTCTTCATATAAACTCCGATTTTGATGTTCTTAAACTCATTGGAAAAGTCTTGACAAGTACTACACGATAAAGTTATTTTCCTTATTGGATATTGTATCAGGTCCGAAAATTCGAAACAGTTTGCTACTATACTTAAAGGTCTTGCATCTTCTTACTCTCGGTACCTAAACAATGGTATGTATTTATACTTCAGTTTTTTCACGAATTCATCATCCAAGAATTAGTACATATATCATTTTATGTAGGCAAAACATGTGGAGGCGTTCTTGTCAAGCTATGAAATTTCTAAAATCATATAAATGGAGTTTTGTTGATGGTCCTACGATTGTCTACAACAAGCGTATGCAAACAATGCTGATTGGGTGTGCATCGAGCGATGGACAATTCTTATAGGCCATGTTCGTTTGGAGAATAAGCACTGGAATAAGGGGTCAATTTTCTGCTCGATACAGTTCCCAGGAGTAAGATCATTCACATCCATCTCCCGTTATTTTACCTTATTATATCCATATTCATATCTTTATTTTACCTTACCTATAATTATTTGACTTTATTCTCATTATTCTTATCTTTTCAACCGAATAGATAGTAGACTCTTATTCTTCTTATTCCTCGTCCTTATTCCTACTTATTCCAGAATCGAACGTCCTCTTACGAAAAGGAAAAGACAACAACATATTGACATGAGTTCTAGACGATATCGTGCTTCAGTATGGGCTTGTCCAATACACATGCAGTGAAGGGCAATATATAATATAATATATATTATGTTCAGTTTCAAGCATATAGTCTACATAGTGGAAACTTCATGTTTACGAGCTTGTAAAGTGTATATGTGTGTATTTTGTACATGTCAGTAAAGAAAATGTAACACATTACTTTTCACTTTGAGCGTAAAGCAGGTAATGTATTAGGGAGGTATATACAACCAGTCATTGTGTTATACATAATATAATTTTTTTCAGTTTCGACATGGTATTTTATCATCTACATTTTTTATATGCAAAAATATACAATACCCAGTATTGTCTTCGACGATATATCATCAAAATATTGCCCATATCGACACACTTTTGTGAAGGAAATGCCCGAAAAGGAAGGTATATCGTTATATCGATACCGATATCGATCTCATTTCCATATCGATATGCATGCCATATAGGGTGTTGTATTCTTGTTGGTGTGTCGTGTTTTTTATTCATTAGTCAAAAATTTTATATGGCAGGTGATACAAGTCTAGGGCAAATGGTCTAGTAACTTAGTAGAAAGTGTATAAGTTATAACTTGTCTTAAACTATAACATGTGTTGCATTTAACAGGTGTAATTATAGCATTCCTTTCTTATATTATGTAACTATTATAGACAAATTTGGCCTAACAACTTATTGGACTTGAAATCAACAACTACCTAAAATGTTAGAGCATGAATTATCAAGTAGTATCTCCCCACTCTTTAGTTCACTCGCATACTTTGTGAGTAGTGGATGTGAGTATTTTTGAGCTTTTACAGCCTTCCCCATTTATATTCGCAATATCCTTGTAGTAGTGCTCACTCTAGGTAATAGTTTCCTCCTATTTCCTTATAGGGGTGTCTCCACCTCGTAAGCAGTCATTTCCGCTATTAGCTAAAACCAATGCCTTGTTGGAGCAGGAAAAGATTGATGGCGGATAAGAAGCAAATTAAAGAGAGAGAATATAGATCAATGCTCAAGGTAGATGTGAACTCGAAAACTTCTTTTCATTAAAACTTGAACTTACATACAAGACTTGAACTTTTACAAGAAGAGGATTTACAATGTTTACAAAAGGAAGAACTTATAACACTTGGAAGGATGACCCTTGTAGTGTAGTTGATGTGTTGTGCTTCTTGTGTTGTGTTAAATGAAGACCTCTTGGGTGGTATTTATATGCCATCCAAGAGAGTAGAGATATTTTGGAAGAGTAATGTAGAATCGTTTTTCATTTTATTCTTTAAGAGAAAATATCTAGATATTTTGGTGGGAGGTGGAGAAATATCTAGATATTTTCTCCACCTCTCTCTTTTATAGAATGTTCTCTCAAATGCTTATCTTCATTAAACTTTTTCATATGTTGGTGGAGGATATATGCCCATATGTCTTTATATGGGTGGAGGATTGTAGGCCAATGTGTATAAGGGCACATTGTAATAATATTTCATGAACGAATTACAAATTATATTTTCAGCACCCCCTCTTAATTTGTAACTTGCATTATCCTCCTTAAGCATTGAAACTTTTCTGTTGAAAGTAGCTTTTTAAAAATATTGCAAGTTAATCCTCTGTGTTAATGAACTCCAGCTTGATGTTGTCATTCTCCACTAACTTTAGTACATAATGATGACGAAGTTCAATATGCTTTTTTCTTCCATAAAAGACTAGATTCATTATCATATAAATGGTTGACATGTTGTCACATAATATAGTTGTTGAAAGAGCATTCTCTTCTTGAATATCATGAAAACTTCTTCTCAACCATACAACTTCAAATGATACACTTATAAGAGAAATGTATTCGACTTCCGCAGGAGAAAGGGCTATTGTCTTTTACTTCTTAGAACTCCAAGATATAACTTTAAATCCCATGAAAAAAATAATCTAATGTACTTTTTCTATCATCTACAAATCCGGCCCAATCACTATCTAAATAGCCTTTGAGAGAATTATCTTTTTCTGAACTATATTTAATTCCAAAATTCTTAGTACTTTAAATATAACGAAGAATCATTTTTATAGATGCATAATGAATCTTGCTTGTCTTGCTCGTAAATCTTGATACAACACTGACTGTATATGCTATATATGATCTTATATTAGTTAAATATAATAAGGAGCATACAAGACTTGTATAAAGAGAACCATCAGCTTCTTGAGCTCTATCATTTGTAGAAATTTTTGTGTTAGCAGCCATAGGAGTTGCTTTTGTCTTGCAATTTGACATACAAAATTTCTTAAGATGATTATGAACATATTTTTTTTAGAGATAAATATTTCACCTTCTTTTTGTTATACTTGAATACCAAGGAAATGTCTTATAAGACCGAGATTTGTCATTTCATACTCTTTCATCATTGCTTTATTGAATCCTCAATCGCCTCGAAGCAATTGCTTGTATATATAAGATCATCAACACAAAGGCATACAATGAGGAAATTATGCATACATTCCTTCTTCACATAAAGAGATGGTTCATTGAGACTTCGTAGAAATCCATTATCTCAAAAATATCTATCAATTTTATTATTCCAAGCTCCTGGTGATTGTTTTAAGCCATACAAGGCCTTGCAGAGATGATAAACCTTTTCTTCATTATTTTTGCAAATATATCATTGAGGTTGTTCAATATAAATCTTTTCTTCAAGATCTCCATTAAGTGCTTAGCAAAAAAAAAAGATCTCCATTAAGAAATGCAGATTTAAAATCAAATTGATAAATAAGTAACTTCTTTTAAGCAGCAAGTGCAAGTAAGGTTCTAATTATCTCCATATGAGCAACATGTGCAAAAGTTTCATTATAATCAATACATGATTGTTGCGAGTAGTCTTTGTCTACCAATCGTGCTTTATGCTTGTAAATAGAACCGTCTTCATTATATTTGACTTTATAAATCCAATTAAGATCAATGGCATCCATATCCTTAGGCCGATTAACGAGCTCTCAATTGTGATTTTTATTAGTTACTGTAATTTCTTAATTCATTGCTTGAACTCATACTTATTGTTTAATTGCTTCTTCAAATTTTTGTGGCTCACAAGCAAATAAAGCAATACCAGAAGATAATGCATAAATTTCTTCAAGAGATTATACATTTTGTTGTGAATGTTCTAAATCAGATACATTTGACCCAACTGGTCTTTGAATTGAAGGAAAAATATCTTCAATATGAAGATTGTCTTCTTCAGTTGTATCTTGCTTTTGTGGCACTGAAGAATTATTTCATTAATATAAAGATATTTTATCAAAGATAACATATCTAGATATAATTAGTTCTCCTTCTTTGGGCGCATATAATATATAAGCTTTAGATTCATCACAATATCCTATGAAATATATTTTTCTCCTTTTTCATCAAACTTTTCTAGTCTAAGTTGAGATAGAATGCGAGCATATGCAATAGAGCCAAAGAGTTTGAAATGACTAACATTGACCTTCCTTTTATACCAGGCTTCGTAAGATGTTTTATCCAATACTACTTTGATAGGAGATCTATTCAATATACAAACATCACTATTTACTACCTTTGTTCAAAGTTTGTTAGGAAGACCCTTTCCTTTCAGCATGCTTCTTGTCATCTCAACAATCGTTCGATTTCTTTTTTCAGCTACTCCATTTTGTTGGGCAGTATATCTTGTTGTTAGCTCCTTGATTCCTTGAATTATGTATAAGTCTTGAAATTCTTTGCTTTTATATTCACCTTCACGATCTGATCAAAAGATTTTAATTTTTCTTCAACTTTGCTTTTCATTAAAAGATTTAAACTTGATAAAAGTAGAAAAGACTTCTGGACTTTTCTTTTAAGAAGAAAACCCACATCATTTTACTGTAATCATCAACAAATAATAAAAAATACATGCCTCCATTGATAGACGGAGTTTGAGTCAATCTACATAAATGAGTGTATCAACTCAAGTGGAGCACTTACTCTCCATGATATTTTTGTGAATGACAATCTATGCATCTTGCCATATATGCATCATTCACATATGCTTATATCTTTCTTGATGAATGTAAGTCCAAATGCCAAGTTTTTATGCTTTAATGGTATGAGACTTCTAAAATTTAAATATGCAAATCTTAAATGTCAAAATAAGGAATCATTTCATTTATGGCTTTCAGAGTATAGCATTCTTTTAAAGACATTGATAAAGAAAAGACTTTAATTGAAGATATTTTAATGTCTGCAATTAGTAGTTTTCTTCTTTTATCAAAGATTTTGCATACTTCATCATCAAATTTTAGAGAATGTCCATTATTTATAAGTTGACCAATACTTAGAAGATTCTCAGTTAAGCTTAGAACATAAAGAACACTGTGAATAAGTTTAGTACATTTCTTTGTTTTTATTGCAATAACTCCTTTGCTTTCCACGTTTTTTTAGCTTTCTGTATGCAAGCTTAGCTCATAAACTATGCTCTTTTTTAAGGCTCACAAATGCATCTTTGTTTCCTGTCATGTGGTTACTAAAACCATTATCGACATAGCAAATATCTTTAGACACTTCTTTAGTATTCATGCAAGAATAAAGCAGTGGATTGAAAGCCTCATCTTTTGCGATATAATTAGATTCATCTTTTTGAAATCAACAAACCATTTGAAAATGATTTACTATCTTGCATTTTATGCAATGGAATCTACAGTCCTTACATTCATGATTATCTTTCTTTCAAATAATGTAATAAAAAGAATATTTTCTTTTACCTGGAGCTCTTTGATTATATCCTTCTTTGTGTCTTCCATTGTCTTAACCTATGTAGGATCCATTTCTTCTATTATTCTCTTGTCTCCTTATATATTGTCCCCTTCTTTGCTTGTCATAATCTCCATGCTTAGCTTTGAAGGTGCTCGTTTTTGTTTAAAATGCTTGCTTCAAAGGTTGAGCGGTGAACATGTTAATTCTTTGCTCATTTGCTTCAAGTAAACCATTAATTCGTATATAGAGAAAAAAGATAAATCTTTACATTCTTAAATAGCAACAACAAAATGATTAAATTTAGTAGTTAAATTTCTTAAAAGTTTTTCAACGACCTTGTTATCGGAATAATATCTTCATAACTTCCAATTTTATTTATAATAATAGAAACTTTTGAAAAGAATCCTTGATTGGTTTCACTATCTTTCATTAAAAGATTATCAAAATCCCTTAATAAAGACTGAAACTTAATAGAAGTTAACTTGTTGGATTCTTGAAAGTCTTTCTCTAAAATCTCAAATGCTTCTTTAGAAGTAGTCTCGTCAGAGATACAAGTAAAGATATATTTACTTACTCCTTCCTGGATGAAGAGAAGTATCTTTGAATCTTTTTTCTTGTTCTCCTTAAACTCTTTTTCTTGTTCTCCTTAAACTCTTTTTTTTCCTTTACTTAATGAAGCAAGTGCACTTACATCTTCAACCTCATGATAACTTTCTATAACAAGACTCCACAAATCTTGTGAGATAAAGAGAGTCTTCATTTGAAGACTCCAACAATCATAACTTTCAACATCAAATATTGAAATGAAGTTTTTGCTTTAATTGAATAAAGGTGTGTTGGAGGTGAATGCCATGATTGGAGAAAGAAGGGAAGGTTTCAATAAGGATGTAAAGATGAATATGCTTTAATATAAAATTTGTTGGAGCGGAGGAAGATTAATGGTTGATAAGAAGTAAATTAAAGAAAGCGGATATGGATCAATGCTTAAAGTAGATGTGAAATAAAAAACTTATTTTCATTACAACTTGAATTTGCATACAATATTTGAACTTTTACAAGAAGATCACTTACAATGTTTACAACAAGGAAGAATGACTTGCAAAACTTGGAAGTAAGATTCTTGTAGTGTAGTGGATGTGTTGTGCTTCTTGTATTGTTGTGTTAAATGAGGACCTCTTGAGTAGTATTATAAGTCATCCAAGAGGTTAGAGATATTTTGGAATAGTGATTTAGAATCCTCTTCCATGTTTATCCTTTAAGAAAAACTAGATATTTTGGTGGAAAGTGAAGAAATATCTAGATATTTTCTCCGTATCTCTCTTTTATAGAATATTTTCTCAAATGTATATCTTCATTAAACTTCTCCATATGTTGGTGGAAGATATAATTCCACATGTCTTTATATAGGTGAAGGATTGCAGGCCCATGTGTATAAAGGCCATTGCAATAATTCATAAGCAAATTACAAATTATATTTTCAACTGGCTTTAAATGTCAGATTTTGATTTCATTTCGGCAACTGACCGAAACAAAATTTTGACTGAATTTCAATCGCAATTCCGGTCATTTCGGTCGATTTTAAACTAGGACCCCCAAATTTCGGTCGATATAGGCTTTTCGACCAAATTTTGATCACCTACTGAAATCGAAATTCGATCAAATTTCCATAAAATCTGATCCCATGACCGGAACTCATTCCGATACCATTTGTAGTGTCATGAGCCTAAACTCTTTGACCATTATCAAGGAAGATTGTCCATGACAACTTCAAAGTTTTGAGAGGATCAGATGGAATTATACCAACATTAATCTGGATCCCCTCGGGACTTTGAAGTTGTCTAGATCAGTTTCCAAGAATCTTGACCATGGACATACAGTAAGTACCATCGCATGTGTTGTATTCAGTTGTGACAATAGCTATAGCAGGTCTTGAGTCATAGCAAGTGTTCATTCAGCCTGCTATTTGTTCTATTACTCCTGCAATCCATAAATATTTTCACATTCCTCTTAAGTTAACTTTTTGGATTCCATGCAGGAATTACAGATGCTACATCTTTTTCTAAATATGCTTTCATTCTTTTCAAAATTTTGAGTTCTGTATCCATAATTTGCTCATTACTTTGAGACATAGCATGGTTTCATCATTCCAAAGATCAAATGTTATAATTTCCCTCCGTCTTGTATTAGTTTCAACTCTATATAAGAAAAGTTCACTTTATATTTTCATTCGCGTGATATTTTGTGGCACCTACCATAGTTCATCAACCTGTCAAATTGTATCACCCACAAGAATTATCATTTTCTTCTGACTATAGTTTCACCTGCTATATATTCATCCACATGTTTGTCTATAGATTGTCTACCTACCAGATTTTTTGCGCATGCCATATTATTTCACCACACCTTGTATTATTTCACCATTCATGTAAAAAAGACCGCTTACTATTATCACACCATTCATGTAAAAAAGACCACTTACTGTATTTTCATTCACCTGCTATTTCGAGCACCTGCCATATTTATCACGCATGCATTTAAACGTCCATTCATCTCACCATGTATAAGTTTGCTGATCAACACCTATTATTATTCTTTTTACACCCGCCATGAACCCCCCTGATTGTCTTGACCTGTCATATATTGTATGCTATTTATTTGTGTTATTACTTTCACATATTTGACTAATTATCACCTGACATGAAATATTAACAATCGTACGGCAAATCAGGCACAGTGAGAGAAGGCGTGTAGTAGACCCTCGCTTATAGGTGGCCCGTATACAGAGGATAGCCCTTATATATATCTAGTTTCTAAGGGCTGGTTCAGATCCAGAAGGCGAAGGCCAGGATCCAAGTCTAGCATAAAGATGACCTTTTATAGAGATGGGAAGGGGCATAGCTCTTTTCAAATGGGGTTAAGACCATTGTTGCTACACCTATTTTTAAAACATATGCCCCATAAGCTGCCACGAAATTTATATCATCATAAAATCACCCTTTAAATTCACAATGCCATTTGATCTATAATCGCATCTATATCTAGGCTAGAACCTTTACACTTAATAAATCGCCTAACGTCCACTTGAGTGCAATTTAACTATATCCTGATCTTATAAACTTGGCTTCAACAACAAACCTATTAACATTTATTTATATCACAGTTCCCTGACCATTATCCTAGGCAATCGCCTTTCTCCTGACTCGAATCAGACTGCGGCATTGAGTTTGGCCACAGATAGATAGGTCCAGATTGCAGAAATAACTTCACAGGGGAAAAATAACCATCAAGAGCCTTTTATAAATTAAAAGATGAAATCCACCTAAGAAGTTGGCTCATAACCCATACAAGTTGAAGGTACCTGCAAACAAAGGCACTACTACAAAGTACTTGGATCTTCAGGACCAAACCAATGCAAATGCATGATAATCGATCATCGATCTCTTCAAAGTATTGGATCCATAAGAATGCAGCTGAAAAAAAGACAAGCACGTTCACTTAGAGAAGAAAATTCATGAGAGGGATGAAAAAGTGAGCTCATCTGTGATAATAAAGATGCTTAATACCTTCAAACATGGTGTACCTGACATAGTTGCGTGTGTATTCATTTCAGAGATCCCGTTTATCGGATGCCTGCCTTTGCAATCGAGGAAGTGCACGGCCCAGCCGAGGTCATGAATGGCACACCTCTGTAGGTCGCTATACCCTTATCATCGGTGTACAAGTGCTGTAAAGAAAGTTCCAACGGAAATAAAAAGATGGCAAGATGTTAATATAAGTTTCTACTTTTTCCGTTGGCAATGTAAAGTTCATCTCCACCACTACATGAGTAATGGGCATACCGGTGTGATATTTTCCAGCTGCTTCTTCTTCGGGTTAAGAACCACCTCGGGCTCCCCATCATACCTATGTTGTACACATTGCATTAAAGAATTAGCCAAATTTGATGGCAATCTCAGACCAAAAATGGTAATCTTATGCAAGGGATGATAATAAAGAAAACAATCATAATGAGTCAAGCATGAAAATTTGCCAAAACTAGCAGTAAATAATAAAGAAAACAAAAAAACTGGCAGAATTTTGACAACCGGATATACAATGTGTAGGCGGACCCACATACACTTGTCAACTAAAGCATTCCACATATGACAATGGACAATAGAAAACCATCCTTTCATCGGTATTACAGAACAAAAAGTGCTCAAGGAAAGTAGTGAAACTTTGATTTGCTGACTTTACCCTGAAAATGAGATGCGTTCTCCAGGTACAGCACCATTTGGAGGAATCAATGGCTCAACAACAGAATGATCTTCATTAGAAGCACATAGAACCTACATGTTTAGCAGCCGGAGAGATACTATTACGTCCTAACATTACAAATATCGAAATGGGAAAAGTGAAAGGTTCAAGAAACTAAGAACTTGTAGTAAATAATTAGCATAAATTGCAAGGAGGTAAATTAGAAGTTTTGATAACCAAGATCGAAGGTTGTCAATACCAGAAGATTGTGCAAATATGATAGTGGCCAGTTTTTGTATCTAAATTAAGAAAAATGGACTTCTCTCCGCTAACAATTATACAAAATTTATTTTATGTAGGAGGACAATAATATATATCGAGTAACCATTAGCTACTAGGTAGAACAGAGAACACATTAAGTCAATCTGAAAAATCTTTCCGACGATATATCAGTGATACACCGCCGAAATATCGCCCATATCGACACACTTTTGTGAAGGAATTGTGAAGGAAGGAATCAAAAAGAAGTATATCGCCGATATATCGGTCGATACCGGTCACATGTCGATACCGATATATCGGCAATATATCGCGATATTTCCTATCCTAGTGAATAGTGACATTTAAACTACGACCATCATGAATCAGCAAATATGTGGTAACCTCCCTGACAATGCAAATGTAAAAGTTCCCACGATGGTGGAAAAACTGGAGGAAACCCCCTTTTTTATCAAAGAAGATAGCAGAACCCCTCCAACAGCTACAACGTCCCAAGTGGCCCACCGAGAACAGATCTGTGAAAAGATCACTTAGACATTCCCTCTTATGAGACATCGGAGGGCCCATTCAAAAATTCTTGTTGCCTGAGAGAGCTGTTTGAGAATTCGATTTTCATTTGCAAGACTATTTTCTGGTCATTAAAAATTTAGGAATGGGTGGCATAAGCAGCAAGCCTTAAACTCCATTTGGTTCTTTTGTTTTTTCTCACGTGTCGCTTGCGCAATGGCGAGAATTATTAGAATATGACCAAGAGGCTATAATTATTACTGAATAAATTTTTGCAAAAAAATTGCAAGACAAGGTTGTATATGATACATTAAAATAAGATCTGGCCCTTTTCAGTCCCATCACATAGCACTGGACTGCTTAAACTGTTATAAAGAGCAACAAATAGTCCGCATCCAATGTGCACGTCCGAAACAAGTACGCACAATAATCAAGAAAATGCAAGAGCAGTATACCAGTCCCGATGACATGACATCACGAAGTTTTCCAGGCTTTACATTTGTGATCAACACCACCAAACGATTCTGCAACAAAGACAGTTTTGAAACTACCGCAAAATTTCAGTTGTGCATTGTAATAGAAGTGCAAGCTTCCTTACAGCTAATTCATCTGGGCTGCAGTACTTTGCCAGTCCACTTACAACTTGCTGTAAATTGCCATCACCCAAGTCGATCTCTTCAACCAGCAAACTATTGAAAAATCTTCATGAGATCTTTAAAATTTCTCAGATATTTTGGAGTATGAGTTTTAGAAATGTCCACAAACCTGTCAGCCGATGGATGCTTCCATGCTTTACAGATGCGTCCAACTTGTATATTGAGAGTACTTACGCTTACCTCGTCCTCTTTCTCTGATGTTTCTTTTACATGCTTTTTCTTCTTTTCATCAGAGGATTTCTTATCAGCTGGGACCTTTTCCTTTAATTTTTACATAGAAACCCCAATAAAATGACAATATCTATTAAAGCAAAACAAAGGACAGAGAAGAAAGGATTCGAGAAGACAATTTACCGGGTTTTTCTTCTTTTCCTCAGAATGTTTATTCTGAGCTGGTTCTTTTTCCTTTAATCACAGAAACAAGCATCACATATCAAAATGAGAAAGAGAATGTGATTTAAAACAATATGCAAAAAGCCATGAAACTTACCAACTAAATTTATAGAATGACTATATAAACAGATGAAGCACAAGAAAGACTTGTCCAAGCCGAAAGGACTCATTTTTGTTGGAAAATATGGATTACCGTAATGCCTTCCTTGAGATCAGAGATTGCATGCTTCACTTTGTCACTCGGAATTTGCAAAGAACCTTGACCGTTCTTAGATGGCTCTTTTAACTCCATCTTATGATCAGCACTCACTGTCTCCTGATCAGAAAAGTCTTAGATAAGCATTTCAATAGGAAGAAAAAAATAAAAATATCTCAGCCAAATATATAAAGAAATGCCATGATTGGTGGAAAATCATTAAAAGCTTTCTCAAGAACTATAACAAAGTCTAGAAGGTCCCCGAGATAAAGAGATCCTAAAGAGAACATTTTGTACAGGTTCTATGGTAGTAGCTAATAAAAGGCCCAAACAGTGCACGTGTTTTTATGAATTCAAAAGAGGGGGAAAACAAGCTAAAATGACCGCCCCAAGTAGATTGATAGTAAAAAATTACCAGCTTTGCATGAGCTAGGATTCGAGGAAGGTCTTGAGCCATATGAATAATATTCTCTATATAAAGCATTCCGAATGAAAAATAACACCTTTACAAGATAGCCAGATCGACCAAATCACCGCAACTGGTAGCATCTCTCTGTTCACGGCAGAAACGGTCCCTAAAAACTGAGTCCCGGAAATTTGTGAGATTGCTTGTGTCAGCCCAGTTGACGACCAACTCCGTCCATGTAGTTTTGCCTTTTCAAATGCAAAAATGATATAGTCAACCATCTCCACCTCCCTTTTGCAAAATGCAAAGCTGTTGTCATTACCCGAGAAATGTCTTGCCCAACTTTTATTTGCGAGATTGCTTGTGTCCACCCAGTGGACACCCAGCTCCGTCCATGTAGTTTTTGACCTTTCAAATGCAAAAATGAGATGGTCATCCATCTCCACCTCCCTTTTGCAAAGTGCACAGCTGTTGTCATTAGCCGAGAATTGTCTTTCCCGTCTATTCTTGGTCAGGATTCTCCTACGTCGAATCAATCAACAAAAGAGAAATTTGCAGTCTCGAACGAACCCTTCAAGCATTGGTCCCGGCAGTCTAACAATAGCTTTGTAAGCTCGTCGCACATGGCGAAGTCATCATCCCTCCACACCCAAGGCCTTCCATACTGCTAATGACTTCCATAAGTTCCATGAATTCCGGTAGAAGTTGATCAGAAAAATTCGAGTAGAAAGTGGGGAGTCAAGTGCCATCCATCAATGTCTCAAAAACGGGTGTGCTTCCATCTGCAAAGCAAAAGGTCGTGGGATATGTAAAGCCAATGTCCCCTAACCATTCCAATCATGCATCCAAAAGGAGAAAGAGCAGCTGTCCATAAGACAGCGGAACAACAGAGGAAGTTGAGGCAGAACGGTCCAGATGTCCCTAAGACGGCGGAACAACAGAGGAAGTTGAGGCAGAACAGTCCAGATGCCCTTCTAGAATGCCGAGGCAAGGAATTGCACGCATTGAACCAGCACCCGCTAGGCATGTATGCCATAGAAGCCACGAACTAGGCTGCAAGATAAGTCCTCGCTACCTCCCCATATCCTTGCAACAACCTTCATCATCAAATATCTATCCATAATCTCAAGACGAGGAACTCGAGGCCTTCTTCCCCCTTGATGAGCGTAAACGCATCACAATCAATCAAATGTATGTCGAGTGTATTCTAATCGAATGCTCCCCAGAAAAACCTCATCATAACTATCTCCAATCAACAACATATCCCAACCAGTGGCTGCCTCGATGACATGAGCAAAATCAGGATGCGAGAACTCCAACCAGCACAAATCCACTATCTCAAGATAATAAGGATGTCTTCCAACCCCCAAGCTTTGTTTCATCTTTTCGACCAGAGGTAGCCAATCTGACACCCAGAGACGACCACAACTCAATGCTAAATCCAGGTATCGAATAGGCGATGAGCCATACACAGTATCAGTTCATCACCACAGTCTGTTGCATCTGACTCGGAAAGATTGAAAGGCACTATAGTCGATTTGTTCATGTTAGGTCTTAGACTATACAGTTTTTTGAAGTCAAAAAGGGGGAAACACGCTTAGGTAACCCTAGTTATATTAAATCATTAAGAAGGGGGAACGTGTAGTGGCCATGACTCGAGAAGAGTTTTGGCATGAAAATTTACATTTTTCACATAAAAACTCTTCGAAGCAAAAATCACCCCATTTCTGGCTAGACAAATAGCCCAAATAACAGTCAACGGGTAGAGGAGTTTGACATTACAGTGATGCTTGTTCACATATAGAGTGTCCCAGAAATTCTGAAGCTTATGAAGATTTGGTCCAGGCTAGTTTCTTGCCATACTCAAGACGTCTTTTCACATATTTTTCACAGGTGAAAAAAAGATGATCAGTCATCTCCACTGCATCATTACTCAACGGGCAAGTTTGAGATATGCCCAGAAAGAGCCTAAAGCAGGGTCTAAAATATCGAGATATATCGACAATGTACCATCGATATATTGGTATCTATGAGATGAGAGTATCGATATTGGGTCTTGGCCCGATATATCGGCAATATATCGGGTGTCGACGATATCGCCGACAGATGGAATCCTACAATAGTGATTTCTTGCAAGTGGGCGAATGCGCCCTCTTTTCACCCAAAACTGCTGCAGAGCTCATTCTCGATTTCTCCAAGCCTTAGCTTCCTTCCCTCGAGGTATGCTTCCAATCTCCTCAAATTTTGTCGACGTATGAGTTAATTTTTTGAGGGTTTTTATTCATCTCATTCCATTATTGCATATTCTTGAGTTCTTTTTGGAAGATTTGGATTATTTAGTGAGATATAGCAATAGATAATTTGGTGTTTTTGAGTTTTGTTGCGGAATCAAGTTAAGTTTTGAAAAGAGAAACTCGGATCTCATGTTCTAGACATAGAAAATAAAATTTTAAAACCTTTTATGTCAATTATAAATCAATAATTTATTAATTCTGTGAATTAAACATTAGATCGATAATTTATTTTTGTGTTCCATGCGTGGTTTTCATTAAATTAGTCACATCAACTGTAGATCGATCTAAGCTGTTTTTTCTTAGAATCGAACATAGGAAACTAGATAGTACGTTAAACACTGAATATTCAAAACTTAATGTATATTATGCGTGATGAAAAATATAAATATAATAAATCCAAAATTTAAAACAAAAAATAAGTAATAATTAATTATTCGCATCATATGTCCCACGAACGTTTGTTCTGCAATTTCTTCGCAAGTTTCAGCTATCAACATCATGGGCTCACACTCCGGTTCAAGATTTGATGGTTCTGAAGATTAGGGAAACAACGGGAAGATTGGTTGGAAGTATGCTACCGCTCCAAATGGCAGCAAATCGAAACCATAGTGCATCCTATGTGAGAAGAGGTTGGGAAGATGGTGGATTACAAAGTTGAAGTACCATCTTGTTGGCAATAACAAGAATGTTGCCAAGTGCACATGTTGTCTCAAAGATGTGAGGGATTTGGTGAAGGCTAACTTGGACGGGAAGAAGGATAAAGATATAGAGAGGTCAAGAAAGGACGAACAATTCAAGGAATTCATGTTTGAGAAAGAGTTCAGTGTCCTCTCTGATTTAAATGACGATGACTTTGTGTACCCCACTGATATTCAGATCGCAACTGAGAGAAGAACATACAGAAAAGCAACACATGAATCTCTGAAGAGTGAGTACAAGAGGCGAGAACTCGGTGGTGCACAAGACGGCTTCTATAGTGCCAATGGCAATGAGAGTGATTTTGGAGGTGCACCAGTATCACCACTCACCAAAGAATACAAGGGGAAGGGAGTTGAGCCCCTCTTGACGAGGAGCGGATACATGAAATACAAGACAAGCAAGGGATCCAAGGCAGAAGACAGCGAATGGCATGTTTACAGATGCCAAGGAGATAGTAGACAAGGCAATCAGCAAGCTTTTTCGGGGTGAAAGCAAGGTTCAGGAAAGCGGTATGCATATGCGTTCGGACAGGTCACTGAATAGCGACTAAGCGGTATGCGGGGGCATATGCGGGGAATATGCGGTTCTACGCGGTTTTCTATTTTTATTTAAAAATAAATATCTACAAAAGTGACTACAACTAAACTGAATTTATAAATAAATGTGGTCGAACAGAAGATCTAAGAAAAATGATTTTCATGTTGAGCTAAAAATAGTACAAGTAAATATCAAAATCATCAAAGATAGTATTACACAATCTGATTTAATATATAGGGATTTTATCACTTGTGCCCCTCCGAGATCTCGCAATTTCAGTTATACCCCTATCTTTTTGGTAATATCAGTTGTGCCCCTCACTTCTTACTAATTTTTCACTTGTGCCCCTCGGGTTAGTGGCCGTCCATCCACAGTGCAAACGGACGTTAACTTTGAGGACATAAGCGGAATTATTTTTTTAAAAAAGGTTAAATGGTCATTTGACACCCCCCTTCTTCATCCTCTTCTTCTTCCTCCTCTTCCCCATCCTCTTCCTCCTCCTCCTCCCTCTCCGCCCGGAACTCCTCCCCCACCCCGGCCTGCCCTCTTCCTTCGCATCAGCTTGCCCCCTCCTCCGCCCCCGCCCCGAGCTCCTCCCCCTCCGCCCCTGCCCCTGCCCCGAGCTTCCCGCACCCCCTGCCGCCCCCGTGCCTCCACCTGTCCTCAAGCTCGCCACTGCTCCGAGCTTCCCGAACCCAACCCCCTCCCCCAGCCTCTATCCCGCACCCCCCGCCGCCTGCACGCACCCAACTCCCCTCCCCCGGCCCCCAACCCCCGTCCCCTGTCCCGCACCCAACCCCCCTCCCCAGCCCCTGTCCCGCAGCCCACGCCGCCTGCACACACCCAACTCCCCTCCCGCGGCCCCTGTCCCGCACCCCACGCCGCCGACTGCACGCACCCAACTCCCCTCCCCCGGCCCCTGTCCCGCACCCCACGCCGCCGACTGCACGCACCCAACTCCCCTCCCGGCGGCGAGGGCCATGTGGGATCCAGGTTGGCTGGCAAGAGCCCCCTGCTCGCGCTGGTGCACACGCGGGATGGCTGGCTTAGGAGGCTGGTGTGTCGATCGGTGGTGCCTACTAGAAGAGCGTGTGTGCAGGAGTGGGCGCTCGACTGCGGGGAGAAGACCAGCGTTTGGGCGAGTGGAGTTCCTGCGATGAACTCCTTTCTGAACTGCTGCAGTGAGGTGGAGGAACCCGACGGGACGGCTGGAGCTTGCGGCAGAGCTTCTCCTTGCGAGGAGCTGGAAGGCGAGAGGGCGGTTCCAGATGTGGTGGGGCCTTGTCGTGGAGGTAGTACCGGAGTCGTGGGTGGAGAGGTTCTCGCGCGACCGTGCAGGAGGCGGCGCACGCCAGGAGTGGAGGTGGCGTGCTGCTGTGGGAGCTCGGGGCGGCGCCGGGGAGGGGAGGGAAGCTCGGGGCGGCACCGGGGAGGGGAGCTCGGAGCGGCGTCGGGGAGGGGAGCTCGGGGCGGAGCTCGGGCCGGAGAGGGAGGAGGAGGAGGTTGGAGGAGGAAGAAAGGCCTCTGGACAATAATACCCCTCTTAAATGCACCAAGGTTTGAAAAAACCATGGTTAAGTCAATTTATTGACGGTAAACCTGACGGAAGGGCACAACTGATGACGGAGAAACTTTTGAGGGGCACAACTGATATTACCAAAAAGATAGGGGTATAACTGAAATTGCGAGATCTCGGAGGGGCACAAGTGATAAAATCCCTATTATATATAATCAAAATAATACAAGGTCCGAATCTTAAGATTCGGATTCGATTACCCAACTGGACCTTAAGCGGGCGCACGGAGCGCATATGCGCATGCACAACCTGCATATGCGGGCCATATATGCGCAAATGGTGCATAAAGCGGGGCTTCAAGTAATCGGTGCGCTGTGCAGGCCGCATATGCGGCCGCGCCGACCGCTTTCATGAACAGAGGGTGAAAGCATTCCGACGAATGTTGCTAGTGGACCATTTTGCAAGCATGCCACCAGCGATATCGTCATAGCAGGAATGGGAGTGAAGGCTCCCACATCCTACGAGATAATGAACAAGCATCTCGAGATGTAGGAGGAGATGAATGAGTACATTACTGAGCTAAAAGAAGATGGCCTGAGTACGGGGTGACATTGATGTGTGATGGGTAGACGAGCTACATGAGGAAGCGGACCATCAATTTCCTTGCTTACTGAGACAAGAAGATGATTTTTTTGAAGTTCGTCGATGTATCCGATCATGTAAAGACCCACAAGTATCTATTGAAGTTGGTGAAGGACATCATCAAGGATGTTGGGAAGGAGAATATTGTCATGATTGTTGCTAGAAAATAAAGAATGTGGAAGCATATTAAAGAAAAGAAATAAATATTGAAAGAACACAGGATTTTAAAGTGGAACCCTCCTCCCTAAGGAGCAGGATGAAACCACGGGAGAACGCCTCAAAGGGTTGATTTATGCATTGCACTTTCTCACTGAATACAGAGGGTGCGAGGCTTTTTATATAGCCCTCGCTGAGTCTCCACATCCCACAACTGGTAAATGTGGGATAAACGTATGGATGTGGTAAATGGATCCTAGAGTGGTCCATTTACCCATCTACATAACGCACATACTCCAACACTTCCCCTCAAGCTGGAGTATGCAATTCTCAGATTGGACAAACAAAGAAATCTCAAACTCACACTACAAGACATTAAAGACAATATCAACTCAACGCACAACCGTCGACTGTTGTCAAGGATGTTTCCTCTCATGTCGTACAGGTGAGGAGGATAAACGAGCGGGAGTGTTTGAATATCCTCGTCATAGAGCACATGTTCTGTATTGCATCTGTAGACTGTAAGAGTCACTACAACTGAAAATAAGTCTCCACTTGGAGAATTCTGGCCCGCCAAAATATGTGAACAACTGTTCCATCTCTGAAAGCGCCAAACTGAAAATTCATGGAGAAATCCTCGTCAGAGTCCACCGTCATTGGAGAATGGAATCTGAAAAAGTATCATCATCGGAGAATTGAGTCTCTTCCATACTGGCTCAGAGAATGGGATCTCTACTCAGGAGTCCCTATGAAACCACATGAAAAACTCTAACCAAAACAAAAGATGGCAAACATGTGCGCGTTTGACTAAGAACTCTGAATCCGAATGTCGAATCTGGAACTTCTATATAATCTGGAAAATCTAGCTTGGCACTCTGACCGGAGAATCTGAATCTGAACCGGAATCATCATGGTCGTAGAACTCTATACTATACTCCCCCTTTCTCCTATACTGCTCGAAAAATAATGACATCGACCATGTTAGGAGAAGACATGAAAAATAGGGAGAAATGAAACAATAAGCCGATCTCAAAAAAATCCGGTTTTTCTTCTCACTTTTTTTAAAACCATTATTTTCTTACGGATTCTTTTTGTACAATCCCTTGCGTACAGTTTTTTTGTACACACCTTTTTTTGAACTTGAAAACCAACCCTCTTCCTATATTTTTTACTTTGACCCCTCTGCTCTCTTTTTTCACATTTTTTTCACTTGGGCTGACTACAGCAGGGCCCCCTTCTTTTTAATTTTTTTTAAACTGCAACATCAAACAGGGCTCTCTCATTTTTCCCCTGAAATCATAGCAGCAACAGGCCCTTGGACTTTTTTTTAATAGCAGGCAGTCTACTTGCGGTTTATATTAGGGTTCTCACTTGGGAACCCTTCTTCAAATCGCAGCCTTGATGGAGCTTCATCTCTCTTGCTGTCGCCTGAAGGATGCACAACTGGCGAGGAGAATCGGAGAGGCAACCTCTTGCTGGAGCACCGCTTGGAACGGCCGCCGCCTGGAGACGTCAGCTGGTGATCGGCATCGTCTGCTGATAAAGGGAGGGTGCAAGGCCACCCCTTGGAGATCACCAAGCCGCCGCCAAGCCTATCCTCGATGCTTGGAACATCGCCTAGGTTACCCAAAGTCAGGAACCCTCTTCTTGCTTGATATGGCGCAAAGGTTTAGAGACCTGGTGGACGGCGTCGCCGCTTGGAACTTCAAAGATAGGAGTAGGGCTCTGGAGCTTCGTTGTCGCTCGGGATGCATCGCAGAGGGTTGCTCGGATTGAACTGAAGCTTGCTCCTCCTGGGGGACCGATCTGAGAATGGTTGTTGGGTCAGCAGAGGAGGACCGGTGCTTGCAGATGTGGCACAGACAGGACATGGTGCACCCCTTGGAGACGGGGCATCGTCTGGTGTCACATGGTGCGCACCATCTTCGAGCGGGTGGAGAAGCCTTTGTTGGAGATGTGGCCTGCTTGAGAGGCCTAGAGATGCAGAACATGCCCACAATGGGGCATTATCGGCACATGGCACTTGGAGCAGACGAAAACCCCTAAAACCGAATAGGGTTTAAAAACCCTAAAACTTGATCGAATGATACATCTTCAAGAACGAAACACCCTAATCGAATCTCGAAAAAATGGAAAGAAAAAAAACTCAGCGAGAATCGAACCTGCTCTGATACCATGTTAGAAAATAAAGAATACGAAAGTGTATCAGAGAAAAGAAATAAATATTTAAGAACACGGGATTTTAACGTAGAACCTACTCCCTAATGAGCAAGATGAAACCATGAGATAACGTCTCAAAAGGCCGATTTATGCATTGCGCTTTCTCACTAAATACAGAGGGGTGGGGTTTCTTATATAGTCATCAATGAGTCTCCACATCCCACAACTGGTAGATGTGAGACTAAACTCATGGATGTGGTAAATAGATCCTGAAGTGCATCAATTTACCCATTTACATGACGCATATACTCCAACAATTGTCATAGACAATGGCAGCAGCTTCAAGAACGCCATTGAAACAATAATGAATTCTAGCAGTTACAACATTTTTTGGACATTGTGTGATGCACATTATATTGATTTGATATTGAAGAACTTCAGCAAGAGGAAGATGGTCTCAAAATTAGAGGAGCAAGCACGGATAATCACTACCTTCATTTATAACTATTTCAAAGTGTTGGCTTTGATGAGGCGGATGTGCGGTAAATTGGTGAAGTATGCCATCAAACGCTTTGCAACCAATTTTATAGCGTTGCAAAGCCTTAAATAACATAAGACATGATTGAAAACCATGTGTTGCCAAGGGGAATGGATTGAGATACCAGAAGCTCGGATGGAAGGAGAGAGAAAAGTAGAGACATTGATCAATGATCTTCACTTTTTGGATGATGTTACACGAGTCACGAAGATAATGAATCTGGTTGTCCCTGCATTACAAACCGTGGATGATGACAAAAGGCCGACAATGGGAGTGATCTACGAGGCAATGCAGTACATGAGAGAGAAGGTCAAAGAAGCAATTGGAAAAGGACACAAAGCATAGTTGGACATCAAAGACGAACGTTGATCCAAGATGCTCTCGCATCCGTAAATCCATTTATTTTTTAATAGTACTTTTAATGAATTAAAATCAGATAATTATGCATGCTTGTGTCCAGCTTATTACTTCAATCCCAAGTACCTGTACAAGAGCGGTCTTGTTAGAAATGCTGACCTTCTAACATCTATTCAAATTGTGGTGGAGAAGCTCGTCAAAGATGAGAAAACACAAATGGTGTGTATGAATAAGGTAATTTGGAATCTAGAGTGGACTTACATTTCAAAGAAATCTCACAAAATATTCATTTGAAATATTGTATGGCATTTTGTAATTACAAATAATGTGCAAGTCAAGTACTTTAGGGATGCTTTTGGGTCTTTCAATAAAATTACCGCAATCAATAGACAGAAGGATGAAAAGTCCATTGATTGTGTTGTGGGTCTTGTGACGTACTATTACTATTTACTATTATCGATTTATGTCCTTTGGATTTTCCGCAGCTGAATCGTGATTATTGTACGGGATTGAAGCTCCCAACCTACAAAAGGTGACAGTTAAAATATTGTCTCAAACTGCATATGTTGCATGTTGTGAAAGGAAATGGAGTACATTCAACCTTATTCATTCAAAGAGGCGGAACATGTTGAGAGAACATGAGCTCCATGATCTTGTCTATGTGCACTACAACTTAAGGCTTAAGATGAAGCATGCAAGAAAGGGGCATGACAAAGAGGACTACACATAGACTATCGATCTTGCATATATTTTCAAAATTCACGATGACGATGAAGATCTTCTCCAAAAGTGGATGGATTCCAATGGTGCTCCAGTGCTCGATCAACCAGGAGGAAAGCCAAATCAAAATATAAGCCAACAAATGGGAGCATATATTGGTGACTACATGGCAAGATCCGATCAGATGACGGACCCTATTGGAGGGTTGGAACTTGATGCAGTTGTTGATGGCGTTCTCTACACAAGTTCCAAATCCAAATCCAAATTAAAAGATGACAATGGAGATGATGATGATGATGACGTTGGCGATCGTGGTGGATCTGGTGATGGGGAAACATATTCAAGGAGGTCAACAAGGGATGGTTGTGTATCACATGATATAAGATTCGAGAAAGGGCTCCACACATGGCGTGAATATATGGAGCGGTAGACGAACACAAATGGACAATTTGTCCCAAGTCTGAGTTCGAGACCTATAGATTATGAAGCATACAGACATGATCATCGTCCAACGGACGGCTATATGGATGATTTGATATCATCTGTAAGTTCCTTAAGCTGCATGGACACTGACAGCCCGTATCGTGGAGCAACACCAAGTCGCCTGGGCAGATATGGATCATCACATGATGAGAGATCAGGTGTCTTCCCAGAATACTTTCACGCTTCTCCTCTTGGACCTCCTCCTCATCCTCAAGTGCAGACACCTCCATCATATGGTTACGACGAGTATGGATACAATAGCTACAACGGTAAAAACTATCAAGGTAGCCAGTCCGAGCAGAACCAAGGTAGTAATTTGGTGGTGATAGTTACGGTATCTTTTTTTACTACTACACGGATGTGCCTAATCTTCCGCATAGAACATCTCCCAGTCTTCTGTAGTCGTCTTGAGGATTTGAAGCTAGTACTTCGCAGCCTCGTCGTGCCACTCGTGATACTTGATTTATTGTTGCTTATCCTCATTTTGGGATAATCATAGGCATCGATGACCATCAGTACATGCAGTACGTGATGGATTACAAGGCCATGTACTCATACATAATATGGAAAAATTACTGCGAGTTCATTGAGCCAGCGATGTGCTACGAGAGACAAGTGAGGGGGCAATATTGATCCACCATGGAACACTTGGTTCTGATCTGATCTCATGCCCATGTCATATCTTTTATAATATTGCATTAATTTATATTTTTCATTAATTTTGTGAATAGATGCATCTTTACTCGTTGTAAGTTTGTAATTAATTCTTTAATTCACTAAAACATTATGTACAAAAGTTATTTATATGAACTAAACATTATCTCATTAATCATTATTTACAATTTAGAATCATGTGTCTCATCTATAATGCCATTCATTGACTTCCATGCACAAAACATGTGTTTTAAGTGTAGTTAACTTAGATATTTTGTTTTCAACTTCGATGTTCAACGGTCAATAATCAATATTAGCAACGATGTGTTTGATATGACCGATAAGTGTGATATAAAGGTCACAGATGATTGATATGTGTGATCTAAGTGTACATTTGTAAGTTATTTACTATTCTAAGAACTTGGATGAACTTCATTTACAATATCTATCAATCAGCAATCAACATTAACATCGATATGTTCGATATGACAGATATGTGACATATATGGGATAGATGAGTGATATATGTGACATAAGTATGTATTTGTAGCGACGATGTTTTTTTTTAATCCAAGAAAAGGGGATACACTCGAAGGTGTTCACCCCAAAGCTTTATTAAAAGGAGAGAGAAGGAAAAAGAGGGAATGTACAGGAGAGCACTCAGAGCGCTAAACACACCAAGAGCTTACAAGACTTGACACCTGCAGCTTAACATTTTCCAAATAAAATCTCTGTCCTGAAAAGAGAAGTGCATTCCTGGCAAGCCAAATAGCCCAAAGCATAGCAACAGGCCACAGAAAATCACACCTTCCCCGGTTAGAAGCCACCACCAAGCCGCTACAAAAGGCACCCACATCAGAGAGGTTGAGCCAGCGGAAAGACGGGTTGTCCAAAAAGGGGGCCACATAAGAGCATGAGAAGAAAAGGTGATCCACAGTTTCAATCTCTGTGCCACAAAGAGGGCAGCGGTCAGAAACCGCTCCAAGTAGTCTGCAACATCTGTCCCGCGTCATAAGCCTCTTGCGAAATGTTTCCAAGACGATGTTCCCAAGACGTTTGTGGTTCTGTATGCCATCTGCCTCAGACGAAATGGCGTGGTCTTCAATAATCAGATATTTTATTCGGAAAATGTAATTTCACATTGTAAAACCCTATATCAATCATGGCTACGTTGATATTGTATCTTTGTATCTTTAATTTCTTTGTCTTGAATAAATTGCGGTGACTCCCTTTTCAAGGGGATCACCCTCTTTCCCATCAAAAAAAGTGTGTATTTGTAAGTTATTTATTGTTTTAATAATTTAGATTATCTTAATTTGCGAAAAAAAATAGAAAAAATAATTTTTAAGCCATTTCAACAATTCCACCAATATCATCGATATATCTCAATATATCACTGACATATCCTTTTCGAATGGACTGATACGATATCAATATTGATATTTCAAACCTTGGCCTAAAAGCAAGATTTCTTGTCAAAATGTAGACAAAGAATCCATGTAGTTGACCCTAATTAATGTGAGAAAAGGCTTTGTTGTTGTATAGTACTCGCATCAAACTTATTCTTTAACAAAAAGACCCACGATAATCTGGAGAAATCATCCATAGCAACTAAGTAATATGTGTGCCCCTGATGATCTGGGACGTGACTTGGACCTCGCATATCAAAATGAAAAAAGCTCAAAAAGGTTTATCACTACGACCTCGCATATACTTCCGCAAATCCGCTTAATCGCTTCAGACCGCCTGACCGAATGAATACCACATACCAACTTTCTGAACCTTGGTTCACACTAAAAGGTGGACTTGATAGAAATCCCAAAAATGAGACGGCAAATCTTCTGCAACGGAAGATAACCGAAGCGGAGATGCCAAGTGTATGGAAGGATCAATCCAACAAAAATGAAGCTAGCACCAACATATGAAGACTGAATCAACCAGTAAAGACCACCATGCTCATGACCACATCCAATCACCATGCATGTGAGTATATTCTGAAAAACAAGTGAAGCATGATCAAATATGACATGGCAATCTAAATCTTTTGTAATCTGACTAATAGACAATAAAATCATCTATAACTCTGGTGCATGAAGAACAGTCTGCAAACGCATTGAGGGAGTCAAATGGACTCACAAAGATGATGAGAAGCTCCAGAGTCCATGATCCACTCCGAAGGGTCTGGTCGAAAGCGGCTAGTAAAAGCATGAGCAATACTTGACGAGCTCGCAAAGGCAGAAGCAGCGATGTTTGATGGGCCGGTAGAAGTACCAGAATATCTAGCAGTAGGGGGCATGATCTCTCGCAATTGTGCAACAAAGTCATCATAACGATGACTTATAGAGTCATGAGCAGTCTGGACATCCTCAGCAGCACGTACGGACGATAGGAAGTCATGCTTGGAACAACATGTGTCCTCTGAATGGTGTGATCGGTGACAATACGAACAGGGTGGGCGCGGCATGTGCCTCCTCTGTCACGTGTGCCCCTATAAATTGAAACAAGCCACCTCTACATCGGGAAGCCACCATAGCCGACGACATCTGAGAAGATGTAGAGGGGATGCTCAATCCGCAATACACCTCCTCCATATGTTGTATAGTAGCATATGTGATGAGCTGAGAGCGAGCTAAGTCATATCCAGGTTAAGGGCAACCAAAAACACTCCGATCATGACAGAATCTCGATAAGCCTTACGTAGCTCTGGTGAGGCTGACAGAGGTATGTAGCTATGGAGTCGCTCGAACATACCCCTAAGAGATGTGTACAGGACGTGAAGAGGACAATTGATGCAGCATGATAATAACTTGTGTGAACATTTATTTTGTTTATGTTATTTATCATTTGTTTTTGTTATTTTATTTATTTATTTCCCATGTAAAAGGCTCGTTATAAAAGGCTTTTTTATCCATTCCTTTTGTTTTTTATTTCCCTAATTTTAGGGATTTGTTGCTTATTTTGAGGGGGAATAGCCTCTATAAAGGGCCCCCTTTGTATTAGGGTTAATTAAGTTGAATTGAGTGATTTTTTTCCTATCCCTAATTCTCTCCCTCTCTCTCTCTCGGTCCTGCATCCCCTCTCTCTCTCTCCGACTTTCGCCCCCGTATCTCCCCACCCGACCCTAAAACCCTTCCCGCTTCACACTGCCGCCCACCTTCCCTAGCCGATTCCCGCTCCGCCAGTCGCGCGTAACCTCCCCTTGCCACCGCCCTCCCCCTGTGCCTCTTCTCCCCGCTGCGCCTTCCCCTCTTCCCGGGTCCTCTCCCCTTCGCCGAAGCCCTAACCCCTACCGCCGCCTCCATCGCCCTGCCCTCCTGCGCCGACCCCGCTGCCTCCTCTCCTCCCCGCTACGCCGCCTCCTTCCCTGAGGGCCAGCCTGCAGGCCCCTCTCTCCTCTTCCCTTCAGTCTGTTGCCAACATTCTTTCTCCACTCCCCGACCGTGCCCTCCTACTTACCGCCATCCGCCTCAAAGACGCCCTCCAACCAGCGACAAATCGCCGACGTTGCCTTGGAACCGGCCTGCTGGGCATCTCGGATCGACCCTGGCTAGCTGCGGCCGCAATCACGTATTCACCGCCAACAACCAGATCTGAAGCACGCCGAAACAATCCCTTGCCGGTTGTGGTATGAGTGTATTTATCCACATAATATTCCACCGCATAATTTTAGCATTGTGGTCTGTGATATTGCTATTCGGTTTGGTGATTTATTAAGATTCTAAAACTGCAACATCGTTATTTATTTCTTTTAGTCGTTAACTAATTGATTTGCCCTAAAGTTGTGGAAGAAATCTGTGCTAAGGGTTGAGTCTTCGTGTTCATTGTTGCTGATTTTTGCGTTGCGCATAACTTCTTATTTGTGTCGTCATATAGTCCTTAGTTTCAATTAGTCGGACGCCATTTAGTTCATTGCTCATTTAGGTTGCATCAATTTGGTATCAGAGCACACGATCTTGCACCTCACTTGCATTTCATTTATTCATTGCATATAAAAAAAAGAACCACCACAAGAAAAATCCAAAAAAAAATCATATTGCACTTGTTGAGTCCCTAGACCCGTAAGAACCGGACCTCTATGGCTCGCCACCCTGATCCTATGGCGCGGTTGGAAGCAATGATAGCAAACTTGGGTGAGGAAATCCGACGCACTAACACTCGTTTAGAAAACATAGAGAGGACGGTAGCCAATAACACTCAACAGTTGGAGGTCTTGAATTTTGACAGAATGGATAGGGAGTACAGAAGGGAACACGGTAGAAGGGACACTAGCCGCTCTTCCACTTCAAGTGGGCGACATCATAACCCTCGTAATCCCCGACATCATGGACATGACCTAATTATCTTTGATCCTAACTCGGAAAGCGATGTTAGCGATGATCCATCCCTACACATGGAATCGCCACCACCCTCAGGTGACGAGGAGAGTGAGAATCGAATACCTCGTAGACGTTGACCTAAAGAACATAATAGAAGGAGAGAGCCTGAGTTGCGTGGTCGACCACACAATCAAAAGTCAAGATCCTAATTGGGACCGGGGAATAAGGATTGACGTTGCCGACTTTGATGGACGACGCGATCCATACATCTTTCTTGATTGGATGGATCAGTTGGAACATTTCTTTATTTGGAAGGAACTACCGAGTGAGCAGAGAGTCCAGTTTACCACATTAAAGCTGAAAGGATTTGCCTTACTTTGGTGGAAACGTCTCCAGGAAGAACGTCACCGCCAGGGAAAAGAACGCATTCGTTCTTGGACAAGGATGCAACAGAAACTTCGGGATAAGTTTCTTCCGGAGGAGTATCGGCAGAACTTGTACAATCGCCTACAAAACCTCCGTCAAGGAACACGCACTGTTCGGGAATACACTGAAGAGTTCCAAGTTCTGATAGCTCGGAACAACTTAAAAGAAAGCGATTCTCAACCGGTGGCCCGATACACACATGGATTACGAACCAACATCCAAGATGAATTGTACATGTGTGACTGTCGAACAGTTGACGCTGCCCATGATAGAGCTGAAAGGGCTGAAGCGAAGTTATCCAGGAACTTCACACGGCGCACGACGATCACAACTGCCTCTGCTGCCACACCCTCTGCACCAACCATCTCTACCGGACAAACTAGGGTAGGCGCCCAGTCAAGCATCAAATCAGGGAACCCTATATCCCGCACTGCTACTGGAAGCACAAGTTCACACCCCCGACCAGCTCATGCTGGGTCAGGAATTCTCGGGGCTTGTCCTGCAGTAGGACCCGATACTTGTTTCAGATGCCTTCAGAAAGGGCACCGCGCAGCAGAATGCCCAAACCCTAAAGCTAGACCCGCCCATTTATGCACCGTCGACGATCCTGAATACCCCGACCCTGACCAGCAGGAATTCCCTGAAGATGATCCGATTGTGTTGACTGCTGGCACCATGGGAGCTGATGACTATGAACTTCTAGGAGTGGATGGAGACGAATCCGGTCCGTTCCTGGTAATTGAACACGAAAACTTTATCGCTCCTGACAGCGCACCCACAAACATTCTGCTCACCCCCGTTGTCCACGATGTTGATAGCTGGCTGCGACGCAGCATCTTCCGAACCACCTGCACCTCAGGGGGACGACGTTGTTCGCTGATCATTGATGGAGGGAGCGTTGAGAACTTCGTTTCACAAGAGATGGTCGATAAGTTGGGTCTGCCAACTCAACCACTTGAAAAACCGTACAGTGTGGCTTGGTTTCGTGGTGGTACCCAACTCCCGATCCACCGTCAAAGCCTCGTTAACTTCTCCATTGGTCCTTCATATAAGGACGAGGTGTGGTGCCATGTAGCCCCTATGGATGTCTGTCACATACTTCTAGGGAGACCTTGGCAATTCGATCGAGACACTGAACACCGAGGAAAACGGAACACTTACACCTTTCTCGTAGATAAAGTGCGTGTGACACTCAGACCACAACGTGAAGCCCTTAGCCCTCGCCAAGTGGCTACACTACGAGCTGCGACCGCCCAAACTGGTAATAAAACTACACCGTCAAAGACTGTGACCACGGGCCCTGTGTTGTTGATGGAAGCCCAAACATTCCAACATGAAATACAGGAGAGCTCCACCGTCTACGCATTAATGGGACGTGAAGTGGACAATCAAGAGGCAACCCCACCCGAAGTTCCGCCTGAGATCAAGCCCATCATCAAAGAGTTCGCTGACATCATGCCTGAAGAGTTGCCTGAAGGACTACCCCCGTTGCGAGACATTCAACATCACATTGATCTAGTCCCTGGAGCCAGCCTACCCCACTTACCCCATTATCGAATGAGCCCAAGTGAGCATGAAGAGATGAACCGGCAGGTTACTGATCTGCTGCGACGTGGGTATGTTCGAGAGAGTATGAGCCCCGTGGCGGTTCCTGCTCTGCTTACCCCGAAGAAAGACGGCACATAGAGAATGTGCGTGGACAGTCGTGCTATCAACAAGATAACGATCAAATATCGTTTTCCCATTCCACGCCTTGATGATATGCTTGATATGTTATCATGTGCCAAATTGTTCTCCAAAATGGATCTCCGCAGTGGCTACCATCAGATTCTCCTCCGACCTGAAGACGAGTGGAAGACTGCTTTTAAGACCAAAGAGGGCCTGTATGAATGGACGGTCATGCCCTTCGGCTTGTTGAATGCCCCCAGCACCTTCATGCGAACCATGAATCATGTCTTGAGACCCTTCATTGGTAAGTTTGTGGTTGTGTACTTCGATGACATCCTGATCTACAGCCTGACTAAAGAAGACCACTTAACTCACTTGCGACAAGTCCTGGAAACCCTGAGAGCCCAAAAACTGTATGTCCACCTCAAGAAATGCTCCTTCATGTCAGACACGGTCCTCTTCCTGGGATACATTGTCACCGCCGATGGACTTAAGGTTGACCCCTCCAAGATTCATGCCATTCAGAGCTGTCCCATGCCCAAAACCCTCACTGAAATTCGCAGCTTTCTGGGATTGGCTTCATTTTACCGACGCTTCATCCGGAACTTTAGCACATGTGCCGCCCCGTTGGTAGATTGCACGCGTAAAGGCGCACCCGCTTGGACGCTTGAAGCAGAAACGAGCTTCCAAAATTTAAAACATCAATTGACACATGCTCATGTTTTGGCACTCCCTGACTTCACCAAGGTTTTTGTTGTCGATTGCGACGCCTCACATGTCGGGATTGGTGCCGTCCTGAGCCAAGAAGGACGACCTATAGCATTCTACAGTGAGAAATTGAACGAAGCTCGATCACGGTACTCCACTTATGACGTCGAATTCTATGTCGTGGTGCAAGCCCTCAAGCATTGGAGGCATTACCTGATCCAGCGTGAATTTGTCCTTAATTCTGATCATGAAGACTTAAGGTATCTAAACTCTCAGAAAACCCTTAACAAACGTCATGCCAAGTGGGTTAGTTTCCGCCAAGAGTACACCTTCCATCTCAAGCACAAAGCCGGAACCCTGAAGGGCCTGAACCGTGTGGCCGACACGTTGAGCCGACGAGCACATGCCCTGACCACAATGACCATCAGCACAACAGGATTTGACACTCTCAAGGACTTCTACCCCACTGATCCTGACTTCGGTCAAGTTCATGCCGAATGTGTTGGTACTGGGCATGACCCAACAGCCACTCATGTTCTTCATGAGGGTTTCCTATTCAAAGGCCACCAACTATGCATCCCTGCCACATCCCTTCGTGAGAATTTAATTTTAGAACTGCATAACGAAGGTTTAGCTGGACATTTTGGAAGGGATAAGACCTTGACTCTTCTCCAAGAGCGATTTTATTGGCCGCAGATGCGAAAAGATGTTACAAAATTCGTACAGAAATGTCAAATATGTCAGAGATTCAAAGGCCACAGGCAGAACACTGGACTGTATACACCCCTGCCAATTCCTCTGCGACCCTGGGAAGATATCACCATGGATTTTATGCTAGGCTTACCCCTCACTGTGCGGAAAGTTGACTCTATTTTTGTGGTCGTGGATAGATTTTCAAAAATGGCACATTTCAGTGCATGTAGAAAAACCTCAGATGCATCTCATGTCGCTGATTTGTTTTTTCGTGATGTCGTCCGTTTGCATGGTGTCCCTCGTTCTTTTACTTCGGATCGTGATACTCGGTTTTTGAGCCATTTTTGGCACACGCTTTGGTCCCGTCTTGGTACTCGTTTGCAATATAGCACCGCTTATCATCCACAAACTGATGGGCAAACGGAAGTAGATAACAGATCATTAGGAAATTTATTGCGATGTCTTGCAGGGGACTCTCCCTCCAAATGGGATCTAATTCTTCCCCAAGCTGAATTCGCATATAACAGTTCCACTAATAGGTCTATCGGAAAATTGCCCTTTGAGAGTGTGTACGATTTTCCACTTACCCAATTTCTTGACCTAAAACTCACAACCACGCAAGGGAGAAGTAGTGCAGCTGCTGAGGATCTGGTCGAACACCTAACCCGCGTCCATACTGAAATCCGAGCAAAACTCCAAACCATGACCCAGAAATACTAAACCCAAGCCAACCTACACCGAAGAGAGAGCGAGTTCAGAGTTGGAGAATTAGTGATGGTCCACCTAAAAAAAGAGAGGTTTCCTTTGAGAGTCCACTAAAAATTGAGTGAACGAAAAATTGGTCCATTCCGAGTCCTCAAAAGGATTGGGCCCAATGCTTACCTACTTGATCTGCCGCCAGACGTCCAGACTTCGCCAGTCTTTAATGTATCAGATCTCTTCCTATATCATGGAGATGAACAGACAGATGCCACCACACCAGAGGTTCCTGATGATGATACGTGCCAACCGCCAGCCGCAACCGATGCTGATCAGATTGAAGATATTGCAGACATCCGAGATATGACGACTAGACGTGGTCTCTTCCGACGATATCTAGTCAAATGGAAGGGACGACCTTTTACCAATTGCACCCGGATTGACGAGGATGAACTCCAACAACTCCGCCCCGATATACTTCAGAATTTCCACGATGTCATCTCGACGGAGCGAGACTCTTTTCAGCAGGGGGGAGTTGATGCAACATGATAATAACTTGTGTGAACATTTATTTTGTTTATGTTATTTATCATTTGTTTTTGTTATTTTATTTATTTATTTCCCATGTAAAAGGCTCATTATAAAAGGCCTTTTTATCCATTCCTTTTGTTTTTTTCTTTCCCTAATTTTAGGGATTTGTTGCTTATTTTGAGGGGGAATAGCCTCTATAAAGGGCCCCCTTTGTATTAGGGTTAATTAAGTTGAATTGAGTGATTTTTTTCCTATCCCTAATTCTCTCCCTCTCTCTCTCGGTCCTGCATCCACTCTCTCTCTCTCCGACTTTCTCCCCGTATCTCCCCACCCGATCCTAAAACCCTTCCCGCTTCACACCGCCGCCCACCTTCCCTGGCCGATTCCCGCTCCGCCAACCGCGTGTAACCTCCCCTTGCCACCGCCCTACCCCTGCGCCTCTTCTCCCCGCTGCGCCTTCCCCTCTTCACGGGTCCTCTCCCCTTCGCCGAAGCCCTAACCCCTACCGCCGCCTCCATCGCCCTGCCCTCCTGCGCCGACCCCGCCGCCTCCTCTCCTCCCCGCTACGTCGCCTCCTTCCCTGAGGGCCAGCCTGCAGGTCCCTCTCTCCTCTTCCCTTCAGTCTGTTGCCAACATTCTTTCTCCACTCCCCGACCGTGCCCTCCTACTTACCGCCATCCGCCTCAAAGACGCCCTCCAACCAGCGACAAATCGCCAACGTTGCCTTGGAACCGGCCTGCTGGGCATCTCGGATCGATCCTGGCTAGCTGCGGCCGCAATCACGTATTCACCGTCAACAACCAGATCTGAAGCACGCCGAAACAATCCCTTGCCGGTTGTGGTATGAGTGTATTTATCCACATAATATTCCACCGCATAATTTTAGCATTGTGGTCTGTGATATTGCTATTCGGTTTGGTGATTTATTAAGATTCTAAAACTGCAACATCGTTATTTATTTCTTTTAGTCGTTACCTAATTGATTTGCCCTAAAGTTGTGGAAGAAATATGTGCTAAGGGTTGAGTCTTCGTGTTCATTGTTGCTGATTTTTGCGTTGCGCATAACTTCTTATTTGTGTCGTCATAAAGTCCTTAGTTTCAATTAGTCGGATGCCATTTAGTTCATTGCTCATTTAGGTTGCATCAACAATCATCAAGTTTGGTTGTGAAGATATTATGCTGGAGTTGCAAGATCTTCGACTCATTCTTTGCTTGAAAGTATGTAGCTGTGAGGATGTCTCATATTGACTTGGTTGGGGCTGACTTAAGATATCATTGGCTATTCAGCTGTGAGGATGTCCCACGATGACTTGGTTGGGGGTGACTTAAGATATCATTGGCTATTTCAACAGAGACAGTACGAGATAGTCATACTTTATCAAACGCATCATCCGCCTCCCATGAGGCATTGGTCTCAGTCTTGTCCACCGGCTCATCTTGCGTCAGAATGCGCTTCTTATCATGGCTCTACAGTAGATTGATGAACTGCATCGCCCACAACTCGTAGTTCATGCCGTACATCTTGACAATATGTGATGGACCCTTGAAGGAACGTGTGGATGGGGTATCAGCTCTGCTTTTTGACATCATGGATAGATAACTGGAATCGTAGACTAACCGTGATGTGTCTACATGGACATGAAGAGGGGGTGGTTGTGGGCGTAGACTCATACCACAATCAACTCTAAACAAAAGTTGACACAAAGTGGTCTGATTTCGATCTCAAAAGGGAAAAATCTGACTAAAAACCCTCAAATCAAATTAAAAACTATGAAATCAAGGCAGCACGAGCCACGTTGGATGGCGTTGGGTGGCTCAGGGGGTCATTGGGCGATGTCGGATGGCGCTAGTGGCAGTGGCTAGATGGCAAAGTTGTCGTTGAGTAGAGGTTGGGCAGCAAGGTTCTTGCTAAGGCAGAGGATGCACGGTTGGGATGATATTGGGCAGCGACTGGCCACCGATACAAGGTGCGAAAGGCGAGGCTGGGGGTACTGGCTAGAAGGCGGGGCTCAGTGCTCCGGTCTAGGATCGCCACCCTGATATCATGTTGAGGAAAATACGTTGTTGTTTAGTCATTGAAACCCAAGGGTTCTCTTATATGGAAGAGAGACATCCTGTGGGGTAAATTACATAATAAGGGCTGAGAAATAAATAAATTGTAAAAGAGTAACATAACATAAAACTATCAACATATCTAAATAGATCACATGGTTACAAGTAATATTGCATTGTTAATATACAAGTTATTTAATTTAGCATATTATTCTATTTTTATTTTTCTTTTCAATTCATAGTTTATGCACTTTCTCTTTAATTAGTTATTAATTCAACTTGACAAAAGTTTAGGAACATTTATTATTCGTAGGATAATCCAAATCTGCTTTTAAGTAAATTGTATCTGAATTATGATGATATGTTCCCATATCTGCATCTATAGATGAGCATTGGAATGGGCTAGCCAATCCCAGCCCACAAACTTGACCCACGAGTTTGGCGTGAACCCAACCTGATTTATCAAGGGTTGGGCTTGGGCTAAAAATTTGGCACATTTAATAAATGGATCGAGTTTAAGCCAACCTTGACCCAAACCCATGAGCCCAACAACCCGATCAAATGAGGGCCCAATAATATTAGATCATATAACCTATGATTCCGTATAATTATAATGCATTTCTTAGATATTCCCTGTTATGCATATACATGTAACGTCTACTCTCTTCTCTTACAACAAGCTCCCAGCAAGTATAGCCCCTCCATCTTCATTGCCATAACACTTCATATTATATGATGACTACCATTCCTCTCCTTGTTCCTTCTACGAGTCTCTCACACAATATACTTTTTTATATGTGGATTGTTAATTTCGAATAGTCACTTCCTATCTAAAATCCTCGTGATGTCTAGTCATCATCATTAATTCGTCACTAGCATATGCACCTTTTATTACAATTATAGTAATAGTATATTATTGAGATATATTTATCTTTTCATATCTTTTATGTATTTCTTATTTCTTTATCTCTATTATATAATCTGCCCTCTAGGGTTTCCCCTCTCTATATAAGAGAGCCCTAGGGTTTCAAGAATAAACAAGTCATTATTCTTTTTCCACATCGTATCATAGTGATGGTCCTACCCCCTTGACCAAGCACCACCTGCCAACCCATCTCGTTGTTGCCAGCCTCTCTTGTTGTCGCTTGGCGCCTTCGACGGCACCCTCTCGCCATAGAAGAGCGACATTACTTCTCATGCAGCAACCACCGGTGACCCTCATTCTTACCGCAACTGCCACAGGTGCCCCATAGAACTTCCATCATGCGCTAGTCAGCCTACCGCCATCCAAGCGGTGACCAACCCATGTTTTAGCCGCACAGAGGCTTTGGTAGGCACAATGGCATTGTCGAAGGCCTAACCAAGGCATCGGTGGTCTCCTATTTTGTCGTTGTGCCCTCCGAAGTCTCGAAAACAACCTGATTTTGGGTTGATTCACATGAGATCGGACCTCTAGACCATTAGTGGGCCCTAGAATACTTTCTTTGTTGATGGGGACAGTTGTGATATGAGTCTGCATACACAACCAATTTCCCGTATGATCATGTCGACACATCCATATCAATCTACAACCCCAGACCTCATTATCATATCAGGAAACAAGGGTGACATGTCTTCCTTCGATACCTTCAAGGGCACTGCATCCATTGTCAAGATGGATTGGACCAACTATGAATTGTGGTTCATGCAGATTATGGCCATCATGAATGCAATGATAAGAAGCACATCCTGACAAAATTTGAGCCGACCGATAAGACTGGGGAGAATGTTCTATGGAAACAAGACGATACGTATGCGCGTGTATGGCTATTTAGTACTTACTACCATAGAAATAGCTGATGACATCCTTCACCAGCTCACTACCAAGACAATGTGGGACACCCTCCCAGCCACTTACTCTCAGACGAAGAATGAGACACGCACCTAGCATTTTATGGGTGTGTGTGTGTGTGTACCTCATACGGAGAAGGCCTACAACAGACTCAGCAGGATCGTGGTTTCTTCTACATCCACCACTCAGACCTCCTCTGCAATAGCAGCATCCCGTTATAGAATGTCTATCTCAGTTCAGAGGACGTGGTAATCGTGGAAGAGGAGACAAATGCCTGCATCAACCATGCACATACTACCATCGTTCTGACCATTCCAAGGATACATGTTACATAAAGCAGGGTTATCTCGCTTCTGCTCGTGTTATCGAGCAAGTCGCCTGCCATCGCTTATGTTGATCAGAAGTTCGACGATCTTATCTCCCATCTAAGAAAGATTATTACTCATGTTGCCAGTGCTCCTTCGAGTCGTTCGGTATAGCTTATACCCTTACTAGTTGTCTAAGGGCAAAAAAGACAGAGTGGATTATGGATTCTGGCACATCTTATCATCTATGCGAAGATAAAGCTCAGTTACGTCCTACAATTATGTACCCTGATAGTTCTGTCGTTATTGCAGATGGGACACATTCCTCAATTACAAGACATGGATAGGTCTGTTTGATGCCATCTATGTGTCTGCAAAATGTGCTTCATGCACATGATTGCTCTATGAATTTACTATTTATTAGTCAGATCACCAAGGATGTGCATTGTCGTACCATATTTGATCCCTCTTTTCTTGTGTTTTAGGATATGATCATGGTAAGGTGATTGGACGTGGTCGTGAGCAAGGAGATCTCTATAGATTGGTCCAGTCTCTGTATGTTGGTACATCTTCCTTTCCCACTGAGTCAATCTTTCTGTACATGTGGCACCTTCGATTTGGTCACCTTCCTCTGTAAAAGATGTATAGAGTCTTCCCGTAGATCTCATCTCAGTTTACATTTTAGTGCGAGTCATGCCAGCTTAGAAGCATCACCGCTCTAGTTTTCATGTTCGTCAGAATCGTAGTAGCAGTTCATTACTTGAGCATGTTCATTTTGATATCTGGGTACCCTGTCGTGTTCCTGACCACTAGGGGCACAAGTTCAAGTTTGTCATCATCGATGATTATTCTAAACTTTCTTGGGTTTTTCTTCTGAAAAACAAGGCTGGGTTTGGATATGTCATTCAAACTTCAATTACTGAGGTAAAGAACATTTTTCTTCTACCGCTAAATATGTCCATTCTAACAATGCCTCGGGGTTTTGTATTACTCAGTTATCCCAATTCTTCAGGTCCCTTGGCATTATACATCAGATATCTTTCCCTTAGACTTCTCAACATAATGGTGTTGCAGAATGCAAACATCGTCATCTTCTTGATGTGACAAAAAACCTTCTCATTCAGAGTAGTGACCCCCACTCTTTCTAGGGAGAAGTCATACGCATTGTATGCTAGATGATCAACAAAATGCCAACCTCCGTGTTAAAATAAAGTGCCCCTTTTCCGATTATTCTTCCGGACAAGGATCTTTTCTCTCTAACACCTCGTGTGTATCATTCAATGACTTTTGTTCATCAGTTGACTCATGATCCTGACAAGCTCTCGAGCAGAGTTGTCAAGTGTGTCTTTGTGGGATACTCCCAAACCCAGAAAGGGTGTCGATGCTTTGATCCAATTAAACAAAAGTACTACCTTAGCATTGACGTCACTTTCTTTGAATCGGTTATTGTTGGAGTATTTGGTTATGCGTCATATGATTTGTAGGAAGGTAAATGGATATCTCCAGTATCCATTTACCTCATCCATATGTTTAGTCTCACATATACCAGTGGTGGGACTTGGAGGCTCTGTGGAGGCTATAAAAGGAGCCCCAGACCTCCTTTATCCATTGAGAAAGTGCAATGAACACATATGTCATCCGAGGCATTCTCATATGGTTTCATCCCGCTCCTTGGGGAGTAGGGTTCCACGTAAAAAACTCTGAGTTCTTCATGTTCATATTTCTCTATTTATGCTCTGTTTATCATTCCACTTCCACATTCTCTATTTTCTAACATGGTATCAGAGAGGGTTCGATTCTTGAGGGTTTTGTGATTTATATATTTGATTGAGATTCGGTTATTAGAGCAGGTCGATTCACGAGGAGTTTGATGTTTTTTTTGAGATTCGATTATCAAGAGCAGGTTCATTTTTTACGATGTCATTATCCAAGATTCGTTCTTTGATTCATATTCGAGATTGTTCAAATTCAACATTCAAGAAAGATTTAGGGTTCATTATCATCATTTTTCAGAGAGCGTTATGAATTTTTTGAAGATTCGAATTCATCCATATTTCTAGGGTTCCTCGAACCCTAGATCATTAGATCATTCAAGCAGATTTTAAAAAGGGAGGGCAGGCCAAAGTGGGTCGTATGAGAAAAAAACTTTTGAAAAAGGCATGCAAATAAAAATTTTTAAAAAGGAGAATTGAAAAGCCATAAAAAAATTTTTTGAACGGCTGATTAAAAAAATGCGACGGCTATAAAAAGAAGAAAAATGACATCCGAAAAAATATATTAAGAAAAACCGAAGAAAAATTTTGACAGCGATATTATTTTCCCATTATCTTATCTTCTCCCAACTTGGTCAACAATTGTCATTTCGACCAGTATGGGAGAAAGGGGGAGTATTGTGTAGAGTCACGAGTCTTGTTCCAGATTCAGAGGCCGGTCGGATTTCTAGACTCTACAAATAATCAATTGTTCAAACTCGACGTTAGATTCCGAGTCTTCAGTTCAGACACGCACATGTATGTGGTCATCTTTTCAGATGTGCACATGTTTGCCATCTTTTGTCGTGATCCTCATCGTTCTTCTTATTTTGTCGGCCAGAGTTTTCATGTGAGTCATAGGGATTCTCGAGTAGAGGACCATTCCCTATGGCATGTTGCCAAGGGTTTTCATGTGCTTTATAGGGACTCCGGAGTAGAGTACCATTCTCTATGCCAGATAGTAGAGACCCAGTTCTCCGATGAGGAGACTTTTCAGACTCCATTCTCTAACGACCGTAGACTCCGACGAGGATTGCACTTCCACGGACATTTCAGTTCGACCCTTTCAGAGATGGAGCAGTTGTCCACATGTTGTGGCGGGCCAGAGTACTCCGACGAGGACTCATTTTTCAGTTGCAGTGACCCTGACAGTCGCAGTACATAGCACATGCTCTCCGACGAGGAGATTCAACATACTCACACTCCAGCCCGTTCATCCTCCTCACCTGCACGGCATGAGAAGCAACGTCCTCGACAGCAGCAGTTGTGCGCGTTGAGTTGATATTGTTTGTAGTGTCTTGTAGCGTGAATTGAGTTACTTTTTGTTTGTCCAAGCTG
Source organism: Ottelia alismoides (assembly GCA_037367405.1). Classification (NCBI taxonomy): domain Eukaryota; kingdom Viridiplantae; phylum Streptophyta; class Magnoliopsida; order Alismatales; family Hydrocharitaceae; genus Ottelia; species Ottelia alismoides. Next base: position 192,611 of record JAZKJV010008346.1, on the reverse strand, counting down.
AGCATTCCATGCTCCAGCTTGAGAGGGGGTGTTGGAGTATTTGGTTGTGCGCCATATGAGTTGTAGGAGGGTAAATGGATCTCTCCAGGATCCATTTACCCTATCAATATGGTTAGTCTCACATCTACCAGTGGTGGGACTTGGAGGCTCTGTGGAGGATATATAAGGAGCCCCAGACCTCATGTATCCATTGATAAAGTGCAATGAACACATATACCCTCTGAGGCATTCTCCCTTGATTTCATCCTGCTCCTTAGGGAGTAGGGTTTCACGTAAAAAACTCTGAGTTCTTCATGTTCATATTTCTCTATTTATGCTCTGTTTATCATTCCGCTTCTGCATTCTCTATTTCCTAACAGTTATATACTTTTCTCGTACTTGTAACAGGATGACGACATCTGAGTCTGAAAAGGAGGTTTGTGTACCACCTCCTCCAATGCCACCACCACCTCCACCACCATCCCTACCTCCTATTATGGTTCTTCCTACACCCCCATCTCCTAGTACTTGGCTCATTTTTTTCCTCATTTTTACATTCGCACGTCGCCTTCTGTAGTACCCCCTACTCATGTGCATTCCCCATCATCAGTGTATCTTGTGTATGTTCTAAGCACTTAGTTTCTACTGATGGCACTAGTGATTTCTCTATGCAGCATGCTACTTTACAAGATGGGCAGGTGCCTTCTCAAGATGCTACTTTACAAGATACAGATGGTACAGGGGATCTTGGCATGCCCATTGCTCTCCAGAAGCGGAGGCGTGCATGTGTTACATATCCTCTCGTTGCGCATGTTTCTTTGGAGAATCTTTCAGCAAACTTCATAAGGTTTATCATAGGTCTCTCAGTTGTGGAGATCTCACAAACATATCAAGAGGTTATTCGTGATAGTCAGCAGTGTCTTGTTATGGAGGAGATGACAGCACTCTGGTGGCATGGCACATGGAGTTTGGTTATTATCCCTTTAAGGGTGTCCGTGGTTGGTTGCAAATGGGTATTAAGTATCGTGCAGATAGCAGCGTTGATCGCTACAAAGTTAAGCTTGTGGCTTGTGGATTCACTCAGACTTATGGGGTGGACTCTCAAGACAGGTTCTCTCTAGCGGCCCGTCAATCTACTCTTTGGATACTTCTTTATGTTGCGGCGATACGAGACCAATTTCTATCCCAACTCGATGTGAAAAATGCCTTTATATATGGTGATTTGCAGGAGGTCTATACTCTACATGCAATAGCCACATGGGTTTGCTGTTGAGGGAGAGTGTCAGAAGGTTTGTAGACTTCATAAGGTTACCTATGGCAGAGTCTCAGAGCATGTTTCCAAACGGTCTCGGATTTGATAAAGCAGCATGGCTTCATGAGATCAACTGCAAATCATTCATCGTTTCTTCAGAAGACTCAGAGAGGTATTGTTGCCATTCTGGTCTATGTTGTTGATATCATTATTACAGGAGATGATGTATAGAGCACTAATGTCACCAAGGAATTCCTTGGATAATGATGTATAGGGTATTAGTGCATCTAAGGAATTCTTTGGACAACAGTTTATTACCAAGGACCTAGGCGATTTATGATACTTCGTAAGGCTTGAGTTCGTCAAGAACTAATAGGGTCACGTGATGACCCAGAGGAAGTGTGAAACATATTTCCTTTCAGAGACAGGCATGGCAGATTGCAAACCTTCCACTACTATCGTGGATCCCAAAAAGAAGCTACAGAGAAGGTAGACAAGAGGAGATATAGGGAGCTTGTTGGGAAGCTCCTCTATGCGACTATTACCAGGCCAGACATCTCCTTTGTTGTGAGCAAGGATGGCCGGTTTATGGAAAAATCGAAATAGGCACACATGGATGTGGTTCATATGATTATTAGGTATCCGAAGTCATCTCCATGTACTGGATTGTTCCTTAGCAAAGGGACATCCCTAACCATCATAGCGTGTTCAGACGCAAACTATGTCCCAAGGACAAAAAATCTACCTCTAGCTTTGCAGGGTTCATAGGGAGCTCTTTAGTGTCATAGAAAAGCAAGAAGCAGACCGTTATTGCTAGATCTTGTGCCGAGTCAAGGTACAGAACCATGGAACGGGAGAGCACTGAGATGATGTTGGTCAGATCTGTTCGGACTAACCTTGTCGTTGACACACATCTTCCCATGCAGCTAATATGTGACAATCAGGGTGCTCTTTTTATTGCCAATAACCATGCCTTCCATGAAAGGACCAAGCACGTTAGGGTAGACTGTTACTATACGCGTGACATGATTTAATCTCTACTTCCCACATCAGTTCAGCGGAACAGATAGCATATGTGTTTATCAAGGCTCTAGCCAGATGATCGTTCTAATGTTCCAAACTAAGCATGATTGACATCTATGCTCCATAATAAGGGAAAGTGTTGAGATATATTTATCTTTTTGTATCTTTTTATGTATTTTTTTATCTCTTTGTCTCTATTATGTAATTTGCCCTCTAAAGTTTCTCTTCTCTATGTAAGAGAGCACTAGGATCTCGTGAATAAACAAGTCATTATTCTATTTCTACTCATATTTATAATACTACAACAGCCTTTCGCTTCTTTTCTATATGTAAGCCGATAGGGCACCTATATAGTTCAATGATGTAACCTCCTTTCACCTCTAGAGTTTCTTCTCTATATAAAGAGAACCTTGGAGCACAAATGCTTAGGCTTCTTTCCTTTTTCGCATGGTTTCAATGCAACGATCTTGGACCAAAGCTCTAAGGACATCTTGAAACCCTATCCCATGGCATGCCTCTCTTGCTCTCCTGCGAGCGTAGTAGCTACGTGTGCCCTAATGCAACAGCTACGGTTTGAAAAAACGAAAAACGAAGCAAGGTGTCTTCCCTGGAAGTGACACGAGGCGTAGCCTCGATGTGATCGAGGATTAAGCCTCAATTTAGGATTAAAAATACACATAAAACTACAATAAAATATATAATAATGAATTATATATTTTAACTAACATATGCATATAATGCTATAATATATGATGAAATCGTAGAGATAGAAACATTAAAAGAAAAGATATACATATCTATATACATTTTTACTATCCATCTAATCAAAGGGAGAGTCATTGGCTATAATTGCCATTAGAATATCCAAAATTATGCAATTGTCACTAAGATCTATCAAAGAGGGAGTCAGTGGCTATAATTGCCATTAAAGTATCCAAGATTACATGTGTGTCACTAATCTATTTGTAGTACGTGAAAATTATGCTAAAATATAGTTCGATGCGGCTAACATATAATATATGACAACACTGAGATACCTTGAATTCTATCTTGTCTGTTTTGTTCAGTGCATTACGTAACTCATTGTATGAGCCCCCTTTAAAAATTAAATTTAAGGATAATGTTTTCTATGAGATTTGCGGGGTTGTATGTTTAAGGGTGTAATCATGGTTGTAAAATTTCGCTGAAATTACAAAATTTCAACTACAACACCATGGGGATATTGAAACTCCCCTCTCTATCGATTTCTCGGATTTCGATCAAGATGGCCTGAAATATCGATGATATTTCGACATATCGAGCCATATCGACCGAATTAATAGTTTGCAGTACAAATTTTTCATATTTTGACCGATGTTGACGATATTTCATGGATAACTATGTATATCAATGACATTATATGTGTAATCTTGATTTCACTACTTATTTAACAAAATTTTTTATATTTTATACAATAATAATTATGCTATTTTAAGTATAATACTAATTATTAACAATTTAATTTGTTATGTGTTCATATATATATGTCCATGAGCGGCAATAATTGGTTTTACCATATAAAAAATTCATTTCAGACTCGCCAAACTTGCAGATCGAACAGCGAAACTCCTATGCTGGTAGGGTATGGTGCGATGGGGGGATGCATACAACAGTTCTTTAACTGGGATTAGCAAATTGGATGGTAAAGATTCAAAGCATATCATTATAAATATTAGGATTCAAAGCATATCAATATTATGGTTATGAACAAAAGATGTGTTCTAAGTGTGGTTAACTTAGCTATTTTGTTTATATTTTCAGTATCTATCAATCAGCAACTAACGTTAACAATGATATATTCGATATGACCCGTACGTGTGATATAAGTGTATTGTTTTGAGAACTTGGATGAACTCTATTTCCAATATCTATCAGTCGCCAATCAAGATTAATAGTGATGTGACTGATATGATCGATATGTGGAATCTAATGGGTACAGAATATATATGAGTGATATGTGTGATATAACTTAAGTGTGTATTTGTAAAATATTTATTTTTAAAATAACTCGGATGATCTTAGTTTACAAAAATGGTAAAAATGGCTATTTTAAGCCATTTCCAGATTTCCACCGAAATCGTCGAAATTTCCTAAAACTTCGTAGAAACTTCCATTTTCAGGGGGCCGAAACAAAATCGAGATTTCAAGCCTTAGGTGTAATATTAAGAGTTCATTGAAATAATTGAACATGTTTAATGGTAAATATGAACAAGAAAGTGACCAAATTAAAACATTAGTCGTGTATAAATATATCATAAACAACTAGACATGTATAAACATCTGAAACTATCAATAGGACAAATGATTTTCTTAAGAAGATGCTATGAAAATCATTAAAACCTCAGGGAATGCCTCACCTCTGCCTCACACCTCGATCGCCTAAGACCGCCTCGATCAAGTGAGGAGTACGCCTCGTTAACGGAACTTGGCATGCGCCTCGAGGCTAAAATGGCCCACCTCTTTTTGTTTCACTGCTTTTTATGCCCCAAGTTGTAGCCTTCTCAAACCATGGTTGCAGCAACCATGTCAAGGAGCAATGATAACAGCTGCGCAACAACAGCCACTACAGGAGTCGCAATAAGGAACTACACCCTGATTGATCCAAAGACGACTAACAAAACTAGTGCTAATGCAACAAGTAAGCATGACAAAAGGTGGGCCTAAGAGCAGCTATCAGACGCTCTGACGACATAAATTGCTAATGAGATCCTACATCAACCCCACTACAAAGGTGAGATGAGATATTCTTGCTACAATGTGTTCCTAAAGAACAAGATGAAGATTCTTCAGCTGCAGCATGACATCTACATGACCAAGCAAGATGGTAGCAAGAATATCCAAGTCTTCACACGCAACCTCTCTACTATACTTGTATAGACAAGTTTGGTTCGTCTCCATCTCACGATTTTTTTCGCGTGCATTTGCTTTGCTCGTTATGGCAAAGGGTAAAATAGATGCTACTGTATCTCCTAAGGTCATCAAGGATCCTTGTCCTACCATCAAACAAACTACAAGATGTGGGTGATGCATTTCAAGAGCATCATGGAGAGCTACAACAAGGGACTACATCCTGATGGAGCTAGAGCTAACCGACAAAATCGGTGCTAATGCAACAAGGAAATGGGACAGTGCGCAAGCCCGAGAGTGGCTATCAGGCACTTTGATGACAGAGATTGCTAATGAGATCTTACATCACCCAATGTAACAAGGGGGAGGGATATTCTTGCTGCAATGTATTACTAAGCAAAGAATGAGATGAAGATTCTTCCGCTTCAACATGACATCTACGTGACCAAGCAAGATGGTTGCCCCTCCACTAATTCTACTCCAATACAAGGGCATGTTTGAGAAACTTCATAGTTACATGCCTCTATGTGCCAATATTGAGCAGCAATTGGCATACATGAATACCGTGATGGTTGGTCTTTTCGTTATTGGCTATGAACCAGTCTGTGACATAGCATGTAGTCATGCTTGTCAAACGCCTCCATTCCTCCTATGGAAGAGGCCTACAACCATCTGAGCAAGATGTTTATGCCATCTGTACCTGCATCTCGGACCTCCTCTATTATGTCTGTTTCACGGGGTAGATGAGGGTTTGCTCAGTTTAGAGCATGGGGAGAATGTGATCAAGAAAGTGATCGCCTTCAGCCGTAATGCACTTACTGTAATCATTTAAGGCATACTGAGAACACATGCTAGCAAAAGAATAGCCGTCCTGCCTCTATCCGTGGTGTTAAGCACTTACAGTCAGCCACAACACTATTTGACCAGAAGTACGCGTATCTTGTCCCCCATCTACAGGAGATCATGGTACCTACAGGGCCACACCTACTCTCGCTCATGTATCATATGTGATAGCAACCTTTTCTAGCACCTCAAGTAGTTGTGACGCGCTTACCACCTATCACATCACTAGATTTACAGAGGTGTGCAATATCTAAGCTTCTTATCATCCATGTGCCAGCATAGAAAAAATCACCTCTTACAGCTCGATTCTCATTATCACGACATGTCTTGGAGGACATTGATCATCTATTCTTCTATTGTGTTACCAAAAGGTGATGTTTGGCAACGATAGATATTGACATGCTGACAATTAAGAGTGCTACCACAATCTGGGAGAATGTCATATCGTCTTGGGTTGGCATGGATGGGATGTTCTACGTCGAGAACGTCCAAGAACATGCCAGAGTCCTCCATGGACAATCTGGCTGGTGAGAAATGATGTGACTTTTCAGATAGGATATTTTATATAAAGAATGTCCTGTAACATGTCAGGATCCTTAAGGATTCGAGGTCTTTGTAATTTTGATGTGTAATACAAAATTTTTGGGTGCTCGTATTTACGACAATGCACCATTTATCATTTCAACAAAATATAAATCAAGGGCAAAACCATTAACGTGTGGATACGATCTCAAAAAGAATTGTTCTTGGAAACCTTGCATGTGCTAACCATTTATTGAATTTAAAGGCCACTAACGTTATTTGGTAAATTTGACTAAAAGAGACCATATTGCACTTTCGAAGCTCTACAACTTACATTAAAATGCTTTCAGGTTGCTGGAAATATTATAGCCTCTCGTATAAAATCACGAAAAAATTATTTCACGTGGTACTTCTCAAATAATATTTGGGTGCCTATCATTATTGAGAACTCACCTTTTCCCCTTCCGAATAAATAAGCAAAATAATATGAATAATAAAATACAAGTATATAGGATGAGACGGCATCGAGAACTTGCTCACATGAAGGTGAAATCCAGCTTTCTCAATAGCAATCTGCCCGAATACTCCACCAAAGTCCTCTTTGTTCTGCAGATACATTGAAGAAAGATACTGGTAAATTTACAGTTAAACATGATGAGCACTATGAAAACTATCAGAATCATGAGACTCTAGACTTAAAGTGACGAAAAGATTGTCTCCTATAGATGATGAAATAATATGCTCTCACCAGACTATTCAGTAACTTAAACTGGAAAGCTATTTAATTACAATCTCCCCTCCCTAAAAAAAGCAAAAGATGCGAAGATCTCAGTCTATACATTAACAAGCCACATGGGTGACAGAATTGCAAAAAAAAACACAATAGCTATCTTCGGTCAAGAAGATCCCCCTCTTATACCTCAAAGTTCAAGAAACTATGTTAAAAAACTAATTAGATATTTTGTTTTTGCATGTATTCCTTCGGAAGTATAGATTTTTTCAATTAACCAGCAATGACTATAAATTGCAGTAAACATCTTAATAGTGGTACTTGATGCATTATCTTACCAAAATCTCGTAATGTATACATGACAAATAAACAAGGAAAATATCATTCTGTTATGAGATTTCAATTAGATATAAGCTAAATTTCTCTAACAAATTAACTCTAAAACAAATAAATGCAACCCCTTATTTAATAAGAGATCACAGGTTCTAGCCATGAAAACAGATACTACAAAGCTCTAGACTTGCACCCAGTCGTCATCTTCATGTTTTTGCACATACCCTTTCCAAAATATCCAATATAAAGCTCTTGAGCTTAAACACAATTTTTTGCTTCTTTTCGAATATACATGAATATGTACGTTAACAAAAATATAGAAAATACTATCACAATACAAGAAATTTACAGGGGTCATGATAAACACGATGACCAGCCTGTTCCATAGAAGAATGTCCCAATGTGATGCAGCATGAAGTCCAAATATAGGGCCAAATATTTGTCTAATTTTAGTGGCCAATTTTATTTACGTTTATTTAAATGGTCGTGTCCTTAAATAAATAAATGAGATCGCATGTGATCTCAATAAATCAGTTAGAGATTTTTTTAATTTCAAATTAAATAGTTAATTGGTTAATTAGTTAGAGTCATTTTAGGATAATTGGTTGTCAATTTAAATTAGTTTTCTATTTTTGTAATCTCATCCCTCCTATATAAAGGGATGAGGGCCCATTGTTTTTAGTCAGTTGAAAGTTAACGAAAATTTGAGATTTTATCTCCATCCTTCTCTCGTCTCTCTCTCCCCACGTGGTCTTCACGTTTCTTCTTCCCCAAACCCCTCGTATCTCCGACGAGTTTCTTCTTCTCAACCCTTCTCTTTCTTCTTCCACCAATTATCTCTACCGAAAATTTATTTTTCGACGCGCGCCAAAATCCGTTTTGCATCAATTGGTATCAGAGCATGGAAACCGAATCGTTCCCACGATTCGATGATCCTGTTGAATATTGGCGTTTGAAGTTTGGTTTCAGCCGTCCGTCTCATGGTTCGCGCTCACGTTCAAAGAAGTTCCAACAGCAACTTATATCATGCATCAAGGTGCACGCATGGTTGGACGCTCTAAACGACGAAGATTCATCCATCAACGACAAAAATCAGATTTTTGCAACTGCGGTTAAACCCGATTTCAACCCAAAAGATGAAGGTATTTCCATTCTAGATGAAGGTTTATTTGATACAACTCTTGTGGAACCAAACAATGAAGACAAAGGGCCGATTTTTGATGAAAATGCGGACAAAGAATCTGGATTCGAAGTCGAAGTTGCTGTCCAGGAGATTTCAGACCAGCCGCCTTCGCCGATAGCGCCCCCGATGGCAGCCCCAACCCCCCCAACGGCTTCCCAGGCCATCCAGGCCCTCGCTGCACTGCCGCCACCACCTCCCTTCACCCCCACCCCTTCTGAGGCCGAACAGACACTCCCCTGCAACCCTCGATTTCGCCTGGTGCTCCCGACGGCCCTCCTCCGATCGCCACTTCACGGGGCCCGCATCACCAACCGCGACCACCAGCGAGGAAACACGTGGGGTCGGCCCCGCTCCTCGCACTCCGCCCACCGCGCCTCCCTCACCGCTGTACGCGCACAGCAACCACCCGAGAACCTCCACGCGCGGCTGCGCGCCCATTCAGCCACCTGGCCGCTCCTCGCCTTTCGCCCTTGCGCGGCCCCAACGCGCCTCGCAACCTCCAGCAGCGACCTCCATGCCCTGCCCGCGCCAGCCATCTTCCTCAGCCCGCGCCGCCCGCACCACATACGCGAGGGAATCGGGCAAACCCTAACAGGGAATCCAGTGGATGCGGGGATTGAGTCCCGTGATAGGTGGAAATTCCGTGAGAAATTAAGTGGGGGAAATTACGCAGAACGCCCTCCAAGCAAAAAATTTTATTCAAAGGGAAGGCTCAAAGGCTCCTCTCACAATATAAGTTGTAAAGATGGGGTACGAAAATTGCAGGGAAGCCCTTCCATAAAAAAAGACTACAAACGTAACATTGAAAAAGACCTAATTGGAGGAGTTTGAAGCTACAGTTCAAGGTTGAATTCTCCAACACGCATCTACATCAGGCAATTCGTCAGGAGACGAATTTTTCAAAGCGGAGGAGAGTTGATGCAGCGTGAAGTCCAAATATAGGGCCAAATATTTGTCTAATTTTAGTGGCTAATTTTATTTACGTTTATTTAAATGGTCGTGTCCTTAATTAAATAAATGAGATCGCCTATGATCTCAATAAATCAGTTAGAGATTTTTTAATTTCAAATTAAGTAGTTAGTCGGTTAATTAGTTAGAGTCATTTTAGGATAATTGGTTGTCAATTTAAATTAGTTTTCTATTTTTGTAATCTCATCCCTCCTGTATAAAGGGATGAGGGCCCATTGTTTTTAGTCAGTTGAAAGTTAATGAAAATTTGAGATTTTATCTCCCTCCTCTCGTCTCTCTCTCCCCACGTGGTCTTCACGTTTCTTCTTCCCCAAACCCCTCGTATCTCTGACAAGATTCTTCTTCTCAACCCTTCTCTTTCTTCTTCCACCAATTATCTCTACCGAAAATTTATTTTTCGACGCGCGCCAAAATCCGTTTTGCATCACAATGGGTTCTTTTCAAGCATGATCCCAATGGAAATTATGTTGAACAATTCAACAAACTGTGTTCTATTTGGTATATGCATGTTTATGTTTTGGAATACATTTTATAGACTTTTCCAAACCCCAAAAGACCAGAGTAAGCCCAAAAGGATCTAAGCAGCTGGTCAGATCTGCATGGCCCCGTTCATACACTAATACTACGGATCATCCAGTCCGCCAACAACAACCTCACATTCCATGAGGATTACGCAACAGGTTTGCCAACTAGCCTCCCGGCTCCCGCGTGCCATGTCCCCTAACTCGAGTCAGTATCCCATGCTATCTAGCAAAAAGGTGGACCACTAGAATCCTGGACATCCCCAAATGGAAACCTCTCATCTTACAAGAACATTTCTTCCTCCAAAATTGAAAACAATATGTTCTCAACTCGCAAGTGGTGTCAAACCCGTGATAAGAAGATCACCCATGCCAGATCACAATTTCACCGAGACCATTCCACCACCATCATGTACCGCATGTTCAAGCATCAAAAATATGAGATATCCATTTGATAATCACCCCGAATCTAAACTACAGATTGTGATTAGGAAGGTCAACCGTCCAACAAATCCTCGTCAGCAACCAGGGATGTAAAAAACGGCCTAAGCGGCCGTTTAAAAGGCCGTTTACACGCATGCGGTCCTGGACCGCACCGACTAAGCCCAGGCGGGCCATATGCGGCCAGGCCGCTTAATCAGCGTTAAACGGCCGTTTAAACGCCGTTTAAACCCCGTTTTTTACATCAACCTGGATTTGTGCAATGGAGATGAAACAACTCTATAGATATTAGATTCTAGATATCCGATATAACTTGTTCACTTCATTCCTTTTGTTCTTTATCTTCATAAATCAAAATCGAGATTCCAAACCTTGACTATGGATTCTACTTGTTTATGCTATTTTTGACAATTGATAGGAAAAAAATCATTGAATATGACAATATTTGATATATGTTGTGAATATATGATTATATTTTATAATTTAGTTATGTTTCTTATTAATTATATATATGTAAATATTTTTTTATTAATTAAAAATACAAAACCGCATAACCCGTTTAATTTCCGTTTAAACTCCCGCATACCGTTTAAACAGTAATCAGTGACCCAACCGACTGAATACCGCATACCGCTTTTTGCAACCTTGTCAGCAACAATGTCAGCCCCCAATCGCCGACAAACTCCACAACGACCATGAAGGATCTTTGAGCACAAGCTCGCTCACAATCAAGGTTAACATCGACCCCAAGAACACTAGGAATCGATCTTCATTAATTGCATATTAGCGAGACTCCCTACAGGGCAAGCTAGCACCAATGAAGTCCAACGGAAGTTATATCCCATAAGAGGGGGTGACATCATCAAACACAACGAATCACCCCTTAGGTAGCCTACACACTCAAAACATCAAGGAACCCGCCTTCAATATCTTATGTGAACTATCCCGATGCACATCATCAAAAAAACAACGCAAGCTCTTGATGCTTGATTGTCATCATTTGCCTCAATTGATAAGTCTATGACCAAGCAACAATCAAGCAGCAAACCCAATGACTCAACCCTAAGATTCATCTCCACAACATCCAGCCACCTCTGTGCACTTTGAGACCACCCAACATCAACGCCCATGTCTTCATGCTTCAGGTTTCACGCCCCACACCGCAACATGTGTAGGAGGGGTTATCCAGCCACCTCTGTACACCACTACACCTTGAGACCACCCGACATCAATGCCCATGTCTTCATGCTTCAGGTTTCACGCGCCACACCGCAACATGTGTAGGAGGGGTTTTAGTGTCCTGCCTTCCCGTGATGAAAGCAAACCACAAGGTTCATGCAAATCTTCGTGAAGTACCCTCGAGCAATGCAAGGGACCTGCCTGTTTAGTCTTGGATCCAGGAAGGTGATAGTCTCCATGAGAGTCTCCAGGAAGGTGATAGTAAGGGTGAAGATCTGTGAATGGTTTTGTGGAGCGATTGAGTGAAAAGACGTAGGACATGCCACTTCGCTATCATCAATTCACTTGCATCTTTTATTAGGACTAGGAGGGGTTTAAGTATGTTGACGTTTAATTGCTCTTGTGTAAATCTTTGCAGGATATCTAGTGGAGGGTCGATTTCAACCCAGTAGAAACTTCTTGCATGGAAAGTTTTTAGAGTATTGGTAATGCTACTTATCAGTCCATGAGAGAGAGAGATAATGAATGCCTTCGCATTTTTATGGGCAATGTGAATTGCAAAAAATGGGTGGATTTTTGTGACGAGCAATTCTGTGGAGAATACTTCAACTCGCATGAACCTTTTTTTGAGAGAGAGAGAGAGAGATAATGAACCTTACTTATGTTTCCCAGACGTAGTATTCAGAAAGGCGGGTCAGGCGGCCGAATATGCGTAGTCGGCGACTGGACTGAGGTGCATATACAATATTCTGTGTATATGCGTTTTGGCGAGTAACAGTTGAGAAGTGCAATAGACACATATGACCCTTTGAGGCCTTCTCTTGTGGTTTCATCTCGCTCCTTAGGAAGCAGGGTTCCACGTAAAAATCATGTTGTTCTGATATTCGCTTCCGCATTGCTCATTTTCTAACATGGTATCAGAGCGGGTTCGATTCTCGAGGATGTTTTTTTTATGTTCTTTATTTATGTCCGAGATTCGATTGTTGATTCTTGAAGATTATTTATATTGTTCAAAGATCTGTTCAAGATCGAGAGGAGTTCTAAGGTTTCTTTTGAAACCCTAATGTCGCATCAACATTCTAATCGTCTTCAGATTCTGCAAGGTTCGATCAAGTTCCAGGGTTTCTATTGAACCCTCATTTTTATTCAATGATCATCGTGGTTCCACGGTTCCAGGAACCATGTTCTATTCAGAATCTTCCAGTCGCATCTTCAGGGCTTGGGTCCTTGCTGAGGGGCACGACAACCAAGGCGGTGCAGATCTCACGCCCTCCTGAGCTGACGAAGATCCTTCTCGATCCCCACAGGTAAGGTTTAATTTTTTTGTGACCTTCAGGGCGGCGACAACCAGCCTCGATCCAGGTCAATGACTGCATCACATCTCCTCCCAGCACTGTTCCCAAAGCACCTATCTTCAGCGCAATATGCGTGCATCCTTGCGCACAAGATCCAATCAGGTGGCGCAACCCGCTCGCGGACCTTCTCTCCATCGTTGTGTGTAGCCCCCTATCTAGGCAAAAGCCTCTAGCAGCAGAGCTCTATCTCCTCCTCTGAGCGTGTGCTTTGCCTCCAGTGTCACATGAGCACAAGCGGTGCCGCCTCCAGCAGGTCACCCGTCCCTTCGGGCGACTCCTCCGCCGCTACAGTGACATCACCTCTCATGGGTTCATCACAGGAGGTGATGCATATCCTCTAGGCAGCGACGACTCCTCCTCGTGAGCTCTAGGGGCTCCAGCGATGGATCCCTATCCCTATCGTGGCAACAGACTTCGAATGAAGGGGTTCCCAAGTGGGAACCCTGATTAACAACCCAAGTGGGATGTGCGTTGGGCCTATTTTTGGCTTTTTGGCCAAGATATTTTGTTTGGGGGGGAGAGGAGGAAAGAGGAAGGCCTAAGTGGGTTGTTGTTGTTTTGGCCCATTGGGTCATGTTTAAAAGAAAAGAAATTCTTTTGAGAAAAGGCGCGTACAAAAGAAAAGTCATGTGCAAGAAAAAATTGTAAAAAAAGAGAAAAACTGTAAAAAAAAATGAAATAATTTATTTACAAAAAAGGGGAATGTGATGGATATTTAAAAAAAATTGAAATAATCGAAGAAAAAATCTTATTTAAAAAATTATTGAAAAAAGCTGAGTAATCAATCAGCTTATATGACGGTTTTCCCATTTTATTGTCTTCTCCCAACTTTGTCTATTTCATTGTGTTCCGACAAGTATGGGAGAAAGGAGAAGTATTGTATAGAGTTATAGGTTTCTTTCATATTCAGATTTTCCAAACTCTATAGATGTTCAGATTTAAGACTCGATGATCAGATTCCGAGTCTTCAGTTCGACACGCACATGTATGCGATCATCAGTTTATGATCCCTGTCTATGTTTTTGGTCTCAGAGTTTTCATGTGATCCATAAGGACTCCAGAGTAGAGATTTCATTCCCAACGCCATGTGGGCTAGGGTTTTCATGTGGTTTCATAGGGACTCTAGAGTAGAGATCCCATTCTCTGAGTTAGTATGGGAGAGGCTCAGTTCTCCGATGAGGAGACTTTTCAGACTCCATTCTCCAACGATCGTGGACTCCGAGGAGAATGTCTCCATGACTTTTTCAATCCGGCCCTTTCAAAGATGGAGCACTTGTCCACATGATGTGGTGGGCCAGAGTTCTCCAAGTGGAGACTCATTTTCAGTTGCGGTAACTTTGACAGGTGCAGTACAGTCAGCACGTGCTATCTGAAAAGGAGATTCAGTTCGACTCACACTCCAGACTGTTCGTTCCTCCTCACCTGCATGGCATGAGAAGCAACATCCTCGACAACAACCGACATTTGTGTTTACGTTGAGTTGATATTGTCTACAATGTCTTGTATAATGAGTTGGAGTGATTCTTTTTGTTTGTTCACGTTGAACATTGCATGTTTCAGCTTGAGGGGAGCTGTTGGACTATGTTAATATATGTCACTTATGTGGTAGATGGGTAAATGGATCCCTCCATGATCCATTTACCCCATCATGTTGTTTAGTCTGAAGACTCGGTAAGAGCTATATAAGAAGCCCCTTACCCTCTTGTACAGTTGAGAAAGTGTAATAGACACATAAGGCCCTTTGAGGCCTTCTCGTGTAGTTTCATCCCGCTCGTAGGGAGTAGGGTTCCACGTAAAAATCATATTGTTCTGATATTCGCTTCCGCATTGCTCATTTTTCTAACAAACATCATATGACTTGCATACTCGATCGCCTAGTGAAAAGACCACATCCCTTCAGGCTTTATCTTCAGTTGCTGATGTTGCCATTCGGACTTCAATTGCTATCGTTGCCTTGTTGTTGTAAAAAAATAAATGTTACTATTTATTTAATTGCTACCATTTATAGAAAATGTTTTTATGTTGTTGCTGTAAAAAATATTTTTTTGTTTAATGGCTACCCTAAATAGAAAATATTTTTATTAATTGCTTCAAACGATGATGCATATTCTTTGTATTTATTTAATTTGATTTCAATATACTTTAATTTTAGAATCCAATACACCTTCTTTCGTGAAATATCTACATATGAGTCATTTGCTTTTTCATTCAATACTTTTCTCATTTTTTCATATATTCTGCAACAGTAATTTTGTGTTAAATCCCATAGCTAGTTGTCATCTCATTAACAATTGATAAAAGGGAATCCAATTATTAATTCGGTTGAAATATAATGCTTCACATCCAATTTCCTTTAGTTAATTCCTGTAAAAAATAACAAATATTTCTAATAGGAATTGATTTATTATTTTTATATCTCATAATAATTTTTTGTTCTTATATTTTTCATTGAGTAAATATGCCAACTAATTTCACGTTTCAAATTTGCGTTATGATTAACTCTTTTATCTAAATGGATGTTTTTTTCGAAATGGTTTGCTTGAAATCATATCATACTAAAAATTCTATGCATTATAACTCGTCTAATGTTATTTTTTCAAACATAATTCTCTAATGTTTGAATTTAATGTTTTATCTTAATTATTTTTTGCTTAAAATAATACAAACCACATTACCCGCATATACTTCCGTATATACATCTGCATATCTGCTTACTCGCTTCAGATTGCCTGACCAAACGAATACCGCATACAAACTTTCAGAACCTTACATGGACGTTATCGTATGAATGTTGAGTGACATACTTCATGCCTAACCACAAACCTAGGGTGTTTACCCTCCACTTTCTCAAAAAAAATTGGAAGACGTGACGACTTGGTATTTGTCAAATACAATGTAAGTATGTAACCCTACGAAATATATGTGAAAAAAAGTAACATACATATCCCATCTCTCTTCAAGAAATTGAGAATCCAAATACATGGTTATTAGGTAAGAGTCGTAGGATGAAGGGTGATAAGGAGAATGCAAGAGGTAATCCATGTCATTGGAGATGATGACATTACATAAGACATCGTTGACCCTAAATGCATCAATATCGTTGTATTAGTTAACATGAAACTACTTGATCTTGAGTTGCAACAAAGAAACATGCATCTTCTTCAAGGGAAAAAAACCAACAATCATCACTAAAAAAATAGAACGAATATGTAGACTCGGAAGATGAAGTGTAAGATGGAATGAATCCCACTGCACGTGAATGTCACTCTCCCAGGTAGGAGGATTTCAAGGTGCGATCACAAAGCATACAACATAAAACAATTCAATATGTGAGAGAGATTTAATCGGGTTCCGTCAACAATAACGTGCATCCAAGGGTATTTCGCCCTTTCGACTATTGAAGATTGTTCAACGGCTCCTCGCAATATTTCATGTTTCTCCTGAGATTTGTGGGCTCGATATTCCCCTTTCTCATGTGATCGGAGGATTTAAGACATGCACTCCCTCCACTCTCTTAGACTCTTATATACCCAAATACTTGAATGGGAGTGATTTCGAACATGCTACTTCTCAAGATATGGCCCCACCACAACTTCATCTCATTGCCTCTAGTCAAAACATATCGTTCGAGCATTCCCTCCTAGATCAGAATTTTAATCTCACCCCGCAAGTTCCAAGAGTCCTCCTTGTGAGTCGACCTCGATCCCATGGAAGTCACAGTAGTAGCTGCAAGCTGTGGTTTCCTCATCTTCAGGACATCGAGAGCCATGACCTTTGCATAAATGATATCCAGGGATGTGATGTGTTGAGCGCAATGGTGATACTTACCTCGTTAGTGATGGTCCTTTAGACATTATTCCTTCCTTCGATCCTTCTTTAACTCGATGGAAGCTTTCATTTCAGTTGACTTCGGAATTTTCGTGCCCCTTTTGTGCTTAGCTTTTCTAACCTCGTTTTTTTAATGGTATGTGGGTCGTCACCCATACTTTCATCATGGCTCCCAAAACCTCCCATTTTGCAACCATCAAGTAGTCACAAATGGCAGACATGGATGGATGGATGCACATCATGTATTGGCCCTCAAAAACATTTCACAAAGAACCAAATGGGTTACAATTGAACATGCATGATTGTGTGGACCAAGTGGGGGTCGTCTGTCACCGCTACGCTCAAGGCGAAAGTGTTCCTTAAACTTGAGAACCATCTCATCGTATGTTGATAGGAACCATGGGGCCATCGTTTTGAACAAGCGTGCAACTAGCCGTATTTGGTAAAAGAAGTACTTACATGTATGGTTCATGATGTAAGACGTGGTCATCATTTTATTTTTTTTGAAGCCAGTGGTCATCATTTTATGCTCATACTAGAACATGAAGTATGATCGTGGCACCATCATAAGACCTTAACTTCATACGTTGAAGGTTTGTGGGGGTTGTTTCGCCATCATCTTTGGGGAAAATAGGTCATTGGTTGTAGTGTCATTGTGGGGATCCCCTGGATCTTGTGAGCCCTAGCCTCCACTACTTCGACAACATACTTCTAAAGGTCCCTTGAGAAGAATAGCCCCTCCCTCATTCTTTCCCAAGCAGTCTATGCTTTTTAGATGACAAGGAAAATCTTGTCAGGTCAAGGTTAGGTCAATCCTCCTCATGATCCTTTCTGGGCTGGGAGCGAAGGCTGAGGCAAGAACCTGCGTGTGACCACGCTCCAAGGTATATATTCATGAAAGGAGATGGAGTTCTATGCCTTTCTTTTCTTTTTGAATTGTGGATACCATCATTTCCATTCCGACAACATGTGTCTTCTTCATTATCACCATGTTTCATCAAATTTGGAAATAGGGGATGGGGATGAAGCCACTTTTTGAAATCAAAATGGTGTTTTGTTGGGGATTGTTAAATCAACCCACAAAAGATAAAATGAGATGGAACAAATCCCACAAAATGTGAGAACATCGCTTGCAAAAGTCGAAAGATTTCAATGCATGATCATGAAGCCAATGACCTAGAATGATTCATGGGGCGAGAAAGATATTACCAAATTCCACTAGCAGCAGCGTAGGTCTTGGGGAGGGTATTTCACCCTTCGAAATTCACTATTGATGCGTGTTACGTGCATCTCACAACCGTCCTTGTTTTCTGATAGGATTTGAGGGCTCAATTCTCCTTCATAGGGTTGGGGTACTTTATACATAAACTCCCTCCCCTTTCTCACATCCCCTATTGGTTGAGGAGAGCAGGGCCATGGTCGAGATGGTGGTCAGCGGTAAGGTAGCTTTGTCATTGTTTTGCCAAAAAGATCCTCGTGTTTTCATGCTTCTTGCAAATGTTGTGGAGGTTGTCCTTATGGCGACTCTATATCTACTCTATCGATGTGCTACTTGCAACCTTATGCCTTTTTGCAGGCAACATGAATGGTCAGGGATGGAGCTTGGTGGGGACCACCATTGGCATACTCCATTGGTATGTCCTTGGGCATAGATAGCATCTCTGAGATGCCTCTTCTCTCAAGCTCATAATTAGATGGATGTGTTCCAGAGCTTCAGACACAGCAGACATACTCTGGTTATTGATTCGTTTCATTATGTTGATTTCTTGAGTTAGGCCTTCTTTCCTCTGAACTTTTTTAAGTCTTTTGAGGATAGTGACGGCCTCGTACTTTTCACCCTCATCAATGAATAAGAGGAAGAAGCCATAGAAACCAACAAGATGATGATGATGGCATTATGGATTATACCGACAATGGTAATTAATTATTGCTTTTGGCCTTTATTTATCATAATGGGCATTTTCTTCTTAATCAATATGGCATTTGGTTGTCCAACAAGGTAATGCCTTCGTTTTCAAGTGTCCAATGATTGTCAACAGACAACGATTTATTTTTATTACTTGAATAGTTATTACAAACATTTTATTGAAAACATGATTATATTAAATAAATAAATTAAACATATATATATTTTGATGACGAAAGGGAGCATGCTTTGTGAAGTAGGTAACCTTACCTACTTCACATCCATTTTTAACAATTTTTGAAAAATACCACCGTGGAATTCCATAACTATATTCTTCTAATATGTCATTCAAATTTCGTCAGAAACAGAGACTCCTACGACCTCCATCCAGACAGTCAATTTTTAACGGTCACATATTTGTAGTATTTTACCTATTCTGGATGGAGGGCATAGAAGTCGTTATTTCTGGCAAAATTTGAATGACATATTAGGGGAATATAGTTATGAAAATCCACGGTGGTATTTTTCAAAAAAAATGATAAAAATAGATGTGAAGTAAGTAAGGTTGCCTACTTCACAAAGTATGCTCCCTTTCCTCTATTTTGATTAAATATATAATATAATGTTGCCTCAAAATTAATCCAGTTGTCACCTATACCATTTCACCACCTCTCATTGAGGGTGATTCAAGAGCTTGTCACATATTCCCTTGATAGTTCATGTTGATCCAATTTATAGACAATAGTAGTGTATCCATTATGGTCTTTCGCAATGAAATGACTCCCTTTATAGGTCTACATGTATATCAAGGGCGTAATATGGAATGGCACGTCCCTTTTAAATGTTTGGGTGTGGGACTGCGGGTGTAGGAATTCTCCTGGAATGAGATAGGTTCTTCATTTCTTCAAGTTTACAGGTTACTTATTTAAGTGAATATCATTTTTTGAACAAAATCCAACAATATGAAAGCAATGTGTACTTTTCCACGCATAAAAATACTAAATTTTGCCATGTAAGATCAGTTCAAGCAAATCTATCATGCGTAATACCTGAGTTAAGACTCAAACATAAATCCGTTATATAGATCCCTGGGGTGCTTGATGCAGCGTGGATCCGACGGATAGGGCCCAATATTTATCTAATTTTATTGGTCAATTTTATTTACATTTATTTAAGTTGTCGTTTCTTTTATTAAATAAATGAGATCGCCTGTGATCTCCAACAATTAGTTATAGATTTGATTTTTAAATTTGGTCGATTAATTAGTTAGAGTCTAATTAGGATAATTAGTTGTCAATTTAAATTAGTTTACTATTTTTGTAATCTCATCCCTCCTTTATAAAGGGATGAGGGTCCATTATTTTAGTCAGTTCAGTCTATTATCAATTTGAGATTTATTCTCTCTCTTTCTCTCTCTCTTCTCCCTACGCGGTCTTCGCGCTTCTTCTCCCTCAACCCCTCATTGCCGACGAGTTTTCTTCTTCTCAACCCCTCCATTTTCTTCCACCGAGAATCCCACCATTCAAATTTATTTCCCGCCATCGCCCAACGTTCAATCCGCATCATTTGGTACCAGAGCATGGCCTACAGATCGTCTTCACGATCTGACGATCCATCCAGAAGTTCGCGTCGACATGCGACGAAACACCATCATTCGTCGAAGCGTAAACGACGAGCCGAAGAAGACTTCCGGACACAATGGCACGATTTTGAGGCCCAAGATCAATATTTCCAATCCAGATATCAAGAGTCCCAGTCCAAAGTTCGAGAGATAATGGTTAATCTCAAGGCTATGTGTGCCCTATCGAAGTCTCCAAGCATCGAGCCCGAAGTTGAAGATGAAGATCCAACTGCCTACGACGAACTGCCCGTTGTTCAGACCAGTTCGGAAGAGAAAGAAGTCGACCTGTTTGATGTCCAGGTGGTTCCCGACTCGAAAAATCCTCAAAATTTCATCTACAGCCCACGCGTGCCCCTCTCGCTGGACCCCTCCACTCCCCTCGTTCCTCCAGGTCCCCTCTCGCTGCCGCAGCAACCCCATGTTCCCCTCTCTGTGACCCCGGCTACCCCAGCACCGCCGCTACTCCCTCCCGCGCGCTGCTCGTCGCGCCCCAAACCCCCATCGCCACTAAACCTCCCCCCAACCCCCCGGCGACACCATCCCCAGCCACAGCTGCCCCCCCCCAACCCTCAAACCCCACCCCTGAAGTCCCAAAATCCCGACCAGGTCCGCAAAACCCCGCCGCCCAGACCCGCAAACCACCCCTGGCGCCGCCGCCTGTCCCTTCCACACCCAGCCCTCGCCGCCAGCATTCCCCACAGTCGTGCCATCACCAGCCGCGACCCTCCTGTGCGCCTTTCCCCGCGATCTTCCGCCCTCCTGACCGTTGAACCCTCACAGCCACGAACCCCGATCCCTTCCGCCACCCCCCAGATCCCCTTTCTCATGCGTGCCGCACCAACCCCACCCTCGCAATACCGCCTCCCCTGCCCGCGTCATACACGCAAGAATATCGGGCAAGCTCTAACTGAGGGCCCGATGACTACGGGATTTGCATCCCACGACATGTGGGATTGGAGATTATTTGAGAAAAATTGCAAAAGAAAATCCCCTGAACCCCCTATTTGCAGAAAGGCCAAAAGTAATAGGAAGTTAAGGAAGAATGAAGGGATGCGGAAATTGCGCCCAAGCACCCGACTGCGAGAATATTTAAAAAAGAGAGCTGAAAATAAGAAATCTGGGGACCCTCCTTACTCAAATAGGACTAGGACCTTGGGCTTCCCCTATATAAAGACCACATGGCTTCATTCCTTGGACACATCTCCTCCTCTCCTCTCCTTGTATCATTGCTTTGTTATGGATTCTCCAAAGGCCATGCTGTTCATGCCCCATCAATTCTTCGAGCACCACGTCAACGAGAATAAAAACAGATGGACGCCCGCCTATGCATCGCACCTGCTATTCCACCACGAAGGTCACGTCACCAACGCCCGCGTGTGGCTTCTGCCGTTCGCTCCACACCAATTCCTCCAGGGAATGACGGAAAATGCGGATTCAACCTCCAAGTCTGCAGATCCAGCAATTCGTCGGGAGACGAAATTTTAAAAGCGGAGGAGAGTTGATGCAGCGTGGATCCGACGGATATGGCCCAATATTTAACTAATTTTATTGGTCAATTTTATTTACGTTTATTTAAGTTGTCGTGTCTTTAATTAAATAAATGAGATCGCATGTGATCTCCAACAATTAGTTATAGATTTGATTTTTAAATTTGGTCGGTTAATTAGTTAGAGTCTAATTAGGATAATTAGTTGTCAATTTAAATTAGTTTACTATTTTTGTAATCTCATCCCTCCTTTATAAAGGGATGAGGGTCCATTGTTTTAGTCAGTTCAGTCTATTATCAATTTGAGATTTATTCTCTCTCTTTCTCTCTTTCTTCTCCCTACGCGGTCTTCGCGCTTCTTCTCCCTCAACCCCTCGTTGCCGACGAGTTTTCTTCTTCTCAACCCCTCCATTTTCTTCCACCGAGAATCCCACCATTCAAATTTATTTCCCGCCATCGCCCAACATTCAATCCGCATCAGGTGCTTCTTCATGCAAGTCTATTCAACTACGTATCGCACATTTTATAAAGGTCGAAAATTCCATAAACATGATCATAACATTTTATCAAAATTTGAGCCGCACCAACATTTCTTGACGACGTCATCAAGGATCTGGTCCATTTGTTTATAGAATTAAATCTTATCCTAATATCTTCATTTCTACTACAATCCATTGTGCCAACAATTAAGAACCCAGCACTTCGATAACTATAATCCAACATTAACTCCAGCATGTTGAAACATGATCTTAGGTATTTAAGAACGCATTTCTTTCCTCGATCAGACCGAAACCTTAATGACAGCGTTTGAAGTGAATGTCAGTAAAAGAAATAGAAAGAAACAAGTTACCTGGATGTAGTCCATCCATCTCATTGCATTGGGAAATTCCCTCCTATCCCTCGGCGACAGACCGCTCTTTTCATGCACGCAGATGATAGACATATAATTCGCAACACGGTTAAAGAGAAAAACAAGAGAAAGTTCACCCAGATCATTTGACTACCACAAAAGGATGCAACGCAGAGAAGACAACGATGTCGGCCTCTGATGGCTTAAGCCCATTGCCAACGAGAACAGACTTGGGAGCCAACTCCTGGTCCAATTCTTTGAGGGCTTTGTGGGAACTCGCGGAGTCATGCGGGAAATTTTCTGCAAAACTGATCCATTTCAAGACCTCGTCGCTTGGAGATAACTGCAGTACGGCTGTGAAGAGGCCAGTTAGGTTGTGCTCCTCCAGTGCTTTGCTCGAGAGCTTCTCCTGCAATCGCGTTTTTAGGGGCGTGAATGGGATCGAGAGCAGATAGAAGAACAACAGGAAAGAGGTGGCGAACGTGGAAAGAGTGGAGTAATACGGCGTGTAGGTTAAGTGTTGAGAGGTGCGTTGAGAGAGCAGCGACGATTGCTTCGTTGCGCCTGGAGGAGACCGCGGTGGCCATTGGCTTCCCTCGTCGTCGTCGAGGGGAGGAGAAAATGTCCCGCGAGAGGCGTAGTTGAGGAGGCTTCAGTGAGCTCGGGCACGCGAACCCTAGAAAACCCCCTTGTTCTCTCTTCTGTCTTCTCCCTTCTTTTTTTTTATATGTAAAAAATTCATTGATGTAGCTGCAGATTGCAACAAAACCATTACAAGTTGTTACAAAATGCGTCAAAAAGAAGAAGCTTTACAAGTTGTTATCAAAGTGATATCATGGCGACTGAGAGTACAAAAATCAGCGCCATCCATCAGTGTAGTAAGTATCGTGTATTAGAGACAATCGAGTCTGCTAGTTTGTGAGGCGTCGAGGAGGTGCTGGAAGTCCACCGGCTATTGCGTTCCTTCCAGATTTCCGCAGTGGTAGCAGCAAACAAAACAGGATCCGAGAGCCCAGCGATCCAATCAGTGATAACATGGAGGTTGTGTGGCGGAGGGCTGGTCAAACCCATGGCCGCGAAAGCGCGCGACCATGTGTCAGCAGCAAAGATGCACTCAAAGAATAGGTGATCCCTTGATTCATCTCCAGTATTGCAAAGGTAACACTCGCCATTGTTGGGGAGCCCCTGGCGACCAAGTCTATCAAGAGTGGGCAGCCGGTTGATCATCGCCCGATAAAGTGTGCAAGAGTACCTTGGGGCAGAGCGCTTGCTCCAAACGACCTTCGCCCACGAGACTGAAGAGGCTCGGTGTCTAACAAGGTCGAACGCTTCAGAGAAGGAAAAGCCCTTGGAGGAACGGGCCCAATAGTGCCGCCCATTAGCGGAGGATATAGCATTCCTGTATGAATCCCGCCCACGAAGAATAGATTTCCAAATCTGTGAATCTTTGCAAGCCGGGGCAGCCTCCCAAAGGGAGAGGGAGTTCAGGTACTTATTCCCCCTTCTTTCCAACAGACAATAACATATAGACAAAATTATGAAAAAGTCCCAAAACTATACCCCTGATTTTAATGTCATACCTGGACTACAAAAAGTAACAACGTGCTATCCGAACTTTCAAATTTGTCTCGATGTGGTCCCTGATTACTGAAATTTAAGGTAAAAATGACGAAATAACAACTAAATTTCTATGGTGAAGGACCACACTGAGACAAAAAGTTCGGATACCGCATTGTTGCTTTTTGAAGTTCAAGTACGGCATTGAAATCAGGTGCATAGTTCAATAACTTTTTCTAATTTACTCTAACATATATAACATTAATTTTAGAATCCTTTTTGACACTTATGTTCCTCTGAACTTTGCCGACACGATTTCTTTTAAAGAAATGAGGCATGCATCAAACTTGGTGTTTTACGTGGATTTTGTCTGTGAATGTGAAAAACCCGAAACCTCTCAACGGCATCTTTTCGTGCTTGTGATTTGAGGAATCTCTTATTATTTTTGAAAGGCTACAGAGAATTAGATGGAGGTGGGGTTCGGCATGAATGGGAAGATGGACGGTAGTTGCAGTGTTACCACACTCCTTTAGGCGGTCGGTGAAGATGCCCTAAAATTGCCTTTTTTTATTTCCTCGAAGTTGTTGTAGACGGTCAATCTAGAGACTCTTCGAAAATGACCACGTCGAGAAATAATATGGAAAATTAATTCTTAATGCGATCAATTTATTTATTTTATTTGGTTAAATCCCAATGTCGGTCTTAGAGAGGTAATACGTGGGTTCAGAATTAATGGTTAAATAATCTAGAAAATTAGGTTTTCAAATGATAACTAATTTTTTAAATGTTTCATATTTTTAATGATTTTTCATAAGAGATGTAATTAATTGATAAAAGAAATATGATGCATGAATTTTGAAAGTAAATTCTAATGTAGGCAAATAATGTTATGTTGTGTGGTGAGAGAGAAATAAAAAAAAATTATTGGTTTTTAACTGATGAATGATATGAAAGATGAATGCAGGTCAAGCAAGCAGGCCAAATCAAGCAAGTTAATTCAGTGATAGAGTACGAACCCCAATCCCTCAATTAAGTCCAAAGATAGTGTATTCAACTAAAATCCCCAAGCAATCTACATAATCAAATTCTCAATTTATGGAGCAACAAAAGATCAGTATTAATAATGATATGTGCTCAAAAAATGAACTCAAATTAATTAATGTCGAAAAATGACTCAAAATGAATAAAGCATTGTTCTAGACGGTAGAGAATAAATTAAGGTTCAAAGTGACACAAAGAAACGTCAAAATCTGACATTGAATGATGCTCAAGATATAATAAACTGAAGTTCATGGACTAAACATAAATAAAAATAAGTAAAATTGTTTGCAAATATACCCTTTGGAGGGGCTTGCACGTAGATCTCTAAAGTTGGTTGGAGCAATTTGCTTGAGGGGGGTATGAGCGTGGTATATAGAAGTTAGAAGGCATTTATGCAAAATTTCCAAGGTCACACGCACTGCATGCATGACTTGGAAATCCTCATGATTATGGGAATGCTTGGGGGTTGGGGCATGAAATTCCCCGGCCACACGTGGGGAGGACATGAGGTGTGGAATAGTTTGAGATTTGCATCAAACAACCAAACCTTCTGACCTGTTTCAAAAGTCTTGCGGAGGATGTGCTTAGCGTGCCACTTCTTTTATTCTCCTTGTACGTTGAGTTGTTGTCGTATGCATACTCACGAAATTCGAGGAGTCGTATATCCAGCTTTATGTTCTTTCTAGCCTTCTTGGGATCCGAATTACATACATTAATTGCCCACAAGATTTGTGCATGAGTTTTTCGGGGCAAATGTCATGGCTTTCCACACACTAGGCGGTATGGAGACATTCATAATGGGGACTTGTACAAGATTCGATAGGCCCAAAGTACTGAATCAAGCAACTGTGACCAATTCTTCATATCGGGGCACACATGTTTCTGCAGAATTGTCTTTATCTCTCTGTTCGAACATTCAGCCAGACCATTAGATTGTGGGTGGTACGGAGAGGTGACATGATGCTCAATACAAAATTCATGTGTCAACTTTTTCACCTCTACTTCGATGAAATGTCCGAACAATGCAATGATGTTTCCCTTATGAATCGTCATACGGTGCGATTGTCAAGGGCTCGAATTGGGATAGCCTCCACACAATGACTCACATAATCAACAGCAAGCAGAATATACTCAAACCCCAGTTGGGAAACAGGCACATGAAGTCAATGTCCCATGCATCAAACATGTCTGATATTTGAGTGTACTTCAGGAGCATTGTGTCTCTCGTTCCAATAGTACCGCCCAGGCTCTAACAGTCAGCGCAATGTTTAACAAAATCTTAGCATCTTTGAATAGAGTTGGCCACTAAAGGCTGTAATGGAGAATTTTTGCTGGCATTCTTCTCCCAAAGCGATGCCCCCCTGAATCTCTGGCATGGCAGTGCTCGAAGACACTATGGACTTCCTCACGAGGAATCCACCTCCTCCAGATGCAATCAGTCCCCTCACGAAAGAGATAAGGATCATCCCATTGACAAAAATGAATATCTGATAGAAATTCGTCGACTTCCAGCTTCAGCCAATCTTGTGGGGTTCTCTTGGACACAAAATAATTCACAATATCGACCAACCAGGTAAGCGGGGTTACTGACAGAGTCGCTTCATATGGGAAAGTTTTCATAACTGGCAATAAGTCCTGCTCGAGAGTATCTAGCTCTGATAATCTTGACAGGTGATCTGCCACCATATTTTTAACTCCGAGTTTGTCACAGATTTCTAGGTCAAACTCCTGGAGCAAAAGGATCCATCTGATGAGTCTGTGTTTGGCATCCTTCTTGGCATGTAAGTACTTGACGGCGAAGTGGTATGTATACACTATCACTTGTATCCAAGCAAATGGGGTCTTAATTTCTCTAGGGCGAAGATGATTGCTAGAAACTCTTTTTCAGTGGCATTGTAGTTTCTTTGAGCTTCATACATATCCCCTAGCATAGTGAATTGCAAATGACATATTGTCTCTTCATTGTCATAGAACTGCTCCAATGTCGTAGTCTGGTGCATCAGTCGTGATCTCAAATAGGAGAGACCAGTCTAGAGATTGAAGGACAGGGGCCTTTGTGATCAGTTCTTTCTTCTAATTGAATGCTTAAAGAATTATGTTATCAACGATAAAATTTTCCTCCATGCCCAGAAGCTCAGTCATTGGTCATGCAATTTTACCGAAGTCTTTGATGAATCGTTGGTAGAAACTGACGTGTCCTACGAATGATCAGACTTGCTTCATATTTGTAAGTGGCTCGAGTTTGAAAATTACATCCACCTTTCGCAGGGTCTACCTACATGCCGTGTTTTGAGATGACATGGCTTAGCACAATACCTTCATGTCATCATAAAATGGTTCTTCTACCGCAAGAGCACAAGATTCAGTTCACAACATATCATCAAGATTCAGACTAGATAAGATAGGCACTGATCGAAGCTATCTTCATAGATTAAAAAGTCATCCATGAAAACCTCAAGAAAACTTCTAACCATATTTGTGAATACGGCCAACATGCATTGCTGAAATATCATATGAGCATTACATAACCAAACGGCATTCTGCAAAAGGCATAGGCCCCAAATGGATAGGTGACGGTTGTTTTCACTTGATCCCAATGAGTTATAGCAACTTGGTTGTAACCAGAGTATCCGTCCAAGAAACAAAAATATTCCTCCGCGACCAATCGCTCAACGATATGGTCGATTAAGGGGAACGGGAAATGGTCCTTCTTGGTTGCTAAATTTAGGAATCGGTAGTCCACGCAGACGTGCCATATGTTGCTACTCTGGTTGCGATCTCCTCTCCTTTGTCATTCTTGATCATGGTGATCACTGACTTATGTGGCACAACATGCATGGGGCTCACCCACTTTGAGTCAGAGATGGGATATATAAGCCCCACATCACACCATTTCATGATTTCTTTCATCGCAACCTCTCGGAGATTTGGATTCAATATTCAATAGAACTCTCGGGATGGTTTGTTGTCTTCCTCAAGATATATGTGATGCGAGCACAATGAGGGGTGATCCAATGGAAATATAAAATTTTCCAACCGATGCCCTGTGGTTTCTTTCTAGAACCTCGAGCAGATGAGATTCTTATTCCTCTATCAACTGTGAGTTGATATTCACGAGGAAGGTATATTACATATTTGTTGGAAGTGGTTTGAGCCCACGCACGGTCTGATTCGTTTCGGCAGTAACTTCAACTATTGTACAATGCGAGAGTATCAGATTCTTCACTTATAATGTGTTCATCATATGCGTCGTGGATTATGCATTCAATGCCACACATAATTCCTATCACAAGGTATTTCCCACAAAAGTCTTTAATGATTGCCTCTTGCTCTGTCGATGACAGGTGGCCATAAATATGTTCATCAAGCAACTCATAAGAAAAATCTCATCAAGGATATCTAAGAATTCGATTGTTCTTATGTGGAGAGGAACTCGTGTGTTTCGATCTCATCCATAAAAAAATTGTGTCATGTATTTCAATAAGAAAATCATAGTCTTCTGCTTGTTGCTCAATAAGCTCACTCCTGTGTTCCATGCTCTGGCAATTTCTGCACTTGGATCATCTCAATTGGCACCTTGTCATTGTTCGAACGAAAGGTGATATGTCGATGCCATAATTCACCACTACTTCGGTTGTTCGAAGAAACGGTCGTACAAGGATTATCGGGGTATGCAGAATAGGAGCTAAGGTGTCCATGTCTAATACGATGAAGTTTGTAAGGAACTGCATTTTGATGGATGTATCTATACACTACAGAAATCATTCTAGTTGACTTGAGCCCCAAACTCTTTGAATGATGAAGTGAGCATCATGTTAATTGAGGATTCGCTATCGAGTAGAGTTCGGTCAAACTCCTGATCGAACATTCGACATCTGACTAAGGAAGCTCCCGTATCGTCCTTTTTGGTCAAGAGATTGTTGATTACATTTATTGTAGCCGTAATCAAAATATGTTTCACATTTCTTTCTATGGCTCTACGTGGTTGTCTCTTTGAAGTACATGCTTTTTTTCAGACCTTTCTTGATGTTAGGCATGTACTTGATGCCTTTAAGTAAGGGCATTTCAAGCACAAGATTCTTAATCTCAATATCATCATGATAAGACATTGCTGATTTCAATTTTTTTGGTAATTTCCCGATGCATCCGGAAAATGGAATATTTGCATAATCGAAAGCACTAGTAGGAATAGAGTTCTTATTTACAGCAAAATCTGTGCCGACATTAGGTTGTACAAATGGACGACTAAAATGAGCAAGGTCATCCAAGAATGGCGGGCAACCAAAATATGCAAGCGGGGTTCCATCTTCCGGCACTGGATCAATTCCAGGTGCAGTCTCCTCCAAGGTTGGCTATATGGCGCTCCTTCTACTACTGTCGCTAGTGATACCTTTTTGATATTTTTGAATTTTCTAATTTTTTGGATTTTTTTGATGGTGCTTCTCTTTCCTCTTCTTCCTCATCCAACCCGGATGTTGGACCGGCTAATGCAGAAGAGGACGATTCACTTGGCGAAGCTTTATTCTTCTCATTGCATGTGGTTGGTTGCTGCAAGGTCCTACCGTTCCAGAGAGTGACATCATTAGATAAAAATAAATCAAGCATATCTACCTCTATTAGATCGGCTGGAACAACACAAACTACATACTCTTTCTTTATGAAATTATTGGGGTTAGTCTCTACTTGTGTTGGAATGGAGGTCCTCGTGGCGGTAAGGTCATCAAGTTTTTGTCTCATCTATACTAGGCTTCTCACTAGCTAAGCCAGGCAATCCAAAGCGGGGATTGTTGGAGGGACATGATGAGTCAGCGTACTGGCCACGCTGATATTGGAACTGGTGTGGGGGATGCTGATACGACTACTAAGAATGGTACTAAGGAGAGGGATGGTGCTAAGGAGGTTGGTTCTGATATGGAACAAATGCGTATTGCTGAATATGCTAGTATGACTAATACTGCGGTTATTGATATTGATTTTGTCTCCAATTGCCATTGTATGACAGAGACTGTTGGTGGTAGTAGGGCTGGTTCAGGACAAATCTCCTTCACTGTTGTTGAGGGAAGTGGCGATTGCCCGATTGCTGGCCTTGTTAGGGTCCGCTTGGACGGGCCGCCTGTGTTTCGTTCGCCCATACGCCATTCACCTCTTTAATGTAATATGGAAGAGGGAAACACGGATCTTGCATAGGCTGGGGCTCAGGCTGGCAGACTACCATTTATCTGTTGTGGTTGTTGTGGAGATGTCGACTCGAACCCGCACAGAATATACATGGTGGACCATTGGTTGAGGGACACTCTGCTAAGGATACTGCGGCGATGCTTGTTCTTTCGTCTCAGCGGGAGTGGTCATAAATGCATACATGACATTTCAATACCAGATTGTGCTGACCAACAGCTCCAACTACTTGGTAATCTAATCGAATTTGTTCGAATTCTGTGTCCTTCGTTCAATCATTGCGAGTTTCTCAAGGTCTAGTGATCATTTTTTCATAATATCCACCTTGGACACGTGGATCCTTATGATGCTTAAGTTGGAGCTCTCGTCCCTATCCGACTCGTGAGAAGATGCCACATGGATTGGCTTCTAAAGAGTATGGGGTTGGCGCTAATATGCACGAGATTATGACAAGGCAGTCGTTCCTTCACCCATCTCTTCGAAGATCTGCTAGATGATGTCCTCATCTTTGTTGAAATGTGAGCCTCCACACGCAGCATCCGCGAGCTTCTGACTTTCAACTGTATGTCCCCCGAAGATATACTGGACTAGGCTGGCCCTAGGAATGTCATGACAGGGACATTTCCCTTGCAATTCAGCAAAACCCTCCCAAGCATCATGGATGGCTTTTTGAGCGGCTCAAGTGAAGTTTGCTATGCGGTCATGCATCCGATTAAGTCACCCAAGAGGATAGCATTTGTGCAAAGAGGCGGACTTAAGCTCTTCCCATGTAGTGATAACCTCCCCCAAAGGGTTAATCCAATAAAGGGTGTTGCCTTGGAGACTGAATGGGAATGCCCCATAGACCATATGTACTAAATCTACCACAAACAAGAATGTATCATGCTCAAGGTAAGGTTTAAGTACTTGTCCGTTGATCATGAATGGCTATGCGTCAGCTGACAATTCAGATATCATGATGCTTCCATTGCCACGGACATTCGTCACAATAAAAGGCCTGATCTAGTTTCTCTTTAACTTCCATAGGAAAAATTTGAGATTTGCTTCAAACAACCAAACCTTCTGACCTAGTTCAAAAGTCTTGCAACAGATGTGTTTGTTGTACCACTTCTTGACCTTCTCATTGTACATTAGGTTGTTGTTGTATGCGTACTCACAGGATTTGAAACAGTCGATTTAGATCTTGCTTTACATCCTTCTCGACTTCTTGAAATACAACTTACGGATATTGATTGCCCATAAAGATCTATGAACGAGTTCCACAGGCAGACGGTATGGCTTACCATACACTAGGTGGTAGGGAGACATTCCAAATGGTGACTTGTAGGTTGTCCGATAGGCCCATAGCACATAATCAAGGAGTTGTGACCAATTCCTCCTATTGGGACATACAAGGTTCCACAAAATTGTCTTCATCTCCTATTTGAACATTCGACTAGTGATGAATCCATGATTCATCATCTCAATATCACGATCTTAGCAAAATTCTTGAGCAAATTCTCAACTAAATATACATAAAATAGATAAATGACTCTTGTAAATAAAATACACTAATTATTGTATATTAGATTATACAAAATAAATTAACAACAAAAAGGTGCAAAATCAAAGGAGTTTTTTTACCTGTAATGGCCCAGAAGTTCATGTATATTTAATAATTTCATTTCAACACCTTTTTGGATAATTATTTCTGTAACTTGTTCATAACAATGTATATAAAAATACAAAAATACAAAACAAATTTCATCTCAAGTAAATGCCCCTAGATCCCAAAGAGAAAAGAGTCGTAAAAACATTGAACTCCGAATTCACCAAACTCGCATTTAAAGTTCAAGTCAGAAAATTATCTATCCAACGGAAGTAGTTTCATTGAAATCGGAGCTCATTTGCAAAAGTTGGGTTTTGGGACCTAGGTGTACATTGTATATTATGTATATATTTATTCTTTCTTCATTTTTTTATCACTCTTAATTACTAAAAATACAAAAAATCATGTTTGTGTTGTATTTTTATTGTAGTATTTTGTTGTATTCTCCTCTTATAAATATCTCTTATTAAAAAGATAAAAAAATACATATTAGAAATGCAAACAAAAAATGTACACGTTGTATGTATTCCTTTGTAAATTCCCCATCATTTTCCTTGTTTATATTTTTATTGTATTTTATTAGCCTACTTTATATCATTATTTATTTTATTATTTATTTTCCATTCTCTACAATAACTTCTCTTCTACCACCAACTTCCATTCAACTCCACTATTTTTAATAACTCTCATTCTACTCCATATTCTTCCACCAACCTCCCATTCAACTCCACCAATAATAGAACTTCCCATTCAACACCACCACCATTCTAACCTTCCTTTCTCTTCTATTTATATTCATTTGTACATCCTCATTTTTTCTGCATCCGCCATTCTCATAGAAAAAGGAGAGAGCTTGGAACAAGGTGTCGGTGACAGCGGCGTATCATCTTCCTCAAGCGACGACTTCCTTCAGGCGAGATCCATGGCGACCACCATCGCCGCGTCACGAGTTCCCTATCGAGCTCACATATCCTCTTCGATTTTATTTCACCAATCGAATCGAGACGACGACAGGAGTCCAGCGTAGCTACTCCGCCATTCTGGCGAAGAATTAGGTAAGTATTCCTCCTCATTTCTCTCGTTATGTTATTTGATCTAATATTGTGCCCTTTGTTACGTCACCATCAATTTTATATCACTCCACCACACCATCTCCACCATTTACCATTTTCCCCTTTATATCTACATATTATTTCCTGTTTTAAAAAAATATATAAAAAATTAAAATCTAAAACGAAAAATAGTACTACAGCAACAATAAAAAAAATAAAAAACTAAAAAAAAGATCAACTGCAGCGGTGGGGAGAACCCACCGCCACCCGCCGTCTCAGCGGCACTCCTCCATCCTTCGCGCCCCCGCAGCGCCGCCTCGCGGCCCTCCGGCGTCACCTCCGCCCGCCAGTCCTCCGCAGCCTGCGGCCACCTCCTCCTCTGGGCAGCTGCGGCGAAGCAGCGCGGTGTGCGCCGCCCGCGCCATCGTAGGTGTGCTCCCCACGCGCGGGCTGCTCGAGACCTCCGTCCTGGCCTTCGGCCCTCCTCCGCCCGCCTCCGTCGTGGAATCCCGCGCGCCCCCTCGCCGCCCGCAGTCCGTCCTCTCGGCCTCGCGTGTGGGTGGCGCCGCCCCTCCCAGTCCACCGCCGCCTGCGAACTTGGAAGAAAGAAGGTCCAACTTTTTTCCTATTTTTTATTGTAAATATTGCATGTTCTTTATTGTATGTTTCTGTAATTACAATCGAGTCCCTGTATGTAGTTTGCATTGCATTTTCAATTTCGGTTTTGCCCGAACAACCTTATGTTCTTATTTTAATTTGGACATCATCTATGCATCATTTTATTAACAAAAAATATCATTGTGGTGAGCAACTAAATCTCTACCTTGTGGATTTTTATTTATATTTTTCTGATATTTGGGTAATTAATTAAAATTATCTAACTGAAATTCTGCATATTTTTACCCATTCTGTGCTATTAGATTCATATCGGACTCATTGTTGCTGTAAAAATTCTACAAAAATCAGGTATGATGTCTTGAAACGTGGTTGAGATAGTATCCAATTTTCATCTAAAGTGGAGTTGTCTTGTGCTTGAAATAAATCATGCATATTTGATTTTTAATTAAATCCACATACATCCTTTTTGTGAAATTTCAACTCTCCTGGATTGAGCATCTAAATATCTTTTCGAGATAATTCGCACTCTGATTAATTTGCAATTATGGGATTATTAAAATTAATTACTCACTGACACTCTGTTTTCATTAAAAAATCTGTAAAAAAAACATATTTTGTCAAAAAAATCCAAAAAATATTATAGTCTCATTTCATCATGTTTTTATTGCGGTATTTTTTTCATAATTTTTTCTTACTGTTTACATGAAAAATTCCGAAAAAAACCCATAAAAAGTGTGCATTTTTTATTATTGCATTTAACCCTGAAAAATACAAAAAAAATATATTTTGTGTTCCTCGTTGGATTAAGTTTACTGAAAAAAATAACTTGGCTAAATTGAATTAATTTCGCATTAAATTTAATCTAGCTAAGTTGTGTGCTTTCTTAGTATCTTAATTCACCCGCGTTCATATTTGGCATTCATTTTGCATTAAAAAAATCTAAAAAAATATCACTTGGAAATTTAGACCTATGTTTTCAAATTAACCCGAAGTTGTTCCTTTGCCTCCCTGTGTTTGACCCCGGACTTGCTCGAGATATAAATTAAGCCGAGACACTCTTCAAGAAGATCTTCTCTCGGTTCTGATTGAATCGCTAAGTACATCTACTACAACAAGCACGAATTTAAACACGTAATTAGCGACTCGTCCACTAGGTCGTTAGATTGTGGGTGCTATGAAGAGGTGACACAATGTTCGATGTAGAATTCTTATGTCAGCTTATTCACCCTATTTGTTGATGAAATGGTTGCTCCCATCGGATATCATGATTCTGGAGATCCAGAACCTTGCAATAATGTTTTCCCTCGTGAGGAGGCAAACAGTATGACTATAGGTGGCTCGGGTTGGGATAGCCTCCACCTAATGACTTACATTATCGACATCTAGCAGAATATACTCATATCCCATACTGTTGGGAATGGACCCATGAAATCAATATCTCATGCATCAAAACATCTAAGATGTGAATGTGCTTCAGGTGCATTGTGTCTCTCATTCCTATTGTTCTGTCCATCTTCCGATAGTCAGTATAGCGTTTGACAAAGTCTTCTGCTTCTTTTAAGAGAGTTGGCCACCAGAGGCCGCATTGGAGTATTTTAGCTACCATATATCTTCCAGAGTGGTATCCTGCAGATTCTTTGGCACAACAATGCTTGAGGACATATTGAACTTCCTCGTGAGGAATGCACCTTCTCCAGATGCAATATTCTACCTTGGAAAGAGATATGGATCCTCCCATTGATAGGAATGAAGATCCGACAGAAATTTATTGACTTTCAGCTTTGGCCAATCCTGTAGATTCTCTCGGACACAAGATAGTTCACGATATCGATGAACCAGGGGAACAAGGTGATTGACATAATAGCCTCATCTGGGAAAGTTTCAGTTACCGGTAAAATCTCTACTCAAGAGTGTCGAGCTATGGCAATCTTGATAAATGATCTGCCGTCACATTTTGAACTCCAAGTTTGTCATAGATTTCAATATTGAACTCTTCGTGTAGAAGGATCCATCTGACAAGTCTGGGTTTGTCATCCTTCTTAGAATGCAAGTATTTGATGGTAGAGTGGTACGTAAGTCACCTAGTCCAATTAACTAGTACTCATTGGTTGACCCTTTTTGGTAGTTTAACGGATGATCGCCCCTCCAACAAGAAAAGGTATAAATATGAAAACTTCTCTGCCATTTAGATCGGACAATCACTTTGGATCCAAGGAGATGGGATCCGAATTTCTCCAGGGCAAAAATGACTACTAGTAAATCTTTTTCAACAATAATATAGTTTTTCTGACCTTCGTTTAGAGTCTTTCAGCATGGTAACTTACAAATGGTAGATCGTCTCTTTGTCATCCTAGAATCGCCCCAATGGCGTATTCGGATGCATCTATCATGAACTCAAATGGGAGAGACTGATCTGGCGATTGAAGGACATGGGCATGGGCGATCAGTTCTTTCAGCCGATTGAATGCTCGAAGGACTTTGTCATCAACAATAAAATCGGCCTCCTTACCCAGAAGTTCGGTTAGTGGTCAAGCAATTTTACTGAAATCGTTGATGAACCGTCGGTAGAAACCAACATGCCCTGGGAATGACCTGACTTGCTTCGAATTTGTTGGTAGCTCTAGTTTTGAAACAACACCCATCTTCGTAGGTTCTACATCCATGACACGTTTTGAGATGACACGGCCTAGCATATTACCCTTCGTCACCATAAAATAGCTATTTTCTCTCGAGAACACAAGGTTCACTTCTCAAAAATCTCTTCAAGACTTTGTCTAAATAAGATAGATACTGATCAAAGTTGTCGCCATAGACCGAGAAATCATCCATGAACACCATAAGAAAGCATCCAACCATATATGTGAGTAGGGCTGTCAGGAAAGCTTGAGCTCAACGAGCTGAACTCGGGCTCGGCTCGTAAAGGGCTCACGAGCCGGACTCGAAACCCTAACGAGCTCGAGCCCGAGTTGGGTTTTATGGCTCGTTAGCTTATCGAGTCGAGTCCGAGTTGGGCATTGTTCAACTCGGAAACTCGACTCGATAACTCGTTTTCCCTCTTAATAAAAAATTTAAAACAAATATACCGAAACTTCCACATTGAGTTTGATATAAAATAGAAGTTAACATTTTTCTTGTAAAAAAACTACAAAAAATAGTATAAAAAATCAAAATTACAAATATCATTTGCATAATTTAATGTATAAAATGGAACAATGACCCATTAAGAGGTTCATGAGCCTGCTCATTTTGAGGCTCATGAGCCAGCTCAGAAGCTCATGACTCGATAAGAAGCTCGTGAGCCAGCCCATTTTGAGGCTCGTGAGCCAGCTCAAAAATTTGTGGCTCGATAAGAGGCTCGTGAGTCAACTCGAACTCGATGAGTTTGAGTTCGAGTTGGTGATCCAGGGCTCGTTGATCTTGATAGACACCCATGTATGTGAGTACGACCAACATGCATCACCATAATGTCGCTGGAGCATTACACAAATCGAACGACATTATGTGGAAAGCATAAGTTTCAAAAGGAGAGGTGAAGGTTGTTTTATCTTGATCTTTAGGACCGATAGCGACTTGGTTGTAACTAGAGTATCCAACCAGGAAACAAAAATATTCCTTTGCGGCCAATCGCTCAACAATGTGATCGATGAATGGGAGCAGGAAATGGTTCTTCCAGGACGCTAAATTTAGTTGTCTATAATCTACACAGACACACCAAGATGTGGGTACTCTAGTTGCTATCTCCTCTCCTTTGTCATTCTTGACCATGGTGCACAACATGCAAGGGACTCGTCCATTTTGTGTAGGGGATGAGATACATGAATCCAACATCACACCATTTCGTAATTTCGTTCATCAAAACCTCTCGGAGATTTGGATTTAATCCGCGTCGGTATGCTCAGGCAGGTTTGTTGTTCTCTTCAAGGTATATCTGACGTGAGCACATTGAGAGGCTGATCCCATGGAGATCTGAAAATTTCTAGAATCTCGAGTAGACAAGATTCTTATTCTCGTGTCAGTTGAGATTTGATGATCACGGGAAACATGTCTTGTACACATGCAAGGAAGGCACATTTCATGTTTGCTGGAAGTGGCTTAAGCTCAGGTGGTGTTTGGTTCAGTTTAGTGGTGACTTCAACTACTATGCAGGGCGATGGTGTTGGATCTTTCAATTGTAGTGTATCCACCATTGGCACCGTAGGCACCGCATTTAATGCAACACAAAATTCTTCAATCATAGAATCTTGTTCATGAAAAATTTCAATGATTTCCCCTACCCTACGAAGGATAGGTGGCCATAGATATATTCTTCAGGAAATTCAACAAAAAATATTGTTATCAGTGATCTGGGAACTCGACTGTGTTGTCCATTCTTTCCTCTGTGGAGAGGAATTCATGTGTTTCAATGTCATCCATAAATATCTTTGTATCGTAGATATCAGCCAAGAAGTCACAATCTTTTGTTCGTTGTTCTACCTGCTTGCTCTCATATGGTGTAGACTCAACCGGGCCTTGTCATTGCTATGATGGAAGGTAATCTGCCCGGTGCCATAGTCTACCACTGCTTTTGTTGTTCGAAGGTCATACAAGGATTATCGGGGGTATGCATAAGAGGAGTTGAGGTGTCCATGTCGAGCATTATGAAGTCACATGGAACTGCATTCCCTGGTTGGTGACGATGACTTCCTTCGAAATTCCTTAGAGCCACTTGATGGAAGTGTCTGCAAATCACAGAATCATTATTGTACTTAAGCAGTCCCAACTAAATTCTTCGAGTAGTGAAGTTGGTATAAATTTTATTGATGATCCGCTGCCAAGGAGTGTTTGATTGAACTCCTAGTCGTCCATCTGACGTATGACTAGAGGAGCTCCCATATCATTCTTTTTTTCCAGGAGATTGCTGATTGCATTCACAGTTGTCATGATCAAAACATGCTTGGCATTTCTTTCACGAGCTATGTGTGGTTGCCTCTTTGAAGTACATGCTTCTTTCAGCCCTTTCTCGATGTTCGACATGTACTTGATGGCTTTGAGCAGGGTCATTTTAAGCACAAAATTCTGAATATTCTCGACCACATCATGGTCAGACAAGGTATTTTTCATTTTTTTTTGTATTTTCTCAAAGCATCTGGAAACATAATATCTACAGAACCAAAAGCATAAGTAAAAATAGTGTTCTTATTTTACACAAAATATGTGCCCATATCAGGCTGTACAATAGATAACTTAAATGAGCAGGGTCATCCAAGAAAGGCGGGCATCCAAAATCTGTAGGCAGGGCACCATCGGCTGGCATCAGAGTCGCTACAGGCACGGTCTCCTTGGTGGTTGGCATGGTGGTGCTTCTGCTGGTGGTGCTGCTGCTTTCTTTTGCAATTTTCGATTTTGCTGATTTTTTTAGCCTTTTCTTTTTGGTGCTTCTCCTTCGTCTTCTTCCTCACCCGACTCGGATGTTGGATCAATTTGATGCAGAAGATGATGATTCTCTTGGTGAAACCTTATTCTTTCCCTTCATTGGAAGTCGATTGCAAGGTCCTACCGCTCCTGAGAGTGAAAACATTAGATAAAAACAAATCATGCACATCCTGACACCGTTAGATTACAGAGAACATCACATACTACCTGCTCTTTCTTCTTGAAATTATTGGGGTTAGAATCCACCTGAGCTGGAATCAGAGTTTTGTCGGAGGTGAGGCCATAAAACTTCTTGGCTCATCTCTGCTAGGCTTTTTACTAGTTGAGCCTGGAATCCAAGACGACATTCACAATAGCATCCTTGGATGGTTCAGTGTGCCGGCCACACTGATATTGGGAATGGTGTGGAGGATGCGAGTATGCATGCTGAAGATTGTACTAAGGAGAAGGATGATGCTACTACTAATGTTGAGGAGGTTGGATATGGTATAGAAGAACCAAGTACTGCTGATTCTATTGGTATTAACGGTAATGCAGTTGCCGGCACTGGTTCTGTCTCCAATTTCCTTAGTATTGGAGAGACTGTTGGTGGTATTGAGGATGGTTCTGGACATATCTCCCTCCTTGTTGTTGAAGGAAATGGCGATTTCAAGACTGGTGGCTCTGCTGGGGTCTGCCTGGACGGGACAACTGTGCATCATTAGCCCATACGCCATTCACTTCTTGAATGAGAGGTGGTGGAGGGAAACATGGATCTTGCATGGGTTGGTGCTCATGCTAGTAAACTACCAACTGCTGATGTGGCTGTTGTGGAGATGTCTACTCAAGTGCCTGCACGTCATATACATGCTGGACTGTTGGCTGGGGTTGACTCGGTTGAGGAGGTTATGGCGAGGCTGGCTCTTTGACTCAATAGGAATGGTGGTCGATGTAGACATGGAATTGCAGGAGCTGATCGTACTAACCAGCAGTTCCAGCTTCTTGGTGATATGCTCCAATTTATCGAGATGGTGTGTCTTCTATTCGATCACAAAAAGTTTCTCGAGGGTTTGTGGTCATTTCTCAATAATATCCACCTTGGACAAGTGGCTCCCTATGATGTTCAAGTTGGAGCTCTTGTCCCTGTCCGGCTCATGAGAAGATGCCACATGAATTGGCTTCTGGAGTTTATGGGGCTAATGTTGATATGCACGGGACAAAGATAGGGTGGTCTCTCCTTCGACCATTCCTAAAAGGTATGTCATATGATATCTTCATCCTCGCTGAAATGTGAGCCGCCACATACGACATCTACGAGCTTCTGACTCTCAATTATCAATCCCCCAAAGAAATGTTGGACCAGGCTGGTCCAAGGAATATCGTGATGGGGACATTTCTCTTGAAAATGTGCAAAACTCTCCCAAGACTCATGAATGGACTCATGTATGGCTTGGGTGAAGTTACCAATACAGACACACATCTGGTTAAGCCAACCAAGAGGATAAAATTTATGCAGAAAGGCAGACTTAAACTATTCCCATGTCACGATGACCTTCCCCAAGTGGTTTATCCAATGAAGTTCTTTTCCCTGAAAACTAAACGGAAATGTTGTCAACTTGATTACTCCCAACGGTATGTTAGGGTAGTGAGTTATACCACAGATGAGCTTGAATTATTGCAGATGGATATAGGGTTCTTCATTTGCATTCTCGTGGAAAATGGGTAGGAGCTCTAAGAGTTGAGACTTCAACTCGAAATGTGCGTGGATCGCAGGGATCTGGATCCATCCAGTGACTTGCCCAACTCCAGGGTTGTAGGTATCCTTGATAATTGCCACTCTACTCTAAGCTCGTCTGTTGGACCTCCACAACCTCTATCTTCTCTCCCTTCATCTCGTCCCCCTCATCTTAGGCTGTCCCTCCTTCTCCTCAAGTCATTAAGCATGTCTTGGAAGGTGACTTGACCAATGCATGGTCGGTGAGCTGCTGGTGTATATCGCATGAATGGAGGCAAGAAGTTTAGCATTCACGACGTTATGGTCTGGCTAGGCCTGCTCTGATTGCGGAGGATTTTGGTGCCCCTTCCCTTTCCTCGTGAGAGTCATCTCAGTATATTTCTCAGCATCTGAATATGAGAGAATTTCTAGTTCCGGACCGGGCTCGTGATATACACGTGGAATTATGCATTGACCAGTCTGAATATAAGCACCAGATGTAGTTAATCGTTATGTGTTTAGGTCAACATAGAATCTCATTAAGGATGACGACGTGTAAGGAGTGAAATCAATTTCCATCCAAAATGGGTCAGAAAGTCTGGAGATCAGTTCACAGAGTCCGAGACGGGTTCTCGAAATCGTCCCAAATTATTGGAGACGACGAGCGCATGGAATCGATGTTGGTGTCGGTGGGATCTCGACTAAGCCATCCATGGGTCGCCATCTCGGCGGTGGAGAGGAATATCGAGTTTGGATGAAGGATACGGTGGTCAAGGAGAAATTAACGGAATGCAAAATAGTAAAAGGTTCAAAAGTAAGCGAGGGTCAGGTGAGGAATAAAACAAAGAAAAGAAAATTGGCACAAAGTGAGCGAGACTGATCGTTGAACTTGACTAAAATCAAACAATCACCAAACAATTGTGGATTCACCAACTTAACACAGGTGAAGTCATAAGAGTTTGTCTATTTTTTATCTTTTTAATTTTATTTTTGTTTTGCATGCAATATCTTATAATAAGTCCTAATGATCGCTATCCCTATAGGAGTGTGGGTAT
Organism: Ottelia alismoides; assembly: GCA_037367405.1. Classification (NCBI taxonomy): domain Eukaryota; kingdom Viridiplantae; phylum Streptophyta; class Magnoliopsida; order Alismatales; family Hydrocharitaceae; genus Ottelia; species Ottelia alismoides. The sequence continues at coordinate 150,513 of JAZKJV010008346.1, read as the reverse complement.
TGCCAGCAAATCTACATGGACTTGTTCAACTTCCTTTGTAACATGTGATTTGCGCACTTTGAGGTTTTTGATCTCGTGCCCGGGTGACTACTTAGCCAAAGAAATAGAGGAGGAAGACAATAGGATAAACCAATACTTCCCCCACATGTGAGGTAATCAGATGCAAAACGATGAGACAGACACACCCATGAGGCTGTGGCCTAGGATCAATACTTCAAATCAAGTCGAATGCTCCACACAAGGCATGAACATTGTACTCGACGAGGCCCTACTTGATCACATATGATAGAAGCGTCAATACTTCGCCAACCCATGTGACAAGCAAGTCTGTCACAGTTTGGGGTTTGGGCTTTAATCCTTAGGGTCCATGCCTCACTCGGTCTGGAATGTACTAAAAAACAATGAGAGTTTTACGAACCCAAAATAACGGTCCATTACCAATTTTAATTAAGGTCAAAGTTTTATTAGCAATCCTATTGTTTTAATTTTTGGGTTTTCATTTTTTGAGTATTTTTCAGAGCAATTCGCCTAACTATTTTTTTTATTTTTTCCTTTAATCCCAATATGTGCAAAAAAAGGGATAAGGCGGAAATTCGATGCAGGTCATCACTAAGATGGAAATCTCGCCTTAGTGACTAATGATGCACGTAGAGTTAGAATTACTTATAATGCTTCCCAGCTCTCTACATACATGATTCAAAATAAAATAAATAAAGCCGTAAACAATGGATCCTGCAAGCGATGTATGGAGCGTCTCACGGTGCTCGATCTCATGTCCAAATAATCAATAATTAAATTTGACTAAGTTCAAACTTAAGGAACTATAGAAGCATCCTTCTATTAGGTTTTTTGACCTATTTTACCAAGCATGCAATCCTAATGTGTAAGGGCTCATTCCATAAAATGAACGAAACAAGGGTGGAAAGCTCAAAATGTGTGAATTAAACTTAAAAAAGGGGAAGAAAATACGAAAACCCATGACGAGGCCCCCGAGTGAGCAGACACCCGGGCACTAGACCTCGCTAAGTGTGGCGGTATCCTAAATAATTACAAAATAAAAATGAAACTCTCTGTCACAAAACAAAATAAAAGTAAGGTCGAGCTTCTTTTCTCCTTCTTCACTACCCCTCTCTCCCGCTCTCTCCTGGTTGGATCACAGGAGAAGGCCAACCTCCACTCAATTCGGATATATCCACCTCCTAAGAGATAGTTGTCGCCAAGCTATCCCTCACAACAAAGCTCAACAATAAATATGGATTAGGACAATTAAATAATTATCAGAAATAAATAGCAAAAATAGAAAAAATATAAGCAGACTATATACAACAAAATGTGCTACGCTTCGTTGCTCCCCGACAATGACACCATTTGTTTAGCCGCCCAAAACCTAAGGAACCGTCGTGTAGTTCATACAAGGCAGGACCACTGAGTCATTGTGATGATAGCCCAAGGAGCCCTAGTGACTAAGCAACAACCAATCCACACTAAATAGATCAAGCAATCAAAGCAACAATGTGTGAATCAAAATGTATTGTACCATACGATGAATGTATATAGTGAACAAGCAGACATGGGTCAAACTCAGGGGATGAGTCGATGTAGCAGGTACATTATCTATTAATAAATAGTGAATAAATAATATAAGTATAGATGTACAAGTATATGCTTATTTAATCAATTATTCAATTGATGTTTTTGTGGGTTTTTAAATAAAATAAGATAACTCATTTTTATTTTTTAAATTTTTAATTTTTTAAATTTATTTTCTTTTTATAATGTTTTGATTTTTAATTTCCTTTTCTTTTTAATGCAAAATACACGTATATATAATATAGGGTAATATAATTATAAATACAATTAAAAATAACCAAATTTACAGGATAAAATATTCTGTGCTTTTAATATTTTTCTAATATTTTTAATTTTTTGCTAAATTTATGGTATTGTTAAAATCAGAAATATTAAAAAACAATGGCTAATTAAACACGATAATTTGTTTTGAGATTTAAATATCAATCAAATAAAAAACCTCAAAACTAATATTAAGTAATAGTATACACAATTCAAAAATAAAATAAATATTTTCGGTTTTAGAAGATTTTTTGTCGCTTTTATAAGGATTTTGTGGTTTTTAATTTTCTTATGATATCCTTTTTCTATTTTTGAGATTTTTGGTCTGTGGGTATAAATACAATAATAAATACTATTATATGCAAAATTTAAATACGATTTTATATATTTGTTGGATTCCTAAAGCAAACAAAAAATCCATGTTATTTTTTTTAAATAAATAGGAAAAAATATGTGAAATACAAAATAAAATTAAGGCATGGAAGATAAGTGTATTAGACACTTTACTCTATTTTTTATGATTTTGGAGCACAGATGATATTCTTAGAAAATAGAAAGCAAACAAAAAATAATTGAACTAATAGGGGTATTTTTGCAATTAAAATAAAAGTCAAGGGCTAAAATGCGAAATACCTAAAAGTTTACAGCTAATATTCAGATTTTAAATATTAAACTCTAATACAAGAACCTAAAGGGGTTACACGAAAAATTCCCACGCACGTGGCCTGCCACGTGAGGTAACATGACGGGGGACTAAACTGCAATTCTAGATTAGGTCAAGGTCTTACATGCAATTTGTCCACTATTTTTCGAACATAATAAAAATATTTACAATACTAATTAATAATTACAAAATGAGTAGAGGGATTCTTTGTAAATTACCCATGAAACCGATTGGACCCAACCATCCTTCGCGTAACACGTGGCAGATAGTGTGTCGATGGAGGCAAAATGGTTCGACATGAACGGAGGGATGTGATTAGATATGGTACTCTGTTCTTGATCGGATGACATTCAAGGGCATTGGAAGAATGACCCAAGAACACTCCTTGGAGCTCCTTCGATCGTGAATATTTTGGTCCTCTGGCCACTCCGACCACTGCTACGGATTCCTGGCGTGTGTTGTCTTCGCGCATGATGGTAGCTTCCGACGAGGTCCATATGATGCTGACGCAGATCTAGATGGAGGTCAAACTCCTAGAGACCTGGAGGCTTATTCCTTTTCGATTTGCAATTCCAAGTGGCATTTAGGACTTGGTGTCTACACAAAAACAACCAACGACATGGGACAAAGCCTATCGACCCAAAATGGAAGCAGGGGCTTCATGGATGACAGAGTGGGTGCAACTCCGACGACGCGAAAGAAGGGAGCTTCGAACTCCTCAAATTCAAGATGGGCTCAAGGGGGAAATAGGGTTGTTCTTGCAGAGGAAACGATGAGGATTGAAATGAGCGTGGAAGCGGGTCAGATAATAGGGTCCTTCATGGTGAATCAGACCAGGATCTCGAGCTCGAGTTCAATGAAAATATGTGATTTATCTTAAAATGACTAATTAAAACTTAAAAATAAAGTCTGAAATCAAAACTACACCATAGATATTACCTAAAATCGACGAAAGATGGTCTCGACTAGCTGAAACATCAAGAGGCAGAACTGGGGATGACAACAGATATGGATATATCTGAATATCCACTTACCATATTTGAGAAATTACCGAATACGGATATCCGTATCTAGATATTAATGGAATACAAATCGAATATGGATATGAATTGTAAAAAATTTTCGGATATTGATACAGATATGGTAATGGCTTGAATATCTAAATACGGATATGGATATATGGATACAAAAATTAATATTGTTTTATAAAATAGTTTATACAATATAAGACACAACCCTATGTTATTATATTGGTATTATGCATTATATAATACAAATATATTAATGATATTGATAAACTTTCATTTTTGGGGGATGGGAATGAAAAATTACGAAACCCTATCCCCCTTTTTGCTTCCGGTCAAGAACGTAGGTTCACCTCGATGCTTCATTTTGTCATGATGCAAATTATTTATATTTTAATGTCACTTTTTAATATCATTATGAAATTTGATAAAAAAATTCAATTCGTATTCATATGTGATCTTTGTTCAACCCATATAGAATCATATTTATAATATCCAAATCATATCCGTATTCTTATTTGTATTCAATGGAGAATCGCATATGGATATGGAAATAGGCATATACGATCTGTATCTGATTTATTTTCTGGATCTGGAAATAGCCATATAAATACAAAACCACATATATTCACCCTATTTAGCAATTAAAAATCCATAATAATTCAAATATGCTTCCAAAAAATATAATATACTTATATTTGTTATATTTTTTTATATTTTCTATCTCACATCCAAAAATCATATATAAAATACAAAACATAAAACTTCAAACCCCTAAAAATCTTATAAAAATTAGCAAATATTCTATAAAAAATCAAAAGAATTCTTTCTATTTGTAAAGTTTATTTATCATATATAGTATATATCAAAAAGTCAATTTTGGACTTGTATATATTTTTAAACTATAAACAAGGTTGCAAAATTAATATACTCACTAATTCAAGTATTTTTCACTTTAAAACTCCATGAAAGTTCTAAAAAATTACCTAAAATCATCGAAAATGAAGAAAAAAACATAAAACCCCAAAAATATCATATTTTATTCATTATGAATTTATTTTATTTATTTAAAAATAAAAGGTATTACATGTATATGTATATATATTGTATCTATTATTTATACATACATCTATATTAATTATCTTATTTTAAAATCAAAAAGAAAAAATGCAGAATAAAGAATACTATAAATTATAAAACATTAAAAATCTTAAAATTTACTTACAGTTAAAATATCGTAAAAATAATTAAAAACAAAAGGATAAAAAAGATAAAAATTCATTGTTAATTAACAATAATTATTAATAATTTTGTCACTTTTTCATACTTGGGCTTATACATCTATTGAAGAGTTATAATAAATCTTGACTCACATACACATATTGTTTCATTTTATTGTGGGTTGATTGATGTTGATTAGAGAGACGGTCACTACCCCGACTGCTAATCATGTTGGATTAGCAAACGGGTGCAAAACACCTCCAACGTTGACTAATCACTTAGCCAAACTATTTAATTAAATAATAAAATGATTGACACATGGGTGTGGGTTTGAGAGTTGTTCATCAGTGGCTCTGAGGGCTAATGGGGGATTGTTGTACTTGTAAGACCTTGGAGACCCATCAATGAAATAAAAGTTATTTATTTTTCATATCCGAATTGAATGTTTGTGTTTGCATTAATCAAAAGGCCCCTGGAGCGATTCGGGATATGTACCATGACGGTCTTGATATCATACAATTGTTGATCTGAAGTATATAACAGAGGTTGGTGCATGGTTGTGGATCTAAATTGTTAGATTGAGGACACAACTGGTATCGTCAAGTGATGATCAATCGTGATCTCCAGTTTGAAAAAAAGATGGCAATCTTTCTCGAAAGATTGATTTCTGAATTGCCTCCATATGAATCTATTTTAAGTAATTCTTGGGCCTACATCCAAATGACGGAGGTCCTTTGGATAGTTTCGTTCCAAAATTGTCTGGGCCTTCCTTGCCGTCTCATAATTGACTCAACATCACAAATCTTGCATCTACTAATTGGAGCAAAAATGATATAAACCCTAGAAATGGATAGTTATCCAAGTTTCAATTCACTATACATGGATAGTATAATCATCCTGATATTATCTCCAAGTATATGCATTTGTATCCCATGAGTCCTGTTTGGATTAGGGCTCATACATATGGATGTCAAGATTGTAATAATAATAATTACTATTACAATATTTTATAAGGGTAATTTAGAGAACAAGATTCACAACTATATCTCATTAATTAATGTGAGTAGTGATTCACAATAACTAATTTTTATATAGATGTGATTCATATAAATATATGATGTGAATATGATTTACATGTTTTTTAAGGCGTGAGATTGTGTGAATTTGATTTACATTGATTTGGTAGATGTAAATTGGATTTACATTTTATTTTGTGCTCATGAATATGGTTCATAAGCAGTGAGGATTAATTCCATACAACATTCAATTATAATAATAGGATTATTATGTTAATTAATTAATGGATAAAAAGACAACAACCTTGACTGGATATGGTTAAGGTTGGACGTGTACCATGTTATACATGGTTGCACCGACTTGTTGAGTTTTAATTAGATCAGAACTCTAAAGTAGTTTCTTATTTTATTATCAATTAATATTAGTTCAAGATAATAAGAAGATAATCCACGTGGAATTAGTACTTTCTATAAGCCATTAAATTAGAATCAAGGAACTACAAGTCACATGTTGGACATGTGCTTTAAGTACAAAAGGAGGGTTATGTCTGAAGGATATTGAGAATCCTCAAGCGCATCACGGAAGTGTGTCGATCACATCGTATGCAATCGGGGTGACTAGTCGCACTAGTCACGAGATGCATCGGAATTTAAAATTTTAAATCAAGTGATGAAACCACATGATCACGAGAACATTTCTCCGATCGTTTCATCAAATCACAAAGTATAAGGAATACCTCTTGGAGCGTGGTTGTAATCGTGAGATCCCAAACAAGAGATCCTCCTATCTTAAGTCCGATCCACGAAGAACGCACTTGCAGGCGCGATGATGAGACACGTTCCTCCCGCAATCCTCAATGAAGATCCAAGAAATCGAATCCCTTGATTTCGTCCAACGAAATCCGTCGTCTTCCTTTAGAGCAAGTAGTCCCAAAGAAGAAGGAGATCCTCGAGTCGTCGAAGGCGAAGACGAGAGTCTCCCTTTCTCAGCATACGAGATGGACGACCACCTTCGAGGAGAGAGAGAGAGAGAGAGAGAGAGAATAGGCGAGAATGAGAGAGAGAGAGTAGTAGGCTTCTACAACTCCTAATTAATGTACCTTGAAAGGCTAGGTTAGCACTCCTTTTATATTAGTTTAGGATCCAATGGATCTCAATCCATGGGACACATAGATCCAACGGTCAAGTTGATCTATGTATTAATCAATGGCCATGATTGTTGTTGGCTAAAAACTAACAACATTAATTTACATTTAAATCAAATATATGTTGCAACAATATCAATATAATTTAATTTAACATAAATTAACTATTAAGAGATAACAATATAATAAAGGGGGGATAACAAATTACCTCCTAAAATTGAGAGGGTGTCACCTTTGACTATGTAATTGGTGATGCCACCTCATTTGGTGGTTATTAAGTCCCTTTTATTTTATTTATTATTTCTTTATGAATTTTTAATAATCATTATCACAAAATTATTCACCAAATTAATTCCAAATTAATTTGTGAATATTTCAATCATGCCATTGATATATATATGTGTATCATATTCACAACCCAAACTAATTTGTAAATCACATTTCTAATTAATTAATTAATGTGAAATCAATCCACATTAATAATTAATAAATGCTATTTACAAAATTCTCTCTCTTCAATATATGTATATTATAAATCATATTTATAATACACAAATATTAAGGATAGTATTATCCACATTCTCTAATCCATGATAATTAAATCCCATTTAATTATATTGGATAATCATTCTCACAATATGAATCTCATTCATATTATGCTTGATAATTAAATCTCGTTTAATCATCAAATCCTTCTTGCTTGGATATGTAGTTCATCAAATGAATCATTCTTGAACCCCTTCGAGAATAATGTGCTTTCTCCGTAGATACTTGGAGATAAGGACAGGGCGATTGTATTGTTCCACGTATAGCGACTTGGATGTTGAGATCTCATCTCAAATCCAGATCTTACGGACCTCCCACAGATGCTTGATTAAATCAAGACCGCAAATCTAATCTTCTCATTACATCTGAATCTCATTCAGACCAATGTCCAATGTTTGGACCAAGATCATATTGCTTCTCTACTGAGAGGAGTCACTAAAATCCAGACCTGTTTCACCACTCCCTCGGAATGGAAGTGTTATGATTATACAATCGTTTATGATCACATCACCCTCTGGTATTCCCAATACCTGTACATCCTGCATACTGGAAGACCCATGATCAATCTGAAGATTAAGATCAATTTTACACGGTCTTCTTCAGGGTTTGATCACCAAGTTTCTCAATCTTGGTCATTGGGAGTTGGTATCGATCATATGCTTTCCCAAAGCATATATCATACCTTCAAATTCATGTCATGCTTCCAAAGCACGACGACCATGCATGGAATTTGATCGGTCCCAATACCTCATGAGTGAGCTCATATCTTCCGGTTCATTAGTGAACCTGTATGATCCCTTTAAGAGATCGTATTGCTCAAATGCCCTTATATGCACACCAACTCGTCGGTGTATAGACCTTGGTTAGGCTATCAACCTATCGGTCTGCCAAATGTACATACTCAGACCTATAGTAATACATCTGTCTCCGGTCAGAGGATGTGTGCCTATGCTGTGACAACATTCAGCATAGGACTTAGGTTATCTCGATCTCATTAAGTCAACCCATTGACCTAACTAATCTGACACCTCCGAATCACTATTCCCATGCAGAGGACCCGCATCAAGAGGTCGGTCAGATATCAGCCTATGTGAGAAAGGATTGCCATCTCCTACTCGGGCTGGAGATCATCTCTTAATAATCATTTAACGGTGCTTGATGAGTCCTCTATCTAACTCCTTAGATATTCATCCAAATACCAGCCTCTATGATTCGTTTAATGAATCAACATCTGTATGATCATCAAGATGGCCATGGTACATAACCCTAATTCTACAGAGGGACCTTTTATGCAAATTATTTATTCTTCATTTCAGATCAGGGAATGATATGTGCAATAACATTTATTGCATAATGGCTCGCCGTGGGCTCGCATGTCCAACAATCTCCCACTAGCCCAAAGAGTTATTAATGGGCTAATCATTTAAGCCCACACTCATGTGACAATCATAGGCTATTTAGAAAAATAGCTAGGTAAGCTGATCAGTCACTCTGTTCCCAAGAGACTATGCCAAGTCCTTTTACGACACTTGTATATCCCCAGTAACAGTTCTCGCATCCAATGCGAATGTTGCTTCTTATGCAACCAATACTCAATCTTGATAAAGCAATTATAGTGTCCTTGACACTATTGCTCGATTATTATTATTATAACCAATATGTACTTTCTATTATCCTTATCAGAATACCCTTATTCCTGGAGATTTATATCTCCTAAGGTATCCACATTTAAGACCTTTTAGATCTCTATCTATAAAGTCTTAAGCTTTTGAAGATAAGACTTTGAGATCACTATCTCAAAAATCTTGTCACATATGAAGACTTTGTTATTAATGCAATCAAGTGTTCTCTCTCCATAGTAGGATTAGTAACAGTTTACTACTCCCACTGCATGGCAGACATCTGGCTTTTGTACACATCTAGCATACACTTAGCTTCTCGCAACTGATGCACAAGTGCAAGCAGTTCTAGCATTCACTTCCTTAACTCTTTGAGGTGCTATCCCTTTAGATAGGTCAGTACCAAATCTCAAGGTAAGAAAGCCTTTCTTGGAATTTCCAGAAAATGGAATATGTCCAAGGTGTACTACAATGTGATAGTCCCAATACCCTCTTTCTCTTTGATTCTGAACACCTTCAGAACTAAGATCCAAGAGGCATCTTTGAGATCATATCTCAAGGTATGAAATAGCCAGATCATAAAACACTTATTATCATCCTTATATCATTCCAAATGAGTAGGATATTATCTACATTTAGCACGATGAACACAACAACACTCCCACTAAGCTTCACACGGTACATCAAGATTCTATTTGAAATCATAACATTTATAATTTCATCAAATCTTATGTCCCAACTTCAAGAAGCTTATTTGAGTCCATATATGGATTTCTTTAATTTCACACCTTACTTTCCCCAATCATGAAGCCCTGGGGCTACTTTATGTGAATATCCTCAAAGAGGTATTCTTAAACGAATGCAATCTTGACTTACATTTTGAAGATGCAATAATCAAGTTGTGTTGCTAAGGTTACCAATATTCTGATGATTTTAAGCATTGTCTCTGAAGGCAAGTCTCATTGCAAGCAATGTTTTCTCTTCCAGTGTTAGCTCATGGCTATGAACCATGCATTGAAGGTTTCTACCTTCTCATCATGTTCCCTCTTTTTCTCGAAGTTCCATTTACACCTTAACGGGTCTTACCCTTATAGGTGGATCCTCGAGGGTCCATATACAACATTTGTATATGAAGTCTACTTTAGACTTTATTGCTAAAATCCATCTCTCTATGTCATGATCCTCAGGAGGTTCACACTCATTTGAAGAGGTACTAGTGCTTCATCTTTAATTGTCCTTTTAGTTTCTAATTTTAGGAATCTCATTATCTCCTCAAGACCAAACGAGTTCCTACACTTCATTTTCATCTCGATTCTCAAGAGAGTCATCATCTAAGAATCACATTCTCATAGATGAAATCCTTTAAGAATCTCAAGGTCATAAAGTAGGTATCCAATACCATCCTTTATTATTCTAATGAAGCAGCACTCTTCCGTGCTCAATTCCAGCTTACATGCATGGAACCCTATTAGGGATATATATTGTAGTCTCTACTACACATATATACCTGGAAACTAAAGGATAATTATGCTAAAATTCATCATTGATCAAATCATGTCACACATGATCCAATTGTATCTCCCTATAACTCTATTGAGTTTAGGTGTGTTGGAAGGTTTGAGATAGAAATGATATTCATATCTTCATAAGGTATTCTTTGAATTCATCTATTAGGTACTTGCTGCCTTGGTTAGATCAAATTCATTTAATCTTCCTCCAAACTTTGGTTCTAAACCAAAATATTGAAATCTTTGAACATTTCAAAGGTTTCTTAGCTGAAGAGAAGAAATCTCATATCATACATAATCATCAATAGATATCACATATCCATAATGTTAACTATGATATAGATGATCCACATACATCAATATGTATGGGATCCCGAATACCTTGACATCTAACACCATTCCCATAGAAGGGTGTATTGGACATTTTACTTTGAATACAATATTCACAAGTATGTAGGATTTGAAAATTTAGTCATTCTAAAGTTTCATATCGTACTAGTCTATCAACAGACATATGTCCAAAACTTGATGCCAAATTATTGTCAAATGATCTTTATCCTCCTGTTGATCTTATAAAGGTTTTAATTTTCAGTATTAGAAATCTTAATGAACCATTCATTAATTTTTCTAATTTTGTCGAGTCCACTAGATGTTAGATTACTATCTGAAATATATCCATCATAACTCTTTATGATAGTTCTATCTCAGAATTCATGTTTATTTCCAACAATTTAGAAACAAACAATGAGTGCATTAGATATCTATGTCATAGAGACATTCTCAGAGACTAAGGGCTCTCCCACTGAGAATATGAAGTCCATCTATCCAACAGAGTTTGCTGCAACAATTACATCAATATCCATGTAGATGACTATTAAACCTTAAGATCAAATTTCTAATCTTCTATTATATATATGCAACCAATTGCAAATGTCATTAGAAGATTGGGATACAATTATTAGACTTTATCTTATGAAATAATAAGTCAAAGTTAATGATTAAATGTAAATTATTCTGATGCTCTATCTGAGTCCTTCACTAAGGATTTTTAGACAGATTTGATAGTCATAAGATCAACACATCAACTTATTGCAGTATTGGCATTCATCCAACTCTTTGGATGTCATATGGAAGTCACAGAAGCACAATCAACTCTTTGACTTTCCTTCTCACATGGGTCCGACCCACGCTTCCACTATGCTCTCTTCATCTATAAACAACCATTGTTCAAGACAAAGAATCTCTTATGTTGAATTCAAAAGATTTCAATACAAGAGCACTTCAACATTTATACATGCTTCATTAATTCATGCAAAATGATTATTATGAAGCTTCATGAATGACTAGAGTATAGACAGTAGAATGATGACACTCGTCATAGTTACATACATCTTAACTCTTAGAGACTTAGGTTTAGGTAGGTATTTGAACATTTTGAATACATCATCTCTTTCGAGCCACCATTCTGCATAATGCAGAGAACCATGTTATTCATGATTAAATTTATAGAGCACATATGTATGTCAGAACATCTTCTTAGATTTAATAAGGATTATTTGACAATCACGATCATCAGCGACATGTTACTTCCAAAGTACATTCGATGAAAGATCAAGACTATAGAGACATACAAACCCTAAGGTGATGTCTTATTGTCTTATTTTATTGTCTTTCCTCATTATGTTGAGGAAACTTGCACATTGCAATCACATACATTATGTGTCCAATTGCAAGTACAATATCTGGATCATTAGTCCAATCCATGACATTTTACTAGTTATCATTGAGTATAACATTGAGTGGGTTTAATGAAGGATTATCTGAAATAAGAAATTTGCATAAATGTATATATATACATATTTTACTTTGATTTAGGAATTTTTATATCAAAGTTATCTTGCCTTGTCAACAATGAAAGTTCACTCCCTTAATCACTTTCAATGTAAGAGATATTCTTACCATTATATCTCTAGCAAGATCTGGGATCTCCTTTCCCATCTTCGTCACATCCCAAAAATACGAGAACTTGCGACTCCGATAAAAAGAAGTGGGAACACATTCCGCCTTGCAAGACCAACTTGCATTTTCCAATTCGGTCTTTAACACCCGGGCCCACCACACCTAAGATGATGTTGACCCGTCATTAATTGAACCAACCGTCAACAGGCTTAATACTCGCTATACGCAATCCAATATCGCCCAAATAATATGAGGACTCGATATTGGGGTCACTACACATATGCCCTTACTCTTTCGAGAAGCAAAGAACCCGATCCAAATAAATCATATATAGGATCTGTCACTTCGGACAAGCGTCTCATATATACAACATCTGGCGACGGAATCCTTTGCCTTGACTGGAGACCATGGATGTCACTTATGTGATCCTTCACCTCATATTTAAATTGTAATAATTAATTATCGTGAATCATATTCACATAATTAACTCTTCCAAGGGAAATACACATCTATTCATAATAGAGTGTTTATCGGATATAATTAATTTAATCACATTAAATTAATCATCAATCCAATCATCAATCAACAAACTTGATTATTACTTGAATAGTAGGTATAATATGAAAGTATGTATTATTCGAATTTTAATAATTAGAAAAATATACCTTGACTTTTTCCGGCATTATTGAGTCCCTACCCGCCGTCATGGCCATTACCGACGAGAGTGGGACGGACCACATACGTTGCAACCCGCAACCCCAATGCTCTCCGACTAGGCACCACATCCACCTCAGAAAAGGATAATGCCATATAGATCATCGCGCACTTTGAGATGCTCATCGATTTTTCAACCGAAATTATACCATATAATATTCATCAAAATAATTTTGATAATATTATATGGAGATTTACTAAACAAATCCCCAATCCTATTCAAGCAAGAGGGTTTTTCATGTAAAAGTTGTCCTACAACTATTGTAGGATAAGCTAAGGTTTTTCATGAAATCAATTTTTCTTGATGAATTCATATCAACCAATGATCAAGATCAATTATCTTATCATTATGGTTAGGCAAATGTCATTCAATGAAATAACTATCTCTTTAAATATTTCACAAATATTTATCACTAATTATTTCAGAAAATTAACCATTAGTTTTCATCATCATATTTGAATGACTTATCACAAGGTTCATGATCAAGATTGTCAAATTCTAGCAGCGACTCCCAATCACCAAAATTAACTTATCTTGATCAATTTAAATCCAAAAATTGCAAAAACAGTTTCCTAAGATTTCCAACTTGATTTTAACAGAACCCAAGTTATATTTCACGCATTTCGAGGTTTATCAAAACAATAATTAACTCATTAATCACATTTAGATCCGCAGTTCCTGCAACAGCGAATACATGGTTATTCAAAGGGCCATATCTTGAGCAAATGAAATCCAAATTACATAAACTCAGATCCTATGATTTCCTTATTTAATGAAGAACAAAATCCAATTGAAAATTTTGTGTTTAAACAATTTAAACAAAGCCAAAAAATTCAATTAAACAGAGATGCGAAAATTGTAATGCAGCAAAAAAATTCGCAACCCCTTCAAACCCAAGTCGTCCTAAGTTTACGGATCATATCCAAAAACTTATTCAACCTGGCTCTGATACCACTTGAAGGATATTGAGAATCCTCAAGCGCATTACGGAAGCGTGTTGATCGCATCGTATGCAATCGGGGCGACTAGTCGCACTAGTCGCGAGATGCAGCGGAATTTAAAATTTTGAATCAAGTGATGAAACCACATGATCACGAGAACATTTCTCGGATCGTTTCATGAAATCACAAAGTATAAAGAATACCTCTTGGAGCGTGGTTGTAATCGTGAGATCCCAAACAAGAGATCCTCTTGTCTTAAGTCCTATCCACGAAGAACGCACTTGCGGGCGCGATGATGAGACGCGTTCCTCCCGCAATCCTCGATGAATATCCAAGCAATCGAATCCCCTGATTTCGTCCAACGAAATCCGTCGTCTTCCTTTAGAGCAAGCACTTCCAAAGAAGAAGGAGATCCTCAAGTCGTCGAAGGCGAAGACGAGAGTCTCCCTTTCTCAACATACAAGATGGATGGCCACCTTGGAGAAGAGAAAGAGAGAGAGAGTATGCGAGAATGAGATAGAGAGAGAGTAGTAGGCTTCTACAACTCTTAATTAATGTACCTTGAAAGGCTAGGTTAGCCCTCCTTTTATATTAGTTTTCGATCCAATGGATCTCAATCCATGGGACACATAGATCCAACGGCCAAGTTGATCTATGTATTAATCAATGACCATGATTGTTGTTGGCTAAAAACCAACAACATTAGTTTATATTTAAATCAAATATATGTTGCAACAATATCAACATATTTTAATTTAACATAAATTAACTATTAATAGATAACGATATAATAAAGGAGAGATAACAAATTACCTCTTAAAAATGAGGGGGCGTCACCTTTGACTATATCATTGGTGATGCCACCTCATTTGGTGGTTATTAAGTCCCTTTTATTTTATATTATTATTTCTTTATGAATTTGTAATAATCATTATCACAAAATTATTCACCAAATTAATTCCAAATTAATTCGTAAATATTTCAATCATGCCATTGATAAATATGTGAATCATATTCACAACCCCAAACTAATTTGTAAATTACATTTCCAATTAATTAATTAATGTGAATCCAATCCACAATAATAATTAATAAATGTTATTTACAAAATTCTCTCTCTTCAATATATGTATATTATAGATCATATTTATAATACACAAATATTATGGATAGTATTACCAGCATTCTCTAATCGAAGATAATTAAATCCCATTTAATTATCTTGGATAATCATTCTCACAATATGAATCTTATTCATATTATGCTTGATAATTAAATCTCGTTTAATCATCACATCCTTCTTGCTTGGATATGTAGTTCATCAAATGAATTATTCTTGAACCCCTTCGAGAATAACGTGCTTTCTCCGCAGATACTTGGAGATAAGGACAGGGCGATTGTATTGTTCCACGTATAGCGACTTGGATGTTGAGATCTCATCTCAAATCCAGATCTTACGGACCTCCCAGAGATGCTTGATCAAATCAAGACCGCAAATCTAATCTTCTCATTGCAATTCAATCTCATTCAGACCAATGTCCAATGTTTGGACCAAGACAAGATTGCTTCTCTACTGAGAGGAGTCACTGAAATCCAGACCTGTTTCATCACTCCCTCGGAATGGAAGCGTCATGGTTATACAATCGTTTATGATCACATCACCCTCCAGTATTCCCAATACCTGTACATCTTGCATACTGGAAGACCCATGACCAATCTGAAGATTAAGAACAATTTTACACTGTCTTCTTCAGGGTTTGATCACCAAATTTCTCAATCTTGGTCATTGGGAGTTGGTATCGATCATATACTTTCCCAAAGCATATATCATACCTTCAAATTCATGTCATGCTTCCAAAGCACGATGACCATGAATGGAATTTGATCGGTCCCAATACCTCATGAGTGAGCTCATATCTTCCGGTTCATAAGTGAACATGTATGATCCCTTTGAGAGATTGTATTGCTCATATGCCCTTATATGCACACCAGCTCGTCGGTGTATAGACCTTGGTTAGGCCATCAACCTATCGGTCTGCCAAATATACATACTCAGACATATAGTAATACATATGTCTCCGGTCAGAGGATGCGTGCCTATGCTGTGACATCATTCAACATAGGTTTTAGATTATCCCGATCTCTTTAAGTCAACCCATTGACCTAACTAATCTAACACCTCCGAATCACTATTCCCATGCAGAGGACCTGCATCAAGAGGTCGGTCAGATATCAACCTATGTGAGAAAGGATTGATATCTCTTACTCTTGCTGGAGATCATCTCTTAATAATCATTTGACGGTGCTTGATGAGTCCTCTATCTAACTCCTTAGATATTCATCCAAACACCAGCCTCTATGATTCATTTGATGAATCAACAGTTGTATGATCATCAAGATGGCCATGGTACATAACCCTAATTGTACAGAGGGACCTTTTATGCAAATTATTTATTCTTCATTTTAGATCAGGGAATGATATGTGCAATAACATTTATTGCATAATGGCTCGCCGTGGGCTCGCATGTCCAACAATGTCCTCCCTTTTCAATAAATCTTTAAGAGCAAATTATATTCTAAATTCTGTGCCCCTTGATATAGATACAGTCTTGAGAGTCTTCACTCTCACAACTCTCTTCTTGATGCCCTAGTCGACATCCGGGTTCGTGGGAAGCAATGCGATTCATCTCATGCCCATGAGAGGGACGTCTACAAGTTTGGAAGGTCTCTCCTTTCAGGAATTCACACTTGAAAAGTAAATCATGGTCTATTTTTATTATTTATTACAAATAGCAGAAATTAATTTGGAAATTGTTTCCTTAGAATTTACAATTTCTTAATGCACAAATTATTATGCTACATTTTCCAGCTCATATGATGAACTTACATTGTTTGGCATAAAGTTTGTTAAATATTCCATGTTTTCATGATGCTTACTAATAAATTTTTATTTACTTACATCAATTGATATCATATACTTGGTTTTGAGGGCTTGGATTACATCCAAGTTCGATAAACAATCTATCAGACTATCCCGATTATCGAGTACATTGTCTTGCGACAATTTTAACAATTCAAATGGTTCGGTGATTTGAAAAGTTGTTACTATTCTCCCTTGTTTTAACCTATTTTTTGAGATATATGTGAGGTATAGAAGGTCTGTACTCATAACCAAAAAATGCACTAATTTTTGATGACATCCAGGATAAGATTCATGTGTTAAAAACGATCGCATACTCCGATTTTGACTAAAGACAGTAGTAAGAGAATATTGATTTTTTAGCTACTACTTTTTGGTCATATAACACAATAGAGTACTGATTATTAAGTCATAAATAAAGTCCCTTGTCAGTATGAAAATTTTTTGCACAGTTTGGATCATGCGGCCTCACGAAGCTGGATTTCTCCATACGTGAAGTTATAAGAGGACTCGATTGTTTTACTGACTTGTTCTCATATCTTGAGACTCAAGATTGATGGAAATATATTTTGTATATTTACGTCAGGATTTGGATCTAATATTTTGGGAATAGTTGAGGTCACAATGAATTTTAAGTCCAAGTTATGTGATGCTTTCTAATTTGAAGTGTGATGGTGGACCTTGCAAATTCGAATCTGAAATCATTGTTTGTTTATTTTTTTGGAAATATGCGATAAAATAGAATGCCTTCTTATTTTATATTTTCTTGATTGACTATGAACTTATATGTTTACAACGTAATTGGAAATTGTGAAATCAATTCGGTTGATATCACGAATTGTCTAGGTTGTTGCACTAGACATCTTTTGAAATAAAAATTGTTTTGATTCAGAGAATTGTCTAGATTGTTGTACTAGACCTTTTGAAATTAAAAAGAAGTTTTTGAATTCAAGAAGTTTTTAGATTGTTGCACTAGATATTTTGAGAAAATAAAAAGAGTTTTAAATTACTAAAATTTCTAAGCGTTACTATATAATATCATACACTGTTGAAAGATCAACAAGACCTCCTTAGTACAATATGTACCAATTGTGTTATCTCAAATTCAGAGAAGGTGTCTGGACCGTGGATATGATAATGGGTTACTTTTGGCACCGTACACTGCATTTGCAGTGGAAACACTCCTTATTGCCATTATATGTCTAACCTGACTGGATTTATTTCAAGGAAAGCTAGCATGAAGAGTCATTGTGTAGTTTAACAACTAAAATTGGATCACTAAATTGTACTAAGTGAGGATGTAATGCTACATGGTAAAATCAAGTACATAGAAGGAACAAACCCTAACTAGGATTGCTTAAGTGTCATTATTTTAATTAGATTAAATTAAGACAATAAACATGTACCCTATCATTATCCCTTATAATCATGAGAATATGAGTCAAAATGAGTTATGGACTAAGTCATATAATGAATCCATGATCTTCCGTCATTGTGGGGAACTCTGTTGCCATGGGTTGTATTTTTGGAGACATTCATGTGTAGTTGTGACTCCGGAATACAAATTTACTTGGATCAGATTCTTCATTTCTTAAAAGAGATGGATCGTATGCATAGTGGCCCCATTGTTCTTCCTCATGTTATTGAGACGACATTGGATTGCCATAACGTAAATTGATATTAACTCATTGATGGATGATTCAATGGACAACATTCTAACCCTATATATGGGGGGAGTGGGTGATGAAGATCAAAGTGAGAATACAAGTCTGACTTGTAAGATGGAAAGAGTTCATGCTTCTTTGGTTGTGATTGCATTTTCTCATATCATTGGGATGCAATGAAAATGGAGATGAGATTCAGATCTCGTAGTGAGGCCTTTGGTTAGCCTACCTCATGCTTTGAAATCTTATAAGGGAACGCATTTCGAAGTACAAAAGATATGGAAACTCCTGATTTAAAAATATTAAATTTTTAATTTTCTCAACCAAGATATTTAAGTGTATTATAATTTTCCTTCTGGTTCTGATGAAATATCTCAACCCACCTAATAACACATATCGTATGTGCTCTCGTTTGTAAAGTATGAGAACACTCAGACAGAGGATTCATGTGAGTTCAACAATGAGTGGGATGAGGATCACTCAATCGCTCGTTGCTACATTCTTGGATCATTGTCTAATGCATTTCATAAGCATCTTATGACCATTGGATTTGCTCCTGACATCTTCATGAATCCGAAGGAGATGTATGGAGATGTGAATCATATTCTTTCTATATTAAGGTCTATTGAGGATATTATGAAGAAATACTTTCCTTATAGCGGTGTACTGATTGCACATGTTAAAGGGAAGTGCGAGAGGAAGCGTATCCAAGAGAAGAAGAAACGCCAAACTGTTGATCAATCTTCCATTGCTTTAACACATTTAACATCCATATAGATGGAAGCATACCATCGCTAATATAAGATATGATCCTGAAAGAGTGACCATCTGGAATATCTAATGTCCTCAAAGAAGAACAAAGGTATAACACTGTCAAATAAGAAAGCTACATTCATCATTGAAACTCGTAGGACGAGAAGGAAGTTGGATTGTTGATTCTTGTGCTTCTGTAGATGTAATCAATTGCATATGTTTCAAGACACCATATAGCTTGATGAAGGGTAGATACTCATCCAGATGGGATCTAATGAAACTATGGCAGTGATCGCTATTGGAACCTGATGAATCCCCATCCATCACTCTTTATTCCTTTATTTTAGCTAAAAATCTTTGCAAAACACCATGTAAATACTTGTAAATATAATAATTTGTCAAACTGCATGCTTTGTATAAATAGCAATAATTAGCATATTTTTATGAAAAATAAAGGAATAAAGAAATAAAGAAAAAGAGGGAAATATCTGGAATAAATGTTGAGTGACCCGAACCCAAGGGAGGGCCAATCATTGGCCTGACCGCAAAATAAAACAAGTAGAAGGAGATAGGGCCATTCATCACTATACATATATTCCCTCTTTCATGTATATATTTTATTTTCATAAAATAAAAATATATACGTGTTCCTCGTAATTTGTATATATTTCTAAAAATAAAAGAAAAATTAGAAAAATAAAATAAAGATAAAAAGAAATCATTTCTCTCGCCTCTGTATATACCATGTATATATGTACATTCACCTATTTGTTTTGTCCTTGTAAATAAACAATAAAAATAAAATAAAAATAAATTTATATCCCACATTTTATGTGGTAAATAAATACAAAATAAAATAGGGATGATTGTACAAAAATAAACTAATAAAAATAAAAATGTAAAATACCTTGGTATTTATACCTGCATATAATGTATCATGTATATACATTAATTTATTTTTCAAAAAAATAAAGAACACTAATAAATATTTTGAAAAATAATAAACATTTTTCATGCTGTAAATATTTTCAAATAAAATCATTTACTATCTTAAAATGAATTTTTAATAATTTTGGGATTGGAATTTTCTGAGTGGTCCACGGGGGAGTGTTGACCCTCGATCAACCCCCCCCCCCCACAGGACCACATCTCCATGGATCCGTGTCTTCGACCCGATTTCTCTGATTTTTCCAGATGCGATCCGCCACCCATTTCCTCGAACCCCGGCCTCCGATTGTCGCTCGATGATCCATGGTGCACATCTGATCTTCTCTCTAGGGGTCCGTCACCGATTTGCTCACCCGACTCCCATATTCCTGGACCCCTACCAATATATAGTCTGAGCTCCAGTCGCCTTCCCCCGTAACTTTGGCCCCTCGTCTTCGACCCAGTGACCTCCACCTTCCTCCTCGAGTGACAGCGAGCGCGGGAGCGTGTTGCAGCGAGCATTCGGAGGCGTAGCCTTAGGTTCGACGACCATCATCGCCGAGCTCAGCCACCGGCGAATCCCGAGCCTCTGGAGGCATCCCTCCATCGAGGTAAAGATTGTAGGAGACTCAGCATCTCCACCACAGACGCTTCCGATCATCAGGTAGCCTCGATACCCAATAGCCTAGTTTGATTTTCGATTCTTAGGTTTCAGGTCGCCGTCCTTCTCCGGCCGATTCCAGACCATCCCATCATCGATTCCCCCATCCGACCACACCTACACCTCTACGAGTCTTCTCTCCACTTTCTTCGCCCATCCATACACCATGGTTCGCCCCGGAACCTGGACTTCGGATCTCCGCTGCCGCCGCTCACCGGAGACCCACGTCGCGCCTCACCCAATCACCCCCTTCGCCCACTAACGGGCTAAGACAGTTTGCCCTCGACCCCTCTTTCTTCCTGTGCAGGTTAGAAGGCTTAGGAGCCTCATCTGGAGGCTCGGTCATCAGAGTACAACAACTCCAGTTCGTTCACGTCACCGGGGACCCTCTAGGTCCTCCCGATCTCATCGGAGTAGTCCAATAGCTGCGGGACACCATCAGCTTCCTTTTCCCCATCTCCGCAGCATCGGAGGAGGTCTCCACCGCGCACCACGGCCGGGCGAAGTTCGCCGACGAAGTGTTCTTCCAGGAACCACCATCATCGTTTGATCGAGCCCCTCGCTCCAGTTTTGATCTCAACCATTCATCTACGGGAGGCTCGTGACTGTACGATCCAGCTGAGGATCATATCCGAGATGTCGATCAGCGAAGGGGTACAACCGTTTTCCACCGTTCGATATGAAGAGGACCCTTGCCAACCGTCGGATCATAATAAAGGGGTAAATATCACTTAGGCCCTTTTTAGTTTTGCATTTACGTCTAAGTCTTGTAAATATTTTTACTAGTTGTTTTTATTTTGGAATAATTACACTTTGGTCATGGTAGTTTTAATATTTACATTTTAGTCCCTCTGGATGTGGTGCATGCGCGCCGACATGTGATTTTTCTTGGATAATTGCATGTAAGGGCTTGGGTTTATGAATGTATGGATTGAACCTTTAGTTTTGATATTTGCATTTATGCCCCTGTGAGTGATGTATTTGAGCATGTGTTGTATATAATGCGAAATTTGCACTGAGCCCCTGTAGTTTCTGCACGTGTTATTTTAAGCCCTATGAACTTATTTTCTTTGCGATTAGGTCCCTGTGTATTGTGCATTTCTTATTGGTTGAATAACATACCAAATCAACTCCAAATCTTGTGAAATATGGAAACGTGGCCCTGCCACTGTGTAAAAATTTCAGTAATTTTTTGGAACCTTTTTTTGTTATTTCCTATTTTTAAAAATTCAAAAACCATTGTTTTTGCTACTGTTTGAAATTTAAAATCAACTAAAAATATAAAAAACCCTCTAAAAAATCTAAAAAATTAAGTACTATTTATCTTAGTGTCTTCTTTCTTCAGTGTATTTTTTGCTGCATTTGGATATATAAAAACCTTAAAAATTGAAAAACCCTAAAAACCTTATAAAAATCACTAAAAAACTAAAAATTCAAGGAAAATGCAATTTCTTTTCATGTAGTTTAGTTTTTACTTGTAGTTTCATATAAAATTGTCTCCATATTTTTATAAGCTATTTATCTATTTTTAAATAAGCCTTTCAAATCTGGCTGCACAGTAGTTTTTATTTCCCTCCTTATTTCATTTTTATAAAATCAAAAAAATATATAAAAATATGAGAAAATTACCGAAAAGACTTAAAAAATATAAAACCCAAAAATATTTTTATTGTAATTTTTTGATTTGTTTTGATGTGTTTAATAATTGGTTGATTGTGCTCTTTTTAGCTTTTTCTCTATTTTCCTCATAATATAAAATCACAAAAAAATTTAAAAATCTACCAAAAATATTTTACTCATTTTATTTGTTTTTAGACTACTTCGTAGGCCTTCGGCCAATTCGTGCTCCTTGTGTTCGACCCTGATCGCTATACCAGGTTAAATAATTAGCGAGATCACTATTCGACTTTTCGACTGATTACTCTGATTTTGGTGGTCTACTTTTGTTGATTAACCGATCTCCGAGATTCAGGTCGCAACGACCCTTGTTTTTACCTTTACTTAGATCTTGTTGAGATTTTCGGTGATCAGAATGGCGGTGTTGTTGGGGAGCACGGCTTAGTGGTCGCTTTTATTTTCACATCTTCTTTCACGACATTTTGTCTATACTTGTAGATATTATCATTTTATTTGCATATTTTTATAGTAATTGTGTCTGATACTCTTTTTTTTCACTTTCTTGCGAGGGTACAAGGATCGATGTGGCTTTCTTCGGAAGCCGACGCAACCGTAGGAATCGGAAGCGGCTCCTTTCTGCATAGAGTCGCAGGAAAGCGCAAGACGGCGAACGGGAGAGCGGGAGCCATAAATAGCCGTAGGATAGCCGTAGTTTAGTTTAGTTTACTTTTCAGTAGAGTATTATTGTAATAATACAGGAACTCAGCGACTTGGACTTTATCGGTGATATCGGGGTTTGTTTCGTCGAGCACCAGTGTGCTTGAGGGACCTCACCGCATTTTTCGTCGGTTTCGTTTTATCGCATTTGTTCTGACTGCTTATCTGATTTACGCGGTTTTGGCCTTAGCTTAGTATTTTATATTGATTGTGATGTAATTAATTAAGGCCATGTCCCTAATATTTACCTGCACCTATAGATCGCTAATTGGACCTTAATAATTAATTCACGAAGAAAAAGCCGGATTAGTAAGACTCTAGTCCACGTGCCTTAAGGAGTCATATACAACGCGTACAAGATCCGTTGTGGCGGACACCGAGTGATTCCTAAGATAGGACTCCGGACTTATGTTTGATTACCCGGCTACTGTTCTTTACGTGTAGAAATTGCTTTGTCTAAGGCCGGTTTACCTTGTGCATCATATTGGTAGTTTTATTACTGTCTTCACATTTTTGCACGGATCATTTTGCATGTAGAGAGCTGGAGGAAAGGTACGCATTCATACTCAGCATGCATCATTGATTTCTTCGTGCATCGGCCTTTTCGTATTCTCCCCCTGTTTTCGGACTTTAGAATACCTAAAAAAGAAAAATATAAAATTGGGACTGTTAAACACACTTCACCCTAAAAGACACCTCATCTAAAAAATTGTCTTGGGGAGAGCAACCCCCTCCTTGTTTGGTTTGGATGAGCGAGAGAGCGAGACGCACACTAGGCTAGAGACATTTCTGATCACTTATCAGACTACCGGTCTTTTATACGGGACAATCTGTTGGAAGTATTGGATTCCCATTTGCTCGCTTAACCGCTCTAATAGATTGAATTTATCACCTAAATAAAATTGACAAGATAATTGACTGAACCTTTACGGTCTTCAGCTCCGCTTTGCGTAGGTGAATCGGGGGTTTGTTTTCTCATCTTGTGTGTTTGCAGATATCTTCCGCCTGACTTGCCAGATCAAGATGATGGGCAGGAAGTCTCTTAGACAGCCTTTGACTGCACTGCTTTTCAGCACTCCAGCCCGTTCATCTAGGTTGGTTCGCGAGAGCCGAGACCCGCTCTCCGAATCCGAGTTCGATTCCGCCTTGTTCCCCCTTGACCACCCTTCTACCAGTCCTGAGATGCCAGTGCCAAATCAGAGAGAGCAACAGTCAGCTGATTTATCGGCACCTGAGTTTAGGTCTTTTGCCTTTGCAGAGACCATGACTAGCAGTGAGGAGCGCACCAAGGGTCCTAGAGTAGAGACGACGACATATGTGTTGGACCAGGGTACGATCAACAACACCCTGTTAGCTTCCCTTGAGACTATGCAATGCCAGATACGGGATCAGGGAGCTTTCGTGGTGGAGATGCAGAGAGAGATGAAGAGGTTGAGGACAAAGCGAGATCAGCCGAGAGCCGTAGGAGAGGGAGAGATACCATATCAGCCGTAGGAGCCAGTCCAGCCTGCACCAGCTAGACCGATGCGGGAGTTGCACAACCCTAGATCGATGCTTACACACCGGCGGATTGTACTTTCAGCGATCGTGGGGGACTTCAAGTTCCCCCGCAGACGAATTAACTTCTACCCCACTTCCACGGGCTCGCGACTGAGGAGCCCCATCTTCATCTTCAGGAGTTCAAGATTATCTGCAACACCGTCCATGATCGGCATGTGGGCGAGGACACCATTAAGATGATTACTTTTCCTTTCTCCCTGGTTGACAGAGCAGCCAACTGGCTGAAGCATTTGGGGATATTTGTGACCACCTGGGAGCAGCTCCGCACCGAATACTTGAACAAGTATTATCCACTCGGGCGGACGAATGCAGCGAGGACCCTGATCAGCAACTTCTCCATGCTCCCCAACGAGCAATTCCATGAGGCATTGGAGAGGTTTAGAGAGCTTACAGATAGATGCCCGCAACATGATATCTCGAAGCCAAACCTAGTTCAGAGCTTTTTCTGCGGACTTACACCTGAGCTGCAGGGGTTGGTGAATGCATCGTGTGGCGGTTCCTACTTCAACAAGGATGGGGATCAGATCTGGACCATCTACAAGGAGATGGCCGAGAACTGTATCTATAAAGTGATGTCCCAAACCCGACTCTACACTCAGGGATGCCCCCAGCCACATGCCGTGCAGTTTCAAAGGATAGCACGGGTCGATGCCGGTCCTTCCACTTCATCAGCGACAATCGCACAGGTAGAGTCTACAGCCGCAGACATGGGCATCATCAGCGGGAAGCTGGACCATATCGAGTTGATAGAGAAAAAGCAGTGTCAGGGCATGACTCAGATCGATCAGATGGCACAGACGCTCAGTGACCTGAAGACCCAAATCATGTGTCTCCAGGAGGCACAGATGGCTTCTCAGCCCCGTCTTAGGTCACAGGCAGACACCGACAGTAGCAGTTCGGCCCAGCCCTCCGCCCAGTACCGACAGGTTCACCATGTTCAGACAGAGCACTACCAGCCGCAACCGCAGCAGTACGTCCAGTCACCACCATCTCAGAACATCCAGATGGTGGTGTATCAGCCGGACCAGCCCTTGGCAGTACTCCCTCCACCTACCTACGAGCAGGAGCCATTGATGTATGTCAATGGGATTTGGTATGACCGACCTCAGCCCTGTATCCGATAAAACCATCATCGATTCCGATGGTCGGTCGGAGGTACCAGTTCCCAGCAGCAGCCTTCAGTTCAGGGTGGCCAATACAGCCAACAACGTGAGCAACACCAGCTGCCCCAGTTCCCAGAACATCAGCAACCATCCCACAGAGAACAGTACTGTCCTCGTCTCTATCAGCAGGGACAGCCTTGGGGGCGAGAGCAGCCTCAGCAATAGTATCATCCTCAGTATCCCTCTCACCCTCATCAGCAGTAGCCTCATTACCAGCGAGGCCACCCGTCAGGTTCTCATGGGCTGGCCTATGAGAACCCCACACTTGATGACTTAGTACGTCTCATGTCCGAGCAGCAGGCTACCTTCCGACAGGAGATGGACGAGTTTCATCAGGAGATGAGGGAGATAGTGAGAGGGAAGGTTGCCATTCCGGCCCAGATCGAGCCGAATCCGAACAACCTCAAAGAGGAAGTCTAAGCTTGTAGAGTTCACTGTGATTACCACACCTAGTGCTTCACTTGATGATATATCTGCATACATGTTTGATGCTGATTTTGTTACACTCAGGAGCGGTAGGACGCCAGCAGACGGCGCCTCGTCTGAGCGACAATCCCACGCCGCTCCAAGAGCGCCATGCGAGGAGGAGAGCGGTGTTGATGCCGCTAGAGATGATGACGGTGGTGCTGACTTCACCACGGATGTTGATCCAGTCGACGGTACTGAGGCCGTCACGATTGGTACTGACGCCACCACACGGTTGCTGAGCCCGAGCGTGGTACTGAGGCCGCGATTCCATATGCCGAGTGTGGTACTGAGACCACCAGTTCCAGTTTTGCTAGTCCTGTTGTTTTTCCTTCAGTTCTTGTATCTCAGGACATTTCTGCAAATAAAGGAAAGGGTTTGTTATTTTTGGATCCACCTGTGTTGCTTGATGATGTTTGCGTGGATTCTGCCTTGCCTGAGCATTCCAAACCCTCTCCTAGTCCTTCATCTGAGAAGGACCCAGTAGTCCCCTTTCCCCGAGCACTCCACTTGGCCAAGGGGACCAAAAAAGAAAATCATAAAAAGAACCACCAGATAGAGTCCAGCCAGCAGATGATGGACCGATTTCACATACAGCTGACTCTACATGAGGCCTTAGAGCACATACCTCTCTTCCAGAGATCACTCAGAGATCTCGAAATGGTGGAGCGCCGATTTTGTCTACCCCATCTCCGACTCCAAATGGGTCAGTCCCTTACATGTGGTGCCCAAGAAGACAGGCATCACCACAATTGTTAGTGAGTATGGAGAGGAGATCGCTACCCGGGTACCCACTTCTTGGTGGATCTGTGTGGACTACAGACGATTGAACCATGCCACCGAGAAGGATCATTTCCCTCTGCCTTTTATTGATTAGATTATAGAGAGGCTGGTAGGGAAGAGCCATTACTGTTTCTTGGACGTGTACTCTGGATATAATCAGGTGGCCATTGCGCCCGAGGACCAAGACAAGACCACCTTCACCTGTCCCTTCGGGACATATGCTTTCAGACGCATGCCATTTGAATTGTGCAACGCTCCGACGACATTCTAGAGATGCATGTTGTCCATCTTTTTGGACATGGTAGGGGAGTGCTTGGAGGTCTTCATAAATGATTTTTCGGTCTACAGCGACGGATTCAATTCTTGTCTTGACTACCTAGACCGCGTCGTTCAACGATGCATAGAGGGTCACCTTGTGTTGTCTTGGGAGAAGAGTCACTTTATGGTGACTCAAGGGACAGTGCTTGGCCATATCATCTCCAACAGGGGAATGGAAGTTGATCCGGCCAAGGTGGATGTCATTAGAAAACTCAATCTACCATCCAACTTGCGGCAGTTACAATCTTTTCTGGGGCATATCGGTTTCTACCAGCGATTCATTCATGATTTCAGCAGGATTGCCCGACCGTTGACTGATCTGCTGACGAAAGACACCGAGTTCCTTTTTTATGATAAGTGTCTAGCATCATTTGAGACTCTCAAGAGTCTAGTTGTAGAGGCTCCTGTTCTCCAGTCGCCCGGTTGGTCTCTCCCATTCGAGATCATGACGGATGCCTCTGATTTTGCCGTGGGGTCGTGCTGGGACAGAGGAGGGATGGAGTCCCCTTTGCTATTCACTATGCTAGCCGTACTTTGGATATAGCCCAACGGAACTACACCGTCACTGAGAAGGAGATGCTAGCCGTAGTTTTCACCCTAGATAAATTCAGATCTTACATCATTGGATCTTGAGTGACCATCTATACTGATCATACCGCCATCAGGTACCTCTTGGCAAAGAAGGATGCCAAAGCCAGATTGACCAGATGGATCCTTCTACTCCAGGAGTCTGACATAGAGATTAAGGATAAGCCTGAAGTCAAGAATGTGGTGGCGGATCATCTCTCCCGATTGGAGTATCTTGAGGATTCTGAGCAGATTGAGCCTATTTGTGAGACCTTCCCAAATGAGGCGATCTTTGCTATCACCTCTCTCCCGTGGTATGCCGATATTGTGAACTATCTTGTTGCCGAGAAAGTTCCACAAGATTGGCCCAGGCAGAAACTTGAGACCTTCCTAACGAAGGCCAAGTTTTACCATTGGGACGATCCCGTCCTTTATCATGAAGGAGGGGATAGCATCTGGCGTCAGTGCATTCCTCAAGAGGAGCACCATAGCGTCCTCACTTACTGCCACAAGCTTGAGGCAGGAGGACATCACTCTGGGAGGAGAACGTCACAGAAAGTGCTCCAATCCGGCCTATGGTGGCCTACTCTCTTCAAGGACTCTGATGAGTTCGTGAAGAATGTACTGACTGTCAGAGGATGGGTACTTGTGGACAGCGTGATATGATGCTGATGCAGCCCATTCACTTCTGCGAGGTTTTTGATGCATGGGGCATCGATTTCATGGGTCCATTCCCTAAGAGTTTGGGATTCGAGTACATTCTGTTGGCCGTTGATTATGTGAGTCGTTGGGTTGAGGCCATCCCCGCCCGAACCACATATGCTAGGATTGTATGCCAATTTTTGAGGAAGAATATCATTTCACGGTTCGGGGTACCTCGAGTGTTGATTTCTGACGGGGGGGGTCTCATTTCGTCAACGACAAGGTAAAGGTCCTTGCTAGCGAGTTCAGCATAGACCATCGAGTAGCCACTCCATATCACCCTCAGACCAATGGTCTTGCTGAAGTGTCGAACAGGGAGATCAAGACTATATTGCAGAAGGTCGTCTGCCCTGATCGAAAGGATTGGTCACAGCTTTTGGACTCGATCTTATGGGCATATAGGACGTCCTTCAAGACGCCTTTGGGTACATCTCCCTTTTGCCTCGTTTATGGCAAGCCCCGCCATTTACCTGTTGAGCTGAGACATAGGTCACTTTGGGCAGTCACTGATATACTTATGGATCCAGTGAGTGTATGAGATCATAGGAGGGCAGAGTTAGAATCCCTGGAGGAGCTTCGTGATACAACCTTTTCGAGCAGCTTACAATATAAGGAGAGAGTGAAGGAGTGGCATGATTTTCATATCAGCCACAAGCAGTTTGAGCCAGGACAGAGAGTATGGTCGTTTGATGCTAGGCTTCGTTTATTTCCAGGGAAGCTACAGAGCAAATGGAAAGGACCCTATCTGGTCCGAAAGGTACATGACAATGGGAGTATCGATATATCTGAGTTGTCTTCTGATGCTACCTTTCGTGTTAACGGTTAGCGGCTCGAACCATATCTAGATCATGAGCCGCGGGTCATTGACGTTGGCCCTATTCACTTTGCGTGAAATGTGGTCTCTTGACTCACATCTATTGCATCTCACGCCCGATTATCACTGTTCTTCCGACTTGTATAGATCCAGTTGTCCATATCACTCTATTCTCTAGTCCCACACCCCATCTTGATCATATGTTTATGCTATACTTAGGGTGTACTTTACCCTAAGCATGGTGGGGTGTAGGACTCTCGGGTATTCTATCGATTCTTTCTACCTCTGTTTTGTTGCCTATACTTAGGGATATTTTACCCTAAGTATAGGGGGATAGACCATGTACATCCTTCCATCCGGATTTCCCTTCATGTGCAGCTTATTATACTTAAGATTACTTGATCCTAAATATAGGAAGAAAACACCAAGCCTTCTTCATTCTATTCTTTCATTCGTCTTTGTATATACCATTCCTTTTCACTTCCCTATACTAAGCGCGGGTTATGTCTTCTTCATCGTTCTTGATTCACTCTGAGGACATCGTTCGAGCTAAGTATATCGTATACATTTCTTGTATACTTTAGCCATAACTCATACTTCGTGCGAGTGTGTTAATAAATAAAATGGCTAAGAATCCATAAAAAAATAAAAAAATTCCTTGTACATAAAATTCTTCTTGCACATAAATAGCTATTTATAAAAATTATTTTTGTACAAATGATTGTAAAAATGATTTGTGTAAATAGTTTGTAAATATTTTGATATCAAAATTATGTATATAGTACAAATTTTTTGTAAAATGTTTGAAAAATAAAAAGTTTGCGAAAAAACTAGTGTAAATCTTTGTAAATATTTTGCAAAACTTCGCATTCATGCATACATCCATGTTTTCAAACATTTTTCGAAAAAATGCACATTTGTAAAAAATTGTAAAAATTGCACCTTTGTAAATACTTGTACAGTTTTTCCAAATCATAGTTGACATTTAAACTAGCCTGGAATTAAATGGAAAATGGAGCTTGGTTAAGACCTTAATCCACCTAATTCTAAGAGGAACCTAGTAGGGCTTAGGATTAAGACTTTTTAGATCTATTGAGACTTAATTCTTTGAGTCCACTAGGCTATGAGCATATGTCATCTTGATGAGCCTAAGTAGAGCACTTAACAACGCACACATGGCTCTTAGAGACAATGGCTTTACTTGCACCAGCACACATAGCTCTCTACGGATGAGGTGGTGAGGAGGCAATTTCCTTTGGCTTGGGGTAGCATTTGAGGGTAGTACTTCTAGGAGGAACCTCTCTTCTTCTTATAGTGAAGGAAGTGCGTCTCAACTTGGTCTGGTGGTGATGAAGTCTAAAGACAGGAGTTGTGGGTTGCAATAAAGCTTCAAAAGACGGATAGTCTACTGGCTCAAGAGGAAAAACTCTCTATGTATATATGTTGCACCATGTAGATATGTTGTACATATACACAACAAAAAAATGTGCAAAGAAAGAAAAACTCCAAAAAAGTGGTGGGCCTGATTGAAAATAAAATACCCACCAGAGTGTATATAGCCAAATAAAGCAAAGCTTATGTTACACATGACCATCTCATGAAGCTTGCAGCGGGAGACTCATCTATACTGGTTAGAACTCCCAGGGATACATGGCTACACTGGTCATGGTCCATTCTCTTCTTCCCCCTCTTCTTGAGCTGGTTGTACTTGAACTTAGAAGGGAATACCCCACTCCTCGAGGAAAGAGTTGCTAGACTGAGGCGTTAGAGTTACCTTGTTAAGGGAGGTTGTTTCTTTGTCATTTCTGAGGTGGGGAGCTACATATCACTTACACAGTACAAGGAAAGATTCATGGTCATTAGAGTTTGTGTATGTATACTTGTTCTGATATGGTTTATTGAGGAGTCTTGACCATAGATTGGTGGAACTTAGAGGCTGTTGAGTTCTAAGCTTAAGTCCAAGTAAGGTTCCGACAAATTAATAATCCAAAGGTCTGACAGAGCTCCATATTTCAATTTAATGAAGGAAAGTCTAATAATCAACCTTGATTTCCCGTCTTTTTCTTTTTCTATCTCTTTTGCACTTCTTTTTCAAATAAGTGTTTGCTAAGGGACTAGCAAAAGTAAAGTATAGGGGGTGATGAATCCCCATTCATCACTCTTTATTCCTTTATTTTAGCTAAAAATCTTTACAAAACACCATGTAAATACTTGTAAATATAATAATTTGTCAAACTGCATGCTTTGTGTAAATAGCAATAATTAGCATGTTTTTGTGCAAAAATAAAGGAATAAAGAAATAAAGAAAAAGAGGGAAATATTTGGAACAAATGTTGAGTGACCCAAACCCAAGGGAGGGTAATCATTTGCCTGACCGCAAAATAAAACAAGTAGAGGGAGATAGGGCCATTCATCGCTATCCATATATTCCCCCTTTCATGTATATATTTTATTTTCATAAAATAAAAATATATATGTGTTCCTCGTAATTTGTATATATTTCTAAAAATAAAAGAAAATTAGAAAAATAAAATAAAAATAAAAATAAAATCATTTCTCTCACCTCTGTATATACCATGTATATATGTACATTCACCTATTTATTTTATCCTTGTTAATAAACAATAAAAATAAAATAAAAATAATTTATATCCCACATTTTATGTTGTATATAAATACAATATAAAATAGGGATAATTGTACAAAAATAAACTAATAAAAATAAAAATGTAAAATACCTAGTTATTTATACCTGTATAAAATATATCATGTATATACATTAATTTATTTTCAAAAAAATAAACAAAAATCACTAAAAAATTATTTTAAAATTAATAAACATTTTCATGTTGTAAATATTTTCAAATAAAATCATTTACTATCTTAAAATGAATTTTTAATAATTTCGAGATTGGAATTTTCTGATTGGTCCACGAGGGAGTGTTGACCCCAGGTCAACCCCCCCCAGGACCACATCTCCGCGGATCCGTGTCTTCGACCCGATTTCTCCGATTTTTCCAGATGAGATCCATTTCCTCGAACCCGAGCTCCGATTGTCGCTCAACGATCCATGACGCACGCCCAATCTTCTCTCTAGGGGTCCGCGCACCGATTTGCTCACCCGACTCCCATATTCTCGAACCCCTATTAAGATATAGTCCGAGCTCCAGCCGTCTTCCCCCGCACCTTTGGCCCCTCATCTTCGACCCAGTGACCTCCACCTTCCTCCTCGAGCGACAACGAGCGCGGGAGCGTGTTGCAGCGAGCGTTCGGAGGCGTAGCCTTAGGTCCGGCGACCATCATCGCCGAGCTCCGCCACCGGCGAAGCCCGAGCCTCTGGAGGCGTCGCTCCATCGAGGCAAAGATTGTAGGAGACTCAGCATCTCCACCACAGACGCTTCCAATCATCAGGTAGCCTCGATACCTAGTAGCCTAGTTTGATTTTCGATTCTCAGGTTTCAGGCCGCCGTCCTTCTCCGGCCGATTCCCGACCATCCGATCATCGATTCCCCCATCTGACCACACCTACATCCACGAGTCTTCTCTCCATGTTCTTCGCCCATCCATACACCCTGATTCGCCCTGGAACATGGACTTCGGATCTCCTCCGCCGTCGCTCGCCGGAGACCCACGTCGCGCCTCACCCATCACCCCCTTCACCCGCTAACGGGTCGAGGCAGTTTGCCCTCGACCCCTCTTTCTTCCTGTGCAGGTTAGAAGGCTCAGGAGCCTCATATGGAGGCTCGACCATCAAAGCACAACAACTTCGGTTCGTTCACGTCGTCGGGGACCTCCAGGTTCTCCCGGTCTCATCGGAGCAGTCCAATAGCTGCGGGACACCATCAGCTTCCTTTTCCCCAGCTCCGCAGCATCGGAGGAGGTCTCCACCGTGCGCCATGGCTGGGCGAAGTTTGCCGGCGAAGTGTTCTTCCAGGAACCTCCATCACCGTTCGATCGAGCCCCTCTCTCCAGTTTTGATCTCAACCATTCATCTGCGGGAGGGTCGCGACCGTACGATCCAGTTGAGGATCACATCCGAGACGTCGATCAGCGAAGGGGTACAACCGTTCTCCACCAATCGATCTGAAGAGGACCCCTTGCCAGTTGTCGGATCATAATAAAGGGGTAAATATCACTTAGGCCCTCTTTAGTTTTGCATTTACGTTTGAGCCCTGTAATATTTTTAGTAGTTGTTTTTATTTTGGAATAATTACATTTTGGACCTAGTAGTTTTAATATTTGCATTTTAGTCCCTCTAGATGTGGTGCACGTGCGTCGACACGTGATTTTTCTGGGATAATTGCATGTAAGGACTTGGGTTTATGAATGTTATAGATTGAACTTTCAGTTTTGATATTTGCATTTATGCCCCTGTGAGTGTTGTATTTGAGCATGCGTTGGATATAATGCGAAATTTGCATTGAGCCCCCTGTAGTTTCTGCACGTGTTATTTTTAAGCCCTCTGAACTTATTTTCTTTGCGATTAGGTCCCTGTGTGCTGTGCCTTTCTTATTGGTTGAATAAAATACAAATCAACTCCAAATCTTTTGAAATTTGGATACGTGGCCCCTACCATTGTATAAAATTTTCAATATTTTTTTGGAACATTTTTGTGTTGTTTTATATTCTTAAAAAATCAAAAACCCTTGTTCTTGCTACTGTTTGAAATATAAAATCAACTAAAAATATTAAAATCCCTCTAAAAATTCTAAAAAAATTAAGTAATGTTTGTCTTAGTGTCTTTTTACTTCAATGTAATTTTTGCTGCATTTGGATGTATAAAAAACCTTTAAAATTGAAAAGCCTAAAAACCTTATAAAAATCATTAAAAATTCTAAAAAAATAAAAAAATGCAATTTCTTTTCCGGTAGATTATTTTTTACTTGTAGTTTCATATAAAATTGTCTTCGAATTTTTATAGGCTATTTATCTATTTCTAAATAAGCCTTTCAAATCTGGATGCACAACAGTCTTTATTTCTTTCCTTATTTCATTTTTATAAAATCAACAAAAAATATAAAAAAATTGAGAAAATTACCAAAAACACTTAAAAATATAAAACCCAAAAATATTTTTATTGTAATTTTTGGATTTGTTTTGATGTGTTTAATAATTGGTTGATTGTGCTCTTTTTTGCTTTTTCTCTATTTTCCTCATAATATAAAATCACAAAAAAATTAAAAATCTATAAGATCCACCAAAAATATTTTACTCAATTTATTTGTTTTTAGACTACTTTGTAGGCCTTCAACCAATTCGTGCTCTTTGTGTTCGATCCTGGTCGTTATACCGGGTTGAATAATTAGCGAGACCGCTATTCGGCTTTTTGACTGGCTACTCTTATTTTGGTGGTATATTTTTCTTGATTGACCGATCTCCGAGATTCAGGTCGCAACGACCCTTGTTTTTACCTTTACCCAGATCTTGTTGAGATTTTCGGTCATCAGAACCTCTAGACTATTATTATCCGGTGGGAGAGTCCTTGACATTGGAGTTTTTCTCTATGCATCGGATGATAGAAGGAACTTAGTATATGTATCTAAGCTGGTTAGACATGGATGTATTTCCTTATGTATAATAAATTTGTCATTAATCGTTATGGTAATTTTATAGCAGATGGTTCTCTAACACCATGTAGACTCTATGAATTAAACATGCACGAATGTGTCATGAATGTCGATGCCACTATGAATAATAAAACCCCTAACGATCAACGGAGGATGGAGATCATTTAGTTATGATATGGCATCAAAGATATGGACATGTGCTTGTTGATAGGATCGATAGACTGATAAATGACGGACCTTTGGACTTTCTAAAAGTCGGTGATTTACCAAGCCAAATTACGACACTTAAGGATTTTGAATTGTTTGGTCCATGCTAAAGCATGGATGCAAGCAAGCGGGAATCTCGTACTAGAGAGTGCTACTACATTGGATACGTAAAGAACGACTTTATGATCCTGATACTCAAAGGATATTTATTTATGGAGACATCAACTTTTTAGAAGATGAATTCCTTAGAAGTCAAGAAAATATTGAGGTTAAGGAACTAATTGAAATTGACGAGACCTACGAAGTTCCTATACTAAAAAATTAAAGAGATTGAATATGACACGACTGTATCTCTAGGAAGGACTTTCTAGGTTTGTAAGACAACCTAAAAGGTATGGATTCCATGTATCAGAGGGGTCTGATGATGATCCAAGTTCATATGATGAAGCTTTTGGGTGATTGTGGCAAGGATAACTGGATGCTAAAATTGAAGTCTGAGATAGACTCCATGCACAAGAATGGTGTATGGATCATCGAAGATCCACCTAAAGGGGTCAAACCCACTGGGTATAAATGGGTATTCAAAAGAAGGAGGGGACCCGATGGGAAGGTGGAGACCTTTAAATCACGGCTCGTATCCAAATGTTACACGTAGAGAGAAGGCATCCGTTACGATGATACATCCTCTCCTGTGGCCATGCTCAAATCCATCAAAGCATTGCTTGTTGTAGATGCACACCTGGACTGTGACATCTGGAAGATGGATGTCAAGACCGCCTTTCTCAGTGGATATCTTGAAGGGGGGACATCTATATGGAGCAACCCTAGGGCTTCATAATTGATGAAGGAAAAATGTGCAAGCTAAAGAAACTCATCTATGGGCTCAAACAAGCTTCTCGTGGTCGGAACATCCGATTTGATGAAACCATAAAGAGTTATGATTTTGTGTAGAATCTGGATGAACCATGTGTGTACAAGAAGCTTAGTGGGAGTGCCATCGTGTTCACTATAATTTATGTAGATGACATCTTTATCATTGAGAATGATATAGGGATGATGACTAGTGTTAATATATGGATGTCCAATACCTTTGAGATGAAATATCTTGGAGAATCCTCTTATATCTTGGGTCTAAAGTTGGTCAGAAACATACAAAAGAGGATTTTGAGATTGTCACAACAAGGATAGATTAAGAAAATCTTGGAAATGTTCAGCATGGATAATTAGAAGAAAGGCCTCATTCCCTTAAGACATGGTATTCACCTATCTAGAGGGATGGGTCCTCAAACTATCGTGGAAAAGAAAAACATGGCCGGATGTTCTTACGCATCGATTGTGGGAAGCCTGATGTGTGTCATGATGTATACTAGACAGATATATGTCATGCAGTGGGATTGTAAAGCCATTACTGATCATGTTATGAAGAGAAACACCAGACTGTAGTGAAGAGTATCTTCAAGTACCTAAGAAGGCTCAAGACTACACTTTGGTTTTATGGAGTTAATGATCTCCAAGTCTTAGGGTGCACTAATTCATATCTTTAATCATATATGGATGATAGGAAGTCAACTCAAGGGTTCTTAATTTTGTTGGACGGTAGTGCTCTCCGAGCTAAGTGCATCAAGAAGTACACTATTTTTGTTTCGATAAACTAAAGCATTGATTGCATAAGATGCAACAACTACATAGGATGTAGTTAATGTTCACTTGGGATGCACAATTTGTAATAGAACGACATAATCGTCGGTGACAGTGTGACTAATCAGCTTACCCGACCATTGGATAAATAATCGACGATTAACACAATTATATGGGATTGAGATATGTACATGAATGGCTGTAAGGGCTGGTGGGAGACTGCTGGACTTGTAAGCCCTCGGTGGCCCTTTAATGCAATACATTTTTATTATTTTATCATGTACATCTGAAATGAAATGAATGAATATGAATGCACTTTATTATTAAGTCCTTTTGTACAATTAGGGTTATGTACTATGGTCATATCGAATACCATGCAGCTGGGGGACACGAATGACTTTAAACATGTGATATTCAATAAAGATCTCCCTATATGAGAAAGACATGGAAATCGTTCTCTAAAGATTGATTTCCAAATGACTTTTTGATGCATGTCCTTTGCATAGGAATGAAGATTCGGAAGTGTTGGAATAATCAATTCAAATAGTCGACTTTATGAGGTCGAGATAAACCAAGATCTGAATCATAACTATCACGATCAAGCATATATCCTTTGACATGTGACATATACGCATCTATATGCGTAAGTATGCATATTAGACATACCAATAGGTTGGTGACCTCGCCAAGGTCCATATACTGACATGTTAATGGACATATGAAGTCACATGAGATGCATGATCTCTTGAAGGAACCATACATGTTCATAGTTGATGAACCAAACAACAGAGTTTACTCATGAGATGATTTGGAGTCAAAATGAATTCAATGCATGGTAGTCTTGTTTGTGAAATAAGACATGAATTCGATATATTAATATATGCTTTGAAAATTTTTTTGATTAATATTGTCACCCAATTATCAAATGAGAATTCTATTGATATATTTTGAATAAGATAATCAAACAAAGGTTTGAACTTTCGGAATTATCAAAGTCTTCCAGTGTGAAGGATGAATGAGTATTGGGAATACTCAGGGTTACATCTATTGTAATGGATCATCTACTATGACACATGCATTCCGAGGGAGTGATGAAACGTGATGGATTTTAGTGGCTTCACTTAGCTAGATGATTTGTAATCTAATCATATTAAATCATTATTCATTTGAATCCAATTTTCAATTATAATTTCAACGGCCGTATATTAGAAACAGAAATGGTAATGGAAATGGAAATATACAAGCTCCTTGAGCTCATTTATTAGCTCCAAATGGTTTGGACTATGATAGAACTGGTCGAGGATGCTGGATTCAACTCACTAACGCTTTTGTCCAGCTCATGGAGAGTGTGATGCGTTTCGTTGAGCTTACTAAGAGTGTAAAGTTTTACAACTCAAGCTCAACATTGTAGGTAACATATTTTTGCAAAAATGATATAAACCTCGGAAATGGATAGTTATTCAAGTTTCATGTCACTACACATGGATAGTATAATCTCCTCGATATTACCTACAAGTATCTGCATTTGTATCCCACGAGTCATAATTGGATCAAGACTCATACCTATTGATGTCAATATTGTAATAATAATAGTTATTATTATATTATTTTATAAGGGTAATTTTGTGAACAAGATTCACAAATATATCTCATTAGTTAACGTGAGTAGTGACTCACAATAATGAAATTTTGTATGGATGTGATTCATAGAAATATATTATGTAGATATGATTTACATAAATTTTTCAAGGTACGAGATCGTGTGAATTTGATCTTCATTAGTTTTGTAGATGTAAATTAGATTTACATTTAATTTTAAGCTCATGAATACGATTCATAAGCTTTATGGATTAATTTCACAATTTCTTCAATTATGATAATAGGATTATCATGTTAATTAATTAATAGAGAAAAAGGCAACTGCCTTAATCAGATATGGTCAAGGTTGGATGCATACCATATTGTACATGGTTGCACCAACTTGTTGATTTTTAGTTAGATTAGAACTATAAAGTTGTTGTTTGGTTTATTGTTAATTAACTAATATTACATGAAGATAATAAGGAGATAATCCATATTGAATCATGACTTGCTATAAGCCATTGCATTAGAGTCCAAGGGATAACAAGTCATATGTTGGACATGTGCTTTGAGTATAAAAGGAAGGCTTTGCCCTCTCTTTTCAACACAACTTTACAAGCAAAATATCTTTTATATTTTGTGCCCTCGTGACAAAGGAAGAGTCTTGAGATTTTTCAACTTTCACAACTCTCTTCTTGTCGACGTACGGGTTCGTGGAAAGCAGTGTGATTCATCTCTGCGCCCATGAGAGAGACATCTACAGATCGGATTGATTCGTGAGGTTTCTTATTTCAGAGGCTTAAGCTTCGAAGGTAAACCATGATCTATCTTTTATTATTTATTATGATATTAGAATTTAACTTCGAAATTATTTCTTTAGTATCTCTAATTTCTTAATGTACAAATTGTTGTGCTACGCTTTCTAGTTCATATGATGAACCAACGTTATGTAGCAAAAAGTTTGCTAAATATGCCACATTTTCGTGATGTGTAGTAAATACATTCTATTTATTTCCTTCATATATATATATATAAAGGAACAGTTATAATATGAATCATATAGACCTTGCCGATTTCCTTAATGACCCTACAAATATCATAATTATCACCTCAACCTCACAAACTTTCCATTTTATATGATAAACCGTACCGTCAATTTTAACTTTATTGGAGTCAATTAGTTGGGTTATTCTCGAGTTATTTTGACCATAGAAAAATTCGATCGATCTTTCACCTCCCTCTCTCAAATTTCCCACATCACGACCGTAAGCTCTCATGGATTCGAGTTCCTTCATCCCCTCTATCCACCTCCTTTTTCTTTGCTCCTTGCTTCAAGTACCCACACGTGACTGCTCGGAACCAGAGTTAAAATGTGCTTTATCCCCTTCCCATGTCTCCTCCTTCTTTGCTCTTTCAATCAAACACAAGACAAGGTAATGATCTGACTCCGGTGGGTGATCCAAAAGGGTGATGTTGCTGCTCCGAGATAACTTGTAAAGAAGAGATAAGACTTGAGCCGGCAACTCGATCGCAAGGTTAGTCCAAAATCATAATATGAGAAATGGATGCTCCTAAAGCAGTGGAAGAGATGGATCCATGATTCGATTAGGGAGTGTAATTGAAGAGGGTGATGGTCCTTCACCCCTTCCCCCAAGCCCTTCTTCATTGCTCCTCGACCATCACTCTGACAAAGGGAAAACACAACTTTGATTTTCTTTGATCACACGTTGCCACTTGTAGAATCTTGAGTACCATCTATCTGAGAACAATGATGAAGAACCAACCCCCTTTCAGGGCTCTAAAAACGGTGAACCCTTCTCGCACTTACAGCAATACCTTCAATCTTTTTTTCCCGCATATTGTAGAGTTATACATACAAGCCATCTCAATTGCTAGTCCACTCCTACCAAAATGACGAGCTCCAAGCCATCCTCTTCACAAGAGGGGGTCGACAGCTGCAATAGATGGACTTTATCTACACACTCGTAGATATGAACAACAACGGCTGAGGCAAAGCTCCATCGTTGTAGGCATCATTCTCAATCTTCGGGCGAAAGAGAGTTCGCCAGATCTCCGCCTTGAGTCTAATTAAAGGATACCCAAAGATCAATAACAAGAGAAGGACAAACACCCCCAAGTTATAGCCAATGACGGAAGCAAAGGAAGTTCCAGATCCGACCACCAATTTTCCATCATCGCAATCGTCAATTATGACTTGATCGTAGTAGCAGATCCATCCATGTGCTCGACTTGAGGGAGGGCGGAGGTTGGGGAGGGTGGGGGATGAAGGGAAGGAGGTCATATATTTATAATTTTGATAAACAAAGAGGGTATAAATATATTTTTCGGATGTACTCTAGTTCATTTTAATGGTCAAATGGATGAGAGTTAACCACATGGTATGTGGTGTAAGAGTTAGAAAGTTTGCAGGATGAAGGTGTTAATTACATTATTAACAAGGTCGAGAAGGTAATTTACAAAATTTCTATGGTTCATGATATAAAAATTTCTATTATCGTTAGAACAAATCTCGCGGAATGATTGAGTGGTCAAAACACCACCGGTGATTGTGGGAGGGCCATGTTTCACTAAGGTCCTAACTGATAGGTCATGGGAACACGGCGGACGATGCGAGGGTATATATATATATATATCCTATATATACCTCATCGGAAGGTGGAATGGATCATCACATCTCGATCCATCCTCGCTCACGGGGACCCCATTCAAAACCACCCTAATCACTCCTCTCTTTATCTCGTTCTCTCTCAAGAAGAAGTCGACGACGACACACCTTGTTCCTCGAATTATAAATGTTGCTATTTAAATATTAAATAGCCATAAACATACATATTACTAGCATTGCCAAGATTAATACAATCACAAAAGTTTTTTTGTTCGAAGGAAGGGATAAGAGTTAGGATGAATTATGAGATAAGTGAAGACTATCTCTCGTTCTTGTAAGGCTGATGTACAGATAAAGAATAGGTAAGTAGTATAAACGGAAATGATAAATGAGCTTAACCGAAATGAAACCGCGGCCTAAGGGCCTGTTTGATTGCAGTAAGTCATCAAATTTCTTGCTTTTCGATCCCCAGTTGCTACGGGTATTTACAAGGGTACTTCCTCCTCCCAGATTATTATTCACCCAGCCCAGCCCAGCCCAGCCCAGGTCGCGAGGGTTTTCGTTACTTCTTCCGGGGTTAGAAATCACACAGGTTCCCCCTCCTACTCAAAAATGGCTGCCGCTCTCTCCCGGCGGCTCCTCTTGTCCGCTGCCTCCCGCCAGCGCCCTCCTCCCCACATCTCTTCCGTCTGCTCCCTCACTGCAGACACCAGCACGTCCTCCAACGCAGAGCCCGATGCCAACTTCGATGTCGACGGCGGACGCGACGGATCGGACCCCTCTGACGCGGGCGAGCAGCAGAAATCGCAGCAGCAGCAGCAGCGCCTCAACTTCGAGAGACCCCTCGAGAACGGCCTCGACCATGGCGTCTACAAGGCGAGCACCCCACCTTTCTATCAGGGTAGTGTGAGGGTTCCGGCGTTCCTTCTCTACGGCCTGTTTTGGGCCGAAATTCCATACCGAGAGATTTCATCGATACTGTTAAAAAACAGAGAATGCAGAAGTGAATGATAAACAGAGCATAGAAAAGAAAGAATAATCACGAAACATGGAGATTTTTACGTGGAACTCATAAAGATTTTTACGTGGAATCCTACTCCCTAAGGAGCGGGATTGAACTACGGGAGAAACATTTAAAGAGGTGGATATTGCATTACTTTTTC
The DNA here is from genome assembly GCA_037367405.1 of Ottelia alismoides. Lineage (NCBI taxonomy): Eukaryota > Viridiplantae > Streptophyta > Magnoliopsida > Alismatales > Hydrocharitaceae > Ottelia > Ottelia alismoides. The sequence continues at coordinate 107,890 of JAZKJV010008346.1, read as the reverse complement.
TCCATGTATAAAGGAGATCTGGAATTTTTTATATAACCTCCACCGAGCTTCCAAATCCCATCGCTAATAGATGTGTGACTAAACATATGGATGGGGGATAGATCTATTTACTCACTTCCCTTATAGATGACGCATACAACGAATACTCCAACATACTATATAGTAATGCCAACATTTCCTTGCAGTCTGACTACGAAACTTTGGTGGCAATGCGTTTCAAACCTCTGCGTTTAGATTATGGTCAAATTCTACCATGGTTATGGCTATCGAATCTGTCACTTTCCTTCCTTCGTAAACTAACCTCTACGCCTTGAGACAATGATCCACCGGTATTTCAACCTTTACTGTATGTCCGAAACAATAAGAAAGCAAGAAGTCTCATCGTATTGCATGAAAAATGGATTAAAAGGAACTCAAATACACGTTTTAGGATGTATAGATCGATTTTTCAGGCAGGATTTTCATTGTGTACAATGAAATAGAACATCTAACCTTAGTTCGCAGTGTTGCTTTTGCTGTGCAGTATGATTATTCGTTGCCAGTATAGATGACGTAAATCCTTGCTTTGTGCTTTTATGTTCTGTTTTTTCATTTATTTTATCACACGAGTAACTTATGTAAGCTAGTTATGACGTGCTGAACAGCAAGTGATCTCATCAGTGAACACAAAATTTGTTGGTACCCTCAGGTTCATTTCATTCACTCCCTAACAAGTAGGCATTGATTGTAGCTCCACTTTTATGAAGTGTGCAGTGGTCGGTCAGGTTACATGTAGAGCATATCTCCAGAGTTCATTGTGCATCACCATATCCTCTGGGTTACTGCATATGTCCAATTTTGATAGTGTTAGCTTATCTTCTTGGTTGCTTTATGCCATCATTGTCATGGTTATGTGATTCACCTTCTAAAATGTCTTATGTAGACTATAGGATGTATCGTTGTTGAGTGTATTAGATTTTGCTTAAGGTGGCATTCAATATCTAAAAGGACTCTCATTTCATTTATTCACATGGGTTCTCATTGAAAAACCTGATATGGAGAAGTTATGCTTATTTGAGTCTTTGACCTATTAATGCAGCGCAAATCTTCCAGAAGAAATCTGGATTGTCGGTGCGCATACAGGGCCAGTCTAAATTAAAATCTGACGGTTGAATGGGAAAAGTTAAGTTCCAAAATCTTGAGTCTCCAGAATAAGAAACCATAATCTTATTTCTCAAGAAGTCATCTGCGGAGTGTAACATTATTCTCATTGTCTATGTAGTTGATGATTAGGAATCTTCTATTCCGAAAAAAATCTCTGCAGAAAATCATTTTTATATATGCTTTTAAAGTTAATTTGACAATTGTACAGGCAATCTTGGTGGGGAAAGTGGGGCAGAAGCCGGTGCAGAAAAGGTTGAGGAATGGACAGGTGGTCACTATGTTTTCGTTGGGTACAGGTGGGATCAGAAATAACCGCAGGCCATTAGAAGACGAGGAGCCTCAAGAATATGCAAATCGCTGTGCTGTGCAGTGGCACAGGGTGTCTGTGTATCCTGAGAGGTTGTCTTCGTTAGCAATGAAGAATGTCAAGCCGGGGTAAGCACACCCTTTGTCTTTTCACTCTCGTTGGTTACTGGATATTACTTTCTATGTTATTTTAACATTTGTTGCTTATTTAGTATTCTTTATCCAAGTACTTTGAGTGATGGATTATGATCAGGTTTTAAGTCGAAGAAAGGAAAGCTCTCAAAAGGTTAATTAATGTTTGGGTTTTTCATTCTTTTATTTTGATAGGCATGATGGTTGTTCAGACGGAGTTGTCATTGTCTTCCTATTGTTATCTGGGATGCATCATTTTAAATATTCTCATAATTTTAATAATTATATGCTTAAACGTAGATTATTATGCAATTAGCATCGTCGCGTGAGAGGAAAGAGGATGAGGGGCATGGCCTTAAATCTTGATATAAGCGTTGTTTTGCTGAGCACGGAATGTGAAGTATGGGGGAATGCTGCTACATATCGTTGATATCAGTTGTACAAGCAACTTGGAATGATTCAGATACAAGTGATTTTGACTCAAAAGTCAAGATGAATCCACAGAAGTCAAGGTGAATCCACCTGCTTAGGATTCATGACTCTAAAAGAAGATAGGACAACAAGAAGGAAGGCAGAGAATAATAGATTGAGGATGCTCGAAAAACACATGATCGGAAACCAAAATAGTTCATAATATTGGAACACAAAGAAGGGGGTTTCTCCTCAAAAACAACAAAACAAAGAATGGGGGTTGTTGCCTATGCAACTGCAAGGGACATATAAGGGGAAGATCTAAACCAATCATCTTTTATAATGACAAAAGGGTGGTAGTGATAGTATGAAATACCTAAAATTAGTCAATCTTTGAGAAAGGGAGGGAAAGTATCTTGAAGGCCATCATTACCAAAAGAATTTTGAAAACAAATAAAAGTTTTCTCATTACTAAAGACGGGTGGGCGTCTCCTCGAGGTTTTACCCTCTTTTTCCTAAAAAAGTACAGTTTGCTAGTGACTTGATGTTGATTATGACAAAGTGATGGTCTATTATTTTTTTGTTGAAAGTCTAACCTTTTATGTCAAAAGATAGAGATCACATACTCAAAATTATTCAGTCTTTGGGAAAATGAGAGAAAATATCTCCAAGGCTATCAAAATTAAATGACTTTTGAAAACAAATAAAGTTTCCTCAAAGGAGTTACATTTGGGCGTCTCCTTGACGTCATACACTCTTTTTCCTAAAAGGAGGGAGTTTGCTAGTGACTTGAATTTGATTATGACAAAGTGATGGTTTATTATTTTTTAAAAAGACTGACCTTTTATGTCTGCTGGAAGAAATGAGTGCGTTGTTATTTCTGTGAATCCTAGGCTCTCTTATATAAAGGATAGTCCTATGGTTAAATTATATAAGATGGATACAGAGAAAATAAAATAAGAAAATAGTGCACGTAGAATACATAAACATATAAATATCTCTACACTCCCCCTCAAGATGGAGCATAGATATCAATCATACTTAGCTTGGATGAACACTTCTGAAATGGTCCTCTGAGCAATGCCTTGGTAAAGATATCTGCTGTTTGTTCTCTTGAACTGACATGTGAGGTAGAAATCAAGCCATTCTGAATCATATCTCTAGTGTAATGGCAATCTACCTTAATGTGTTTTGTTCTCTCATGGAACGTAGGGTTGTTTGCAATGAATATGGAAGCCTGATGCATGGGTAGAGGAACATCTATATGCAAATCTACTAACACTGCTCGAACCCACATCATTTCTGTACTAGCTTGCGCCATAGCCCTGTATTCAGATTCGACACTTGATCTAGCCACAACTGTTTGTTTCTTGCTTCTCCAAGAAACAATAGAACTGCCGAGGAACACTGCAAAGCCCAAAGTAGACTTCCTATCTTTGGGACACCCTGCATAGTCAGCATCAACGCATGCGGATACAGAGAGATCTGCTCCTTTCTTGAAGAATAGTCCTGCACTTGGAGAGGATTTTAAATATCTCAATATCATGTATATAGCGTCCATATGTACTTGTCGAGGTTGCTCCATGAACTGGCTCACTCAACTCACATCAAAAGAGATATCCGGTTTAGTAACAGTAACATAAAGGAGCTTTCCCACTATCTCTCTATATCTCTTCTTATCGACTTCATCTGTATCATCATCGTATAGCTTCATGCTAGGATCCATAGGAGTAGTGGAAGGTCGATATCCAATCATGCCCGTCTCAAGAAGCATATCTGTTACATATTTTCTTTGGATCATCACAAGACCCTGTGCATTCCTAGCAAATTCCAACCTTAAGAAATACCTTAGGGTGCCCAGATCCTTAGTATCAAATTGACCCAGAAATTCTTTTGCCATCTTTATTCCCTGCACATCATCCCCTGTAACAACTATATCATCAACATACACCATGGTAACAACTGTGCCTCTAGGTGTTCTGTGCACAAATAGAGAATGATCTGTATTTGACCTCTTGAACCCCTGCCGTTCGATTAGATTCGAGAGCTTCTGTAACCATGCCCTTGGACTTTGTTTAAGGCCATAATATTGGCTTATGGAGTCTACATACCTGTTGACACCCCCCCTCAACAACAAATCTCGGAGGCTGCTGCATGTATACCTCCTCCTGAAAAAAGCTAAAATAAGGGTCAGTCACGTACAACTGCAATTGAAAGAAGAACACGTAATGTGGAGTGGCGAGCAACAAGAGAGAATATGTCCAAATAATCTACACCGTAGGTCCGGGTAAAATCACGTGCCACCAATCTTGCCTTGTAACGATCAAGGCTTCCATCTGCATGATGTTTAATAGTAAACACCCATTTGCAACTGACAATAGAGGCACCATGAGGGGCAGACACCAAACTGCATGTACCACGAGATTGTGAGGTAGCCATCTCTTCCTCTATAGCTAAACACCAACGACTATCTTTCAAGGCCTCCTGATAGGTTCGTGGAATGTCCACAACAGACAGAGCAACTGCAAACTTCTAAAAGTCCCCTGTCAGATGATGAAAGGACACATATGAAGCAAGTGGATATGACGCACATGAACACTTTTGCTTCTGAACAGCAATGGGTACATCCAAGTCATCTGGAACGTCTTCCTTTAATGATTCATGCACAGAAATATCTCCAGACCCGTCGTTAGAAACCATGTTTTCAGAACAAGCCTGGGACGTGCTGGATGACAGGTGATGACCATGAGCAAAAACTGGACGACGTGTATAGAATTTTGGTAGTGATGGAACAATGGACACAGGCGGCTCTGACGAGGGAATAAGTGGTGGTGGAGGTGGCGGCGGTGGTGGAGATGTGATAGGTAGAGGAGGCAGCTGACTCATAGGAGGAGGTGGCATGTAGATTTCAGTATCAGATTCTGAAGCGACCAACCTGTCACCTGAAGGAGAGAAATACATCACATACTCAAAAAATGTGACATCAATACTTACATAGTATTTTCTGCGTAACAGATCATATCACTGATATCCCTTGGGTTCTGAAGTACCCAACAAACATACATTTGACATCTCTAGGAGAGAGCTTGTCAAGACCTGGAGCCAACTGATGAACTAATGCAACAGAGCCAAAGACACGGGAAGGAAGAGAGAACAACTCCTTCTCAGGAAAGGCTATAGTAAAAGGAATTTGCTCCCCCAAAACAGATGAAGGCATACGATTCACAAGATAACATGCCGTAAGTACGTCACTCCAAAACGAGTGTGGGGCACGACTCTGAATAAGAACGGTTCGAGTGATGTCAAGTAAATGTCGATACTTCCTCTTTGCAATACCGTTTTGCTGAGAGGTGTAAGCACATGATGTTTGATGTATTATACCACGAGAGGAGAAGAAGTAGGATAGTGCATTGGTACAAAACTCCAAAGCATTATCAGTCCTTACAAATTTCACAATAGAAGAAAACAGATTCTGCACTTCATTGATACAAATTTTGATCAAATCTCCTGCTTCAGATTTATTCTTCAATAGAAAGATCCACGACAAACAGGAAAAATCATCTACTGCAACAAGATAAAACATGTGTCCCTGGTGATCAGGAACACGACTTGGACCCCAAATATCGACATGGATTAACTCTAAAAGGGAGCTATTGCTTCAACTCTGGCGACTGGAAAAAGCTGATCGATGATGCTTTCCCAATTGACATGCTTCACAGTGGAAGGATGAACTCGGAGAAATTTGTGGCAAAATGCGACACATTTTCTGGAGAGGGAGGTGACCAAAATGTAGATGCCAAGTGTAAGAAGCGACTAGTCCAGCTGAATGAAGGGATGCGCTTGCATAGGGAGTGCGGACCATGCGATACAGACCACCCTGCTCACGGCCACAACCAATCACTCTGCTCGTAAGAATGTCCTGAAAAAGAAGAGACGATGGGTGAAAAATAGCTCGACAGTGCAAATCCTTCGTAATCTGACTAATAGATAACACATTCATAGAGAAATCTGGAGCATGTAACATGTTGGAGTATTTGGTTGTTCGCCATATGCATGTGAGATTGGTAAATGGATCCTAGAGAGATCCATTTACCCCATCCATGAGTTTAGTCCCACATCTACCAGTGGTGGGACTTGGAGGCTCTGTGGAGGCTATATAAGGAGCCCCAGACCTCCTGTATCCATTGAGAAAAGTGCAATAGACACATCGACCCTCTGAGGCATTCTCCCGTGATTTCATCCCGCTCTTTAGGGAGTAGGGTTCCACGTTAAATCCCACAGTTCTTATTATCTTTTATCGTTTTCATGTTTCGCTTCCGTATGTTTATTTTCTAACATGGTATCAGAGCGGGTCGATTCTCGAGGATTTCAAGTTCTTTATTTTTTTTGAGATTAGTAGTTCCATGTTCTTAAAAAATTATTAGTTGAGGAGATCTCCAGGTGGAAGATCAATTCCTGTTTATGGCCAGTTGTTATTTGAGGTTCATGTTCGTTCACTACGAAGCCCTAGTGGTGCCCTAGCCGCACAGGCTCCAAACAACCCTAAACACACAAGTTCCAGCCCTCACGCAGGTCTTTACCCATGCGGCTGTGCGTCAACACCAACAACCCAACCAGTCAGTCCATCCGAGCATCATGCACCCAAGGTGCGCCTCCCATCCTCCACTCCAGGCGAGTCCAGGCGGAAGTCCCTCCATCTCTAGGGCACCAAGGCGTTGCATCGTCCTTAGCTCGTAGGCGCTTGCATGCGCAACCTTCACCAGGCCTCCAGGGCAGCGAGCCCTCGCCCTAGCAAAGCAGGCGGCGCGGGCCCTTCATCCAGTTCCAAGCCCGGGCCCTAACCTCGGGGCGATTGCGTGCGTCATTCTCTAGGCATGGAGACTCCCCTCGCGCAGCCACAATATCCTCACACCTCCTCACATAAAAGGCTGTGGCATCTTCCAGACCTCGCGCGCAGGCCTCACGCACCAGCACAAGCGGCATCGTTGCACAAGCCGCCAACCCCAACCAGGCTGCGTCGAAGTCCCATCGCGGCTCCATTGCAAGGAGCTTTGTCGAAAACCTTCTAGTGGCAAGAGCCGCAACCCCCAGGCGCTATCACCCAGATCTCCCTGGCATGGTGGGCTCTCGCCGCGCGGCATGGCGCATTATCTCCTTATCGATGTCCTCCTGTCCTTTTGTCCAGGCACCTATCGGCGCTCCTTGCCATCGGTGCAACATCCTCTAATACCGCATCCCCTTCCGAAGCATCCTTTGAAGCGACAGTGACATCCTGCTGATCCTGCGCCCCAGCTCAGGCGCAGATCAGAGGGCCCCTTTGGGGGCGGCGACGGGTTTTTTTCCAGAGGAATTCCATCGTAGGAACCCTAGGGGTCAACAGCACCGCTTTATTAAAAAAAATCTGCAGGAGGCTACGACTTATTGCCCGAGTGAGCTGAAAATTGAAAAGAAAATGGTGAGATGAGGCCCAACCTGTTTATATAAAAAGGGCGAAGGGGGGTTTTAGGTTCAATGGAGCCGAAGTAAAAAAAAGGAGAGCGCGACAAGTTTGGCCCATTTCAAATGTTGGGTCGTATTTAAAAAAAGGGAGAGAGAACAAAAGAGGCGTGTACAAAGAAAAGCCATATGCAAGCAATTTTTTGCAAAAAATGCAATTGTACAGAAAAATCTGTACGAAAAAAGGGAGAAAGAAAGTCGGGAAAAAAAAGAAATTGAACGGCTTAAAAATGATTAATTTAAAAAAAATGACTGATGAAAATAGCTGGGAAAAATTAAAAAAAATGAAAATTTGAGTTGCCGAAAGAAAAATTGTGATGAGCTAATTGGTTTTGTTTCTCTCCATCTATCTTGTCTTCTCCCAACTTGGTCAGTGTCTTCATTCCGACCAGTATGGGAGAAAAGGGGAGTATTGTGTAGAGTTCTTCGACATCGATCATACGGCATCACCTTCAGTTCATATCCAGACTTCAGAAGCTTCATTCTCTAGATGCCAGTGCAAATTCCAGTCCAGATGCATCCAGATTTCAAGACTTTACAGTTTCTCAGATTTCAGATTCGACGTCAGATGTTTCCGAATCTTCTTCAGTTTCAGACTCACACGAGTATGCAGTCTTCTTTTCAGATGTGCACATGTTTGCCATCTTTTGTAGTGGTCCCCATCATTCTTCTTGTTTCGGCCAGAGTTTTCATATGAGTCATAGGGACTCCGTAATAGGGGACCATTCCCTATGCCATTGAGGGCAAGGGTTTTCATGTGGTATCATAGGGACTCCAGAGTAAGGTACCATTCTTTGTGTCAGATGGGAGAGACTTAATTCTCTGACGAGGACAGTGTTCAGAAAAGCGGGCCAGCCAGCCGCATATGCGGCCGCATATGCGTAGTCGGTGATTGGACCGAACCACATATACAATATTCAGTCTATATGCGGTTTTGGCGCATATGCGGTCGCATATCCGGCCGCCTTTTGGGTAGACCCCCTCCCTTCACGCTTTATCTTCGATATTTGTTGTTGCTATTCAAGATTCAACTACTACTAATACTATGTAAAAAATAAATGTTATTTATTTAATTGTTACTGTTTATATAGAATATATTTTTATATATTTTTATGCTGCTTCTGAAAGAAATAAAATTTTATTTTTATTTAGTGGGTTCAAACACTGCCTGTTCTCCTTATTTATTTTATTTAATTTCAATATATTTAGTTTTAGAATCTGATACATCTTCTTTCATGAAAAATATATCTATGAGTCATTTGCTTTATTAATTCAATACATTTCTCATTTTTTCATATATTCTGCACAACTTGTGTTAAATTTCCTATCTACTTGTCATCTCATTAACACTTTATAAAAGGGAATTCAATTATTAATTCGATTGAAATATAATGCTTCACATTTAATTTCATTTAGTTAATTCTTATAATAATATAAAACGTGTTTCTAACAAAAATTGATTTATTATTGTTATATCTCATAATAGTTTTTTGTTTTATATTTTTGAAATGCTTTACTTAAAATCATATCGTACTAAAAAGTCTATGCATTATATTTCATCTATTGTTATTTTTTCGAACATAGATATCTAATAATTGAATTTATTGTTTTTATTTTAATTTTATTAAAATAATACAAACCGCATAATCTGCATATACTTCCGCATATCCGCTTACTCGCTTCAGACCGCCTGACTGAACGAATACCGTATTCCGGCTTTCTGAACCTTGCTTTCAGACTCCATTCTCCAGCGACCGTGGACTCCGACGAGGATTGCACTTCCACGGCCTTTTCAGTTTGGCCCTTTTCAGTTTGGCCCTTTTTAGAGATGGAGCAATTGTCCACATGTTGTGGCGGGCCAGAGTACTCCGACGAGGAGACTCATTTCCAGTTGCAGTGATTCTGACAGGCAGTTCAGAGCATATATTCTCCGACGAGGAGATTCAACATATTCACACTCCAGCCCATTCGTCCTCCTCACATGCACGACATGAGAAGCAACATCCTCGACAACAACCGACAGTTATGCGCGTTGAGTTGATATTGTATGTAGTGTCATGTATTGTGGGTTGAGTTTCTTTCTGTTTGTCCAAACTGAGCATTACATGCTCCAGCTTGAGGGGAAGTGTTGGAGTATTTGGTTGTGCGCCATGTGTATAGGAGATTGGTAAATGGATCTTGGAGAGATCCATTTACCCCATTCACAAGTTTAGTCCCACATCTACCAGTGGTGGGACTTGGAAGCTCTGTGGAGGCTATATAAGGAGCTCCAGACCTCCTGTATCCATTGAGAAAAGTGCAATATACACACAAGCCCTCTGAGGCATTCTCCCGTGGTTTCATCCCGCTCATTAGGGAGTAGGGTTCCACGTTAAATCCCACAGTTCTTATTGTTCTTTATCTTTTCCATATTTTGCTTCCTCATGTTTATTTTCTAACATAACACATTCTGCAGATGCATCGAAGGCGTCAAACTAATCTTCCCCTGTCTAGTGATCGGGGGATGGGTCCCACCGGCTATCACTACCGTTCTTCTCGAGGAACCTGTCTATATGCAGTAAGCTGTTCTCTGTCTCCACATAAATGGTGGGTTGCCCCAAAGTCCATAATCCATTTTGTAATCGCTGGTCCATGACAAGAGGTAAAAGCATAAGGGCTACCTGAGGTGCTGGTTGTGGCGGACGTACTAGTAGAGGCAAAAGCTGCCATATCTGAATGTCCTGGAGATGAGGTAGGAAGCATGATATCCCGAAATCTGGCCACGGGATCATTAAATCTCTGATCTGAAGTAGAAGGTGCTGGAGACTCAACCTGTTCTGCTACCCGTGATGATGCTGGGAAACCATGCTTAGAATAACATGTATCCTCTGAGTGACCGTGCCGATGACAATACGTGCAAGGCTGACGGATTCGACCCCCTCGACCATGAGGTCCACGTCCACGAAAAGTAGATGAACTGCCTCTACCCCTGAAGGCTGCCATCGCTGAGGAGGTCTGGCTAGAAGTATTTGTCGGGACGGTAATCCTGCTGAGTCAACGAAAATCTTCGTCCATAGGAGGAATAGTAGCATCCACAAGGATCTGAGAGCGAGCAACGTCATATTCAGGATCAAGTGCAGCAAGGAATACACCCACCATGGTAGCATTCCTGTATGTCTTTTGTTGCTCAGGAGTGGCCATCAGAGGCATGAAGCTGTGGAGCTTCTCAAGCATCCTACGTAAGAATGTGTATAGTGAGTGGAGAGGCCGTTCATTCTGCTTGACCGTGAATATATCATGCTGCAGTTGAAGAATTTTGCTCTCATTCCGTGCCTGAGAATAGGTTGCTGCGAGAATATCCCACATTGCCCTAGCAGTGGGCTGATGCAACCCGTCATTGGCGATCTCTATCGTCAATGTCCCTGATAGCCAGACTTTGGCATATGCATCATCTGCTTCCCACGAGGCATGAATCCCTGTTTTCTCCACCGGTTCATCTTCTGTAAGAATAAGTTTCTTACCATTAGACTTCATAAGTCTCATGAATTGCATTGCCCATAGCTCATAATTCGTCCCGTCCATCTTGACAATCGGTGCCGGACTTCTGAAGGCTCCCGTGGCAGGTACATCGACTTTGTTTTCTGACATGATGCCGAATGGAGATCACATGATTTGTAGACTGATAGATAGATGTCTACACAGACATGTTAGGATTCAATTGCATATGTAGACCTATGCTACGTAATCCATGAACCTAGACGAATGAAGCGAGAGAAGGATGGAAGCGAGGGCCGACGACAGTGGAGGCCGACGGCTAGGATGGCGGGCTGGATGTGCCCGGGGAGGTGGCGGCGGACCCGTGATGTGCTGCGAACCCATTACGTGCTGGGAGCCCAGGAGGGAAGGTCGCGGTGCCGAGGGAGAGGGGCGGGAGGACTGTGATAGGGGCGGCGACGCCAGAAAAGGGAGGGGGACCTGTGGGCGACGACGCCGAACGAGGGGGCTGGGGGCGGCGCCGAGGGAGAGGGGAGGGGGGAGGGTTGGCGGGTAGGGATTAGGGTTAGGGTATACAACCTCCGGTCGAGGACCGCCTCTCTGATGCTATGTTGGAAGAAATGAGTACGTTGTTATTTCTGTGAACCCTAGCCTCTCTTATATAGAGGAGAGTCCTATGGGTAAATTACATAAGATGGATACAAAGAAAATAAAATAAGCAATACATGTAGAGTACGTAAGCATCTAAATATCTCTACAATGTCAAACGTAAGACATTAAAAGTGAGAAAACTAATTATTACTTGATCTAATTGTTCGAATAGGTCTAAGGAGTTTAAAGCACTGGAGTCATGAAGCTAGAAGTTAAGGGGGGAGAAGCTCTTATAGTGAAGCATATGAAGATGCAAAGGCATCCATGCAAAATCTTAACTCAAGAAAGAGGCATCCTTGCAAAATCTTAACTCAAGAAAGAGTAACGTTCTTGAAGATAAAGCTCGGTTAAAGCTCAAAAGGCTCCAGGAAAAGGACGAGAAGTTTTTGTTTACTTAGTTTTTATTGTGTAAGTAAAAGTCTTAAGTTATATACTCTCACGAAGTATCCTATTTCAGAGTCAAGATTAGTTGACTGGGTGATTGCATCAATCAGCTCAAGGTGATATTCGGCCAAATAATCCTTTTAGATAGTCGACTAAAAACACTTCAGAGGATGTTACCTAATCCCGATTCGAGTAAATCATCTGCTGAACCTTAACCTTATTGTATGCCGATTTTTCAGTCAACAAATATGAAAGACCAATCTATTCATTCTATACCAATCAACTAATCATTTTTTCTGTTGTCTACTTTTATGCCTTAACATTCATATTTTTGAACCGTTAATAAGTTCCTAAGCAAGAAAGTATCTCAGTTGGTTAAACTACTTTTGAGGTGACTGATTTGTTGAGCAATCAACTCTACAATAAGTCCACTAACTAATCAAGTATTACTGAAGTTGTTGGAAATCCATTTCAGTCGACTAATATTCTAACCAATTGATTAATTTCCTCTTAGTCGGTTCTATTTTTTGAGCCCACTAATTTTTACTGAAATTGGATGTTTCCAATCTATGTGCTGCTTAATTACTTCCCAAACCTAATTACTTCACATAAATAGTTCTTAAGCCATCTCAATCTTATAAAGAGTTCCCTTAGGACCCATTACAAGGCGTCAACTCAAGCGTAATGTCCCTATCTGGGAATAAAAAGACATTCTAATTATTACACAAAACCAAATCAAATGACATTAAATTTGGACCCCAAATCCACAAGTTGTGATCGTCAAGCATAAAACACAATACGGATCATGTTGTGACCGCATTATTTCATAAATATTTGATCGAGCTAAGTGAAGTAATTGATGCATTGCTCAATCTTTGCATGTTATATTTGAGCTCTCAAGCTGTAAAGTGTGCTCAAGTGCTCTCAAGTCTTCCTAATTCTTTCATGAGCAGTTCTGAGCCTTGTTCTGCATCAGCATAGCTTAGTAAGCATATATTATTAAGTTCATATACTAACGCAGCCTTTTCTTTTAAGTTATATTTATGTACTCGACATGTAGTTTCCTTTCTTTATACAAGAAGAATTATTTTTTGGGTGATGTCAAAAAAGGAAGCCTGTAGAAGAAGTTATGCCATCCTCGATTTAATATACAAGAAGAATTATTTTTTGGATGGTGCCAAAAAAGGAAGCCTGTAGAAGAAGTTATGCTATCCTCGATTTAAAGGAGCTTGGACAGTAGAAGACAACTTCATCGAAAGAATGAAGCAGAACTCCTACAATACGAAGTTCTGGACTGTGGTTCTTTATTTGGAGGGTTTTCACATTAAAATCAATGTGCTCTTTGTCCCATATGTAAAGACATGTCTTGGAGAATGTGTAGTACTTTGCAAAAGTCTTCCCTTTCCCTATGTCCAAGATGCATCCTGCATCGACCAATTTTAGGGTTGGACTTGTGGAAGACATAGCTTACATTATTATCACAAGAATACGATTCCTTCAAATTATTTCAAATCTCGTGTGCGGTGTCATAACAGATTGTCTTATCTGCAATTTGAGGAATGGCATCACCTAATAACCATGCACACCCGTGCTGTTCTCTTCATCCCTTATAATGTATTTATCATCCTCTCTTTCAACTAGGAGAATAAGAAGCTTCCTCTATTGGGAAGATAAATGATCTTCTGACATAATCAATCTCATCAAGTTTGATGATCTGACCATAAAACGTGTTCTTGATCTTCTATGAGTATATGCCATAGATCATGTCAGCTCAGATTACAGACTTATGGACATCATCTCCTATGGCTTAGCAGTCATAGAGCCAGCATTGAAAATTAGTAACCATCTAGATCATCATTGTGTGTTGGAATGCACACATGAGGTTGTGGATGAAAGTCCACTTTTCATCAGTAAGAGACTGACTTTAGCATGTATCTTTGTAACCAGTGAAGTTGGTGTTTCAAAAGAATTTATATGTATACTCGTACAGATATGCACAACTTGTGGAGATGAATATCAAATTCACTAGAGATTATGTTTCCAGTCTATTACAGTATAGTCTTGGAGGTAGATTACAAAGTCTTCATTATAGATGGTGGGGGGAGGAGCATGGGCAATCACATGGGAGGGAGTATGTGCGCTCGCCGTCCATCTTTCGTGATCAATCGGGGCATTGGAGGGATGGTTTGGGAGTGAGGGCCACCGATCAATGTAATGGAGTAAATGAAGTTGGATGGTTGGTTGGGTCTTGTCGATGTTGCCACTGCAGGGACTTAATGGTTTTATATGATGCTTTAAATGTGGATTAAAATGTCATCGACAGAGAGAATTTCACTTGATCATGTTTAGAGATCATGGATAAGATGCCGTTCTCCTTTACCTTGCCTAGTATTGCCAGTAAAGATGCCTCCTTATTTACAAGGAAGACCTTCCGCAGACATTGTTCAGGGAGCGCCCTTCAGTCCATCACAAATGACGATGGTGGACGATCATAATTCTCTTCTTATGGGGTATTTGATCTTTGGGGAGACAACTTCCTTGAGGCAAAGGAAGAAGTATTCAAAACGTTTGGTAATTCCTTCAGTGGACATGGTTTTGTCAGAAGACCAGCTTGTTTTTGTGTGGGGCCTGTCGAGGTCATAGAGTTAGTTGTTAGAGAACTTATCGGATGGCCCTTTACGATGGAGAAAGTTGTGCTTCATAGACGATGAAAGGTTGAGGGCTCATCATCAGCTTCTCTGGTCTTCGTGCCTTTTCTCTCCATAAATCTTTGTTGTTAAAAGAAGCATCCCATCACACCTCATCACACCTCTTGGTAATATTGGATGTATACTAAAAGGGGCACTCTTTTGTGCTGTGGGCTAGGTGGTGGTTCCACCCCCACCAGCTCATGTGTTTATGCTGATAATGCGGTTGTTGCTAAATCACTTCCAAAGATTCCATGCATCAACGAACTTGAGAAGGGTTTATCATCGACGCCTATACCATTGTTTTTTTGGGTGGAAATGGCTTCAATGATGGAGGCTCCAAGGCCCCGGCAAGGTTGGTTTGCCGGTGATGATAGTTTCACCTAGTGTGAGATTGGAGGAGGAAGACATGCAATTTGAAGTAGGTGTCGAGGTACGGTCAATGCCGAGATTTTTGAGATCAAAGGTTATGTTGTGTGCCTTAAATATTATGCATATGCTATTTATGGCAACAATCACGCATGCCAATTCGAATGATGGAGTTTTTTTGGAGCTTTCGTCAAACCTAGATTTTGGGCAGATCCGATCGGTCATCCCGACTCCAAACTTGGACTGGTGGCTAGATATTTAGCCTAAAGGGCTATTTTCAGGGCACATAGGGTATTGGAACTGCTGGTCTTGAACAAGCTGGAGGAGGTTGAGCTTTAGTGTGTGCCTTTAGAAAGTAAGGACTCTTTGTTTGACTCCGGCACTGGTGGCGATTCATCAAGGCCGATAACCAGTGTAGAGTGGTCTTTCGTGGTTACTGAAGGGAATGAAGAATAACATGCGAGGAGGATGAATTGGTATTGACTGAGAAGACATAAACACCAGGTTGAGCTTTAGTGTGTGCCTTTAGAAAGTAAGGACTCTTTGTTTGACTCCGGCACTGGTGGCGATTCATCAAGGCCGATAACCAGTGTAGAGCGGTCTTTCGTGGTTACTGAAGGGAATGAAGAATAACATGCGAGGAGGATGAAGTGGTATTGACTGAGAAGACATAAACACCAGGTGAAAGCACCTATTCTTGTTGAAATCACATACTCCCAGAAGGTATACACCAGGAAGAAAAAAAAGACATATAACAGGGCTTTGTCCAGTTGTTTTGTCTAGTTGCTTTGCTAGTGATCTGCGGAAGTCTTTTGTACCAGGGTAAACACTTTGATTGGGTAAACAAATGAAAGATCTATATGTGTGGTTATTGCACGTATTGCCAGAGGGGCGAGGATCAGTGGTTCAAATAGTCGTTCATGAAGATCGTTGCATGTAATGCGAGGGGTCTGGAAGACACCATGAAGAGGAAGTCGATGGGGGTCCATCTTGCATGTGTGGTATTATGATGGGTTTATGCTTTAGGAAATTAAGTTATGTGGGTGGTCGGTACATATGTGGCTGCCATGTTTCCTCGCGCTCGAAGTTTAGAGCTATTGATGCAGTGGGAAGTGGTGGGGGGCATTATGTTCACTTGGAATAACGATGCTTTTACGATGATAAATGAGATTAAGGAAGATTTGTGCTGACTATTGTTCTTTGTGGGGGAGTCTTAAGCCATCCCTTGATTTTTTTCTTGTGTTTATTGCCCCGTCGATGCCAGATTGCTTTTTTGTTGGAATTTGCTTGTCAGGATACGTTTTTCCTTTGGACACATGGCTTGTTAGAGAACTTAACATTACACTCTTTTCGACAGATTGACCACATTGCAAGATAAGCAAGATCCTAGGTTGGCAGAATTTGTGGATTTGGTAGGAGAATTGCAATTGGAGTTTCTTGATGCTTTGAACTCCTGTTATACATGAAGGAGCATGATCTCTCTAGATTGGGCCGCTTTTTGGGATTTGTGGAGCTGTTGGAGGTTCTTTTCCCTAGCCTCTATTACCTCTTGTCCGAGTTCCACATCAGATCATACGATGTTCACATTGGAGAGAGCTTGGTTGGAGGATGGCAACAAAGACTTAAATTCATAACATAAGAGATATGTGGTTTTGGAGGGTCCAACTACGACTCTTGTATTCCATACTAGCCTTTGCAAAAACATTTGTGAGCACACAAAGGTGTCTGAGAGGCATAAATACCGTCATGATGAGGCACACACGCACTTGATGGTGTAGAAAATTCCCGAGACCTCTAGGTAGAAGATATGGATGAGAGGGACATCTCGAGCAATATTATCCGGGAAAATGATAGAAAGAATGCGTTAGAGTGGAGGCAGAGATCTCGACAGAAGTAGCTAAAAGAGGGTGCTAGAAATACCATGTTTTTCCATATGGTGGACAGTTGTAGGATACGTTGAAATATTTTTCTCATAGTATTAGCGAACACCGTTCAGTTTGAGGGAGACCAATAAAAGGGTCAAGCGATTGCACGGTACTTCTATAGGATCTTTCGGCAAATGCCACTCATGGAATGGAGTGAGGGGGCATGATGGTTGCCTTCATTTCAGACTTCCAAAACTCCTACATGATGTGGAGGTTTAAGGAGGAGAAAAGAGCATAAATGTTTGATTTGAATGTAGGTGCCCCTGGCCCTGATGGCTTTCCTGTCTACTTTTGTTAAGGGCTTTTGGGATGTGGCGGGAGATGATGTTGTTGCCTTAATGGATGAATATTTTTAGAGAAATTCAAGTTTTGATAGACTCAATATAGCCCTGTTGTTGTCGTCAAAGAAGAAAATGTCAGAAAGGGCGAAGGACTTTCTATCCATTGTCCTATCTAATATTGTTTACTTAGTAGTGGATGAAGTGTTGCACCGTGAAATTAATAAATAGGGTTAATTTTTGCACGTTAATTAGAGTCTAATTAATTTACGTTTTATCGAGTCCGTTGTATTTTATTTTAAAATAATGAGATCGCATGTGAGCTTGATTTAATTAATTAATCGGTTAAATTAGGTAGTTAGTCGGTTAGAGTACAAATTAGGATAAGTTAGATTTGAATTTTGATTTTGATTTCTATTTTTGTAATCCCATCCCTCATATATAAAGGGGTGATAGTCTTCTATTGTTTTTAAACAATTCAAGTTGCAATTAAATTGAGATTTATCTCTCTCTTATCTCTATTCCTTCTCCCTCGACGCGATCCTCTCCTCAAACCCCTCGCATCCGGCAGGCCTTCTCTTCTTCCTCCCTCCAACTTCTTCTCCACCAAAATTTCCACCTTAAAAATTATTCTCCACCAATGCAAATTCCGATTTGCATCAATTGGTATCAAAGCATGGCATGTAGATCGTCCTCTCGATCTAACGATCCATACAGATGTTCGCGCCATCATGCAACAAAAGACATCCTTCGTCATAATGTAAACGGCGAGCCACCGAAGCCTACAACGAGGATATGATGTACATATTTGCTCGAATTCTAAATAAAGCTACGCGATTTAGTTGCTGATTTTGAGACCCTAAGCGTCGTCGAAATCGCTGCCAAAAAGGCTGTTGAGACACCACCTCGTGCCCTCGAAGCTTCCGTCCAAGTTCTCGATGAAGAAAACCAAGAAAAAAACACTGTCATTAACGATTTGTTCGCTGTCTAGGTCATTTCAAAGCTACAGTCGTCGGAGAAGTTGACTCTAGCGCCATCCGCTACCCTCTAACAAGACCCTGCCGCCACCCCCGCACCTCCACCAACTAGGCCAGGCTCGCCGCAACCCCTTTCCTCTCCCAAAACCATCTCTGAAGCTGCTGTCCAGGAAGATCACAAGGCTCCAACGCTTTCCCCAATGTTACAGGTCAGCCATTCCTCCACCCTAATCCCTCTACTAACTTTACCATGCCCCTCACAGTCTTCTGCCGTCACCGAAACACCATCTCTAACCTCTATCGAAACCCATACCCCTGTGCCATCACCACCTCCCCAGCTGCGCTGACGTTGGAACCCACCTCTTCCTCCACTCCTCCTGTTCGCCCCTTCGCCTCCAGGCCCTCCACCCTACCCAACTCTATCCAACGCCACCCCCACAACCTCGGCCCTGCACAACCATCATCTCCTCTTCCCATTCCCTTCTCCATCGTCCACACCACCACCCTCCCTATCTCGACCCGAAGCCGCTCTACCCTTCTTCTCACCCCACCAGTGCACCACCGCACCCTTTTCCCCAACCCAACACCGCAACCCTTGCCAACATCTTCCTCGCATCTCGCTTCCGACTAGTCGTCGCCGACACCTGCGTCTTCGAGACCGCTGCCTCCACCCATCTAGCCGCCGCTACCATTGCATGGTGCTCCCAAATCCCTACCGCCGTCGAATATTTGAAGGAGAAACCCTAATACGACTCTCATCTCCAAGGGAATTTGAATCCCATGAAACTAGGACTTGGAAGTTGATTTGGAAATATTATAGAAAACGACCTCCACCCAAATCCTTTTATTTAAAGGTTAAAGTCGATGGTAACTCAAGAAGAAATGAAGGGGTAAGAATGTTGCAGGGACATCCTTCAATTGAAAAGAACTATAAATGTAATGCTGAATTATGGAAGAAAAGCATGAAATTGGAGCCAATTGCTTGACAGATTCGACACGACATCTCCAAGACCGCAATCGAAAATGCCACTCATCAGGAGATGAGTTTTCAAAGCGACAAAGAGTTGATGCAGCGTGAAGTTAATAAATAGGGTTAATTTTAGCATGTTAATTATAGTCTACCTAATTTACGTTTTATTGAGTCCGTTGCATTTTCAACGGGATCGCATGTGATCTCGATTTAATTAATTAGTCGGTTAAATTAAGTAGTTAGTCTGGGTGGGTGGAGGTGCCTATATGGAGGGGTAGGATATGTAGGGGAAGGCGTGGCTCTTTCGAGGGAGATCGCTGAGCAAACCCTTTCGGAAGAGGTTGCTTCCGCTGTGGGTCTGTGAGGCACTGGGCAAGGAGATGCAAATAGTCGATCCAGTGTTTCAACTGTGGTGGTTTTGGTCACAGAAGTAGAGTATGCCCGATGCAGCAGGCACACTACCTTCTTCCTGAGGTGCTGATCGGTGAGGGAGGGGGCCTTGAAGCTCTCTTCCTTGGGTCCTCTGATGGGGGGTGATTTCGAAGGGGAGGTTCCGAAGGGATATAATCGAGGCGAGCCCATGCAGGGTCGTGGCAAGGGTGGTTTCTGTGGAAGAGGTGGGGAGTTTGCTGCGGTGGTCTAGCACGGGCAATTCGAAGCTTCGCTGGCATGAGTTGTGCGGTAGTGATGGCTCTATGACGCTCAATCACTGGAGAGAGTGGGAGTCATAGGTCTCCCGTTCGCGATGCGCAACCTACGGAAGGTTTAGGCTCTACTTAAAGGGATAACATAGGCGGTAAAAATTGAGAGCAGTGGCTGTAGACCAGGGGAGCCGATGGATCCCGTTCTGTGGGTGAGGAATTTTAGTCCTTATCGACTGGGATGGTGGAGTATCTTGCAGGAAGGAAAGACCTTGCATTTGGAGTTGTCATCAACGCAACTGGGTTCGAGTCATGGCACGATTTGTCAACCGGTAGCGCAGGGAGGCGAAGCGTTGAAGACGAAGACTTGCTCGGAGGAGAACACCGACGCTTCAAGTCGGGCGGCGGAGCGTTCGAGGAACCTCGTTGCGACGGTTGCGAGGGCGACCCCTCGAATCCCGCATCGCATTCAGTTTGGCGCGATCCCCGGTAGTATATTTCCTACCTCAACGCCGATTTGTCTCCCTACGAGAAGCTCTGCTTTGAAATGTGTTGGTCCCTTTGGGTCTTTTGAGCAGTGTGGGGCAGGTCTGGAACCTATCTTGAGATCCAGTGACCCGACTCGGGAATCCGACCCAGGGGTCTGTTTTTGGACTCCGCGGAGCTGCCCGTGTGTCCATCTTCTCGCTCTGGTGGTAGACCCAAAAGGCCTCATTGCTCGGAGTCGGAGCGGCCTGGGGACGAAGTGACCTCTTTAGGCCTGCACTTGGCCGAAGGAGACAAAGCTCTCGATAGGGCGACTTCAGGATTGAACGAAGAGCCTCAACCAACGGAAATATCTAATGCTTTGTCTACTGAGACCTCCATGCAGAGGCCGTTGGAGCAGAACGAAGGGGGAGAGGAGATTAATTTGCAGAGAAGAGGGGAGGGGACCCTGGGTGGGTCTCAGTTTGCTGCGGGCTGCTTTTGGCATGGAAAAGAACATCACACTGGAGGGCCTCCGTTTTGGGTCCTTCTATGCCAGGCAGGTTAACCCAAGAGCTGAGAGAAAAAGGAATAGGAGGGCAGCCTTACTGGTGATGGTAGATATAGTGGTTAGTCAGCAGGATGTCGTATTGTCACGACCCCAATTCCCGGGCCGTCGGATCCTCCCATATCCGGATCTGGTTACTCAGCAATAATTTATTCAGCAATCACATCTAACATTCAGAAACAGACTGCAAATAAAAATACTCAGAAGAAAGTATTTCAACACTTTTCCATTTATAAAATAAAGTTCAGATGATACACTGTCCCACTATAACCATTTACATGTACATCGGCTTGAAAGGAAAATATGTAAAAGATTACTAACTACCTTAAAAAGTAAAGCTACTGTGGCTGGCTGGATGTCTAGTGTGTAAGCTGGATGAATTTTTAAAGTCCTTGCGATGGCTCACCGACACCTGTTGGGTTTTCCATTAATCATAAGATAAAAATTAGCGAATGCTAAGTAACGAAGAAGAGAAAAGCAAACAAATTGTATAATTTTGCAAATCTTGTTATCACAAAAGATTTCATTCCTTCTTGTTAATTTAAGTCCTATTCCTTTCTA
The DNA here is from genome assembly GCA_037367405.1 of Ottelia alismoides. Classification (NCBI taxonomy): domain Eukaryota; kingdom Viridiplantae; phylum Streptophyta; class Magnoliopsida; order Alismatales; family Hydrocharitaceae; genus Ottelia; species Ottelia alismoides. The sequence goes on along the minus strand of JAZKJV010008346.1, from coordinate 86,452 downwards.
TTCCACATCATGCATTAGTCTAGGGGAATTACCTCAACACTATAAGGACTCCGAAACTGTGAACACTTCAGGATTGCAGATAGCGTTGATCTTGGTAAACTTATGCCGCCGCACGTCGCCTCAACCAATCCTCCAATACTACCCTGACAATTTCCTTTTCTTTTATTAAACATGGTCTCAAACTCTCAGCCTGGAAAACCAATGAGCACATCATCCTCGAGGACTCGGTTGCTTAAAACCTCAGGCTAACATTTAATCATATAACCTAGCGGCTTTAAATATATATTATCGTGACCCAGCCGCTATTGAACCACCCGTGCCTCCACATGGCACGACCACATCTTCCGTCATTCAACCCGAAGATATTGGCTCCCGACACCATGCGTTGCAAAACATTCATTTCGTGCGCACTTAACATAACAGGGCAACCGTGTACCACCTAGGTAGGGAAACACCAATACGGGTTCCTTCCGACAAACCTACAGGTTGCATGCTCGACCTGTAGTTCTACTTCCAGTCATCCTTAACGTGACACACACAATCCTTTTCAAGATCCAACTCAAACCACATCAATTCCCATGATCTAATTCTTTCGTTAAGTCTTCGATTTGCCTAATCAGTAAGAATTAGTATAGACACACACGTATATATATCATTCATATACATAAATACTTGTATTTATGCCTATTTTAACTCCCAAACCCTAACTTTCAAAGCCACCGCATCGATTTGATGCTTAAACCTTATTTTAGTGGGAATCACAAAGAAATTGTTCAGACTTTTTAAAAAACAGCCAAAATTAGGGTTCTTTATAGCACAGAACATAAAATCAAGAATTTCAATAATCTCATTTGAAAACCCAACAGTAAAAGGAAGGATTTCGTTACTCAATCGAGCTCTCTCTCGTGTATGCAAGGCTTTATCGTGTTTCATTTTTAGAAAGGCTATTTTAAGGCTCCTGAAAAGATCGAATTTCATTTTCGTATAAAAACGCTAAGAACGTGTCAAGAACGCGAAGAACGAACGAAGAACGTGAAGAACGCGAAGAACACGAAGAACACGAAGAACGTCAAGAATATATTTTCTCTTAAATTTTGGCAGAGTTTCTCCTTATATCGGCACATATTTCTTGGAAAATTTCGGCAAAGTTTCCCCTTATATCAAGACACATTTCTTGGAAAATTTCGGCAGAGTTTCCCCTTATATTGGGACATATTTCTCGGAAAATTTCGGCAGAGTTTTCCCTTACATCGGGACATTTCAAAATAAAAACGAAAAGAGTTTCCTCTATAAAATCAATCGAGAGGAAAATAACGACGAAACTGAAAAAATATACTCAAACAACAAGAGATGAAGAATCGGTAGACACCGCACATCTTAGGTGAGTGAACGTGTGACGAATCACAGGGTCACTGACGTGCATAGCCGCCCGCACCTAAATAGGGTATTACACATATTTCTCCATCAAAGTAATTATAAAAGTATAATAGAAAGAATAGAAACATAAACGATGGAAAATCGGTAGATACCACGCGTCTTAGATGAGTGAACGTGTGACGAATCACAGGGTCACTGACGTGCATAGCCGCCCGCACCTAAGTAGGGTGTTACACAGATTTCTCCTCGAACCACAACATGAAAACGAATCGGAAAGAAAATGAATCAAGAACAAAACTTGGAAGAACAAGAGGATGAATTGAAAGCCTAGCTTACGAAGCAAACTAAGAGAGGATCATACCTTTCTCCTCCTCGTTCTCCTGGCAGCGCTTCGCTAGTGCTCCTTTCTCGTCTCTCACTCCTCCTCTCGACCTCTCAACCCTAGCCCTTGGGGTGGTGGTGGTAGTGGAAACCGTAGAGAATGAATGGGTAGGGGGAGTCTATTTATAGGTTCCCGAAAACCACTAACCATGGTTAGAAAACCATGGTTTAGACCTTAATTATGGTTTAGCGGCCCATGGTTTTGGCCCATGATTTTAGCCGATACTTATCCCAAACTTGGAGCTTAAGTTAGAACATTCTAGAGGATTCTAGATTCGCTAATGACGCTTAATTAACACTAATCGTGATTAACTTTCACTAATCATGATTTAACTTTCACGGTTTACGCTTATCTTTTGTTAACTATTGATTAGTGTTTGCTAATGATCATTAGCGGTTTTTAATCCATCATTAGTTTCTTTAATCACGTTTAATTAGTCTTAATGACAGTCATTATGTATTAATGACAACTTAACCCTCCTTACTTCTCTTTCTTCCGAAATTCATAACAAATCGAAACGAAGTCCGATTTACACGAAACAAATTCTGTTGGTTTCCTCTTGACGCGCCGGATCTTATTATATAGGATCCGAGATATGCCAAGTTCAAGGCTTTACACGTATCCAGTGATCTGATCCCACCGGTGTTACCCAATCGATTCAACATCTTGGATAGAGCAATGCCAGAAAGGCTGGGGGTGGTGCCTCCAAAGACAAAGCCAATAGTGTTACTAAATGAGCAAGGTTTTAAATCTTGATTTCGATTTCATTTCAAGATGCTGAGAAAACGAAACAATTTCGAAATTTCGACGAAATTTTGAGGAAATTTCGCCGATTTCGGCCAAAATCGGCCTAGATTTGTGAAGGAAGGGTATATATCGAGATTTCGATTTCGGTTTCGATAGATTGTCGAAATCGAAATTTCGTCGAAATTTCGCGAAATTTGAAACAATGTAAATGAGACTCCTATCTTGGAATGTTAGGGGTTTGGGTCGCTCCGAAAAACGACTTGCAATCAGAAACCTGGTGGCGTTGGCCAGAGCTGATGTTTTTCTCTTCCATGAGACGAAGGTCTCGGGATGGGCTGAGGGTGTTAAGCGGGTCCTCGGTGGGGGCGGGAGTTTCGACATGGTGGACCTTGAGGCATCTAGCGCCTCTGGGCTTTGGCGGCCTGCTTACCGGTTGGAAGGCAATGGATTTTGAGCTACTCATGGTTTCAAAATCTCCATCGAGCTTATCTGTGACGTTGAGGAGGCGGACTGACGGCACCAATCTTATGATAACCAATGTCTATGGCCCCACTAGCCACGAGAGGGCCTACTGGCCGAGGAATTGGAGGCTTTGGGCTCGACACGAGATGGAGTATGGATTATTGGGGGCGACTTGAATCTTACGCTTCTTCCTGGGGACCGTCCACAACAGGCGGAGGAAGAGACCAGGAGTCTAAGAACTTTAGGAGGGCGGCCCACACGTTGGGACTCTCCGTCGTGATGCAACAGGATGCTCCTATACGTGGTGCAATGCATGATCGCGATTGAGGCTGGACATATTCCTCTTGTCTTGAAGGCGTTGAGGGTTTTCTGCTTTCTCGCGCATGGGCACTGCCACGTGCCCATTCGGATCACACACCAATCATTTGGTCCTCCGAGGACATGAGCAGGTTTGTTTTTCGATTCGAGCGATGCTGGCATATGGAGGATGCTTTCTGGGAGAAGTTTGTGTCCTGTTGGAGGGATTGTTCAGTGGAGGATTGATGGTTGTCCAATTCTCGTCGAAGCTTGCAATGCTAAGGGGCTTCTTTTCAAAGTTCGCGAGGGAGGTGAAACAGAGACGAAAAAGCTTGAGATTGGAGGTGCATGAAGGGGTGACACGGCTCGACAGTCTAGACGATGAGAGAGGCCTCGATGATAAGGAGCTGGCTGATAGGATGAATCTGCTTGAAGAACTGCTGCTTGAGGATCGAAAAGAGGAGTTTGAATGGAGGCAGAGGTCTAGGCAGAAGTGGTTGAGAGAGGGTAATGCCAATACACGTTTCTTCCATTCAGGAAGGAGGCGGATGAATTTTTTGCACGAGATCGAGGTTGGTGGGGAGCGGGTGTCGGGGGCGGCCTGTCTTGATAGAGCACTTCGGGGCATTATGCAGAGGGGTGACGACTGGGGGTGGGTGGGGAGAGGGGTTAAGCAGTTTTCTGGGGCGCAAGCAAGGTTTGAAAAAACGAAAGGTGGAACGAGGCGTTTTCCCTGGAGGCGAGACGAGGCGTAGCCTCAAGGCGGTCGAGGCGTAAGCCTCTGTTTGTATAGGAAAATAGTTAAAAAATATAATAAATATATTTATTGATGATATATAATATACAACATATAAACAAAATAATAAATATATGTATTGATGGCATATAATATATATCAATGTAATATATGATGATACTATGAAGATAAGAACACGAAAAAAAAGATTGTCAATGCCATAAATATTCCTACTAAATTTCTGCCCAATCAAAAGGAAATCATTGGCTATAACTATCACTAAAATATTTTCTTTTATCAAAAAAAGATTTGCTATAATTGTCATTAAAGATATCCAAGTTGCTAATATGAACCATACGATTTGAATCCTAATCGTATGTTCTACTGAACTAGATGAAAAACGGTATGATGTCCCCCCTGTGCCACCATACCCTACCAGTACGGGGGTCTCGCTGCTCGGTCAGCGAGCCTGGGAGGGCTAGGGGGCCCAGGTTGACCCCCCCTTGCGGGGATTGCAGGGAGCAGCACCGTCGTCCCAAAATTTTTTCTTATATGGGTATTCGAATTCACACGCAGTTTCTTATATGTTTATGGGTGTAATAGTAAGAGTTTACTGAAATAATTGACATGATAATGGTAAATATGTATATGAAAGAGGTCAATTTAAACATTCATCTTGCATAAATATATACTCAACAACTACACCTTTATAAAGATATGAAAATACGAAGAGGATTAATTATTTTCTTTAAAAAATGTTTGAAAAAAAATCCAAAAACGCCTCACCTAGCACCTCGCCTCGCCTTATCGCCTCGCCTCGACCGCCTCAGGCATCTGAGGTGCACGCCTCTGCCAGGGGGTCTGAGGCGGTCGCCTCAAGGCGATTTCCCACCGCCCCGTTTTGCCTCGAGCGCCTTTACGCCTCGAGGTGCGTTTTTTCGAACCATAGGCGCAAGTGGAGGGGCTACAGGCTGACTTCTCCGAAGAGGAGGTGAGGGGAGCGATCATGTTATGTGGATGGGGAGTCGGGTCTTGATGGTTTCTTGGTCTTCTTTTACAAGGAATTCTGGGATGTGCTGAAAGGGGAGGTTTTGGAGGTGGTAAATGAGTTCAGGGAAGGGAACACGGGATTCAAAAAGGTCAATAGAGCTCTGCTCTGCCTGTTTCCCAAGGACTCCCTGACGAGGATCGGGGACTTTAGGCTGATCGCTATTTCCAATGCGATCTAGCTTATTGTGGCCAAGACTTTGACGAACAGACTCAAGGTTGTGTTGGACTCTGTGATTTTACATGGTCAATCGGCTTTTATCCCTGGATGCCAGATGACAGATGGCTTGGTGATGGCCACGGAAATCTGCTTGGAGTGGAAGCGGTCGAAGAAGAAGGGGATCCTATGAAGGATAGATTTTGCAAAGGCTTACGATTGCGTGGATTGGAAATTCCTGTGGGTGTCGTTGAGAAGGAGATGCTTCCCGGATCTGTGGATTAGCTGGAAGAGATGCATCACGACCTCCTCCTGCTTGGTCTTGGTGAATGGGAAGCCGGAAGGAGGCTTCTTTCGGCCTCAACATGGAGTTCGACAGGGATGTTCTCTGACCCCTATGCTATTCGTCCTGGTTGTCGATGCCCTGGCGGTGTTTTTCAAGCTGGTGATGGAATCTAGGTGGTGTGAGGGTTTTCGGTTGGAGGATATTTCTATACCCTTACTGCAGTATGCAGATGATACCCTACTGTTGCTCGGCAGCTCGGAGGAGCAAACAGGTAACACGGTTCAGTTGGTTGAGATTTTTGACAGTTTGTCTGAGCTTGAAATTAACAAATGCAAGTCGGTGGCTATCACTTTTGGGTTGGATGACAATGAGCGGGCTGCTATCGCTGCAGTCATAGACTGCCCTCTGGGTGACCTACCCATTACGTACCCGGGTCTGTCACTGGTGGATGGGAAGCTAAAGAAAGCTGACTGGGATAGTGTTCTTCAGAGGATGGAGCAAAGGGTGGCGGGATGGAAATCGATCACTTTATCTAAAGGTGGAAACCGATTTTGTTGAAGCATGTGCTTTCAACCATTCCACTTTTTTTCTACTCCACGTGCTTGATGCATGCTGGGATCAGAAAAAAAGTTGAATAACTGATGAGAAGGTTTTTTTGGTCGGACGGAAAGCAACAGAGGCTTGGGGTGCACCTGGTGAACTGGATATAGGTGACAAAGGGGCGAAGGGAGGGTGGCTTAGGCGTCCGGGACATGGAATGCATGAATAAGGCGCTACTAGCTAAATGGGTGATGCAAATTTGGGGACCCTCGTCTTCTCTTGTGGTCAGGCTTATGCGGAAAATTTATGGTGTTGGGGTGAGCTTGTGGCAAGAAGGGCTCAACTGGAATCGCCACTGTGGACCGGTGTTCGTAAGGTGCTACCAGTTCTCGTCCACAAGTTGCGGTCGAAAGTAGGGAACAACCATATGTTCAGATTCTGGGGTGATGATTGGACGGGTGAGGGGCTTCTCAGTGCCAGGTTCCCTAGATTGTTTGCTCTTGCTGCTTCGAAAGAGTGTGTGCTTTACCAGGTGGTGGGTCCCAACATGTGGACTCCGGATATCGTGACTGAACTCTCAAAACAATGAGTGGATGATTTTTTGAGGATGCAGGCTGAGATCCCAACACCTCATGTCTTTGCCCAGTGTGCCGATCATTTTGAGTGGGAAGGGGGAAAATTCTCAATGAAGAAGGCGTATGAGGAACTGAGGGGACCAGTTATGGAACAAGACCTAAAGCTTATCCAGGGCTTGACGGTGGTATGGGCGGCTAAGATCCCGTATAGAGTCAAGATTTTCCTTTGGTGTTGAGAAGAGACCGCATGTGTGACAAGGCAAGGAGGGGGTGACTATTTGACTTGCAGGACACAACTTGTGACATGTGCGGGTGTCAGGTGATGGATGCAGATCATATTTTTTTCAAATGCACGGTATCGATACGGGTGTGGAGGGAGATCGGTATTAAGTGACTTGAGGCAGGTGGTTCGGCTGACTTCTGGCGATCGGTTCATGCGGTAGGGCACAGCTCCACGGACAACGTTTCCATTTCCTTTGCGACACTATGGGCAATATGGCTTGGACAGAATGATCTTGTCTTCAACAACCAGGGATTTTACTCAAAAAACGTTGTATCTCACTGTAGAGCTCTTTTTAATTTCTGGACATCTCGGTAATATAAAACTGTTACTTTAAATGAAATCCTTCTGGCGGTATCTCCCAACTTGGGAGATTACCCTCCGTCTTCTCTCAGAAAAAAGGTAATTAGTGGGTTGGAGTCCAAATTAGGATAAGTTGGATTTGAATTTTGATTTTGGTTTCTATTTTTGTAATCCCATCCCTCCTATATAAAGGGGTGGTAGTCTATTTTTTAACAGTTCAAGTGCAATTAAAATTGAGATTTATCTCTCTTCTTTCTATTCCTTCTCCGTAGGCGTGATACTCCTCAAACCCTTCGCATATGACAAGCCTTCTCTTCTTCCTCCCTCCAACTTCTTCTCCACCAAAATTTCCACCTTAAAATAATGTTCTCCGTCGTTGCAAATTCCGATTTGCATCATGAAGTATTGGGCAACATACTCCAGGAGATTTTTGGTGACATTCTCTCACCGATACACTCTGCTCCTATACCAGGGAGACAAATTGTAGATAACTTGGCATCGGTCTAGAGATTCTTGTAGATAGATCCTTATTGTTTTTGCTGTCAACCAAGGAGAGATCGGAAAGGGTGGAGGACTTTCAAGTTTCAACCCATTACCCTATCTAATAATGTTTAGTTAGTCATGGGTAAAGTGTTGGCCAACAGACTGGGGGGTTTTGGGTGACATTAGCTCACTAGTGCAATCAACTCTTATACCAAGGAAGCAAATTATACAGGTAGAACATGGGAGTACTTTGGAAAGTTGATTTTTCTAAAGCATATGATATTGTTGATTGGAGATTCCTATGGTCTACATTGGTCAGATGTGGTTTCCATAACTTATGGATCATGTGGATAAAGAGATCTGTTACAACCACATCATATACAATGCTGGTGAATGGTCTCATAGAAGGGTTTTTTTTCTAACAACAACATGGAGTTCGTTAGGTTCGCTGTCACCCTTGTTATTTGTGATGCATGTTGATGTCCTTACGTATATCATGGGCCTAGTAGTAGACCAGCGACTAACTGCGGGTTGTGGTCACCGTGACATCTCCATCCCCATTCTCTAGTATGCAGATGACATGATTTTTTTAATAGGAGGGATGGAAGAGGCAAGAGGGATGGATATGGTGCTGGATAGCTTTGGTGAATTGTATGGATTGAAGATCACTCAGAGGAAGTTTGCTTTAGTCCATTTTGGTCCTGCAGAGTCAGAATGTGGTTGATTGTAGTCTGTCTAGGCAATAAGGTCGGGTTATTCTGATATTTGGGCCTACCTCTTGGTTGACGGCATGCTACACTTGGCAGATTGGCTGCTGGTTGTAGATAAATTAAAGAAAGATTGTACGAGTGGAATGCATTGTTCTTATCACGAGGTGGTTGTTGTGCCTAAAGGCATTTCCTACAACAAATCCCATTTTCTTTATGTTAGTACCTTGATTGCATACTAACTGTATTATTGTTTGATGGTAATAAACTTGTTAACTACATATATTATTGCAGACAAGGTTGCAAAAGTCGGTAGTCGGTACTCGGTCGGTTGGGTCACTGACTAAGGATTAATCGGCAGTCGGGCGACTAAGCGGATTTAGTCGGACTTTAATCGGCTTTGAATTTTATGATTATTTTAAATATATAACTCATTTTTATACATGTATTTACATAGATTTTATACATTTTATACAACCATGATAAAATAAAAGAAATAATTGAATTTAAATAAAACATTAAGCATATTATAATAAGTTTGCTTATAAAACAAAGTATCTCCAAGCAAAAATTGGTTGATTAGTGTACATAGTCGGAATTAGTCGGTACTCGGTCGGCCACCCAACTGACTAGACTAGTCGGACCTACTAGTCAGGTCAGTCAGGCGACTTTTACAACACTGATTGCAGATTTCATGACACTCCTAATATGGAGGCGTAAAAGAGCAACTTTATGGAGATGAGTTCTCCAGTGGTTGCAAATCTGCTCTTTGAGGCATTCTCCTGTGGTTGCTTCCCGCTCCTCACGAGGGTAGGGTTCCGTGTATTTCATTCTTTCAATGCGCACATGTGTGTGGGGATCTTTATATAGCCCCACTGACTCCACGATCCCACTCATAGATGATTAGCACCACTAACTCTCCCTAGTCCTACCCACAAATGATGTGTGGCTAATCTCATGGTGTGGTAATTGGAACTTGAATATGTCCAAATACCCACCTAGGTCATTCTCCAACAATCCCCCTCAAGCTGGAGCATACACTGCTCATCTTGGACACATAGTAAGAAGACACGAACTCACTCGCTGAATACATGAAACTACCGACTCAACAAATACTTTGTCGGTTGTTGCTGAGGATGGCTCTTCACATGCCATGGTGAGGATGAATGTGAGGTCTGGCCTCTGTAATGAGTCTCTCTGTTGTCGAAACCTGTGGGGGTCCGACGACATAGCCTACGGAGGATGTCATCGAATGCCTGTTATTTCATTTACTGGGAATATCCATATGTATATCTCTGGATGCAAGTTGCTCTCTTGGGACTTCAATGTGGGTTCCTTCTTTTAGGAACCTCGGAATGATATTGTATTGGAGTTCATGATCATTGAAGTTTTTTATTGCCTGCATTGAGTTGGTCTCTAAGTAGAATATATGAAAACATGTGTATGTCTCTCCTATACTCTCACTTCCCCCTTTCCCCATACTTGTCGGAATCGGAGGGTACTCGACCAAGTTGCAAGAATAAATGAATGGTAGATAAACAAAAGACCATCATTTTTCTTTTTTGTACTCTCTTTTTTTTTCTTTGCACATATCATCCCCCTTTATATAAGATGTGTTTTTTCTCTGGCTTCCCCCATCTTTTTTCCGGCTTTTCTTTTTTAAGACATTCCTTTTTAGAAATCGATCTCTTTTGTTGTTTCAAAACTCCTATCTTTTTTTTGGAATACTTTAGAATAGTCCAATGGCGCATGAGATTAGTCTCTCCCCCGCTCTTTTGCTTCCTCTTTTTTTTCGTGACCATCTTTAAACAATAACTTTTTTTGTTTACAGTATCTCGTCCCACATTGGGACCAAAACATATTAGAATAAAAGAAAGGGAGGGGGGCCTTCTTCTCATCCGAACTATGTTCTCCCCATGGGAGATCTCATCTTTTCTGTCGTAGAGAGATTCGTGGAGGGGCTAATCGTAGAGGTGAGGGGTGGGGTGATCTCCTGGAGGAGCTACGGTGGTTGCATGGAGGTCCCATCACCGCCGTTTTAGGGTGGCATGTAGCTGGTGACTCCACCCATGTTGGAGATGCATGGAGATGTGGTTGCACCGCCAGGTGCCTGGAGTTGTGGGCGTAATGTCTTAAGCGTGAGGGGACTTGTCGCTGCTGCTATCGGCATTGCTCACCATGGCGAGCGTGAGTAGGATGTATGGCTTCACGACGGGGGTGTCGCCTGCGTGATGTGGGCATGATGGGGGTTGCATCATCGTGGCACCTCCATGGAGGTGGGTTCGCCGCCACACTCTGGAAAATGGTGCATGAAACCCTAAAGTTTTACGGAGATTGGGGGGGGGGGGTGTTCTTGGATGCATCAGTCCAATGCCACTAGCAGGGAGATGGCACACTGTTGGGGCTTGCCGGATGCTACCTTGCGGCATATTGAAGATGGGAAGGCGCTTAGGGACTGTTGTTGGGACACCACCCGTTGGATATGGGAGTGACGATTATGGACCTCTTGGGGCTTAGAAAAGGTGACATATGGTGTGCTTGGAGCTTTGTTTGGAGCCACTTCCAAAGAGAAGCCATGGATGGGAGGGATTGTCACGATTGTAAGAGATGGGGGAAGGCTAATACTAGCAAGGGTGGCGTTGCGTAATGCCACATCCCAACATTAGGGTTTTGAAAACCCTAGCTTTTCTTGAATTCAGCCGTGATGTGAAGTTCAGATTACACGAACTCCAGAGCATATGAATAATAATCAAAGTAAAAATTGATTTTCCACCAAAAGCAAATTGCTATCATATTACATGATCTTCCAAGAGCAAATTTCTGATTGGAATAATATGAATAATTGTTGAACTTGGAAATAGAATAAAATCTCTCAAAAATCATTTGGGCTTGTTACCATGTGGAAAAACATAGTGTGAAAGCAATAATAGTTCAAAAGCAATAAATATTAAGAACACCAAGATTTTACATGGAATCATACTCAGTGAAGAGTGGGATGGGATCACGGGAGAATGTCTCAAAGGGTGGATTTTTCTATTTCATTCTCTCAATTAATACATGGATGCGCGGCTCTTTATATTGCTCTCAGATCTCTCCAGTCCCACTCGTAGGTGATGTGAGACTAATCTCATGGTATGGTAATTGGATTTTGGAAAGGTCCAATTACCCACCTAGGTCATTCTCGAACATTCTAGATACTAATGCTAGGGTCGAAGTCTAGAATTATGATATCTCCAGTGGTTGGGAAATATTGAGGTGATTCAATCTTCTGTAAGCATCCTTCAGAGGGAAATGTAGTGCCTATTATGACTTGATCATGTGCTGCAAGGTAAGATTGTTCCGACACATCAAGGTCATCACTGCCAACTCCTTCTGAGATGCCTTCTGTGTTGGAAATCTGCTGACATGCTCAAGGAGTTGTACTTATCATTGAGCACCGTCAATTATGAGTAGTAAAAACAAGAGTCTTGCATTCTTGTTGAAGCTGTTTCAAGTCATAGTACGTTTGAAATATATGACTCACATTCGTCTCCTGTGAATTTGATTCCATCGAATTTTGCTAGATCGTATATGCCGCGTCATAATGAATTACTTTGCCTGCAATATTAGGGAAGAGTCTAATGAGAAGCCATGCACATGCAATCCAATTCTCCTCATCCTATGTGTCATACTTGCCCGTCTTGTTGTTTGGTTCTAGCTATAAGAGAAGATGCAACTGCATATGTCCTCTGGCTGACATCAGGAACATCCATGGCGATTGAACGTAGTTGGTCCCGTCCAATTTGACTATTTGAACAAAGAACCAGTTCATCATATTACATGCATTCATAACTTGCGATGTCACCAATGTTTCCAAACTACCATACATCTCATCCTTGGGCAGAACCACAAAAAAACAAGCCAAAAGACACTCAAAACAGAATATTATTATCTACATCTGATGAATGAGGCAAAACTTGTTGCTACAGGTCAGACCAATAGCTGCAGTATGGTGGGACTCAGTTGTCAAAATCGTGGCAGTATTCCTATGTCCTTGTTGCTTGTGAGTGAGTTGGTAGGACTTAAAGGCTCATATGTAGCCTTGGATGCATGGGATGTTGGAGGAAATAAGAGACTTGTTTATTCCTGTAACCCTAGGCTCTCTTATATAGGGAGAGACCCATGAGTAAATTACATATGGTGGACATGGGAAAATAAAATAGACAAAAAGATACATAGAAAGAAGAAATATCTCAACACTCCCCCTCAAGATGGAGCATAAATGTCAATCATGCTCAGCTTGGATGTACACTTCTGAAATGGTCCCTTGAGTAAAGCCTTGGTAAAGATGTCTGCCGTTTGTTCTCCTGAACTAACATGAGAGGTAGAAATCAGACCCTTCTGGATCATATCTCTATTGTAATGACAATCCACCTCAATATGCTTTGTTCTCTCATGGAATGCGGGATTGTTGGCAATGAAGAGAGCAACCTGATTGTCACATTGGAGATTCATGGGGAGAGGCACCTCTATAGTTAAATCAGCAAGGACCGATCTGACCCACATCATCTCTGTACTAGCCTGTGCCATAGCCTTATATTCTGACTCAACACTCGATCTGGCAACCACGGTCTGCTTTTTGCTCTTCTAGGAGACTAGCGAATCCCCTATGAACACAACAATTCCTGAGTTAGACTTTCTATTCTTAGGACATCCAGCATACTCTGCATTTGCACATGCTATAACTGAGAGAGACGTACCCCTGCTGAACAAAAGTCCTGTGCCCGGTGAATTCTTCAAGTATGTCAGAATCTTATAGACTGCATCCATATGTGTCTGTCTAGGCTGCTCCATGAACTGACTTACTTTGTTTACCGCAAAGGCTATGTCAGGCCTGGTAACGATCACATATAGAAGCTTACCAACAAGTTCCCTGTATCTCCTCTTATCTACCTCTCCTGTGTCATCATCATATAGCTTCATGCTAGGGTCAATAGGAGTAGTGGCAGGCCTGCAATCTGCCATGCCTGTCTCTGAGAGGAGATCTGTAACATACTTTCTCTATGTCATCACCAGACCTTGCTGGTTCCTGGCAAACTCTAGCCCAAGAAAGTAACGTAGATGTCCAAGATCCTTGGTCACAAACTATTGACCTAAGAAGTTCTTGGCTCCTTGAATATCCTGTTCATCATCTCCTGTAGCAATAATGTCATCAACGTACACAAGAATGACGATAGTACCTCTCAGTGTCTTCTACACAAACAAGGAATGATCAGCAGTCGATCGCACAAACCCCTGTTGCTCTATCAAATCCGAGAGCTTCTGGAACCATGCCTTTGGACTCTGCTTAAGGCCATAAATAGCCTCGTGTAGTCTGCAAACCTTCTGAGACTCCCCCTCAACAGCAAATCCAGGTGGCTGCTCCATGTAGACCTCTTCCTGAAGATCACCGTAAAGAAAGGCATTCTTTACATCAAGTTGATATAACGACCAATCTCGCGACACAACAACAGAAAGAAGAATACACAATGTAGAATGCCTTGCCACTGGTGAGAAAATATCCTAGTAGTCCACCCCATAAGTCTGGATGAACCCACGAGCCACAAGTCACGCCTTATAGCGATCTACAGTGCCATCCTCACGATGTTTCACTGTGAATACCCTTTTGCATCCCACAACCGATGCATCAATTGGAGCAGAAACAAGACTCCATGTACCACGCGATTGTAGCGCTGCCATCTCCTCTTCCATAGCCAAACGCCAACGACTGTCTTGAAATGCCGCAGTATAATTTCGTGGAATATCCATGGCAGATAAAGCCATTGTAAATTTCTGAAACTCCCCTGTTAGACGATGGAAGGAGACCTGAGATGCCAATGGATAAGAAGCGCAGGAGCGTTTCTGCTTCCTTACTGCAATCGGAATTTCCAGGTCATATACTACATCCTCCATATGCTTGCTATCTTCCCGCAATGACTCCTGCACCGTTACAACTCCATACCCATCGTTAGAAGTTATGTTATCAGAACAAACCTGGGGCTCCGTGAGCTGGGCAAAAGCCATAAGCGGGCGCAGACCGACGCGTGTAGAAATTAGGATAAGATGGGACAAGGGGCACGCTGGACTGGATAGAAGGTGGCGGTGGAGGGGTGGTGGTGGTGGTGGTGAAGGTACATCATGCATGGGAAGAGGTGGCATGTAGATCTCATTGTCCAAGTCTGATTAAGCTAACCGATCACATGTAGTAGAGAAGTACATTACAGACTCAAAGAAGGTAACGTCAACACTGATATAGTATTTTTTGTTCAATGGATCATGGAATCGATATCCCTTCTGAGTCATAGAGTAACCAACAAATACACATTTGACAGCTCTAGGAGCGAGCCTGTCAAGGTCGGGAGACAGCTTGTGGACAAATGCAACAGATCCGAATACACGAGGAGTAAGGAAGAATGAACCCTTCTTAGGAAACGGTATAGAGAAAGGAGTCTTCTCACCTAGGACAGATGACGGCATGCGATTCACCAAATAGCATACGGTGCGAATAACATCTCCCCAAAACGAATGTAGTGTACGACTCTGAATGAGAAGAGTCCTAGTAAGTAGTAACATCGAGCAGATGACGATGCTTCCTTTCAGCAATGCCATTTTGTTGAGAGGTGTAGGGACAAGAAGTTTGATGTATAATCCCCTTTGATGAGAGAAAATGGGCCCATTCACGAGTACAAAACTCCAAAGCATTGTCAGTTCGTACAAACTTCACCAATGCTGAGAAAACATTTTTCACTTAAATAATAAAGGTTTTGATCACATTCCCTGCTTCTGATTTATTTTTCAAAGGAAATACCCATGACAAGCAAGAAAAGTCGTCCATAGCTACAAGATAAAACCTGTGTCCCTGATGATCAGGCACACGACTCGGACCCCATATATCAATATGAAACAACTCAAAAAGGGAGCTACTGCTCCGACTCTGATGACTAGGGAAGGCAGACCGATGATGCTTTCCCAACTGACACGTTTCACATTGAAAAGAAGTACTGGGTGAGATATGCGGCAGAATATGACACATCTTCTGAAGAGGGAGATGACCAAACCGGAGATGCCATGTAAAAGGAGAGACCGATCCCGACGAATAAGTAGATACGCCAGCATAGGGATTCTGAACCAGACAATAAAGGCCACCACACTCACGGCCACACCCAATCACTTTGCCCGTAAGGATGTCCTGAAAAACAAGAGACAATGGGTCAAAAATAGCTCTGCAGTATAAATCCTTTGTAATCTGACTAATAGAAAGTAAATTCATAGAGAAAGCAGGAGCATGTAGCACATTCTGTAGACGCATCGAAGGCGTCAAAATAATCTCCCCCTGTCTTGTGATCGGGGAATGTGTTCCATCAGCTATCACAACTGTTCTTCTTGGCAAAACCTGTCTATATGATGAAAACTGATGGCTGTCTCTACATCGATGATGTGTAGCACCGGAGTCCATAATCCATTCTGTCGTGTCAAACCCATGACAAGAAGAAAAAACATAAGTACCTGTGGTGTTGGCAGTAGCAGAGGTAATGGCAGAGGCAGAGGCAACCACATTCGAATGATCTGCCGAAGTTGGTACTGCGGAAGGAGGTATAATATCTCTCAATCTGGCCACAAGATGATCAAATCTCTGATCTAACGTTGAAGCAGCAAGGGGCTCAATCTGCTCTGCAACCCTAGCCGATGCAGGAAACCCATGCTTGGAATAGCATGTGTCCTCAATATGCCCTTGGCGATGACAAAAGGTACATGTCTGACAGGTGCGACCTCTTCTGCCACGAGGTCCATGTCCACGGAAGTTAGAATGACCTCCTCTTCCTCAAGAAGCTGCCGTGGCTGAAGAAGTCTCACTCGAGGTAGCGGATGGAATAGTGATTCTACCAAGCCTGCGAAATGCTTCCTCCATGGGGGGTATTGTAGCATCTACTACTATCTGAGAGCGAGCTGCACCATATTCAGGATCAAGGGCTGCCAGGAATACCCCAACCATGGTGGCATTCCTATATGTCTTCTGCTTCTCTGGAGTTGCCGTTAACGGCGTGAAACTGTGGAGCTTTTCAAACATCCCACGCAAGGATGTATACAAAGAGTGCAGAGGACGTCCGTTTTGTTTCACATTGAATATGTCGTGCTGAAGTTGGAGGATCTTCGTTTCGTTCCTCGCTTGAGAATAGGTTGCTGCGAGGATATCCCACATCGTCTTGGCAGTAGGTTGATGTAACACATCATTGGCGATCTTGATCGTCAATGTACCAGAAAGCCACACCTTGGCGTAGGCATCATCTGCCTCCCACGAGGCATTCACCCCAGTCTTCTCCACCGGCTCCTCCTCGGTAAGAATATGCTTCTTACCATTTGACTTCATCAGGGTCATGAACTGCATAGCCCAGAGCTCATAATTTGTCCCGTCCATTTTTACAATAGGCGCTAGACCTCTGAATGCGCCTGTGGCAGGTACATCAACCTTGTTTTTGGACATATTGCCGGAAGAAGAATACTACGGGTTTTGTAAACCAAAGATTGTTTGTCTACACAGACATATGTTGGTTTGTGTGCAAGTGTAGACTCATGCACGCAAACCCATCATCCAATCAACGAAGCCGATGCGCAGGAATCGTGATCAAGTCAGTGGCACAATCACGTGCGTGCCACAGGGACAACCGACGGGGGGAAACGCGAGGCGGCGCGCATCGGGATGATGCACGCGACGGCGTGCACCGGCGGGGAGGAACGTACGCGGCGGTGCGCACCGACGGGGAGAACGTACGAGGCGGCGCGCTGGGTTGGCGCGCGGGGATGATGCGGAGGCGGCGCGCGTGAGGTTGGTGCGGCGCGCGAAGGGGCAGCGTGCGAGGGGTCGGCGCTCGAGAGGGGCGGCGCGCGAGGGTCTCAAGGTAGGGTTAGGGTTTTGGGGTTTGAGAGCTCCGGTCTAGGACCGCTGCTCTGATACCATGTTGGAGGAAATAAGAGACTTGTTTATTCCTGTAACCCTAGGCTCTCTTATATAGGGAGAGACCCATGGGTAAATTACATATGGTGGACATGGGAAAATAAAATAGACAAAAAGATACATAGAAGAAGAAATATCTCAACATGGGATTTAGGTGATAAGGTTAGGGGCTCCAACCAACAATAGGGGCTCCGTTATGGTAGTGGCTCCGGGTGATTGTGGCTCAAGGGTTCCATGTGAAAGGGGTTCCAAGTAGCAGGGGCCGCTTAAGGGTTCCAGGTTGTGGAAAGGAAAAGAATGAAATTATATTCCACAGAGACCTTATAGAAGAGAAAAACCCTAAGGAAAAATTACATAAAGTAGTCAAAAGAATAAGTAAATATAAATAAACGATAAACGGAACATATATCGCAACACTCCCCCTCTAGTTGGAGCATATATATTAATCATGCTCAACTTGGAACAACAGTGATGGAATGAACCTCTAGCAAATGCCATGGTGTAGTTTGATATCTTGAAGCAATATGAAAAGTGGAGATAAAATCCTTCTGAATCACATCTCGAGTCTAGTGACAACCGACAATCTACCATGATGTGCTTGGTTCTTTCATGGAAGTTCGGATTATTGTCTATGAAAAATGACGGCCTGGTTGTCGCATTGGAGCTGTATAGGAAGTGCAACCTCAATAATCGGGCCAGTTAGGACAGACCTGACCCACAACATCTCTGTGCTCCCTTGTGCAATGGCTCTATATTCTGATAGTAGATCTAGCAACAAACATCTGTTTCTTGCTCTTTCATGAAACAAGTGAACTCCCTACAAAGACAGCAAAGCTTGAGGTAGACTTCATGTATTTAGGACAACCTGCATAATCTGCTGCATCAACACATGCTGTGATCACAAGGGATGTTGAATAAAAGTCCTGTGTCTGAAGAAGTCTTCAAGTATCTCAAAATAACGTGAACTGCGTCCATATGTACCTGCCTGGGCTGTTCCATAAACTGACTAACTCTGCTCAATACGAAGGATATATCTGGTCTTGTAATTGTGACATATAGAAGCTTCCCTTCAAGCTCTCTACATTGTCTCTTATCAACCTCCTCGTCATCATCATCATCATAGAGTTTCATACTCGTATCCATAGGAGTATATCTCATAGATGCATTGTATAGCTTGTGATAGTAAAATATATACTATATAAGACAAACAAATCAACTTACACCAAGAAATTGCGTAGCATTCACAAGCATAATCTATATTCAGCCTGATAGTAGGCAAATACTTACAATCACGAGATTTGGAAGGTTGCTAACAACCTAGCACTCGTACAACAACATGTACTCCTTGTAGCAGAGAAAAGCGACAAGAAAGCAAAGCCTTCAATTTTGGATTTTGGATTCATTTCGTCATTGTCCAAAAAGAGAAATTTTGGAGAATTTGTGAAATCATCGTAACTCTTGGAAATGACTCTAACCTTGATTTTTTTCCAAAAAGTAAGGTTTTTAATATTCCTAAGTCTATACATAAAATATAAATGCATTTATTTATAATATAGTATAAATTTAAGTTTTGAAGCAATATTATCATCATAATCATCACACATGTTGATATGTAAAGCAATATGTTGTCTAGAATCATAACCGCATGCTAAATTGGAAGCGAAAATCATGATAATCTCCTCGTTAATAAGAATGAGGTGAAACATATAATAACTATTACTCGAAACATATATATATATATATATCAAAATAAAGAAAGAACACAAAAATAAAGTTCTTTAGTTAAAACTCGAATTTAACTCTTAAATCTTGTGTTCAGCTGATTTGGTTCAGATTTAGATCTAAAATCTGTTAAAATTAACTAAAGAAACTTCTTCCAACGATGTAAAGCACTTTGACAACTCATCACATCAACGAATAAATAAGTGAAAATTCATTAATATATGTAAATTTCGATGCAAGCAAAGGGTAGATCCACTTATTTTTGTTGTTTTACCGAAACATGCAATTTAGATGAAATTTCGTTGACATTTAGGTGATATTTCGTTTCAAATCATGAAAAAAGAAATAAGACAACGTTTCGATTTCGTAACCTAGAGCCTAGAGGATTGGAAATTTCAGAAAATTTTGGTGGAATTTCGTTGAAAATTGAGGCCATGGTATACGATTTTTAGCTAATAATATTTTTTGAAAGAAAAAAAGGCCTCCACCGTATAGGTGTTTACCCAAAAATTCACCATTAATCACCAAAAAATTATTACAGATCGACTGTAGGAAAGAGAGAAAACACACATTACATACTCCAACTGTTAACAAGTGTCCTAGCACATGTCACCACATTTCACCATAAAAATGGTCATGACAGAAGATCACCCCATTTCTGGCCAATCAGAGTGCCCAAATTATTGCCACACAACTCGTACGCTCCTCAGTACCGTGCCGGTTCGTTCCAATGGACTCCCAAAACCTTAAGACCTCGTCAGTAGAGATCGTGCTATTTCTAAACAGTTCCTAACCCTCTACGGAGCTCTTGCATATGAAGAAAAAGGTTGCGTGCACACTCAAAATTCTCGTGACTACGGTATCGGGTCGGGTTAACCTTCTGGACAAACCGTACAAATCTATTCCCTGTCAACAATCTACCCCTCTTAAAAGCCACATAAACACATTAACATGTGCCCTGATATTCATTTTCAGATTCTTCTAATAGTAAGATATTATCATGATATGTTACATTAAATTTCCATCCAAAAATAGTGTATTGCTCAGAATCAGAACTAGATTTGGATTCGAAATTTGAAGCCATTAGTTTCACTTTTTGAATATGAAGAGAATGGTAACACATGCAATAATAACAGAGAAAAATATATGCCAACAAAGAGTACTAGCAAATGATATCTTATGTAATAACTTGAAGATCGAAGTGATACCTTAGAATTTATATCTAACCAAAAGACTTTTAACTTAGATAGTAAAATATATGCTATACAAGGCACAAATAAATCAATCAACACCAAGAGACTGTGGTATTCACAAGCACAATGTATATCCAACTTGAGAGTAGGCAAATACTTACAAGATTTGGAAGGCTACCAACCAACAATCTAACACTCGCACAGTGACACGTACTCATTGTAACATAGAGAAGCCACAGGAAAGCAAAGTCTTAAATTTCAGATTTCCATTTCGTTTCATGTTCGAAAAGAGAAATTTCAGAGAATTTTGGTGAAATAGTTGGAAATCTCGAAAATGACTCAATTTTGACTTTTTCCAAAAAAACTAAGGTTTTTAATATTCCTAACTCAATAAATAAAATAGAAATGCACACTTATTTGTAAAATAGAATTGTAAATATAAGTTTTGAAGTAATATTATTGTCATAATCATCACACATGTCGATATGTAGAGCAACGTGTTGCCTAGAGTCAGAACTGTATGCTAAACTGGAAGTCAAAACCATGATAATCACCTCATCAATAAGAATGAGGTGACACATATAATAACTACGAATCAATACACGTACACACATAAAGAGCAACAACAACAACAACAAAGCCTTTTCCCACAATTAAGTAGGGTCGGCTACATGGATTCTTCGTCTCCATTCAGATCTATCTTGGGCCTATCCCGGGCTTACATCCACAAAACTAAGATCCCTTCGTATGGTCTCTTTCCAACACTTCTTGGGCCGTCCTCGTCCTCTCAACGTACACACATAAAGAGGAACGAAAAAAATAAATTCTTTAATTAAACTTAAATTTAACTCTTAAATCTTGTTTATAATAGATTTGGTTTGGATTTAGATCTAAAATTTAGAAACTAACTAAAGAAACTTATTCAGTCAATGTAAAACACTCTAACAACTCAACACATTAACAAATAAATAAATTAAAGTTCATTAATATATGCAAATTTCGATGAAAATGAAGGGTAGATTCCATTTTTTGTTGTTTCGCTGAAATGATATTTAATTTCGATGAAATTTCATTGACATTTTGACGATATTTCGTTGAAATCATGGAAAAAGAAATAAGGCAGTGTTTTGATTTTGGCGACCTAGAGAAATGGAAATATCAGAGAATTTCGATGGAATTTGTTGAAATTTGAGGCCATGGTGGGTGCTACATGTAGAAATCCTCCTATAAGTCACCATACTAGATGGCATTCTTGACATCCAATTGAAATAGAGGTCAATCACGAACTACAACAATATAAAGAAGAATCCTTAATGTAGAATGCAGAGCTACATGAGAGAATGTATCTTGATAGTCCACCCCATGAATCGGGGTGAACCCACGAACGACAAGTCTGACCTTGTATCGATCCACTTTGCATTTGCACGATGTTTCACTATAAACACCCACTTGCTCCCCACCACAAAAGCAACATGTGGACCATGAACAACACTCCATGTGGCACGAGACTTTAACATAACCATCTCCTCATCCATAATAAGGTGCCACTGACTAACCTGTAATGCATCCTGATATGCCCGTGGGATGTCCATGACAGATAATCCGACAACAAACCTCTGAATGTCCTCTGAAAGACGTGCAAGAGAAACATGGGAAGCAAGGGGGTATGTAGCATGCGCATGCCTCTGCTTCCGTATAAGAATATGCACGTCAAGATCCTCACCCTCCTTAGTCACTAATGCATGAACGTCTATAACCACTTGCTCATCCTGCTGTAAATGCAAATCACCAGTGTTATCAACAGAAACCAAGTGCTCAGAACATACGTGAGGAGTGCCGGATGATGGAGGTGGCCCATGAGCACATGGTCGGTGAATGTAGACCCGCTGTAAAAAGGTGAAAGCTGTTGGTGGAGGTGGTGGTGTTGATGGTGAATAGGCTGGAGATGAAGGGACTGATGGAACTGGGGGTGAAGTGAGAGGCGTAGTAGTCGTAGATGTGGTAGAAGAAACCAGAGGTAGAGGCATGTATACCTCTTCTCCTGAATCCGAAAGAGTCAACCTATCCCATGTCGGAGAGAAATTAGACTCAAAGAAAGTGACATCCATACTAACATAATATTTCCGTCGAACAAGATCAAAATAACGATATCCCTTTTGAGTTCTGGAATACCCTACAAACACACACTTGACAACTCTGGAAGAGATCTTATCCTGGCCAGGAGATGTATGATGAACAAAGACAACAAACCCAAACACACGAGGAGTGAGGGAGAAAAGATCCTTATCGAGAAACACAATCAAGAATGGAATCTTTTCTCCCAACTCAGAAGATGGCATACGATTCACCAGGTAGCAAGCAATTAAAACCACATCTCCACAATAAGAATGAGGATCTCAACTCTGAATCAAGAGGGTTCTTGTGACATCCAAAAGGTGATGATGTTTGTGTTCGCCAACATCGTTTTATTAGGGTGTATTGGCACAAGAAGTCTGATGTACAATAGCGAGGCCCCTGAAGAACTGTGAGAGTGTAAGCTATAGAGTCCTAAGGCATTGTCAAAAGGAACATATCTGACACTAACGGAAAAAATATTCTTTATTTCATTAATAAAAGATTGAATGACAGGAACAATACCAAGCTTATTTTTAACTAGAAATTGCTCAAGATATCATTGGCTATCTTTATCGACACACTGGCCCAGATAGTCAGCCACGCGCATATGCATCATCTGCCTCCCGTGAGGCATTGACCCCAGTTTTGTCGATTGGCTCGTTCTGCATGCAGTGTAGGTAATATCGATATCGGTATCGATATATGTATCGTGTTGATATGATATATCGTCAATATATCGATGCCATATCACCGATATCAGACTGATTTTGTGAAGAAAATAGCCATGTAAAGGTAAATATCGGCCATATTGACGATATATCGATCACCTATCGATACTGATATATTAGATATATTAGGATATGGCTTACTCTGCCCGTATCAGAATGTGGTTTCCACCTGAAAACAAACAAAGGAAGGAGCGGAGCTAGGCGGCTCAAAGACCAAGACACCCAGGAATCCCAGGAAAGTCAAGAAGAGAAAGCGAGAAGACCTGCTTCTTACCATTGCATTTCATTAGGCTCATGAACTGTATGGTGCATAACTCATAATTAGTCCCATCCATCTTAACAATGGGCGGATAGGCCTTTGAAGACACCTGAGGTTGTGATATAGACCTTGATTTCCACTTTGGAATCTGACATGATGACGATGACTACAAATAGGTCTATAGACAAGGATAGATGCATCTAACAAACATTCATGAAGATGACTGTGGGTGTAGACTCATACCATAGCCCATAGTCGGCAATACCGCGATATATCGACGATATATCATCATATCGAGCCATATTACTCGAAATTGAATGGTTCAGTACAAAATTTCTCGGATATCATCGCACTGATATATATATTTATGTATATATATACATATACATATACATATATATATATATATATCAAAGATATTACCCTTGTAAGCTTGATTTCACTACTTATTTTGCTACTCATAGTATTAAAACACATTATGAATTGTATATTTGTTTCGGGTCGAGGCGTTGCCCCTGCACCCCTGTATGGGGAGCGCACCTGCTATCCCTTGATCCCCCCAGGTTCGTTGACCGGGCAGCGAGACCCCTGTCAAATAGGGTATAATGCTAGTGGGGGGGTTGGATATGACAGTTCTTCAAATGGTGGACTTCGCCCTCTTTGGCAATCGAAATGAAAATAAGTCTAATGCTGATCAAGTTAGAATCACAAGTACAGAACACATCTCAACAATCAACAATCAGCTCAGCCATCAGTATTAACAACCAGCGATTTATGCTATATAATGTGTATTAATGTGCTAAATACACATCGTTCTTGCATATAAACGTATATTTATATGGTTATTTATTATTTTAATAACTAGGATGATCTTAATTCGTGAAAAAAAGCTTTGTACGCCATTTTCGACCAGGCAAACCGATACGATATGAAATATTTCCTACCTTGCCCTCTATGGAACTCTTGGTTCTAAACCCCTCATGACTAGGTAATCTCTTTTAATTTTTAAATATTACATTGATTTACATTTTTTCATTTGTTTTTGTGAATAGATATATCTTTATACTAAAGAAATATTATCTCGCTAATCATTATGTACATTTTTTGAATTAAGTGACTCATCTCGATGCCATTCACTATCTTCCATGAACAAAACAAGTATTCTAATTGTGCTTAACTTAGATACTTTGATTTCAGTTCCAATATTTATTAATCACCAATCAACATTAACAACGATATGTTTGATATGACCGATATGTTCTATATAAGGGTCATAGATGATCTATATGTGTCATCTAAGTGTACATTTGTAAGTTATTTAATGTTTAAGAACTTGGATTAAGTCCATCTCCAATATCTATATAAGTCAACAATCAACATTAAAATCGATATGTTCGATGTGATCGATATGTGCGATATATGGGGTATATCGATATGTGTGATATACGGGGTATAAATAACGGATGTGTGATATAAGTGTGTATTTGTTGGTTATTTGTTGATTTCCATCTTGAATGATCTTAATTTCTGAAAAAACGGAAAAATGACTTTTTTGAGCCATTTCCAACATTTACACCGATATCGGTGATATATCCCGCTATACTCTTTTCCGGATTTGCACCGATACGATATTGATATTTCCGACCTTGCCGCAACCTCTTCCATCCGCTAGAAGTTTCTCCGAATAACTGGGGTGGTTTTGATAAAAAAACCACCTACAAACTTCAAAATCGGACGAAACAGTAGATCAAACCAGTCTGGACAGCAGCTTCTGTGGTACCTCGGGCAACAAAGGTGGTTTCTAGGATGCCACAGACGAAGGTAATATCCCCTAGTGCCCCTAGTGCCACAAGCGGTGGATAGTGGCCGCAAAAACAGTGGCTTGGGCAGCCAGTTGCTGCGGTTGCTACTGTCTCCCGACAACGGTGGTGGCAGTGAAGGCGACTCCTGCTTTTTCAAGGCAGCGGCGGCTGCTGTAGCCGTTGGCTGCTGCTCTCTCTTGAGAGACAACTAGGATTTTGGTGGGAATGAGGTATGATTAGGGCACATGCTCTGGTTTAGGATCTCGTTGTTCTAATACTATGTGGAAAGGAAAAGAATGAAATTGTATTCCATCGAGACCCTAAGATTCTTATATAGGAGAAAATCTCTAAAGAAAATTCATATAAAGTAATCTTAAGAATACGACAACAACAACAACAAAGCCTTTTCCCACAATTAAGTAGGGTCGTCTATATGGATTCTTCGCCTCCATTCAGATCTATCTTGGGTCAATCTCGGACTTATATCCAAAAAACTAAGATCCCTTCGTATAGTCTCTTTCCAACACTTCTTGGGCCGTCCTCGCCCTCTCTTAGCCGGCTCAACATCCCACCACTCGCATCTCCTAACCGGTGCATCAGTTGACCTTCTTTGCAAATGACCAAACCATCTTAAGCGGTTTTCTCGCATCTTATCCTCGATCGGAGCTACACCAACTTTCTTTCTGATTGCATCATTCCGAATCCGATCTTTACGTGTATGTCCACACATCCATCTTAGCATTTTCATTTCTGCTACAGCCATTCTCTGCAATGTCTATGGTTCACAGGCCAACATTCAGAACCATAAAGCATAGCAGGTCTCACGGCTGCTTTGTAAAACTTTCGTTTAATTTTTAAAGGAATTTTCTTATCACAGAGAACAACGGAAGCTCCTCTCCACTTTAGCCAACCTGCATTTATTCTATTAGTAACATCTCCATCAATTTCCCCATCATGTTGCAAAATAGATCCCAGATATCTAAAAAAATCTGTCTTCTGAATGTTATCGTCACCAATCTTCACCTCGATTCCTTCACCATTGCTTCCATCAAAGGTGCATTCCATATATTCCGTCTTAGCCCTACTTATACGAAAACCTTTAGTCTCCAATGCATGTCTCCAAACCTCAAGCTTCTCATTTACTCCATCTCTAGTCTCGTCAATCAACACAATATCATCAGCAAATAACATACACCAAGGTAACTCATCCTGAATGTGACTTGTCAACTCGTCTATAATCAAAGTAAAAAGAAATGGACTCAAAGCTGAACCTTGATGTAAACCAATGTTGATATCAAAATAGTCAGTCTTCCCCGTCGGGGTCCTTACACAAGATAAAGCCCTATCATACATAACCTTTATGAGATTAATGTATAGGATAGGTACTTGTCTCTTCTCCAAAACTCTCCACAGTACTCTCGTGGGGCGGAATCATAAGCCTTCTCCAAATCAATAAAGATCATATGGAGATTCTTCCTTTTAGCTCTATAAATCTCCATTGTTCTCCTCAGCAAATGGATGGCTTCAATGGTTGAGCGACCTGGCATGAATCCGAATTGGTTTTCTTTTATTTGGGAAACTTGTCTCAACCTTCTTTCGATCACACGTTCCCAAATTTTCATAGTGTGACTCATCAGCTTGATACCTATGTAATTTGAACAATTTTGAATGTCTCCTTTGTTCTTATAAAAAGGCACCACGATACTCCTCCTCCAATCTTCAGGCATTTTCTTGCTTCGCCAAATAACATTGAATAGATTCGTAAGCCAAGTCAAACCACGCTCACCTAAAACTTTCCATACTTCTACAGGGATGTCATCCGGTCCAACACCTTTCCCAGGTCTCATAACCTTCAAAGCCTCCTCTACTTCTTTTCTTTGTATTCATCTATAGCATGCACGATTCAAGTAACTTTCACTACTAGCTAGATCACCCAAAGTGATCTCTCTATTTCCTTCTCCAATGAAAAGTTTATGGAAGTATTGCTCCCATCTAGTCTCTATATCCTTCTGAGTAACAAGCATGTGACCTTGCTCGTCCTTAATGCATCTCACTTGAGAAAGGTCTTTGGTCTTTCTTTCTCTTGCTTTGGCCAACCTGAATATATCCTTCTGGCCCTCCTTAGAGTTGAGATTTTTATACAAAACCTCATAAGCTTTTGACTTAGCTTCGCTTACAGCCTTCTTTGCTTCCTTCTTAATAAGTAAATATAAATAAATGATATATTTCGCAGTACATGCGATGGGTGATATGGAGGGTAGGGATGAAAACAGATACAGATATATCCGAATATCCGCTTGCCATATTCGAAAATTACCAGATATGGATATCCGTATATGAATATTAATCGAATATGGATATGTGTTATAAAAATTTTCCGGATACATATACGAATATGGTAATGGATTGAATATCCGGATCCGGATCCGGATATCCGAATACAACATTTAGTATTGTTTTATATATTATTTAATATAATATAAACCACAATCCCATGTTATTATATCAGTATTGTATAATATAATACAATATATTAATGATATTGATTAGCTTTCGTTCGCTTGGAAATGGGCATGAACAAAAGTTATGAAGTCCCATCATCTTTTTGCTTCCGGACAAGAATGCAGGTCTTCTCGACGCTCCCTTTCGTATGATGCAACTTATTTATTTTTCATTGACATTTTTTAAAATCGTCACGAACTTTGATAAAAAAATTCTATTCTTATTCATATGTGGTCTTTATTCTATCCGTATTCAGATTCCATGATTATTGGATCCATATTTGGTTCACTCTTTATTCGATTCATATTTGGATTGGCTCTATTCGATCTGTATTTGGATCCGCTCTTTATTCGATCCATATTCGGATTCGATAAATATCCGAATCGAATTCGTATCCGTATTTCTAAGGATATGGTTTCCTTAATGCATATTCAAATCATATCCATATCCGTATTCGTATTCGATAAAGATGAACCGAATATGAATATGGAAATAGGCATATCCGATCCGTATCCGATCCGTTTTCATCCGTAAATTGGAGGGGGCGATTTCTCTAGAAGCAACAGCAGTAGTTGATGGGATCCAATTGGTGATTTGGACGACATGGAGATGGTGATGCAGCAACAGCAGGCGGTGGGATCCAACCGCCAATTGTTGATTGATAATGAGTCGATGGACACTGGTGATGACGAAAGGTGGACGATGATGGGGTGGGACCGATGACCCTAATAATAATTAGGGCGGGTCTAATACCATATTAATGGAATAGAATGGAATTAATTAAGAGTAAACCTTAGCCCTAGTCAGGAAGAGTACACAAGGTAAACAAAATCTTTCCTTCAGGCTGAACCGAAGCTGTACATATCCACTCTTCTTCACAACATAATTTAGATCGGTTAACAGATAGTGAAACCTAAAAAAAGTGAAAGTGACAAGAAAACAATGAACAAACAGTTGACTGCATTTTGCTTTTTTTTGAATTTGTATAATGTACATTCTGAGCATATTTGAACTCCGGGGTCGAAGAATGATTCACTTTTTGTTAAACGTGAGCTTTAGTCACCATAATGTGGAGGTGCACTTAGTCCAGGGGGGACTTCTTGCACGGGACTTGTATCAATCTTATTGTGATGAACATGGATATGGCGACAAGGGTGGTGGTGGGATTTCCTGTTGAAGGAAGGGATTTCTATTTAATATGAGAAATGGGTGAGAATATGTTGGCGGGTCTGCATATTGAAATGGGATGAGATTTCCTGTGTTTTTGGGGTTGGGTTGGGAGGGGATGAACAAAAGAGTAAATTTTGGGCAGTGGAGATGGTTATGAGTGATGTGATGTAGAAATGTTATCCTTATCTTATTTGCTTTGGTATCCATATTCTTATAGATGCTTATTTATTCCCATAAAAATGAACGTACACGAACTTGATCTTTTATATTAAGAGATACTTGAATTCCTATTCGCATTTGATTTTAGATTATATATGGCAGATGATTCATTCGTAGTTAATTCATATGGTTGTTGTACATGCCCTCATTTGTTTAGTTTGTGTTCTTTTGAGCTGGGAGTAAAAATAAATTGGATTGACTATTTCTATATCGAAAAAAATAAATTGAAGTGATTATTTCTATATTTTTATTTAGCATTTGACTTTATGTTAATAACTGTTTTTCCCAAACATCTCCATCTGTTAATTTAAAATGACCCAAGTGTCGTACCAGCCATCCTTTCTCATTGATACTTTGTTGCTCTTTCTTTCTAGGTCAATCATTTATTTGGAAGGAAATCTTGAGACAAAGATGTTCAGTGATCCCATTTCCGGACTTGTGAGGCGCATAAGGGAAATCGCTATTCGTAGGGATGGTATGAGAAATTTTGCCTCATTTGTTTGCATGTGCTCGTACACATCTTTTGTGCATTCTATTTAGTTTATTTTTAAGGAAATTTCTTTCACCACTTCTGTAGGGATAGCTTGTTTTCATTTTGTTTTTTTTGTGTGGATGAAGCTTGGTTTGTCTTCACACACGATTTTCGTCTAGTACTCATTTCTTTAATCAAGCCGAGGAATACTAACATGCAATCACACTTGTTTGACAAGTTTTCTAAATAATTTCATCTCATCCGCTGATTGCTGGAATTGACATTAGGTTAAACAGTTTCTTTTTTTTATCTGAATGAGAACATGTTCCACT
The DNA here is from genome assembly GCA_037367405.1 of Ottelia alismoides. Taxonomy (NCBI): domain Eukaryota; kingdom Viridiplantae; phylum Streptophyta; class Magnoliopsida; order Alismatales; family Hydrocharitaceae; genus Ottelia; species Ottelia alismoides. The sequence goes on along the minus strand of JAZKJV010008346.1, from coordinate 56,588 downwards.
TTTTATTCTTGACATGCTTGTTTTCCTTTCACATTGAAACTTCATTCTTGTATGTGTAGGTCTTTGCCATTTGCCACTATGTTGACTATTCTTATCTTCTGCAAACCTTCGTCCTCAAGTCTTTTGAAATCCAATAATCCGATCTCTTGGATCATAACATCAATAAAATTTATACTAGATACGTCCTTTTGTATATGCTAAACCCATCTATAATCAAAACTGATCAATATCAAAGTTTTATATCATCCTAGTCCGAGTTCTCATACAAGCTTTCCCTCCCTATCATTATATGCAAAATTGTCCAATTCTTCTATCTTGAACAATGCCAAGATTTCTCTAAATTACAGAAAATAATGGCCTTTTTGATCTTGAGAATGTTAGATGGTGTTTATGCTGCAAAATCATCAAATTCAAATCTCTTGAACAATGTCAACATTTCTCCAAATAACAGAAAGGATGAGCAAGGTCCCAAAATGCTTCAGATACCAACACCAAAATTTCCGCGCACACTTTCTTCAATAACAAAATGTGCTGTTCTGCAGGTCGATTTGTGTTCCTTGGTAAAGGAAATGAGGAGCAAGATCAAGCTGATATTAGGGGTGTTGGATATTTCTGATAATGGCTGCATGATTATTTGCCTGTGTCCGAACGTTGGGCAAATACAGATGTCAGAGGTTTACAATTTTCTCTAGGGTATTCTTACATTTGAAAGAATTGTAGTAATGATTAAGACTGATTGTAACCCCAGTTGTATTCTTGCCTGATCTTAATCTTGTGGCGTAGATCATTTGCTGCAGCACATAAACTCTCAGAGATTACTTACCATCTGAATCAGTAAGGGCATAGCCATTTCAGCTGTAAATGAAACATCATCTGTATGGATCCTCGGAATTGGCGCTACACCGAATTTGCAGTAACCTAGCTGACTTTATAAGCTGATACTCCAACTGTATCTTGACACGAGCAAGATCCGGCACTGGGCCCTCTTGTACTGAGAAAGGAGCTGGGTGAGTTTTTTTATATTCGTAGATTAAATAATTAAACAGAAATCAGGAAAAAAACTATAGCTTTTATACCTTGGTACAGAACATGTTTCAGAGAACCGTCCGACAGAGTTGACGAATGAAGCAAGTTCATCAACAATTTATTGTCAAAAGTAAAAGAAAGAGAGCATTTATCTCTGATCTTGATAGAGTTGACGAATGAAGCAAGTTCATCAACAATTTATTGAAAAGTAAAAGAAAGAGAGCATTTGTCTCTGATCTTGCATCAATACTGATTTTTTCCCGGTGGATTTATCTATTATTAAATAAATTTCTGAAATCGATTACTAAATTTTGGAAGATACAACAATCCGGGAAAAAAATGACAAAATCTTGTGTACTGGCGACACCTGTTCGAATTGTTTGAAACTGGAAAGTACAAGGAATCATTAAATTTACTAATCGTGATCAAATTGGGTTAATACACAGTTTTGTATTTTTTATAGTTACAGCTCTGATTAACTCTGATTCATTTTGAAATCCAGTTTGTATTGCTTCCTGAGTGATGTTTTCCATTACTCATTATATGCGTGGACGTCTAGTTTCCATGTTGCTTCAAAAAATAAAAGAAAAAGGTGAAAATTTTGAGATTCAAAATTATGTACATTTAAGGATGATAATAGTCTGCATGAGATAGGGAATTGGATTTGTTGGAAGAGATTTGTGAAGGATATGGTAAGATCCTCAAGCGCATCACGGAAGCGTGAGCATCGTATCGAATACGATGAGGAACGACTAGTTGGACTAGTTCTATGTAGCGGAAATTTACATTTTTATGTGACGAAACCACATGATCCAAGAATACTTCTCGGATCGTTTTGTCTAAATCACAAACAAGTAATAGGATTACCTCTTGAAGCGCGGTTGTGATTGAGTCTCTAAACGAAGAGTCCTCCTGTCTCAAATCCGATTCGACGGAGGAGATGCTTGCAAGCGTGTTGATGAAACACATGCTTCTCGCAATCCACGTTGATGATCCAAGCGGCGGATCTCTTGATCTCGACACACGAGATCCGACGTCTTCTTCACGAGCGAGGCGTACCGAAGGAGATGGAGATCTACGAGCAAACGATCGGGCAACATAACGACGACGTTGCGGCGATGGCGACTCCCTCTAGGGCATCCATGGTGGATGGCCATGAGAGAGGAAGAGAGAGGGCTGACGTGTAGAGAGAAAGAAAGAGAAGAGAGAGACTTATGTTCTCTTGTGTGTTGTGTGTAAAGAAGAGAAAAGGGGTGCCTCTCCTTTTATAATATTTTGGGATCCATGGATCTCAATCCATGAGCAACACAAATCCAATGGTCCTCATTGATTGTGTTTCTTTTAATGATTAAGATTTGTGTTGGTAAAAATCAACAACAATTAATTTAATAAAAATCAAATATATATTAAATATAATTTGATTTATATCAAATCAATCTCCATTGGAGAAATAGGAAGGAGACAAGCCTCCTTCCATGAATGGAGTGGACGGCCACCACATTCCATGTAGGAAATGTGGACGTCCACCCTCCCCACAAGGAAGGTGGCTTCTTCTCCTTTTTATTCCATGAGATATATTATCCCATTAATTTCTCCAATATTTGCAACAACTTTTGTCGCAAATATATTCACCAAAATAATTCCAAATTATTTTGTAAACATTGCAATCTTGCCATTGGAAAATTGTGAATCACATTCACAACCCAAAATAAAATGTGAATTATATTTTTAATTAATTATTCAATGTGAATCCAATTCACATTAACATTTAATTAATAAATGTAATTTACAAATGGCTATCTCTTATATTTTATAAATCACATTTATAATATATATGACTAATATGGATATTGCTATCCACATTATTCATATCCATGATAATTAAATCACATTTAATCATCTTGGATCTCTATTCTCTTGTGCCCAAATAATATGAATGACATTCACATTATTTACATATTTGATAATTAAATCACATTTAATTATCTCAGATAACTCTCTTTATAATATGGATCAAATTCATATTACTCATGATAATTAAATCACATTTAATTATCATTTTTCTCATTGCTCGGATACATAATATCAACAACTAAATTATCCTGAACTCATTCAAGGATAACACGCTTTCTCCGCGGATACTTGGAGATAAGGACAGGGCGATTGTATTGTTCCACGTATAGTGACTTGGATATTGAGATCATATCTCAAATCCATATCGCGGGCCTTTCATAGATGCTTGATTAAATCAAGACCGCAAATCTAATCTTCTCATTGCATCTGAATCACATTCAGATCAATGTCCAACATTTTGGACCAAAATCAGATTACTTCTCTACTAAGAGGAGTCACTAAAATCCAGACCCGTTTCATCACTCCCTAGGAATGGAAGCGTCATGGTTATACAATCGTTTATGATCACATCACACTCAGATATTCCCAATACCTGTACATCCTGCATACTGGAAGACTCAGAATAAACTCGAACTATTAGATCAACTTTACACTGTCTACTTCAGAGTTCTATCAGTAAGTTTCTCATTCGATCATTGGGAGTCAGAATCAATCATATACTTTCCAAAAGCGTATATCATACCTCGGTCTTGATCATATACTTTTCAAAAATATATATCAAACCTACAAATTAAATCAAGCTTCCAAAGCGAGACGACCGTGCACGGAATTTGATTCTTCCCAATATCTCATGAGTGAGCTCCTGTCTTCCGGTTCAGTAATGAACCTATATGATCCCTTTGAGAGATCGTATTACTCATATGTCCTTATATGCACACCAGCGCGCCGGTGTATAGACGTTGGTTAGTGATGAATCCACGATTCATCATCTCAATATCTTGATCTTAGCAAAATCTCCGAGTAAAAGCTCATAAGAATGTACGTAAATTCATTAAATTAACAAAATGTCTCTTGTAAATAAAACACACTAATTATTGTATATTAGATTGTACAAAATAAATTACACATAAAAAAGCCGCAAAATAAAGGAGTCTTATACATGTAAATAGCCCAAAACTTCATGTATTTTTAATAATTTCATATCAACTCTTTTTTGGCTAATTCTCTCTCCAACATGTTCATATCAATGTATATAACAATACAAAAATACAAAACAAATTAAATGTCAAATAAATGCTCCTAGATCCTAATGGGAAAAAGCCGTAAAGACCAACTTTCTAGCTAAATTCCTGCTCCGTATGAACTCCAAATTCATCAAACTCACTTTTAAAGTTCAAGTTAGAAAATTATCTATCCAACGAAAGTGGTTTCATTAAAATCGGAGCTCATTTGCAAAAGTTGGGTTTTGGGACCTAGATGTACATTGTACATTATTAATATATTCATACTTTTTTCATTTTTTATTGTATCTTTTTTAATTACTAAAAATACAAAAAAATCATGATTGTGTTGTATTTTAATTGTACTATTTTATTGTATTTTTCCATTGTAAATATCTCTTATTAAAAAGACAAAAAAATACATATTAGAAAAGTAAAAAATGTGTACATGGTGTTTTGTCTTCTTTTGTAAATTCTCCACTTTTTGTCTTCTCTTTTTAATTTATTGTAACTAAAGTAGCCAACTTTATTTCATTTATTTATTTAATTTCCATTCTCTACAATAACCACCATTCAACTCTTTACCACCAACCTCCATTCAACTCCACCATTTTTTAAACCTCTCATTCAACTCCATTAATAATATAACCTCCCACCACTTTAATAACCTCTCATTTCATCATCTATATATACATCCTACCCTCCTCAATTTACCTTTGATCCATCTTTATGTGAGGAGAGCTAAGTTCCCAGAGTTGAATCGGTGACAGCGACGCAACCGCGGTCGAGCGACGACGGCCCTCTCTCCGGTGTGATCCGTTGGTTTTTTGGCCAACATCGTAGCCGCATCCGCGCGCTGCTCGAGCTCATCGCACACCGGCGATTTGAGCGAAGACCGTGCTCACGAGAGCACTTCATAGGCGAACGTCCATCTTAGCAGCGGTGGGGAGAAACCACCGCCGCCGCACCACCAGGCCGCCGCCCCTCTCCCCATCGCAGCTGGCGCCAGCCCCCCGACCCCCGTTTCTAGCCGGTCGCGACCCCGCGCGTCCCTCCGCCTCACCACCGCGGCCTGCCGCCGCCCCCCTCGCTCTGTCCTCCGCGCCCACGCGCGGCAGCCGCGAGCCACACCCCGCCCCAGCCGGTCGCGCCCTCTCGCCGCCGCCAGAGCGCCGCCAACCTCCCGCCAGAGCGGTGCCGACCCCTCCGCCGGTCGCGCGTGGCCGCTCCCGCCGCCGATCACACCTTTTTCCTTTGGGTTCTTCTCCCATCGGATGCAAGAGGAAGAAGAAGGTAGCTCTTATTTTTTTATTATATTGTAAAAATTGTGTAAATATTTTATATAGTTTCCGTAATTACAAAATAGTCCCTGTGCATAAGTTTAAGTTTTCTTTTTAATTTCTGTATTGCACAAAGACCCATATGTTTGTGTGTTTATTTGGACCTTGTTTTGGCGTCCTTTTATTTAAAGAAAAATAACATTGTGTGGAGCAACTTACTCTCTGTCATCAGAATATTTATTTATATTTTTGTGGTCTTTGGGTAATTAACTAAAATTGTTCAACTGAAATTTTGCATAGTTTACCCATTCCGTGCTGTTAAATTTATATCTCACACACGGTTGCTCTGAAAATTCTACAAAAAATATATATGATGCCTTGATATGTGATGAACTTATTGTCCAAATTTCATCCAAAATGGAGTTGTCTTGTGCCTGGAATAATTTGTAGAGTGGATATAGTATTTGAATTTTAATTAAATCCATGTATATCCTTTTTGCAAAAGTTCAACTCTTCTGGATTGCTTATCTAAATATCTTTTTGAGATAATTTGCTCTCTGACTAATTTGATAACATGGATTTAATAGGAATTAATTACTCATTTCCACTCTGTTTTCACTAAAAAATCCATAAAAAATTCATAACTTGTCAAAAAAATCCAAAAATATTACTGTACCTTCCTTGCATCATGGTTATGTTCCAGTAAATTTTTCATGATTTTTGCTTACTGTTTGTGTGACAAATTGCGAAAAAACCCATAAAAAGTGTGCATTTTTCATTGTTGCATGTTATCCCCGAAAAATACAAAAAAATATGTTTGGTGTTCATCATTGGCTTAGGATTCTAGGAAAAATATAATTTGGCTAAATTGGACTAATTTGACATTAAAATAATTTGGCCTTTTTGTGTGTTTTCTAAGTGTCATAATTCACCCACATTTGCATTTGCATTTGTTCTTGCAATAAAAAAAATCTAAAAAAATACCACTTGGAAATCTAGATCTTTATTTTCAAATTAAACCCAAGTTGTTCCTTTGCCTCCCTGTGTTCGACCCCGGACTTGCCCGGGATATAAATTAAAGCCGAGACACTCTTCACGGAGATCTTCTCACGGTTCTGACCGAAACGCTAAGTACACGTGCTACAACGTGACCGAATTATTTATCGTATTTAGCGTCTCGTCAGATGGCGCCGTTGCCGGGGAGGCAAACGACTTAGAGATTAGTTTAAAAATTTGGATTTAGATTTCACTTACTCGGGTAGTCTGACCCCCGAGCCACTTTGTAGTTAATCCATTTTCTGTCATTTTTCCTCTTCAATATTTTTGTATATATTTTGTTGTTTATCTCTCTAATATAAATCTCATTTTCCTTGCGAGGGTCCGGTGGACTTGGAGTGCATCGGAGGTCGACGGACGCGACGCGCGCCGACTGCTGAAGAGCTTGGAGAATTTATTTATCTTCGAGAGAATTTTTGTAAATTGTTGTAATTATTTAGGTAGTTGCTCATTTATAGCGGCTTTTGTTTGAGAGCTCGCGTGTGTAAAAAAGACTTGGACATTTGTGGTGTGTCGAGACCTGTTTCACTCTCCGGTGAGGGTGGGGCTCGACTTGAGTGGCGAAACTAAGGATTAGGCACACGATAGCTTAGAATCAAATTTGTTTGTGCCCATCGTAAAGTTAGGCCAGACATATCTTAGAAGATTCACATATCTTATAAGATTCATAATGAGACGCACATAGACACGTACTACTTAGCTCAAATTCAATCAATTCCTCCCCGCTAATAGTATACTGTTTAGGTGCGGTTTTTCTCGATCTGCATGCATTTAGTGTAACATTTATAAATTCTGTTCTGCATAACGCATGAAGAGTGCTGGGATTCACTGTAAGTATACCTTCTTCTGAGCATGCATCATAGTTTCTTGTTTGCATTCTGATTTCCGATTCCCCTCTTGTTTTATAACTTAAGGTCAAAAGGAAATTGGGACTGAACGGTAGACGTGCTTGTGTATTCACATAAATTTCAAGTGATAACCTAACTCTAAAATTGGGACTGAATTGAGCAGGTCGATTTAAAGTAATTGGAATAAAAAGAACCCCTGTTCTCGGGTGCATAAAGCCCTCATTGTTTGTTTTACTTGCAAGTGAGAGAGAGACGACCCTAGGATAGAGCCAAGTCTGGATTTCTTACTTACTACTGGTTCTTTATTTTCAGGCGATTAGCTACTTTTCAGTAAGGAATACGGTAGTCGTATTTATACGGTCCGGACTTCCTTAGCAGAGTGGGAGGTTTAGAGGGCGCTTTAGTCCTCAAGGAACGGGCTTCGGCTTGTACTTACTCCTATACTGGCTGAAAGTAGGCCAAACTAGTCGTAAGAATCGGGTCAGTCAGTAGGAAAATACGAGCACCTAACAGCTCGTTAATCTTTCCAAGATTGTATTTCTCACCAACTAAAATTGACAAGATAATTCGGCCGAACTCTTACGGCCTTCACGTGTTGCGTTGGTGAAATCGAGGGTTTGGATTGTGTTTGTATTGTGTGAGTTCACTCCGCACATCTACGTGCACCGTAGAACTAGCGCCTCGTTGAAATATCGTGTTCTAATCGGTTCTTTTGACATCGAAGATGACTGATTGGGGGGATAATTATTCGGACCTTACGAATTTCCCGTTGAACCCTCCAAGAAGTATGTCTTCACAGGTCCATGCACAACGTGGACCAACCTGGACTCATGACCCTCTTGAGCCCAGGATCACCCACTCTCGGGATGGTTACTCTCAAACCATTCCCTTTCTCTCTTCCCACCTCACCGAGGAAGACCTTCGCCTCGATGAGAATATCTTGATTCACAAATCCTCTTCTAATCAAGAACACATTGCTGATTCAGGCCATATAGAAGACACAAGTAAAATGCCTCCAAAGAAGAAAGAAGAGGAAGAAGAGAACAATGAAGACCCAATGAAAATGATACTTGCCAGATTAGCTGCATCTGAGCAGCAACAAGCATTACTGAGAGCTCAGTTAGGACAGTTAAATGTTGGGGTCCAACTACCAATGGATGCGGCATATAACCCCGGACAATATCAAATTCGGACTACTTGAATCCGGCCGAGCCCGAGGTTGATTTTGAATTGAAGCCGCATTTTCTGAACCTGTTGCCACACTTTGATGGGAATGCTTCTGAGGAACCATATGCATTCCTAAGGGACTTTGAGCTCATCTGCGCTAACCTCAAAAATCAAAATGTTAGCCAGGATTATATTAGGCTCAAAGCCCTTCCATTTGCCTTGGGTGGCAAAGCTGATTACTGGGTAAAGAATCTTGGGATCGTTGTCACCACATATGCCCAGTTCAAGGACCTGTTTTTGAAGAAGTTCTACCCTTTGAGTAGAACTAACATGATGAGGATGCGCATTACGAGTTTTTCCCAATTACCCCATAAAGCTTTTTGTGATGCTTGGGAAAGATTCAAGGACATCCTGCAGAAGTGTCCCTGTCATGGACTAAATGATAACATCTTGGTCCAATCATTTTTCACTGGTCTCAACCCTGAGATGCAGGGTTTAGTGAGCGCTGCCTGTGGAGGCAGCTATACATCACGAGGAGCGAATACCGTCTGGAGGGTATTCGAGCAGATGGCTGAAACTAGCCGCTCACAGATGGCCAGCAGGGCCTATACACCATCCCCCAGTTCACTCTCACTTGGAGGGGGAAAATCAGCTGTAGTTGATCTCTCTCAGGATGTGATCCCTAGTATGGGACTCCTTGCTGACAAGCTTACTGTAGTAGAGAGGATCGACAGGAGGATTGATGAGTTAGACCGGAGCGTCTCCAAGATCCCAAAACAAATGGAGGAGTTGACTGATAGGGTATCTAAGATAAAGATACCTGCCGTGACTGCACCCTCTGCTCCCGTATACCGAGTTCACCATGTTCAGGAGCAGTTGGTGTCAGGGCAACCCCAGCCGTGGGAGCAGGACCAATCCTATACCCACTCTTTCCAGCAGCCACCTCCATTAGCAGAGACAGTCCAGGAGGAACCTCCACCGGTTTGGGAGGTGAATGGAGTATGGTATACTCAGGACCCTGCCAGGCAGGGAAGTACGGGAGACCGACAGACCTACCAGCGTCCCCCGACCTTTCACAACACCGCATTCACCTCCGCACCACCTCCTTCACAGCAGAGCCCTGGATCCCAGCCCCAGCAACAGAGGCAGCAGTACCAGCAGCATGGCTGACAGGGCCATTACCAGGCGGGCCAGCAGGGCCCGCAACCCCAGCAGCAGCAGAGGCAGTACTCTGGCCAGCAGGGCCAGTCTTCCCGTTCTTCTTCCCAGTCTTATCCACTTCCTTCTTCGTCTAGTCCTGTGGATATACAGCAGCAGATACTCGACGAGCTACGTTCCTACAGGAACGAGATTCATGACTTACGGGTGGATGTCAACCGCCTGTCTAGATGGCGAGACGAGCAGACTGCACCTTCTACCTCTATCCCAGCCCAAGTTCACGCTAACCCCAATAGCCTGAATAGATCTAGTTCTCAGCAGCACTTTGGTCAGGTATACTATTCAGCATCTCCTAGATCTGAACATGAGATTCTTTCGTGTGACGAGGCTAACCACATGTCACTCAGGAGTGGAAGGACCGTGACCGTACCTGACCGGGCGAGGGATACGAGGAGGGGCATCTCTGGAGCTCTACCTGAGGAGTCTTCAGAGGACGAGGAGGAGAGGCATCATATTTCGGAGCCCCATCAGCACCATTCGAGGATTTCTACTCAGGGAGCCGAGAGGAGGAGGAGAGCACGTATGCAACATCGTCAGCATGGATATTCTTCTGAGTCTACGGAGGACCTTGCATCTCCGGTTGTGACGGATACCACTCCAGCTTCTATTCCACAACCTGTAGTAGATAGAATTGATTTCGATTCCATGTTGCATCAAAAAGATTCATGTATGAAGAACTCTGTTTCTGTTAATGCCAAGAATGATCTTTCAGTTCATGATTCAGACTCTTCATCCTCTATTTCCCTAGCTTCAATCCCTTTCCCCGTGCTCTTACGGCAGGAAAGCGCATCAAAAAGATTCAGAAAGATGACCCCGATATGGCACGGTTTTGTAAAGAAAACATCACAGTTAAGGTGCCATTTGATGAATATGTGGCTAACCATCCTGCCTTCCAAAAATACCTTAAGGTGAGATGCACACCTACAAGGGTTAGCAGGAAGAAAGATAACCGAAATGTAAAGACACATGTCTTATCGGTAGCCACAACCTATTGTGTCAAGAATCAGACTTTGCCAAGGAAAAAGAGAGACATGGGTGCTCACTATGTGGAGAGTCGTATTGACGACATTGCGTTTGCACGCACACTCTTAGATAAGGGTTCTTCAATCAACTTACTTCCCTTAGCATTATATCAGAAATTGGAGTTGGGACCACTTCGCAAATCTAGAGCCTTACTCCAATTCGCAGATCGTTCAATGAAGAGACCTAAGGGAGAAGTGAAGAACGTCGTTATCTCGATTGAGGGGCAGAACTATCAGGTGGACTTCACAGTCTTGGACATGGAGACCCCCAATCATTGGAGAGAATCTCAGATCATTCTTGGGCAGCCCTTCCTTAGGACCGCAGGCGCAGCTTTCGATTATGGTACGGGAATGATGAAGTTCCGTTCTCCAGGCGGAGAAGTGAACCTTGAGATGAAGCAAACCAAGTGTCAGCGACCTGATTCAGAGAGTAGCACAGAGTACTCATCTTCAGAGGCAGATTGCAGTTTGATTAGCACAGTTGGGATTTGGGGACAGATTCCTTCAGGACAGAGCGAGACCCTTTCATCTGGAGTGGATATGGTGCATGATGCAGTTTGCCAGGTGTTGTCTGATCTTGTGGGAGATGCGTCAACCTATTCCCATGATGACACAGAGATCCATCTGGATCTGTCAGTTCCATCCCCTTCGGAACGATCATGGGATATAGATGATGAGTCGGACGCGGCTTTGGCCGAACTACCGCGTTTCTTTGGCGATCCGACTCCCGATACTTCTGATTTGGTGGCGAGTACTACTCAGCTTAGCCCACCTTCATGCAGCACGGAACCAGATTCAGATTCAGTTCAGCCAGATCTGCTTGATGATACCACATTGCCAGAACTGAAATCACTACCTCCTACACTCAAGTACGCCTTTCTTGCGGGACCCAACTAAAAAAATTTATAAAAAAATTTAAAAAAATTAAAAAAAGCAACAGCAGCAGCGGTGGGAACACCCACCGCCGCCGCTCCTTCTTCCCATCACCGCCGCCCGCCACCGACGCTCCCAGGCCGCCCCGCCAGCCCTCAGCGCGGCCATCAGCCGACCGCCGCCCCACCAGAAGCCCGCCGCTTCGCGCGGCCACCATCCAGCCGTAGCGGCCATCGCTGCCGCCCCATTCCAACCGCGGCCCACCGCCGCCGCTCCTTCTTCCCATCACCGCCGCCCGCACACCACCGACATCCTCCACCGACGCCTCCAGCTCTCCGCCGCCGGCGCGTGGTGCGCGCCGCCCTCCTCGCGGCCGCGCGTGGCCGCGCTCTCGCCGCCGCCGCCCACTACCTTTTGGGTTCTCATCCCGTGCCCAGCAAGAAGAAGGTCTTTTCTTTTTATATTTTTTTATTTGTAAAAATTGCATTTTCTTCATTTATAATTTCTGTAATTGCATATTAGTCCCTGTATATATTTGCTTTGTGAATATTGTTTTCTGTATTGCACAAAGACCCCTCTATTTATATGTTAATTTGGATATCTGTTTGGCATCCCTTTTATTCAATGAAAAATGTGTTCATGTTGAGCAACTAAATGTCTACATTTTGACTATTTATTTATATTTTTATGAGTAATGGGTAATTAATTAAAAATGGTTAACTGAAATTTTGCATAGTTTACCCATTCTGTGCTCTTAAATTTATATCTCACACACGGTTGCTCTAAAAATTCCAAAAATATTATATATGATGCCTTGATATGTGATGAACTTACTATCCAAATTTCATCAAAAATGGATTTGTCTTGTGCCCAAAATAATTCGTAGAGTGAATTTAGTATTTGATTTTTTATTAAATCCACATAAATCATTTTTACAAAATTTCAACTCTCCTGGATTGCTTATCTAAATATCTTTTTGAGATAAATTTCTCTTGGACTAATTTTATAACGTGGATTTAATAGGAATTAATTACTCATTTCCACTCTGTTTTCACTAAAAAATCCATAAAAAATTCATAACTTGTCAAAAAAATTCCAAAAAACTTACTGTAGCTTCCTTGCATCATGTTTTCATTCCAGTAATTTTTTCATGATTTTTGCTTTCTGTTTGTGTGATAAATTGCAAAAAAGACCCTCAAAAAGTGTGTATTTTTCATTGTTGCATTTTTAAGTCCTAAAATTCCAAAAAAATGTGTTTTGTTTTCATCTCTGGATTAGTATTCTAGGAAAAATATATTTTGGCTAAATTGGATTAATTTCTCATTAAAATTAATTTGACTAAGTTGTATGCTTTCTTAGTGTCTTAATTCACTTGCATTCACCTTTCACCTTTTTTTTTGCATAAAAAATCTAAAAAAATACCGTTGAATATCTAGATCTAAGTTTTCTAACTAAAACCCAAGTTGTTCCTTTGCCTCCCTGTGTTCGACCCTGGACTTGCCCGGGATATAAATTAAAGCCGAGACACTCTTCACGGAGATCTTCTCTCGGTTCTGACGGAATCGCTAAGTACACGTATTACAACGAACACGAATTAATTTACCGTATTCAGCGACTCGTCAGATGGCGCCGTTGATCGGAGGAGGCGGGCGGAGGGGCGGCGGTCCTGGAGAGCTGTGGGTGGTTGGCTAGCTGGAGCCGCGGTTGGAGGTGGCTGAGGTGCTGCGTGCGCCCGCGGGGGAGTGCCGCCTTCTGCGGCTGGGAGCCGGGGCAGCGGCGGCGCCACGCGCGGCCGCTTAGAGCGGCGGAGGCGTGGGGCCGCTTAGAGCGCGGGGCCTCTTGGTGGAGGCGGCGAGATGGGCGGCGGCGGTGGGTTCTCCCACCGTTGCGTTTTTTAAATTTTTTTTAATTTTTTTTCGATTTTTACTGATGTAAAAGAAAGGAATTTTTTGTTTATATATTTTTTTTAATTTTTTTTAATTTCCTTAAAAAAGGAATGAAACAAATGAGAAACAAAATGATGTGGTGGTGTATGATGATGATGATGGAGATGAGTGATGAAATAAAATAGTGGGGTGATATGATGGACTAAAGAAATTACAAAGATAAAAGTGAAGACAAGATGAACTAATGAGAATAAAATTACCTACGATGAATGTCGTCGCCTATGGAGTGCTCACGAGAGCACGGTCCTCGCTCGAATCGCCGGCGAGCGATGAGCTCAAGCAGCGCGCGGATGCGGCTGCGATGTTGGCCAAAATGCCAACGGATCTCACCGGAGAGAGGGCTATCGTCGCTCGACCGTTGTTGCGTCGCTGTCACCGATTCAACTCAGGGAACTAGGCTCTCCTCACATAAAGATGGATCAAAGGCAAATTGAGGAGGATGGAATGTATATAAAGAGATGGAAGAAATGGAAGTTAAAATTAAGATGGAGTGGGATGGAGGTTAATAAAATGGTGGAGTTGAATTAGAAGTTAGAAAAATGGTGCGGTTGAATGGAGGTTGGTGGTAAAGAGTTGAATGGTGGTTATTGTAGAGAATGAAAATTAAATAAATAAATAAAATAAAGTTGGCTACTTTAATTACAATAGAATAAAAAAGAAGAAAATAAATAGTGGAGAATTTACAAGGGAAGACAAACAACATGTACACATTTTTTTTACTTTTCTAATATGTAATTTTTTTGTCTTTTTAATAAGAGATATTTACAACGGAAAAATACAATAAAATACTACAATTAAAATACAACACAAATATGTTTTTTTTGTATTTTTAGTAATTAAGAAAGATACAATAAGAATTAAAGAAAGAATGAATATATACATGGTATACAATGTACATCTAGGTCCCAAAACCCAACTTTTGCAAACGAGCTCCGATTTTAATGAAACCACTTCCATTGGATAGATAATTTTCTAACTTGAACTTTAAAAGTGAGTTTGGTGAATTTGGAGTTCATACGGAGCGGGAATTTAGCTTGGAAGTTGGTCTTTACGGCTTTTTCCCATTGGGATCTAGGAGTATTTATTTGAGGTAAAATTTGTTTTGTATTTTTGTATTTTTATATACATTGATATGAACATGTTGGAGAAAGAATTAGCCAAAAAGGAGTTGATATGAAATTATTAAAAATACATAACGTTTTGGACTATTTACATGTATAAAACTCCTTTGATTTTGCGGCTTTTTATGTATAATTTATTTTATACAATCTAATATACAATAATTAGTGAGTTTTATTTACAAGAGTCATTTTGTTAATTTAATGAATTTATGTACATTTTTCTGGGATTTTACTCGGAGATTTTGCTAAGATAAATATATTGAGATGATGAATCGTGGATTCATCAGCCCGCACGCCCACAGACACCCTCCAACGCGCGCGTGCGCGCGCGCACCCAGACACACACCCCCGCACACATCTGTGCTCAGAAACTCACGTACACATACCCGCTCACTCGCACCCCCTCGCACACACACATACCCACCCGCGCGCGCGCCTGTAGACACACACGCACCGCACCCGGACACACGCGCCTACGCCTGCCCCCAGACACATACACCAGCACGTGCGCCCGTACGTCCGCCCACAGATACAGGTACACATCCGCACGTGCGCGCCCGCGTGTGCTCTCATGCACACGCGGGCCCCGCACAGTCGCACTCGCATGCCGCCGCGCGGTGGCCCGCATGCCCCGAGACACTCGCCCGCGCGCTCCTGCACGTGCGCACCCAGACACACACCCCCGCACACATCTGTGCTCAGACACTCATGTACAAGTACCCGCTCACTCATGCCCCCTCGTACACACACATACCCACCCGCCTGCACGCCCGTAGACACACACGCATACAGACACAGCAGCGTGCCTCTGCCAGCCTGCACGCCTGCTCGCACCCACACAGTCACACGCACACACACAAGCACAAGCATAGATATTCGCACATGTACGCTCTTGCACCTGCGCGCACACACCCGTGCCCCCGTGGACCATACCCACGCGTGCGGTGCGCTCCTGTGTCCGTGTGCGTATCCGCACCCGGACCCACGCGCCAATGCCCGCCCCCAGACACACGCACCGGCCTGTGCACCCGTACGTCCGCCCACAGATACAGGTACACATCCACACGTGCGCGCCCGCGCGCGTTCTCTTGCATACGCGAGCCCTGCACACTCGCTCTCGCACGCCGTCGCACGGGGGCCCGCACGCCCACAGACACCCGCCTGCGCGCGTGTGCACGTGCGCACCCGGACACACACCCCTGCGCGCGCCCGCGCTCAGACACACACGTACACGTACCCGCTCACTCGCGCCCCCTCGCACACACACACATACGCACCCGCCCGCATGCCCCTAGACACACACACACACATGGACACAGCCACGTGCACCTGCCAGCCTGCGCGCTCGCTCGCACGCGCCTAGTCACACGTACACACACAAGCACAAACATAGATATATTCAACCGCACTCTCTTGAACCCGTGCACACATACGTACGAACACAGCCACGTGTACCTGCCAGCCTGCGAACCCGCTCGCACGCGACCAGTCACACGCACACACACAAGCGCAAACATAGATATACGCACACGCACGCCCTTGCACCTGTGCACACACACGCACGGACACAGCCACATGCACCTACCAGCCTGCGCGCCCACTCGCACGCGCCCAGTCACACGCACACACACAAGCACAAACATAGATATACGCCCACGCACACCCTTGCACCCGTGCGCACACACGAGCCCCCGCAGACCACATACATGCAGGCGGGTGCACACATGTGTCCATGTGCGTGTCCGCACCCAGACATACGCATTTCCTCCCGAACCCAGACACATGCACCGGTACGTGCTTCCGTACGTCGCACCCAGACACAGGTACACACCTGCACGTGTGCGCCCGCACGTGCTCTCTTTCTCACGCGAGCCCCGAACACTCGCGCTCGCACGCCGCCGCACGCGGGCCCGCTCGCCCACAGAAACCCGCCCTTGCGTGCTTGCGTGCGTGCCCCGGACACACCCTCCCGAGCGCGCTCTCTTGCTCCCGCGGTCCCGCACACTCGCACTCGCACGCTGCCGCGTGCGGGTCCGCAAGCCCACAGATCCCCGCCCGCACGCCCGTAGACACACACGCACATGGACACAGCCGCGTGCATCTGCCAGCCTGCACGCCCGCTCGCACACACACAGTCACACGCACACACATGCACATGCATTGATATTCGCACAGGCGCACTCTTGCACCCGCGTGCACACACCCGTGCCCCCGTTGACCACACACACGCGTGCGGTACGCGCTTGTGTCCGTGGGCGTCTCCGCATCCGTACACCCGCACCTCCGCCCGCCTCCTGACACACGCATCGGCACATGCGCCCGTACGTCCGCCGACAGATATAGGTACACATCCGCACGTGTGCGCCCGCGCGTGCTCTCTTGCACATGCGGGCCCCGCACACTCATGCTCGCACGCCGCCGCGCGGGGGTTCGCATGCCCACAGAACACCGGCCCACGCGCGTGCGCGCATGCGCACCCAGACACACTCCCCCGCGTGCATCCGCGCTCAGACACTCACGTACACGTACCCGCTCACTCGCGCCCCCTCGCACACACACATACCCACCCGCCCGCGCGCCTGTTGACACACACACACACGAACATAGCTGCGTGCCTCTGCCAGCCTGCACGCCTGCTCGCACACACACAGTCACATGCACACACACAAGTACGTGCATAGAAATTCGCACGCCGCCGCACGCGGGCCCGTACGCCCACAGACACCCGCCCTCGCGTGCTTGCGTGCACCCACACGGACGCACAATCCCGCGCACGCTCTCTTGCTCACGCGGTCCCCGCACACTCGCGCTCGCACGCCGCTGCGCGCGGGCCCGCATGCCCACAGACCCCCCGCGCGCCCGTAGACACACACGCATACGGATACAGCCACGTGCATCTGCCAGCCTGCACGCCTGCTCGCACACACACAGTCACACGCACACAAAAAGGCACATGCATAGATATTCGCACACGCGCACTCTTGCACCCACGCGCACACACCTATGCCCCCGTGGACCACACACACGCGTGCGGTGCGCACCTGTGTACGTTTGCGTATCCGCACCCGGACACACGCACCTACGCCCGCACCCAGATACATGCACCGACACGTGCGCCCGTACGTCCGCTCACAGATACAGGTACACACCAGCACGTGCGTGCCCGCGCGCGCCCTCTTGCACACGCGGGCCCCACACACTTCGCGCGCTAGCGCGCTTACACGGACACACACCGCCTCCACATGCTTTTTGCTCACGCAGGCCCCGCACACTCGCGCTCTGACGTCGCCGCGCGCGGGCCCGCACGCCCACAGACACCCTCCCACGCACGCATGCGCGTACGCACCCAGACACACACCCCCGCACACATCTGTGCTCAGACACTCACGTACACGTACCCGCTCACTCGCGCCCCCTCGCACACACACATACCCACCCGCGCGCGCGCCCGCAGACACACACGCACCGTACCCGGACACACGCGCCTACGCCTGCCCCCAGACACATACACCAGCACGTGCGCCCCTACGTCCTCCCACAGATACAGGTACACATCTGCCCGTCCGCGCCCGTGTGTGCTCTCTTGCACACACGGGCCCCGCACACTCGCGCTCGCATGCTGCCGCGTGGGGGCCCGCATGCCCCCAGACACTCGCCCGCGCGCGCCTGCACGTGCGCACCCAGACACACTCCCCCGCACACATCTGTGCTCAGACACTCATGTACAAGTACCCGCTCACTCGTGCCCCCTCGTACACACACATACCCACCCGCCTGCACGCCCGTAGACACACACGCATACAGACACAGCAGCGTGCCTCTGCCAGCCTACACGCCTGCTCGCACACACACAATCACACGAACACACACAAGCACAAGCATAGATATTCGCACATGTGCGCTATTGCACCTGCGCGCACACACCCGTGCCCCCGTGGACCATACCCACGCGTGCGGTGCGCTCCTGTGTCCGTGTGCGTATCCGCACCCGGACCCACGCGCCAATGCCCCCCAGACAAGCACCGGCCCGTGCACCCGTACGTCCGCCCACAGATACATGTACACATCCACACGTGCGCGCCCACGCACGTTCTCTTGCACATGCGAGCCCTGCACACTCGCTCTCGCACGCCGTCGCACTGGGGCCCGCACGCCTACAGACACCCGCCTGCGCGCGTGTGCACGTGCGCACCCGGACACGCACCCCGCGCGCGCCCGCGCTCAGACACACACGTACACGTACCCGCTCACTAGCGCCCCCTCGCACACACACATATGCACCCGCCCGCACGCCCCTAGACACACACACACACATGGACACAACCACGTGCACCTGCCAGCCTGCGCGCTCGCTCGCACGCGCCTAGTCACACGTACACACACAAGCACAAACATAGATATATTCAACCGCACTCACTTGAACCCGTGCGCACATACGTACAGACACAGCCACGTGTACCTACCAGCCTGCGCACCCGCTCGCACACGGCCAGTCACCCACACACACAAGCACAAACATAGATATACGCACACGCACGCTCTTGCACCCGCGCGCACACACGTGCCCCCGCAGACCACGCACACGTAGGCGGTTGCACACATGTGTCCGTGTGCGTGTCCGTACCCGGACATACGCACTTCCGCTCGTACCCAGACACACGCACCAGTATGTGCTCCCGTACGTCGCACCCAGACACAGGTACACACCCAGACGTACACGCGCGCGCACGCCGCCGCACGCGGGCCCGCACGCGCACAGACACCCGCCCTCGCACGCTTGCGTGCACGCACACAGACGTACACACCCACGTGCGCTCTCTTGCTCACGTGTTCCCCACACACTTGCGCTCGCACGCCACCGCGCGCGGGCCCGCACGCCCACAGACCCCCGCCCGCGCACTCGTAGACACACACGTCCATGGACACAGCCGCGTGCTTCTGCCAGCCTGCATGCCCGCTCGCACACACATAGTCACTCGCACACATACAAGCACCGGCATAGATATTCACGCACGCGTGCTCTTGCACCCGCACGCACACAACCGTGCCCCTGTGGAACCCACACACGCGTGTGGTGCGCACCTATGTCCGTATGCGTATCCGCACCTGGACACACGCACCTACTCCCGCACCCAGACACACGCACCGGCATGTGCGCCCGTACGTCCGCTCACAGATACAGGTACACACCAGTACGTGCGCGCCCGCGCGCGCTCTCTTACACACGCGGGCCCCGCAAACCCGCGCTCGCACGCCATCACGTGCGGGTCCTCCGACACCCGCCCTCGCACACGTGCCTGCGCGTACACGGACACACACCCCCGCACACGCTCTTTTGCTCTTGCGGGCCCTGCACACTCGCACTCGCATGCCGCCGCGCGTGGGTCCGCACTCCCGCAGACACCCGCCCACGCGTGCATGCGCGCGCACATACAGACACACACCCCCACGCTCGCCCGCGCTCAGACACACGTACACGTACCCGCTCACTCGCGCCCCCTCGCACACACACATACCCACCCGCCCGCGTGCCCGTAGACACCCACGCACACGGAGAAGCCACGTGCAACTGCCAGCCTGCACGCCCACTCGTACATACACAATCACATGCACACACACAAGCACATGCATAGATATTCGCACACGCACGCTCTTGCACCCGCGCGCACACACCCATGCCCCTGTGGACCCCACACACACATGCGGTGCGCACCTGTATCCGTGTGCGTATCTGCACCCAGACACCACCTACACACGTGCCCCCACAGACCATGCACATGCTGGCGGGTGCCCACATGTGTCCATGTGCGTGTCCGCACCAGGACGTACGCACCTCCGTGAAGGATATGGTAAAATCCTCAAGCGTATCACGGAAGCGTGAGCGTCGTATCGAATACGACGAGGAGCGACTAGTCGGACTAGTAGCTCGATGCAACGGAACTTAAAAATTTTATACGATGAAACCACATGATCCGAGAACACTTCTCGGATCATTTCGTTTAAACCACAAACAAGTATTAGGGTTACCTCTTGAAGCGTGGTTGCGATCAAGTCTCTAAACGAAGAGACCTCCTGTCTCAAGTTCGATCCGACGGAGGAGACGCTTGCGAGTGCGGGGATGAACCGTGTGCTTCTCGCAATCCATGTTGATGATCCAAGCGGCGGATCTCCTGATCTCGACACACGAGATCCGTCATCTTCTTCACGAGCGTGGCGCACCAAAGGAGACGGAGATCCACGAGCAGACGATCGGGCAGCATAACGACGATGCTGCCGATGAAGAACCTCTCCATAGCATCCATGGTGGACGACCATGAGAGGGAGAGAGAGGGCTGACGTCTAGAGAGAAAGAGAGAGAGAGAGAGAGACGCTTCTCAAGTATTATGTGTAATGAGAGAGCATGGGTATGCCTCTCTATTTATAGGGTTTTGGGATCCATGGATCT
Source organism: Ottelia alismoides (assembly GCA_037367405.1). Classification (NCBI taxonomy): domain Eukaryota; kingdom Viridiplantae; phylum Streptophyta; class Magnoliopsida; order Alismatales; family Hydrocharitaceae; genus Ottelia; species Ottelia alismoides. The sequence goes on along the minus strand of JAZKJV010008346.1, from coordinate 35,512 downwards.
CAATCCATGGGACATATAAAATCAATGGATGAGATTGATTTATGTCAATCCAATGGTCAAGATTGTTGTTGATAAAACCAACAAATTTAGGTTAAAATATATTTGACAAAATCAAATATAAATTAGTCCTAAATCAAACCAATAAATAAGGAGAGAATACATACATGGAGATTACAATTCCATGTATAACATGGTGGACGGCCAACCATTCCAAATAGGACATGGGTGCCGCCCACCCCTTTCCTAATGGAGGGTAATCTCATGATAATTCATGAGATTGCATATCTCCATGGAAATTCTCTATCTTTATTTATTTCCAACAACTTTTGTTGGGTTTTATTCTTCAAAAATAATTCACAATTATATTTGAGAATATTGCAATCTTGTCAAGGAAAAATTGTGAATCATATTCACAACCCAAAACAACATATAATTTACATTGTCAATTAATTACACAATGTGTATCCAATACACATAATAATTAATCAACACATATAAATTATAATTAGCTCTCTTTAATACATTATAAATCTCATTTATAATATATTATGAATAATTGGATATTGCTATCCACATTATTATCATCCATGATAATTAAATCATATTTAATCATCTTGGATCTCTTTATCTCAGGTTTTCAAACAATATGAATTACATTCACATTATTCACATCTTCGATAATTAAATCATATTCAATTATCTTAGATAACTCTCTTTATAATATGAATCAAATTCATATTAATCTTGATAATTAAATCACCATTTTCTCAATGCTCGGATACATTTTATCAACAATGAAATTATCCTGAACCCATTCAAGGATAATGCGGTTTCTCCGCGAATACTTGGAGATAAGGATAGGGCGATTGTATTGTTCCACATATAGTGACTTGGATATTGAGATCACATCTCAAATCCAGATCTCGGGCCTCCCATAGATGCTTGATTAAATCAAGACCGTAAATTTAATCTTCTCATTGGATCTGAATCACATTCAGATCAATGTCCAATATTTGGACTAAGATTAGGTTACTTCTCTACTGAGAGGAGTCACTAAAATCCAGACCCGTTTCATCACTCCCTAGGAATGGAAGCGTCATGGTTATACAATCGTTTATGATCACATCACCCTCAGGTATTCCTAATAAATGTACATCCTGCATACTGGAAGACTCAGATTAAACCCGAAGTATTGGATCAACTTTATACTGTCTACTTCATGGTTTTATCAGTAAGTTTCTCATTGGATCATTGGGAGTTGGTATCGATCATATGCTTTCCAAAAGCATATATCATACCTAGGTCTTGATCATATACTTTCCAAAAGTATATATCAAACCTACAAATTCAGTCAAGCTTCTAAAGCGAGACGACCATGCGCATGGAATTTGATTCTTCCCAATATCTCATGAGTGAGCTCATGTCTTCCGGTTCAGTAACTGAACCTGTATAATCCCTTTGAGAGATCGTATTACCCATATGCCCTTACATGCACACTAGCGCGCTGGTGTATAGACCTTTATTAGGTCATCAACCTATTGGTCTGCCAAATGTACATACTCAGACATATAGTAACACATATGTCTCCGGTCAGAGGATGTGTGCCTATATCATGACAGCATTCGATATAGGACTTTGGTTATCTCGATCTCGTTAAGTCAACTCTTTGACCTAACTCATCTGACACCTCCGAATTTCTATTCCTATGCAGAGGACCTGCATCAAGAGGTCGGTCAGATATCAGCCTAACTGCGATAGGATTGCCATCTCCTACTCAGGCTAGAGATCATCTCTTAACAATCATTTGACGGTGCTTGATGAGTCCTCAATCTAACTCATTAGATATTCATCCAAGCACCAGCCTCTATGATTCAATAATTGAATCAACAGCGGTATGATCATTAAGATGTCCATGGTACATAACCCTAATTGTACTAAGGGACCTATTATGCAAATTATGTATTCTTCATTTCAGATTAAGGAGTGAATTGCAATAACATTTATTGCATAATGGCTCGCCGTGGGCTCGCATTTCCAACAATCTCCCACTAACCCAAAGAGCCATGGGCTAATCATTTATACCCACACTCATGTGACAATCATAGGCTATTTAGAAAATAGCTAGGTAAGTTGATCAGTCATATGTTCCCAAGAGACTACGCCAAGTCCTTTTACGGCACTTGCATATCTCATAGTAACAGTGCTCGCATCCAATGCGAATGTTGCATCTTATGCAACCAATACTCAATTTTATCATAGTGTCCTTGACACTTTAGATCGATTAATTATTAAAACCAGTATTCTCATAATCCTTATTATAATACCTTCATTCTTGGAGATCTCTATCTCCTAAGGTATCTATAGTTAAGATACTTATAGATCACCATCTACAAGGTCTTAAACTTTTGAAGATAAGACTTTGATATCACTATCTCTAAGTTTCATCATCTTAGAAGATATTGTTATTACTGCAATTAAGTGTTTTATTTCCAGAGTGGGATTAGTAACATTTTACTACTCCCACTGCATGGCAGACATATGGCTTTTGTACACATCCAGCATACACTTCAGCTTCTCGTAACCGATGCACAAGTGCAAGCAGTTCTAGCATTCATTTCCTCAACTCTTTGAGGTGCTATCCCTTTAGACAGGCCACTACCACATCTTAAGGGAAGGAAGCTTTTCTTGGAATTTTCCAGAAAATGGAATAAGTCCAAGGTGTACTATTAATGTGACAGTCCCAATACCCTCTTCTCTTTGCTTCTGAACGACTTCAGAATTAAGATCTAAGAGGTACCCTTGAGATCATATCTCAAGGTATGGAACAACCAAATTATAAAACACTTATTATTATCCTTATATCTTTTCAAATGATTATAATAATATCTACATTTAGCACGATGAACACATTGACACTCCTTCTAAGCTTCACATGGTTCATCAAGATTTTATCTGAAATCATAACATTTATGATTTCATCAAATCTTATGTTCCAACTATAAGAAACTTATTTGAGTCAAAGATGGAGTTCTTCAGCTTGCACACCTTTCTTTACTCAACTATAAAGCCCTGGGGCTACTTCATATGAATATCCTCAGAGAGGAATTCATAGAATGCAATCTTGACTCACATCATGAAGATGTCATAGTCAAGTTGTGTAGCTATAGTTAGTAATATTCTGATGGGTTAAAGCAAGGTCACTGGAGAGCAAGTCTCGTCGCAAGCGATGTCTTCTCTTCGGTGTGTAGCTAATGGCTACGAATCGTGCTTTGAAGGTCTCTACCTTCTCATCAGGTTCCCTCTTTCTCTTGAAGATCCATTTACACCTTAATGGGTCTTACCCATATAGATGGATCCTCGAGGGTCCATATACAACACTTGTATATGAAGTCTACATTAGACTTTATTGCTAACATCCATCTTTCCATGTCATGATCCTCAGGAGCTTCATCACATGAAATCCGATCATCGTCAGATTTAACTGACACATGGAATCCATCCTTAAACTTATTTGAAGAGGTATTAATGTTTCATCTTTAATTGTCTATTTAGTTTCCGGTTTCAGAAGCCTCATTATCATCTTAAGATTAAATGAGTTCCTTTACTTCATTTTTATCTTGATTCTCAAGAAAGTGATCCTATAAGAATCATATTCTCAAAGATGAGATCTTTTAAGAATCTCAAGGTCATAATGTAGGTATCCAATACCATCCTTTATTTTCCTAATGAAGTAGTACTATCTAGTGCTAGATTCCAGCTTACATGCATGGAACCTTATAAAGTATATATAATGTAGTCTCTACCACATATATATACCTGTAAAGTAAGAGATAATTATGCTAAGATTAATCATTGATCAAATCATGTCACACATGATCAGTTGTATCTCCCTACAACTCTATTGAGTTAAGGTCCATTAGGAGGATTGAGATAGGAATGATATTCATATCTCCATAAGGTATTTCTTGAATTCATCTAATAGGTACAAGCTACCTTGGTTAGATCAAATTCATTTCATCTTCCTTCAAACTTTGGTTCTAAACCAAAATTATGAAATCTTTGAACATTTCAAAGGTTTCTTAGGTGAAGAGAAAAAATTTCATATCATACATAATCATCAATAGATATCACATATCCATAATGTTTACTATGATATAGATGATTCACATACATCAATATGTATGAGATCATGAATACCTTGACATTTTACACCATTCCCAAGGGAGGGTGTATTGAACATTTCTACTTTTGAATACAGTATTCACAAGCAAGTAAGATTTGAACCTTTAGACAATCTAATCTCTTATTAGTCTATTGATCACATCAACAGACATATGTCCAAAACATGATGCTAAATCATTATAAAATGATATTCATCCTCCTGTTGATCTTTAATGGTTTAATTTTCAGTATTAGAAATCTTAATGAACCATTCATTAATTTTCTAATTTAGTAGAGTCCACAAGATTTTAGATCACTATCTGAAATATCCCCATCATAACTCTTTATGATAGATTTATCACAGAATTCATGTTTATTTCCACCATTTGGAAATAAATAATGAGTGTAATCTAATATCTAGGTCATAGAGACATTCTCTAAGATTAAGGACTCCCACTAAAAATATGAAATATATTCATCAGGTTGAAATTGTTGCAACAATTGCATCAATTCCAACTTAGATGACCATTAAACCTTAAGATCAGATTTCTAATATTCTAATACATATGCAACCAATTGCAAGTGTCATTAGAAGATTGAGATACAATTATTAGACTTTATATTATCAAATAAGTAAGTCAATTTCAATGATTATAAGTAGATTATTCTGATGTACTATCTGATTCCTTCTCTAAGGATTCTAGGTAGATATGATAGTCATACTATTAACACATCAACTTATTACAGTATTGGCATTCATCCAACTCTTTGGATCTTACATGGAAGTCACAGAAGTACATTCAACTCTTTTGACTATACTTCTTACTTGGGTCCAACCCATGCTTCCACTGCGCTCCCTTTATCTATAAGCAACCATTGCTCAAGACAGAGGATCTCTTATGTTAAAATCAAAAAAATTCAATATAAGAGAATTTCAACATTTATACATGCTTTATTCAATTCATGCAATATGAATATTATGAAGCTTCAGAAATGACCAGAGCAAAGGTAGTAGAATGATGACACTCATCGTATCTACATCCATTTAAACTCTTAAAACTTAGGTTCAGGTAGGTACTCAAACAATTTGAATACATCATCTCCTATAGAGCCACCATTCTGCATAATGCAGAGAACCATGTCATTCATGATTATATGTCGAGAGCACATATGTATGCCATAACTTCTACTTAGATTTTATAAGTATTATATGATAATTACGATCATTATCGACATGTCACTTCAAAAGTACATTCGATGAGATCAAGACTTATAGAGACATACAAACCCTAGGGTTTTAGTCCTATTGTCTTATTTAATTATCATTCCTCATTATTATGAGGAAACTTGCTCATTGCAACCACATACATTGTGTGTCCAACTGCAAGTACAATATCTGGATCATGAGTCCAATCCAAGATATTTCACTGGTTATTATTGAGTATATCATTGAGTGGGTTTTAATGAAGGATTATCTGAAATAAGAAATTTGCATAAATGTGTATTTATATATATACATATTTTACTTTGATTTAGGAATTTTTATATCAAAGTTGTCTTGTCATGTCAACATTGAAAGTTCATCCCCTTCATCACTTTCAATGTAAGAGATATACTTACCATTATATCTCAAGCAAGATCTGGGATCTCCTTCCTTATCTTTGTTGCATCCCAATAATATGAGAACTTACAACTCGGATAAAAAGAAGCGGGAACACATTCCGTCTTGCAAGTCCAACTTGCATTTCCCAATTCGGTCTTTAACACCCGGGCCCATCACCCCTAAGGCAATGTTGATCCATCATTAATTGAACCAACCGTCAACAGGAATACAACTCGCTATGCGCAATCCAATATCGCCCCAATAATATGAGGACTCGATATTGGGGTCACTACGCATACGTCCTTACTCTTTCGAGAAGCGACGAACCCGATCCAAATGGATCATATGCAGAAGCTGTCACTTCGGACAAGCATCTCCTACATATAATATCTGGCGACGAAACCCTTCGCCTTGACGGGAGACCATGGATGTCACTTATGTGATCCTCCATTTCTTATTCAAATTTAATTAATTACTATGAATCACATTCATACAATTAATTCTTCCAAGGGAATTATTAGCTCTAATCATATTAGAGTATTCTAATTGGACATAATCAATTTAATCATATTAAATTAATTATCAATCCAATTCAATCAATCAAACTTGATTATTTTACTTGAATATATATGGTAATATCTCAAAATACGTGTTAATTCGAATTTTAATAATTAGAAAAATACAACTTAATCCTTCGGACATTATCCCGGCCCTACCCGCTGTCATGGCCAGTACCGACGGGAGTGGGACGGACCGCATACGTTGCAACCCGCTACCCCAGCGATCCCCGACTAGACACCATATCCACCTCGGGAAAGGATAATGCCAAATTGATTAATTTGTAATTGAGATGATCATCGGTTCTTCAACCGAAATTGTACCATATAGTAATAATCAAAACATTTTTTATTATAAGGAAATTTGCTACTCAAATTCCCAAATCCTATTCAAGCATCAAGTTTGAAAGATTGTGGTTTCCAATTATGATTTAGATCACATCTTAATCAATTAATTGGTTGGGGCCAAGTCAATTAGACAAATAATCAAGTTTCAATATTTCACAAATATTTTTCAAGATTATTTCACGAAATTAACAATTAATTTCACTAATTGACAATCACTTGGTTCTAAATTAGGAATGTAATTTCAGCAGTGACCCCTACTCACTAAAGTTAGCATATCTCAATCATATTAAATCCAAATTAAGCAAACTCAATTTTCATAGATTGCTAACCTGATTTAGGACAGAACACAAGTGATGTTTCACGCATTTCGAGGCAAGTCTAAACAGTAATTAACATTTTAATCACGTTCAGATCTACAGTTCCCGCAACAGTGCATACATGTTCAATAAGACAACCATATCTTGAGCATACGAAATCCGATTTACGCAAACTCAGATCCTATGGTTTCCTTATTTAATGGAGAACAAAATTAAAGTATTAAATTCGTGTTTAAAAAATTTGAACAGTGCAGAATTTATTTACTAAACAGATCTGCGAAATCAAATGCGATAAAAACTTTCGCGACCTTAATAAACACAAGTCGTCCTCGGTTTTTCGAATCATATTCGAAACCGTCGACCTGAGGCTCTGATACCACTTGAAGGATATGTTAAAATCCTCAAGCGCATCACAGAAGTGTGAGCGTCGTATCGAATACGACGAGGAGCGACTAGTCGGACTAGTTGCTCGATGCATCAGAATTTAAAAATTTTATACGACGAAACCACATGATCCAAGAACACTTCTCGGATCGTTTCGTCTAAACCACAAACAAGTATTAGGGTTACCTCTTGAAGCGTGGTTGCGATCAAGTCTCTAAATGAAGAGACCTCCTGTCTCAAGTCCGATCCGACGGAGGAGACGCTTGCGAGCGCGGGGATGAACCGCGTGCTTCTCGCAATCCATGTTGATGATCCAAGCGGCGGATCTCCTGATCTCGACACATGAGATCCGTCGTCTTCTTCACGAGCGAGGCGCACCGAAGGAGACGGAGATCCACGAGCAGACGATCGGGCAGCATAACGACGATGCTGCGGCGATGAAGAACTTCTCCATAGCATCCATGGTGGACGGCCATGAGAGGGAGAGAGAGGACTGACGTCTAGAGAGAAAGAGAGAGAGAGATATGCTTCTCAAGCATTATGTGTAAAGAGAGAGCATGGGTATGCTTCTATATTTATAGGGTTTTGGGATCCATGGATCTCAATCCATGGGACATATAAGATCAATGGATGAGATTGATTTATGTCAATCCAATGGTCAAGATTGTTGTTGGTAAAACCAACAAATTTAGGTTAAAATATATTTGACAAAATCAAATATAAATTAGTCCTAAATCAAACCAATAAATAAGGAGAGAATATATACATGGAGATTACAATTCCATGTATAACATGGTGGACGGCCACCCATTCCAAATAGGACATGGGTGTCGCCCACCCCTTTCCTAATGGAGGGCAATCTCATGACAATTCATGAGATTGCATATCTCCATGGAAATTCTCTCTCTTTATTTATTTCCAACAACTTTTGTTGGGTTTTATTCATCAAAAATAATTCACAATTATATTTTAGAATATTGCAATCTTGCCATGGAAAAACTGTGAATCATATTCACAACCCAAAACAACATATAATTTACATTGTCAATTAATTACACAATGTGTATCCAATACACATAATAATTAATCAACACATATAAATTATAATTAGCTCTCTCCAAATACATTATAAATCTCATTTATAATATATTATGAATAATTGGATATTGCTATCCACATTATTCTCATCCATGATAATTAAATCATATTTAATCATCTTGGATCTCTTTATCTCATGTGTTCAAACAATATGAATCACATTCACATTATTCACATCTTCGATAATTAAATCATTCAATTATCTTAGATAACTCTCTTTATAATATGAATCAAATTCATATTAATCTTGATAATTAAATCACATTTAATTATCCATTTTCTCAATGCTCGGATACATTTTATCAACAATGAAATTATCCTGAACCCATTCAAGGATAATGCGGTTTCTCCGCGAATACTGGAGATAAGGACAGGGCGATTGTATTGTTCCACGTGTAGTGACTTGGATATTGAGATCACATCTCAAATCCAGATCTCGGGCCTCCCATAGATGCTTGATTAAATCAAGACCGTAAATCTAATCTTCTCATTGGATCTGAATCACATTCAGATCCATGTTCAATATTTGGACTAAGATTAGGTTACTTCTCTACTGAGAGCAGTCACTAAAATCCAGACCCGTTTCATCACTCCCTAGGAATGGAAGCGTCATGGTTATACAATCCTTTATGATCACATCACCCTCAGGTATTCCTAATACCTGTACATCCTGCATACTGGAAGACTCAGATTAAACCCGAAGTATTGGATCAACTTTATACTGTCTACTTCATGGTTTTATCAGTAAGTTTCACATTCGATCATTGGGAGTTGGTATCGATCATATGCTTTCCAAAAGCATATATCATACCTAGGTCTTGATCATATACTTTCCAAAAGTATATATCAAACCTACAAATTCAGTCAAGCTTCTAAAGTAAGACGACCATGCGCAGGGAATTTGATTCTTCCCAATATCTCATGAGTGAGCTCATGTCTTCCGGTTCAGTAACTGAACCTGTATGATCCCTTTGAGAGATCGTATTACTCATATGCCTTACATGCACACTAGCGCGCCGGTGTATAGACCTTGATTAGGTCATCAATCTATTGGTCTGCCAAATGTACATACTCAGACATATAGTAACACATCTGTCTCCGATCAGAGGATGTGTGCCTATATCATGATAGCATACAATATAGGACTTTGGTTATCTCGATCTCGTTAAGTCAACTCTTTGACCTAACTCATCTGACACCTCCGAATCTCTATTCCTATGCAGAGGACCTGCATCAAGAGGTCGGTCAAATATCAACCTAACTGAGATAGGATTGCCATCTCCTACTCAGGCTAGAGATCATCTCTTAACAATCATTTGACGGTCCTTGATGAGTCCTCAATCTAACTCATTATATATTCATCCAAGCACCAGCCTCTATGATTCAATAATTGAATCAACAGCTATATGATCATTAAGATGGCCATGGTACATAACCCTAATTGTACTAAGGGACCTATTATGCAAATTATGTATTCTTCATTTCAGATTAAGGAGTGAATTGCAATAACATTTATTGCATAATGGCTCGCCGTGGGCTCGCATTTCCAACACTCCGCCCATACTCAGACACACGCACTGGCACGTGCTCTCGTACGTCGCACCCAGACACAGGTACACACCCGCACGTGCGCGCCCGTACGCGCTCTCTTGCTCACGGGGGCCCAGCAGACTCGTGCTCGCACGCGCTCAGACTCACATGTACACATGCCTGCTCACTCGCGCCCCCTCGCACAGACACTTCCCACCTACCCGCGCGCCCCTAGACACACACGCACACGGACACAGACGCGTGCACCTACCATCCTGCACGCCCGCTCGCACACACACAGTCACATGCATACACACAAGCACATGCATAGATATACGCACACGCGCGCTCTTGCAACCGCGCGCACTCACCCGTGCCCCCGTGGACCACACCCACGCATGCGGTGCGCACCTGTGTCCGTGTGCGTATCCGCACCCGGACACACGCACCTACGCCCGCCCCCAAACACACGCACTGGCACGTGCACCCGTACGTCCGCCCACAGATACAGGTACACATCCGTACGTGCGGGCCCACACTCGCTCTCTTGCACACGCGGTCCCCGCACACTCGCGCTCGCACGCCGTCGCGTGCGGGCCCGCACGCCCACAGACACCAGCCCTCGCGCGCGTACACACGCACACACAGACACACACCCCCGTGCGCTCTCTTTTGCTACCGCGGGCCCCACACACTCGCGCTCGCAAGCTGCCGCGCGCGGGTCCGCACGCCCACATACACCCGCCCACGAGCGCATGCACACGCACACAGACACACACCCCCGCGCTCGCCCGCGCTCAGACACAAGTACACGTACCCACTCACTCGCGCCCCCTCGCACACACACATGCCCACCCGCCCGCACGGCCATAGACACCCACACACACAGACACAGCCGTGTGCAACTGCCAGCCTGCACGCCCGCTCGCACTCACACAGTCACACGTACACACACAAGCACATGCATAGATATTCGCACACACGCGCTCTTGCACCCACGCGCACACACCTATGCCCCTGTGACACTTTCCCACACTCCCGCGTGCCCGTAGACACACACGCACACAGACACAACCGCGTGCATCTGCCAGCCTGCACGCCCGCTGGCACACTCACAGTCACACGCATACACACAAGCACATGCACAGATATACGCACATACGCGCTCTTGCAACTGCGCGCACACACCCGTGCCCTCGTGGACCACACCCACACGTGCGGTGCGCACCTGTGTCCATGTGAATTTCCGCACCCGGACATACGCCCCTACGCCCGCACCCAGACACACGTACCGGCACGTGCACCCGTACGTCCGCCCACAGATACATGTACACATCCGCACGTGCGTGCCAGCACGTGCTCTCTTGCACATGCGGGCCCCGCACACTCGCGCTCGCACGCCGCCGCGTGTGGGCCTGCATGCCCACAGACACCCACCCTCGCGCGCGTGCGCGCGCACACGGACACACACCCCCTCCACACGCTCTTTTGCTCACGCGGGCCCTGCACACTCGCGCTCTGACATCGCCGTGTGCGGGCCCGCATGCCCACAGACACCCTCAAACGCGCGCGTGCGCATGCGCACCCAGACACACACCCCCGCACGCATCCGTGCTCAGATACTCACGTACACGTACCCGCTCACTCGCGCCCCCTCGCACACACACATACCCACCCGCGCATGCGCCTGTAGACACACACGCACATGGATACAAGAGCGTGCCTCTGCCAGCCTGCACGCCTGCTCGCACACACACAGTCACACATACACACACACACAGGTACATGCATATATATTCGCACATGCGTGCTCTTGCACCCGCGCGCACACACCCCGTGGACCACACCCACGCGTGCGGTGCGCTCCTGTGTCCGTTTGCGTATCCACACCCGGACATACGAACCTATGCCTGACCCCAGACACACGCACCGGCACGTATGCCCGTACGTCCGCCCACAGATACAAGTACACATCCGCACGTGTGCGCCCGCGTGCGCTCTCTTGCACACGCGAGCCTCGCACACTCGCATCCACCCGCCCACAGACACCCGCCCGCGCATGCCTACGCGTGCGCACCCAGACACACACACCCGTGCGCGCCCGCGCTCAGACACATACGTACACGTACCCGCTCACTCACGCCCCCTCGCACACACACTTTCACACCCACCCGCACGCCCGTAGACACACACGCACACGGACACAGCCGCGTACCTCTGCCAGCCTGCACGCCCGCTGGCACCCAAACAGTCACATGCACACATACACGAGCACATGCATAGATATTCGCACATGCGTGCTCTTGCACCCGCACACACACACCCGTGCCCCCATGGACCACACACACGCGTGCGGTGCGCTCTTGTGTCTGTGTGCATATCCGCACCCGCACACACGCGCCTACGCCCACCCCCAGACACTCGCACCGGCACGTGCGCCCATACGTCCGCCCACAGATACAGGTACACATCCGCACGTACGCGCCCGCACGTGCTCTCTTGCACGCGCGGGCCCCGCATACTCGCGCTCGCACGCCGCCGCGCGGTGGCCCGCACGCCCACAGACACCCGCCCGTGCGCACGTGCGCGTGCGCACCCAGACAAACACACCCATGCGTGCATCCGAAATCAGACACTCACGTAGACGTACCCGCTCACTCGCGCCCCCTCGCACACACACATACCCACCCGTCCGCGCACCCGTAGACACACACGCACACGGACACAGCCGCGTGCCTCTGCCAGCCTGCACACCCGCTCGCACACACACAGTCACACACACACAAGGATATGCATAGATATTCGCACACGCGTGCTCTTGCACCCGCACGCACACAACCGTGCCCCCGTGGATCACACCCACGCGTGCGGTGCGCTCTTGTGTCCGTGTGCGCATCCGCACACGGACACACGCGCCTACGCCTGCCCCCAGACACACGCACTGGCACGTGCGCCCGTACATCCGCCCACAGATACAGGTACCCATTCGCACGTGCGCGTCCGCGTGTGCTCTCTTGCACACGCGGGCCCCGCACACTCGCGCTCGCACGCCGCCGCGCGGGGGCCCACACGCCCACAGACACCCGCCCGCGCGCGCGTGCGCGTGCGTACCCAGACATACACCCCCGTACGCATCCGTGCTCAGACAGTCACGTACACATACCCGCTCACTCATACCCCCTCGCACACACACATACCCACCCGCCTGCGCACCCGTAGACACACACGCACACAGACACAACAGCGTGCCTCTGCCAGCCTGCACGCCTGCGCGAACACACACAGTCACACGCACACACACACAAGTACATGCATAGATATTCCCACACGCGCGCACACACTCGTGCCCCCATGGACCACACACACGCGTGCGGTGCACACTTGTGTCTGTGTGCGTATCCGCACCCGAACACACGCGCCAACGCTCACCCCCAAACACACGCACCGGCACGTGCGCCCGTACATCCGCATACAGATACAGGTACACACCCGCACATGCGTGCCCGCGTGCGCTCTTTTGTATACGCGGGCCCCGTACACTCGCGCTCGCACGCCGTCACGCGAGGGCCCGTACGCACACAGATACCCACCCTCGCGCGCGTGCGCGCGCGTCCACGGACACACACCCCCACACGTGCTCTTTTGCTCACACGGGCCCCGGACACTAGCGCTCTGACGCTGCCACGTGCGGGCCCGCACGCCTACAGACACCCGTCCCGATGCGTGTGCGTGCGTACACAGACAGACACCCCCGCGCTCGCCCGCGCTGAGACATACACGTACACGTACCCGCTCACTCGCGCCCCCTCGCACACACACTTTCCCACCCGCCCGAGCGCCCGTAGACACACACGCCCACAGACATAACCGCGTGTATTTGCCATCTTGCACGCCCGCTGGCACACACACAATCACACCGCACACACACAAGCAAAGACATAGATATTCGCACACGCGCGCTTTTGCACCCTCGTGTACACACCCATACCCCCGTGGACCACACACGTGTGCGTTGCGTTCCTGTGTCCGTGTGCGTATCCGCACCCGGACACACGCGCCTATGCCCGCCCCTAGACACACGTACCAGCACGTGCGCCCATACGCCCGCCCACAGATACAGGTACACATCCGTACGTGCGGGCCCGCGTGCCCTCTCTTGCGCACGCGGGCCCCGCACACTTGCGCTCACATGCTGTCGCGTGCGGGCCCGCACGCCCACAGACACCCGCCAACTCGCGTGTGCGCGCGTGCACACAGACACACACCCCCGCGCTCGCCCGCGCTCAGGCACACACGTACACGTACCCGCTCACTCGCGCCACCTCGCATACACACATACCCACCCGCCCGCGCGCCCGTAGACACACACGCACACGGACACAGCCGCGTGCCTCTGCCAGTCTGCACGCCCGCTCACACACACACAGTCACACGCACACACACAAGCACAAGCATAGATATTCGCACATGCGCGCTCATGCACCTGCGTGTACACACCCGTGCCCCCGTGGACCATACACGCGTGTGTTGCGTTCCTGTATCCGTGTGTGTATCCGCACCCGGACACACGCGCCTACGCCCACCCCTAGACACACACACCGGTACGTGCGCCCGTACATCCACCCACAGATACAGGTACACATCCGTACGTACGAGCCTGCGTGCACTCTCTTGCACATGCGGGACCCGGACACTCGCGCTCTGACGCCGCCGCGCGCGGGCCCACACGCCCACAGATACTCGCCCACGTGCGCGTGCGCGCACGCACACAGACACACACCCGCGCGCTCGCCTGTAGACACACACGCACACGGACACAACATCGTTCCTCTGCCAGCCTGCACGCCTGCTCGCACACACACAGTCACACGCACACACACAAGTACGGGCATATATATTCGCACATGTGCGCTCTTGCACCCGCGCGCACACCCCCCCTGGACCACACCCACGCGTGCGGTGCGCTCTTGTGTCTGTGGGCGTATCCGCACCCGGACATACGCGCCTACGCCCGACCCCAGACACACGCACCGGTACGTATGCCGTACGTCCGCCCACAGATACAAGTACCCATCCGCACGTGCGCGCCCGCGTGCGCTCTCTTGCACACGCGAGCCCCGCACACTCGCGCCCGCACGCCCACAGACACCCGCTCGCGCGTGCGTACGCGTGCGCACCCCGACACGCACCCCGTGCGCGCCCGCGCTCAGACACACACGTACCCATACCCGCTCACTCGCGCACCCTCGCACACACACTTTCCCACCCGCCCGCGCGCCCGTAGACACACACGCACACTGACACAACCGCGTACCTCTGCCAGCCTGCACGCCCGCTGGCACACACACAGTCACACCGCACACACACACAGGCAAAGACATAGATATTCGCACATGTGCGCTCTTGCACCCGCACGCACACACCCCATGGACCACACCCATGCGTGCGGTGCGCTCCTGTGTCCGTGGGCGTATCCGCACCCGGACATACGCGCCTACGCCCGACCCCAGACACACGCACCGGTGCGTATGCCGTACGTCCGCCCACAGATACAAGTACCCATCCGCACGTGCGCGCCCGCGTGCACTCTCTTGCACACGCGAGCCCCGCACACTCACGCCCGCACGCCCACAGACACCCGCCCGCGCGTGCGTACGCGTGCGCACCCCGACACGCACACCCGTGCGCGCCCGCGCTCAGACACACATGTACCCATACCCGCTCACTCGCGCCCCCTCGCACACACACTTTCCCACCAGCCCGCGTGCCCGTAGACACACACGCACACTGACACAGCCGCGTACCTCTGCCAGCCTGCACACCCGCTGGCACCCACACAGTCACACGCACACACACGAGCACATGCATAGATATTTGCACATGCGCGCTCTTGCACCCGCGCGCACACACCCGTGCCCCCGTGAACCGCACACATACGTGCGGTGCGCTCTTGTGTCCGTGTGCAAATCCGCACCCGCACACACACGCTTGCGCCTGCCCCCAGACACTCGCACCGGCACGTGTGCCCATACGTCCGCCCACAGATACAGGTACACATCCCCACGTACGTGCCCACGCGTGCTCTTTTGCACTCGCGGGCCCCGCCTACTCGCGCTCGCACGCCGCCGCACGGGGGCCCGCAGGCCCACAGACACCCGCCCGTGCGCGCGTGCGTGTGCGCACCCAGACACACACCCTTTCGTGCATCCGCGCTCAGACACTCACGTACACGTACCTGCTCACTCACGCCCCCTCGCACACACACATACCCACCCGTCCGCGCGCCCGTAGACACACACGCACACGGACACAGCCGCGTGCCTCTGCCAGCCTGCACGCCCGCTCGCACACACACAGTCACACGCACACACACAAGGATATGCATAGATATTCGTACACGCGCGCTCTTGCACCCGCATGCACACAACCGTGCCCACGTGGACTACACCCACGCGTGCGGTGCGCTCCTGTGTCTGTGGTCGCATCCGCACCCGGACATACGCGCCTACGCCTGCCCCTAGACACACGCACCAGCACGTGCGCCCGTACGTCCGCCCACTGATACAGGTACACATCCGCTCGTGCGCACCCGCGTGTGCTCTCTTGCACACGCGGGCCCCGCACACTCGCGCTCGCACGCCGGCGCGCGGGGCCCGCACGCCCACAGACACCCGCCCGCACGCGCGTGCGCGTGCGCACCCAGCCACACACTCCGCACGCATCCGTGTTCAGACACTCACGTACACGTACCCGCTCACTCGTGCCCCCTCGCACACACACATACCCATCCGCCCGCTCCCGTAGACACACACGCACACGGACACAGCAGCGTACCTCTGCTAGCCTGCACGCCTGCTCGCACACACTTAGTCACACGCACACACACAAGTACATGCATAGATATTCGCACACGCGCGCTCTTGCACCCACGCGCACACACCCGTGCCCCCGTGGACAACACACACGCGTACGGTGCACACTTGTGTATGTATGCGTATCCGCACCCGAACACACGCGCCTACGCTTGCCCCCAAACACACGCACCGGCACGTACGCACGTACGTTTGCACCCGGTTACAGGTACACACCCGCACGTGCGTGCCCGCACGCGCTCTTTTGCATACGCGGGCCCCGCACACTCGCACTCGCATGCCGTTGCGTGTGGCCCGCTCACCCACAGACGCCCACCCTCGCGCGCGTGCGCGCGCATCCACGGACACACACCCTTACGTGCTCTCTTTTGCTCACGCGGGCCCCGAACACTCGCGCTCTGATTCCGCCGCGCGCGGGCCCGCACGCCCACATACACCCGTCAACGTGCGTGTGCGCGCGTACACAGACAGACACCCCCGCGCTCGCCCGCGCTCAGACACACACGTACACGTAACCGTTCACTCGCCCCCCTCGCACACACACTTTCCCACCCGTCCGAGCGCCCGTAGACACACACGCCCACGGACACAGCCGCGTGTATTTGCCATCCTGCATGCCCGCTCGTACACATACAGTCACACGCACACAAACAAGCACGAGCATAGATATTCGCACATGCGCGCTCATGCACCCACGTGTACACACCCGTGCCCCTGTGGACCACACACGCGTGCGTTGCGTTCCTGTGTCTGTGTGCGTATCCGCACCCGGACACACGCGCCTACGCCCGCCCCTAGACACGCGCACCAGCACGTGCGCCGTATGTCCGCCCACAGATACAGGTACACATCCGTACGTGCAGGCCGGCGCGCGCGCTCTTGCGCACGCGGGCCCCGCACACTCGCGCTCGCACATCGTCGCGTGCGGGCCCGAACGTCCACAGACACCCGCCAACGCGTGCGTGCGCGGGCGCACACAGACACACACCCCCGCGCTCGCCCACGCTCAGGCACACACGTACACGTACCCACTCACACGCGCCCCCTCGCATACACACATACCCACCCGCCCGCGTACCCGTAGACACACACGCACACGGACACAGTCGCGTGCCCCTGCCAGTCTGCACGCCCGCTCGCACACATACAGTCACACGCACACACACAAGCACGAGCATAGATATTCGCACAAGCGCGCTCATGCACCCACGTGTACACACCCGTACCCCTGTGGACCACACATGTGTGCGTTGCGTTCCTGTGTCTGTGTGCGTATCCGCACCCGGACACACGCGCCTACGCCCGCCCCTAGACACACGCACCAGCACGTGCGCCGTATGTCCGCCCACAGATACAGGTAGACATCCGTACGTGTGGGCCTGCGCGCGCGCTCTTGCACTCACGGGCCCCGCACACTCGCGCTCGCCCGCCGTCGCGTGCGGGCCCGTACGTCCACAGACACCCGCCAACGCGTGCGTGCGCGGGCGCACACAGACACACACCCCCGCGCTCGCCTGCGCTCAGGCACACACGTACATGTACCCACTCACACGCACCCCCTCGCATACACACATACCCACCCGCCCGCGTACCCGTAGACACACATGCACACGGACACAGTCGCGTGCCCCTGCCAGTCGGCACACCCGCTCGCACACATACAGTCACACGCACACACACAAGCACGAGCATAGATATTCGCACATGCGCGCTCATGCACCCACGTGTACACAACCGTGCCCCTGTGGACCACACATGCGTGCGTTGCATTCCTGTGTCCGTGTACGTATCCGCACCCAGACATACGTGCCTACGCCCGCCCCTAGACACACGCATAGGCACGTGCGCCCGTACGTCCGCCCACAGATACAGGTACACATCCGTACGTGCGGGCCCGCGCGCGCTCTCTTGCACACGTGGGCCCCAGACACTCGCGCTCTGACGCCGCCGCCCGCGGGCCCGCACGTCCACAGACACTCACCCACGCGCGCGTGCGCGCACGCACACAAACACACACACCCGCGCTCGCCCATGGTCAGGCACATACGTACACGTACCCGCTCACTCGAGCCCCCTCACACACACACTTTCCCACCAGCCCGAGCGCCTGTAGACACACACGCTCACGGACACAGCCGCGTGTATTTTCCAGCCTGCACGCCCGCTGGCACACACACAGTCACACAAGCACATGCATAGATTTCGCACACGCGTGCTCTTGCACCCGCGAGTACACACCCGTGCCCCCTTGGACCACACACGCGTGCGTTGCGTTCTTGTGTCCGTGTGCATATCCGCACCCGGACACACGCGCCTACGCCCGCCCCTAGACACACGCACTGACACGTGCGCCCGTACGTCTCCCCACAGATACAGGTACACATCCGTACGTGCGGGCCCGCACGCGCTCTCTTGCACTCGCGGGCCCCGGACACTCGCGCTCTGACGCCCCCGCGCACGGGCCCGAACGCCCACAGACACCCGCCCACGCGCACGTGCGCGCACGCACACAGACACACACCCCCGCGCTCAGGCACACACGTACACGTACCCGCTCACTCGCGTCCCCTCTCACACACACATACCTACCCGCCCGCGCGTCCGTAGACACACACGCACACAGACACAGCTGCGTGCATCTGCCAGCCAGCAAGCCCGCTCGCACACACAGTCACACGCACACACACAAGCACAAGCAAAGATATTCGCAAACACGCGCTCTTGCACCCGCGTGTACACACCCTTGCCCACGTGGACCCCACACGCGTGCAGTGCGCACTTGTGTCCGTGTGCATTTCCGCACCCGGACACACGCACCTCCACCCGCATCCAGACACACGCACCGGCACGTGTGCCCGTACGTCCGCACACAGATACATGTACACACCCGCCCGTGCGTGCCCACGGACGCTCTCTTGCTCACGTGAGCTTCGCAAACTCGCGCTCGCACACCGCCACACGCAGGCCCGCACGACCACAGACACCCGCCCGCGCGTGCGTGCGCGCGTGCACACAGCCACACACCCCCGCGCTCTCTCGTGCTCAGACACACACGTACACATACCCGCTCACTCGCACCCAGTCGTACACACACATACCCACCCGCCCGCCGCCCGCAGACACACACGTACACGGACACAGCCGCGTGCCTCTGCCAACCTGCATGCCCGCTCGCACACACACAGTCACATGCACACACACAAGCACAGGCATAGATATTCGCACACACGCGCTCTTGTACCCGCGCGCACACACCCGTGCCCCCGTGGACCACACACACGCGTGCTGTGCGCACCTGTGTCCGTGTGCATTTCCGCACCCGGACACACGCACCTACACCCGTACCCAGACACACGGACCGGCACGTGCGCCCGTACGTTCGCACACAGATACATGTACACACCCGCACGTGCGCGCCTGCGCATGCTCTCTTTCTCACGCGGGCTTCGCACACTCGCGCTCGAACGCCACCACACGCGGGCTCCCCGCCCACAGACACCCGATATCGCACACGGACACACACACACACACCCGCGCGCGCTCTTTTGCTCACGCGGGCCCCGCACACTCGCGCTCGCACATCGCCGCGCGTGGGCCCGCACGCCCACATACACCCACTCGCGCACGCGTGCACGCGCCTACAGACACACTCCTCCGCGCTCGCCCGCACTCAGACACACACGGATACGTACCCGCTCACTCGCGCCCCCTCGCACACACACATACCCACCCGCCCGCGCGCCCGTAGACACACACGCACACGAAAACAACCACGAGCCTCTGCCAGCCTGCACGCCCGCTCGTACAATCACAGTCACATGCACACACACAAGCACATGCATAGATATTCGCACACGCACGCTCTTGCACCCGCGCGCACACACCCGTGCCCCCGTGGACTCCACTCACGCATACGGTGCGCACTTGTGTCTGGGTACGTTTCCGCACCCGGACACCTGCACCCAGACACATGCACCGGCACGTGCGCCCGTACGTCCGCTCATAGATACATGTATACACCCACACTTGCGCACCCGCGCACGCTCTCTTGCTCACGCGCGCTTCGCCCACTCGCGCTCGCACGCCACAACACGCGGGCCCGCACACCCACAGACACCCGCCCTCACGCGCATGCGCGTGCGCACACGGACACACACCCCCGCACACGCTCTTTTGCTCAAGCGGGCCCCGCACACTCGCGCTCGCACACCGCCGCGCGTAGGCCCGCACGCCCACAATCACCCGCCCACGCGTGCGTGCCCGCGCACCCAGACACACACCCCCGCGCTCGCGCGCGCTCAGGCACACACGTACACGTACCGGCTCACTCGCGCCCCCTCGCACACACACATACCCACCCGCCCGCGCGCCTGTACACACACACACACGGACACAGGCGCGTGCATCTAACAGCCTGCACGCCCGCTCGCACACACACAGTCACACGCACACACACAAGCACAAGCAAAGATATTCGCAAACACGCGCTCTTGCACCTGCGTGCACACACCCGTACCCCCGTGGACCCCACACGTGTGCCCTTGGGTCCGTGTGCGTTTCCACACCCGGACACACGCATCTACACCCGCCCCCAGACACACGCACCGGCACGTGTGCCCGTACGTCCGCACACAGATACATGTACACACCCGCTCCTGCGCACCCGCGGAGGCTCTCTTGCTCACGTGAGCTTCGCAAACTCGCGCTCGCACGCCGCTACACGCGGGCCCGCACGCCTACAGACACCCGCCCGCGCGTGCGTACGCGCACGCACACAGACACACACCCCCGCGCTCTCCCGCGCTCAGACACACACGTAGACGTACCCGCTCACTCACACCCCCTCGCACACACACATACCCACCTGCCCGTGCGCCCGTAGACACACACGTACACGGACACAGCCGCGTGCCTCTGCCAGCCTGCACGCCCGCTCGCACACACACAGTCACATGCACACACACAAGCACAAGCATAGATATTCGCACACACACGCTCTTGTACCATCGCGCATACACCCGTGCCCCCGTGGACCACACACACGCGTGCGGTGCGCACCCGTGTCCGTGTGTGTTTCCGTACCCGGACATACGCACCTACACCCGTACCCAGACACACGGACCGGCACGTACGCCCGTACGTCCGCACATAGATACCGGTACACACCCGCACGTGCGCGCCTGCGCATGCTCTCTTTCTCACGTGGGCTTCGCACACTCACGCTCGCACGCCACCACACGCGGGCTCCCCACCCACAGACACCCGATGTCGCACACGGACACACACACACACCCGTGCACGCTCTCTTGCTCACGTGGGCCCCGTACACTCGCGCTCGCACATCGCCATGCGCGGGCCCGCACGCCCACATACACCCGCCTGCGCGCGCGTGCACGCGCTCACACAGATACACACCCCCGCGCTCGCCCGCGCTCAGACATACACGGATACGTACCCGCTCACTCGCGCCCCCTCGCACACACACATACCCACCCGCCCGTAGACACACACGCACACGGAAACAACCGCGTGCCTCTACCAGCCTGCACGCCCGCTCATACACACACAGTCACATGCACACACACAAGCACATGCATAGATATTCGCACACGCACGCTCTTGCACCCTCGCGCACACACCCATGCCCCCGTGGACTCCACACACGCATACGGTGCGCACTTGTGTCTGTGTACGTTTCCGCACCCGGACACCAGCACCCAGACACACGCACCGGCACGTGCGCCCGTACGTCCGCTCACAGATACATGTACACACCCACACGTGCGCACCCACGCACGCTCTCTTGCTCATGCGTGCTTCGCACACTCGCGCTCGCACGCCGCCACACACGGGCTAGCACGCCCACAGACACCCGCCCTCGCACGCATGTGCGTACGCACATGGACATACACCCCCCGCGCGCGCTCTGTTGCTCACGCGGGCCCCACACACTCACGCTCGCACTTTACTGCGCGTGGGCCCGCACGCCCACAGACACCTTCCCACGCACGCATGAGCATGTGCACACAGACACATGCCCCCACGCTCGCCCACTCTCAGACACACACGTACACGTATCCGCTCACTTGCGCCCCCACGAACACACACATACCCACCCGTCTGTGCGCCCATAGACACACACACACACACACGGACACAATTGTGTGCCTCTGCCAGCCTGCACGCCCGCTCGCACACACACAGTCACACGCACACACAGAAGCACATGCATAGATATTCGTACACGCGCGCTCTTGCACCCCCGCGCACACACCCGTTCCCCCGTGGACCACACATACGCGTGCGGTGCGCACCTGTGTCTGTATGCATTTCCGTACCCGGACACACGCACCTACACCTGCACCCAGACACACGCACCGGCACGTGCGCCCGTACGTCCGCACACAGATACAGGTACACACCCGCATGTGCGCGCCCGCGCTTGCTCTCCTGCTCACGCGGGCGTCGCACACTCACGCTCGCATGCCGCCACACACAGGCCCTCCCGTCCACAGACACCCGCCGTCGCGCGCATGCTCGCGCGTACACGGACACACACCCCTGTGCGCGCTCTTTTGCTCACGCGGGCCCCGCACGCCCACAGACACCGCCCACGCGCGCGTACACAGACACACACCCCCGCGCTCGCCCGCGCTCAGACACACAAGTACACGTACCCGCTCACTCGTGCCCCCTCGCACACACACATACCCTCCCGCCCTTACGCCCGTAGACACACACGCACCCGGACACAGCCGCGTGCATCTGCCAGCCTGCACGCCCACTCACACACACACATTCACACGCACACACACAAGCACAAGCAATGATATTCGCAAACACGCACTCTTGCACCCGCGCGCACACACCCGTGCCCCCGTGGACCACACACATGCGTGCGGTGCGCACTTGTGTCCGTGTGCGTTTCCGCACCCGGACACACGCACCTACACCCGCACCGGCCCGTGTGCCCGTACGTCCGCTCACAGATACATGTACACACCCGCCCATGCGTGCCCACGGACGCTCTCTTGCTTACGCGTGCTTCGCACACTCGCGCTTGCAGGCCGCCACACGCGGGCCCGCACGCCCACAGACACCCGCCCGCGCGCGCGTGTGCACGCGCACACAGACACACACCCCCGCGCTCTCCCGCGCTCAGACACACACGTACACGTACCCGCTCACTCGTGCCCCCTCGCACACACACATACCCACCCGCCTGCGCGCCCGTAGACACACACGCACACGGACACAGCCGCGTGCCTCTGCCAGCCTGCACGCCCACTCGCACACACACAGTCACATGCACACACACAAGCACATGCATAGATATTCGCACATGCATGCTCTTATACCCGCGCGCGCACACCTGTGCCCCCGCGGACCACACACGCGTGCGGTGCGCACCTGTGTCCATGTGAGTTTCCGCACCCGGACACACGCACCTACTCCCCTACCAAGACACACGCACCGGCACGTGCGCCCGTACGTCCGCACACAGATACAGGTACATACCCGCACGTGCACACCCGCACATGCTCTCTTGCTCACGCGGGCTTCGCACACTCGCGCTCGCACGCCGCCATATGCGGGCCCGCCCGCCCACAAACACCCGTCGTCGCGCGCATGCGTGCGCGCACACGATCACACACTCTCGCGTGCGCTCTTTCTCTCACGCGGGCCCCGCACACTCGCGCTCGTACATCGCCGCGCACGGGCCCGCACGCCGACAGACACCCGCCCGCGCGCGCGTACGTGCGCGCACACAGACACACACCCCCGCGCTCTCCCACGCTCAGACACACGCGGGCCCTGCTCACTCGCGCCCCCTCGCACACACACATACCCACCCGCCCGCGCGCCCGTAGACACACACGCACCCGGACACAACCGCGTACCTCTGCCAGCCTGCATGCCTGCTCGCACACACCCAGTTACACGCACACACACAAGGACATGCATAGATATTCGCACACGCGCGCTCTTGCACCCGCGTGCACACAGCCGTGCCCCCGTAGACCCCACACAAGCATGCGGTGCGCACTTGTGTCCGTGTACGTTTCCGCACCTGGACACCCGCACCCAGACACACGCACCGGCACGTGCGCCCGTACGTCCGCACACAGATACATGTACACAACCGCATGTGCGCGCCCACGCACGCTCTCTTGGTCACGCGAGCTTCGCACACTCGCGCTCGCACGCTGCCACACGTGGGCCCGCATGCCCACAGACACCCGCCCTCGCGCGCATGTGCGCGCACACACGGACACATACCCCCGCGCGCGCTCTTTTGCTCGCTCGGGCCCCGCACACTCGCGCTCGAACGCCGCTGCGTGCGGGACCGCATGCCCACATACACCCGCCAGCGCACGCGTGCGCACGCGCACACAGACGCACACCCCTGCGCTCGCCCACGCTCAGGCACACACGTACACGTACCCGCTCACTCGCGCCCCCTCGTACACACACATACCCACCCGCCCGCGCGTCCGCAGACACACACGCACACGGACACAACCGCGTGCCTCTGCCAACCTGCACGCCCGCTCGCACACACACAGTCACACGCACACACACAAGCACAGGCATAGATATTCGCACACGCGCCCTCTTGCACCCGTGCGCACACACCTGTCCCCCCTATGGACCCCACACACGCATGCAGTGCGCACTTGTGTCCGTGTACGTTTCCGCACCCAGACACCCGCACCCAGACACACGCACCGGCACGTGCGCCCGTCCGTGCGCACACAGATACAGGTACACACCCGCATGTGCGCGCCCGCGCATGCTCTCTTGCTCACACGGGCGTCGCACACTCGCGCTCGCACGCCGCCACACGTGGGCCCGCCCGCACACAGACACCCACCGTCGCGTGCATGCACGCGCGCACACGGACACACACCCCCACGCGCGCTCTGTTGCTGACACGGGCCCCGTACGCCCACAGACAGTCGCCCACACGCGCGCGCACATAGACACACACCCCCATGCCCGCCCGCGCTCAGACACACACGTACACGTACCTGCTCAATCGCGCCCCGTCGCACACACACATACCCTCCCGCCCGCGAGCCCATAGACACACATGTACATGGACACAATCGCGTGCATCTGCCAGCCTGCACGCCCGCTCGCACACACACAGTCACATGCACACACACAAGCACAAGCAAAGATATTCGCAAACGCGCGCTCTTGCACCCGCGCGCACACACCCGTGCCCCGTGGACCACACACACGCGTGCGGTGCGCACTTGTGTCCGTGTGCGTTTCCGCACCCGGACACACACACCTACACCCGCACCCAGACACACGCACCGGCATGTGTGCCCGTACGTCCGCACACAGATACATGTATACACCCGCCCGTGCGCGCCCGCGACCGCTCTCTTGCTCATGCATGCTTCGCACACTCGCGCTCGCACGCCGCCACACGCGGGCCCGCACGCCCACAGACACCTGCACGCTCTCTTGCTCACGCGCGCTTTACACACTCGCGCTCGTACGCCGCCACACATGGGCCCGCTTGCCCACAAACACCCGCCCTCGCACGCATGCACGCGCGCACACGGTCACACACCCCCGCGCACATTATTTTGCTCACGCGGGCCCCGCACACTCGCGCTTGCACGCCGCTGCGCGCGGGCCCGTACGCCCACAGACACCCGCCCATGCACGCGTGCGCGCGCACACAGACGCACACCCCCGCGCTCGCCCGCACTCAGGCACGCACGTACATGTACCCGCTCACTCACGCCCCCTCGCACACACACATACCCACCCGCCTGCGCGGCCCGTAGACACACACGCACACGGACATAGCCGCGTGCCTTTGCCAGCCTGCACGCCCGCTCGCACACACACAGTCACACGCACACACACAAGCACAGGCATAGATATTCGCACACGCGTGCTCTTGCACCCGCACGCACACACTCGTGCCCCCCGTGGACCCCACACACGCATGTAGTGCGCACTTCTGTCCGTGTGCATTTCCGCATCCGGACACCCGCACCCAGACACACGCACCGGCACGTGCGCCCGTACGTGCGCACACAGATACATGTACACACCCGCACGTGCGCGCCCGCGCACGCTCTCTTGCTCACGCGTGCTTTGCACACTCGCGCTCGCACGCTGCCACACACGAGCCCGCACGCTCACAGACACCCGCCCTCGCGCGCATACGCGCGTGCACACGGACACACACCCCCGCACACACTCTTTTGCTCACACGGGCCCCGCACACTCGTGCTCGCACTTTGCCGCGCGTGGGCGCACGCCCGCAGACACCGCCCACGCGCGCGTGCGCGTGCGCACACAGACACACACCCCCACGCTCACAGACACACATACCCTCCCGCCCGTGCGCCCGTAGACACACACGCACACGGACACAGCCGCGTGCCTCTGCCAGCCGGCACGCATGCTCGCACACACACAATCACATGCACACACACAAGCACAGGCATAGATATTCGTAGACGCGCTCTCTTCCACCCCCACGCAATAACCCGTGCCCCCGTGGACCACACACACGCGTGCGGTGCGCACCTGTGTCCGTGTGCGTTTCCGCTCCCGAACACACGCACCTACACCCGCACCCAGACACACGCACCGGCACATGCGCCCGTACGTCCACACACAGATACAGGTACACACCCGCACGTGCGCGCCCGCGTCCACTCTCTTCCTCACACGGGCGTCGCACACTCGCGCTCGCACGCCGCCACACACGGGCCCGCCCGCCCACAGACACCCACCGTCGCGCGCATGCGCGTGCGCACACGGACACACACCCCCGCGCACGCTCTTTTGCTCACGCGGGCCCTGCACACTCGCGCTCGCTCGCTGCTGCGCGTGGGCCCGCACGCCCACAGACACCCGCCCACGCCCGCATGCGTGCGCGCACACAGACGCCCACCCCCGCGCTTGCCCGCGCTCAGACACACACGTACATGTACCTGCTCACTCGCGCCCCCTCGCGCACACACATACCCTCCTGCCCGCGCACCCGTAGACACACACGCACACGGACACAGCCGCGTGCATCTGCCAGCCTGCACACCAGCTCACACACACACAGTCACACGCACACACAGTCACACACACACACACACAAGCATACACAAAGATATTCGCAAACGCGTTCTCTTGCACCCGCGCGCACACTCCCATGCCCCCGTGGACCACACACACGCGTACGGTGCGTACTTGTGTCCGTGTGCGTTTCCGCACCCGGACACACGCACCTACACCCGCACCCAGACACACGCACCGACACATGTGCCCGTACATCCGCACACAGATACATGTACACACCCGCCCGTGCACGCCCGCGGACGCTCTCTTTCTCACGCGAGCTTCGCACACTCGCGCTCGCACGCCGCCACACACGGGCCCGTACGCCCACAAACACCCTCTCGTGCGCGCACACTGACACACACCCCCGCGCTCTCCCGCGCTCAGACACACACGTACACGTACACGCTCACTCGCGTCCCCTCGCACACACACATACCCACCCGCCCGTGCGCCCGTAGACACACACGCACACGGACACAGCCGCGTGCCTCTGGCAGCCTGCATGCCCGCTCGCACACACACAGTCACATGCACACAAACAAGCACAGGCATAGATATTCGCACACCCGCGCTCTTGTACCAGCGCGCACACACCCGTGCCCCCATGGACCACACATACGCATGCGGTGCGCACCTGTGTCCGTGTACGTTTCCGCACCCGGACACCCGCACCCAGACACACGCACCGGTACGTGCGCCCATACGTGCGCACACAGATACATGTACACCCCCGCACGTGCGCGCCCGCGTGCGCTCTCTTGCTCACGCGCGCTTCGCACACTCGCGCTCGCACGCCGCCACACGCGGGCCCGCACGCTCAAAGACACCCGCCCTCGCGTGCATGCGCGCGCGCACACGGACACACACCCCCGCGCACGCTCTTTTGCTCCCGCGGTCCCCGCACACTCGCACTTGCACTTTGCCGCGCGTGGGCCCGCACGCCCGCAGACACCCGCCCACGCGTGCGTGTGCTTACGCACACAGACACACACCCCCACGCTCTCCCGTGCTCAGACACACACATACACGTACCCGCTCACTTGCGCCCCCCTCGCACACACACATACCCTCCCGCCCGTGCGCCCGTAGACACACACGCACACGGACACAACCGCATGCCTCTGCCAGCCTGCACGCCCGCTCGCACAGACAAAGTCACACGTACACACACAAGCACAGGCATAGATATTCGTACACGCGCGCTCTTCCACCCCCGCGACACACCCGTGCCCCCGTAGACCACACACACGTGGGCGGTGCGCACCTGTATCCGTGTGTGTTTCCGCACCCGGACACACGCACCTACACACGCACCCACACACGCACCGGTACGTGCGCCCGTACGTCCTCACACAGATACAGGTACACACACGCACGTGCGCGCTCGTGCATGCTCTCTTGCTCACGCAGGCGTCGCCCACTCGTGCTCGCACGTCGCCACACGCGGGCCCGCCCACCCACAGACACCCGTCGTCGTGCGCATGCGCACGCGCACACGGACACACACCCCCACGCACGCTCTTTTGCTCACGTAGGCCCCGCACACTCGCGATCCCACGCCACCGTGCGCGGGCCCGCATGCCCATAGACACCGCCCACGCGCGCGTGCACGCGCCCACACAAACACAGACCCCCGCGCTCGCCCGCGTTTAGACACACAGGTACACGTACCTGCTCACTCGCGCCCTCTCGCACACACACATACCCTGCTGCCCGTGTGCCCGTAGACACACACGCACACAGACACAGCCGCGTGCATCTACCAGCCTGCACGCCCGCTCGCACAAACACAGTCACACGCACACACACAAGCACAAGCAAAGATATTCGCAAACGCGCGCTCTTGCACCCGCGCGCACACACCCATGCCCCGTGGACCACACACGCGTACGGTGCACACTTGTGGCCGTGGGCGTTTCCGCACCCGGACACACACACCTACACCCGCACCCAGACACACGCACTGGCACGTGTGCATGTACGTCCGCACACAGATACATGTACACACCCGCCCGTGCGCGCCCGCGGACGCTCTGTTGTTCACGCGCGCTTTGCACACTCGCGCTCGCACGCCGCAACACACGGGCCCGCACGCCCACAAACACCCTCCCGCGCGCGCGTGCGCGCGCACACACTGGCACACACCCCCGCGCTCTCCCCCGCTCAGACACACACGTACACGTACCCGCTCACTCGCGCCCCCTCGCACACACACATACCCACCCGCCCGTGCGCCCGTAGACACACAAGCACACGGACACAGCCGCGTACCTCTGGCAGCCTGCACGCCCGCTCGCACACACACAGTCACATGCACACACACAAGCATAAGCATAGATATTCGCACACGCGCACTCTTGTACCCGCGCGCTCCGTGCCCCAATGGACCACACACACGCATGCGGTGCGCACCTATGTCCGTGTATGTTTCCGCACCCGGATACCCGCACCCAGACACACGCACCGGCACGTGCGCCCGGACGTGCGCCCACAGATACATGTACACACCCGCACGTGCGCGCCCGCGCACGCTCTCTTGCTCACGCGCGCTTCACCCACTCGCGCTCGCACGCCGCCACACACGGGCCCGCACGCTCAAAGACACCCGCCCTCGCGCACATGCGCACGCGCACACGGACACATCCCTCGCGCACGCTCTTTTTCTCACGCGGGCCCCGCACACTCGCGCTCGCACTTTGTCGTGCGTGGGCCCACACGCCCGCAGACACCCGCCCACGCGCGCGTGCACGTGCGCACACAGACACACACCCCCACGCTCTCACGTGCTCAGACACACACGTACACGTACCCGCTCACTTGCGCCCCCTCGCACACACACATACCCTCCCGCCCGTGCGCCCGTAGACACACACGCACCCGGACACAGCCGCGTGCCTCTGCCAGCCGGCACGCCCGCTTGCACACACACAGTCACACGCACACACACAAGCACATGCATAGATATTCGTATACGTGCGCTCTTCCACCCCCGCGCACTCACCCGTGCCCCCGTAGACCACACACACGCGGGCGGTGCGCACCTGTATCCGTGTGCGTTTCTGCACCCGGACACACGCACCTACACCCGCACCTAGACACACGCACCGGCAAGTGCGCCCGTACGTCTGCACACAGATACAGGTACACGCACGTGCGTGCGTGCTCGCGCATGCTCTCTTGCTCACGCGGGCTTCGCACAGTCGCGCCTGCACGCCGCCACACGCGGGTTCGCCCGCCCACAGACACCCGCCGTCGCGTGCATGCGCGCGCGCACAAGGACACACACACCCCGCGTGCCCTCTTTTGCTCATGTCGGCCCCGCACACTCGCGCTCGCACATCGCCGTGCACGGGCCCGCACGCCCACAGCCACCCGACGGCGCGCGCGTGCGCGCGCACACAGACAAACACCCCCGCGCTCGCCCGTGCTCAGACACACACGTACACGTACCCACTCACTCGCTCCCCCTCGCACACACACATACCCACTCGCCCGCGCGCCTGTAGACACACACGCACACAGACACAGCCGCATGCCTCTGCCAGCCTGCACGCCCGCTCGCACACACAGTCACACGCACACACACATAGACAGGCATAGATATTCGCACACGCGCGCTCTTGCACCCGCGCGCACACACCCATGCCCTCGTGGACCCCACACACGCATGCCGTGCGCACTTGTGTCCGTGTACATTTCCGCACCCGGACACCCACACCCAAACACACATTACGGCACGTGCGCCCGTACGTCCGCCCACAGATGCATGTACACACCTGCACGTTCGCGCCCGCGCACGCTCTCTTGCTCACGCGTGCTTCGCACACTCACGCTCCCATGCCGCCACACGCGGGCCCGCACGCCCACAGACACTCGCCCTCGCGCGCATGCGCGCGCGCATACAGACACACACTCCCGCACACGCTCTTTTGCTCACGCGGGCCCCGCACACTCGCACTCGCACGCCGCCGCGCGCGGGCCCGCACGCCCACATACACCTGCCCACGCACGCGTGCGCGCGCGTACACAAACACACACCCCCGCGCTCGCCCGCACTCAGGCACACACGTACACGTACCCGCTCACTCGCGCCCCCTCGCACACACACATACCCAGCCGCCCGCGCGCCCGTAGATACATACGCACACGGACACAACCGTGTGCCTCTGCCAGCCTGCACGCCCGCTCGCACGCACACAGTCCCACACACACACATAAGCACATGCATAGATATTCGCACACGCGCGCTCTTTCACCCGCGCGCACACACCCGTGCCCCCTATGAACCCTACACATGCATGCGGTGCGCACTTGTGTCCGTGTACGTTTCCGCACCTGGACACCCGCACCCAGACACATGCACCGGCACGTGCACCTATACGTCCGCCCACAGATACCTGTACACACCCGCACGTGCGCTCCTGCGCACGCTCTCTTGCTCGTGCGTGCTTCGCATACTCGCGCTCGCATGCCACCACACGCGGGCCCGCACGCCCACAGACACCCGCCCTCGCGCGCATGCGCGCGCGCACACGGACACATACCCCCGCACATTCTCTTTTGTTCACACGGGCCCCACGCACCCGCGCTCGCACGCCGTCGCGTACGGGACCGCACAACCACAGACACCCGCCCACGTGAGCGTGCACGCGCGCACACTGAACACACACCCCCGCACTCGCCCGCGCGCACACACGTAATTGTACCTTCTCACTCGCGCCCCCTCGCACATACACATACCCACCCGCCCGCGCGCTCGTAGACACACACGCACACGGACACAGCCCTGTGCCTCTGCCAGCCTGCACACCCGCTCACACACACACAGTCACACGCACACACAAGAACAGGCATAGATATTCGCACATGCGCGCTCTTGCACCCGCGCGCACACACCCGTGCCCCCGTGGACCACAAACACGCATGCGGTGTGCACTTGTGTCCGTGTGCGCTTCCGCACCTGGACACACACACCTACACCCGCCTCCAGACACACGCACCGGCACGTGTGCCCGTACATCCGCACACAGATACATGTACACACCCGCCCGTGCGCGCCCGCGGACGCTCTCTTGCTCAAGCGCGCTTGCACGCCGCCACACACGAGCCCGCACGCCCACAAACACCCGCCCGCGTGCGCGTGCGCACACTGACACCCCCCCCCCCCCCCCCCCCGCGCTCTCCCGCGCTCAGACACACACGTACACGTACCCGCTCACTCGCGCCCCCTCGCACACACACATAACCACCTGCCTGCGCGCCCGTAGACACACACGTACACGGACATAGTCGCGTGCCTCTGCCATCCTGCACGCCCGCTCGCACACACACAGTCACATGCACACACACAAGCCCAGGCATAGATATTCGCACACACGTGCTCTTGTACCCGCGCGCACACACTCGTGCCCCGTGGACCACCCACACGCATGCGGTGTGCACCTGTTTCCGTGTGAGTTTCCGCACCCGGATACACGCACCTACACCCGTACCCAGACACACGCACCGGCACGTGCGCCCGTACGTCCGCACACAGATACATGTACACACCCGCACGTGCGCCCCCACGCATGCTCTCTTGCTCACGCAGGCTTCACACACTCCCGCTCGCACGCCGCCACATGCAGGCCCGCCCGCCCACAGACACCCACCGTCACGCGCATGCGCGCGCGCACACGGACACACACGCCCGCGCGCGCTCTTTTGCTCATGCGGGCCTCGCACACTCGCGCTTGCACATCGCCGCGCACGGGCCCGCACGTACACAGCCACCCGCCGGCGTATGCGTGAGCGTGCGCACACAGACAAACACCCCCGCGCTCGCCCGCGCTCAGACACACACGTACAAGTACCCGCTCACTCGCGCCCCCTCGCACACACATACCCACCCGCCCGTGCGCCCGTAGACACACACGCACTCGGACACAGCCGCATGCCTCTGCCAGCCTGCACGCCCGCTCGCACACACACACAGTCACACGCACACACACATAGACAGGCATAGATATTCGCACACGCGCGCTCTTGCACCCACGCACACTCACCCGTGCCCCCGTGGACCCCCCACACGCATGCGGTGCGCACTTGTTTCCGCGTACGTTTCCGCACTCGGACACCCGCACCCAAACACAAGCAACGGCACGTGCGCACGTACGTCCGCCCACAGATACATGTACACACCTGCACGTGCGTGCCCGCACACACTCTCTTGCTCACGCGAGCTTCGCACACTCGCGCTCCCATGCTGCCACACGCGAGCCTGCACGCCCACAGACACCCATCCTCGCACGCATGCGCGCGCGCATACAGACACACACCCCCGCGCATGCTCTTTTGCTCACGCGGGCCCCGCACACTCGCGCTCGCACGCCACCGCGCGCGGGCCCACACACCCACAGACACCTGCCCACGCTCGCGTGCGCGCGCGCGTACACAGACACACACCCCCGCGCTCGCCCGCGCTCCGGCACACACGTATGTTGGACATGTGAGCCCACGGCGAGCCATTATGCAATAAATGTTATTGCGAATATCATTCCCTGATCTGAAATGAAGAATAAATAATTTGCATAATAGGTCCCTCTGTACAATTAGGGTTATTTACCATG
Organism: Ottelia alismoides; assembly: GCA_037367405.1. Lineage (NCBI taxonomy): Eukaryota > Viridiplantae > Streptophyta > Magnoliopsida > Alismatales > Hydrocharitaceae > Ottelia > Ottelia alismoides. The sequence continues at coordinate 940 of JAZKJV010008346.1, read as the reverse complement.
GCTGTCTTAATGATCATACAGCTGTTGATTCAATTATTGAATCATAGAGGCTGGTGTTTGGATGAATATCTAAAGGGTTAGATTGAGGACTCATCAAGCACCGTCAAATGATTGTTAAGATGTGATCTCCAGCATGAGTAGGAGATGGCAATCCTTTCTCACATAGGCTGATATCTGACCGACCTCTTGATGCAGGTCCTCTGCATAGGAATAGAGATTCGGAGGTGTCAGATTAGTTAGGTCAATGGGTTGACTTAACGAGATCGAGATAACCTTAGTCCTATGTTGAATGTTGTCACAGCATAGGCATGCATCCTCTGACCGGAGATAGATGTATTGCTATATGTCTGAGTATGTACATTTGACAGACCAATAGGTTGATGACCTAACCAAGGTCTATACACCGGCGCGTTGGTGTGCATATAAGGGCATATGAGTAATACGATCTCTCAAAGGGATCATACAGGTTCACTACTGAACCGGAAGACATGAGCTCACTCATGAGATATTGGGAGGAATCAAATTCCGTGCACGGTCGTCTCGCTTTGGAAGCTTGACTGAATTTGTAGGTTTGATATATACTTTTGGAAAGTATATGATCAAGACCTAGGTATGATATATGCTTTTGGAAAGTATATGATCGATACCAAATCCCAATGATCAAATGAGAAACTTGGTGATCAAACCTTGAAGAAGACAGTGAAAAATAGATCTTGATCTTCAGGTTGACCATGAGTCTTCTAGTATGCAGGATGTACAGGTATTGGGAATACCTGAGGGTGATGTGATCATAAACGATTGTATATCCATGACGCTTCCATTCCGAGGGAGTGATGAAACATGTCTGGATTTTAGTGACTCCTTCCAGTAGAGAAGCAATCTGATCTTAGTCCAAGTGTTGGACATTGATCTGAATGAGATTCAGATTTAATAAGAAGAT